>BSBK01002784.1:0-664336 GCA_027943335.1 Chamaecyparis obtusa
ATTCACTCGCTTGCTCACCACCCTCTTATCTTTTTGCCAAAGAACACACTACACCTTATATACAAGATATATCATTGGAATTTACAGCAAGGTTATCCATACCAAAATCATAAAACAATTAAGTTACAAGCTAGTCATGTCAACAAAAAAATACAATAAGGTCCCAATCTAGAAGCATCCAGACCAGAACATACACCACACATAACATGGACCATCAAGATAAGAGATAAATATTAAATACATAGGTCACACATAGATATGAACCCCTTTGAATAAGATTACATTAAATGCAATACCCAGACAGAAAAACATGAAGCATGATCCACTCCAAAAGATAGAGGGACCTTGAATGTCTTAAACATTGCTAGATTTTCAATCATTGAAAAAAATTCCATAGTCATCTCAAACATGTAGTAGCACACTATCCAAAGAACCAAATCACTTTCTATCTATATCTAGATTACCACACACAATGGTGATATCCATATGCCACATAAAAAATTATATAAATTATTATAGTCCATGGAAGAAGCCATCACAAAACATTTCTAAACATGAACAATAACTATTCACAACACCATCACTTGATAACACTATTTTTGGATCACTAGGAACAATTTGTGTATCACCCAGAATCACCACAACTAAGGCCAAAAGCTATATATAATTAGAATCACATCTACATATACATTTTCACGTCTTAAACCATGATTTGTAGAGAAGAAATCTTCTATAAAATACAACTTAATAATTGTCATCTTGAATTGCATAACTCTGTCATTGAACCACCAAAATTTGAATAAAACCAATGACTTTTGGACCTAAGAAAAAAAATCTAAACCATTGAAAAACATCATTCACATAATCCCTAGAATACATACCTATACTCCATTTTTTTTGTAGCATTCGATACTTCTCAAATGATCTCCAAAATACATACCTATCTTCCATTGTTTTGTAGTGCCAAATAAATACATGTCTTCCATTGTTTGGTAGCATTAACATAATGTTACTACTTCTAGAGGAGCTTCCAAATTTAAGAAAAATATCTATACCTAAACATGTTTTTAGAAAATACTTTAGGACCATAGTGTTTGAGAAAACACCTCCGGACCATAGTATTTGACATCAATGAAAATAGACAATAACAATCAAACATATATTTCCAACAATCTCCCCCTTTGTCATTGATGGAAAAAAAAAAACACTAAAAATATTTCAAAAAGATATTATTCATAGTCAACTCCTAGTAAATACAAGAACCAAGACATTCCTCATAAACCTTTCTACATTTTATTCTACTGAAGAATATATTTTTCACTTAACATTTTCCTTATCTTTATCCCCCTTTTCTATCAAGGAAAAAGGCCAAAACTATTCGTACCACTGCAAAACTATGATAATAGCCACTTGCATTAGTTCAAAATAAGAATAAGTTAGAAATCTCCCCTTGGAAATATGTGACACTTTGTTGTGATAAGATAGAAGGAGTGGTAACAACCCCAATCTTCCCCTAGAGAAATTCAAAAGTATCCTAATCATATGATGGAACATATAACCAACTGTCTTCAATCCTCTATACTAACTTGACATAGTAATAATATTTTAATTGATAGATCATCTTCATCTAATGAGACAATAGAATCAAGATGCTTGACGCAGTGCAACATGGAGGATCCAAAAATGGATAGTCCAAACCTACCCTAGCAACAACAATATAGCGGAAACACAACAAGATCATGCTCAAATAGAATTTCATTCAACATGTCTGGTTGTAAGGCCTTCCGGTTTATAGCCAAATACAAACAATTACAACAGTAATTTTGTAACCTTACAGGTAGTCCAGCATTGTGACACATCAGTAATCGGTAGAAACACTAAGGAAGATCTAAACTTGAGCTTGCAAGCCACCAAGAAAACTCCTTGTCTCTAAGTATGCAACCACTAGCTTTGCTATTACAAATATTAGACAAACAATCTAATCTACAATATCTCACAGGATCTAATTACTATCCTTCTCCAATCCGTCACTCACTCTTGATGCCTAAAAGACAACCCCAAACCTTCCTTAAATACATTTCTTCAGCCACAAGTCAGTTGGAAGAAAGAAATAAATCCTAAAACCCAGTCAGCTTCTAAGGAAAAACAAATATTAAATACAACATCAATCAACTATCAAATAGCCTTACAAATAATTAATTCTCCATGTCAGCCTCTAGGTCCACATAGGAGAATACAACATAAGCTACTAATGTTAAATACATCAAGTTGACCAACCAACACTCCAAGAACTCCAATCAACAAGCCAAACTACCGAGTGACTGTAAAAACAACTAAGCCAGCTAGGCATCACTGAACAAGCATGTAGACCAAGTACCACAAGCATCACCAAGCACAGGTTCTTTCAAGTGCCAAAATTTTATCAAGTTCCCTTCAGTGATGGAGCCCTTCAATGATTGAGCCCCTTAGTCAAAGCTGCAACCGAGTAACACAAAAACACTCCAACACACCAACATACATGATTTCCAACTACCCTATGATGCTCTTTCATCAATGCTCATCACTAGTAGAAACTTATACATTAATAGCTAGAGTTTCCATTTTTTACAATACTTTTCTATTTTTCCTCTTTATAGTCACTTGGAACAATCACCGTAGTAGAGAAACTCTTTGGAAACACTCTTTGAACTTTTTATTCTTGTTCACCATAGGGAAAAAAAAATTCTATGGACAACTCTTTCATTCCCTTACTCCTTTCTCAATCACCATCAACAATGGATAGTTCATCCACAACTTCAATCCTTCCAGCATCAGTATCCTTTAAAATTTTGATCATTATTTCCAATAATGCCCATACATCCTTTCTCAAAAGTCTCATAGAATAGATCAAGTGCCCAAACAATTCTGTACCTTACAACATATATGTAGAAAAAATCCTTATACTAGTCAATTACCTCAGGATGAATCTATTTCCTCATACACAACCTATCGTTCAATTTAACAAAGAATATTTTACAATCAACAACACTATTATGCAAGAAATCCAAATGTATATCATTTCTCCAATCTACATTTGGACATAACTTATTATGAACAATCTTTGACACAACCAAATAACTAATATACTATTTACAAAACCATACAGTTACATTTCCAGACCACAGAGCATAAATCTTACCTCCAAAAAACCCTTCAAGCCTTATTTTCATACAAAGGAGATACTCAGCATCCAACCTTGAGGGGGGAAATAGATTTGTATGAATATTTCCCCTTAAATGATGTAATTTAAGTCATTTAAGAAATGAGAAAACAATATTTAGAATGGATGTCAAACCACCTTCAGAAGCATCTTTTGTTCACTTAATCAAATCTTGTTCTTTTCTTTCGAGTCTTCAATGCCCATCATATAATCATCATTTTGATCTATTATTTTGAAAAACCTTGCAATATGTCCTATCATATTATAGTTATAAAAAACCAAACCATCTTTTATCATTTTTATAGTTTCATTATTCCCAACATTGATATTTATATTGCATTCAATATTTCTATGTCCATATCTATTGCAACCATGGCAATATCTATTGAATTTCTTTATATTTATATCATATTCACTCTACTAAAATTCTTAAAATTTGTATTTATATTCACTCTATTTTTTTAATGGACTACCTTATATCCAAACTTATTGCAATAGTAGCATCTTTAATTAAAAACATAACTCCTTTTCTAACTTCCACATTGATTAACTTAATGCCCTACTTTATTGCAAGAAAAATAGACTTGATCAAAAGATGAATACCTCAAATGAATAGGAGTATGTGTACAATTCATTAGACCCTTTCCATCCTTTTCCTACATATGGTCTACCAAATTATTTTTTTATTTCACCTACTTCTAGTCTACCAGTTCCTTTTTTTCTTCCACCTATTTCTGGTCTACAAAATCCTTTTTATCTTCCTCCTACTTCCGATCTACCAAAACTCATTTGTCTTCCACCAATTTTTCTAATTCATCCTTTCTTTCCTCACTATTATTTCGTAATGAAAAATCCACTTTGTCTTGTCTGAATTCCATCTCAACTTCATTTTCCCATCTTCCATTGCACCAAGTTAGAAACCACATATTCTTACATTTATCTTCAATATAATAGATATCCCCATTAGTCCTAATGTTAGAAAGTAAATTCCACCAAGATAACTAAGAGGGGGGTGAATCAGTTATCTGATAAAAGCAATTTTTATTAACCTTATTAAATATGAAACATGTAATCAACATAAACAACAACCACAAATAGATAATCATACACAATGACACCAAATTTGTTAACTAGGGAACCTCTTGATTAGAGAGTAAACCCCGGTGGGGATGATACCCACCAAATATGTACTAATCTAAAAATTCCTTTTGAGAGGATGGACTCTGTAAGGAGTCTTATAAATTACATTTAGTACATATCTATCTCTATTAGGAGACTTTGAATCCCTGTGAAAAGATTCTAACCCTATTAGGAGTTAAGGAAGGTAGAAGGACCCACTATCCAAACAACTTCAAGGGAAAGATCATTGAACACACTATCCAACTGATCTTTGTGTTATCCAAATAGAATAATACCAATAATTACTAATCTCAAAAACTTATCTTCTCTCCACTTTCTGTGCCAAAAACCACACCTAATGCTTCACCGGATCTCACTACCAGATATTCTTACTTTGCATCAATCACTGCTTCACCTTTTGCATTACATGCTTCTCAATTCACACATATATCTTTTCAATGAAGGAAAAAAATCCTTCCTCTATATCATGCACAATATTTCATAATTGAGTCAGCCAATTAAGCTTAACCAATTACAAAATATAAAATATTACAAGTTACATAATATTTCCATAATCACATAAACTGTCAACTCTCAAAATTAATAAATCTTTTCATGTGCGATCGCTGACTATGCTGACTTATCCAGGTCACCTCCATAATGTCTTCAACCTCTGTATAACTTCGCATGTCTATCTTCTATCCCTGTTAGGAGATATAATCTGATTATTATAAGTCACTTCTTAGGAACACTGACAGAATACAGTTTCCACTAGATTACTCATAACTGACATAAATAATTTATTTTTTGTATGCTCTCTTAACCATGATATCAAGACATCATAAGGATCATGTCCTCAACACCACATAACTTAATCTAAAATCCTCCATGTGTGCTAATTCAAATATTTGATGTTTCTCTTTTAATGTCCAGTATAATCAGTGTGTTGACATCAATGACAAACACAATCATGAATGCAAAAATAAAATACTACATAGCTACTAGAATACTCCCCCATAGGACATATTCAACATTCATGCTTAACAATCTCCCTCATTGTCATTGATGGAAACATAGATGAAAAAAATCCAAGTTCCATGAATACCAAAGTGCAACTCTGTTGTTTTGTTGGGATTATAGAAAGATAAGTACAGAGAGGGGAGGGGTGAATCAATACCTTCAAAAATTTTAAGACTAAAAATTTTCAAGTGTAGATATCAATTAACCAACTAAATCCATTGTCTAAAACATACAACCAAATAAATGAAAAATGTAATTTGCATGCAATCTAAAAAATAAATCATTCATGAAATTTCATACTCATGACGTAGATATTTTGGTATCACAAAAACCCTTGTAAGAAGGTAAAAACTATGGTGGGGATGACACCCACAAATATTCACTACTACAGTAACAAAGTGTGTTGGTTAAGGCTATAATTTGTGATCACTTCTGATGATCTTACCTTGTTAGGAGTAATAATTAGATCAACTAGATCTACTTGGTTAGAGGATTTTAACAACACAATATATGTGTGTACTCATTTAAGATATTTAAATAAGAGCTGTTAAGTCCACTCTGTTAAGAGATTTTTGATCTTCTACAATGCTTTAAAAGGTAACAATAAACATATCTATAAATAGGAAATCTATCTTGCCTAATTCAGATCTATAATATATCAAATAAATATCACCTTCTTGTGATATATGTGTCCTTCTGATCTGCTTGGTAGCCTTGTATATGTTCTAAAAAATTGAATCCTTCTTTCAAACCTTATGTTAAAGACCCTTTGTCTGATCTCCTGATGTCCTTAGTGCGGCTACTCCTTCACGATACATGTTCATAATGACATATTTACAATTTTTGTACCAAACTGACTTGACCTAATTAGGGTTTACAATATCTTAGGAAACCTAAGATCAATGGTGTAACAAAATAACCTAGATCTAACATTACATAGGAATCATCAACAAATTAATGATTACATGCATATTTAATTATATCTCTATCTTGGTAAACCATTTTCTAATCGGTGTGAACCATTTTCATATATGTTTTTGACATTTCAGATTACTATGTCATTTCCTGGTTTACTTGTTAATCATTGCATTCTTCATTCAGTAAATTATTGGTGCTTGGTTCATATGAATGCTCGGTGATCACTATGTTGGGTACTCGGCAATTATCTATCACTCAGTGAGTGTACTTAGTCAAACCCTTGTTTGGTTAACTTAGAGATCTGCCTTGCCTTTTCTCGCTTTGTGGGGTTTATTTGGTTGACCGACTATCTTGGTTTTCTTCTTTACTGAATGAATAACTAATTGATACTAATGAAAATCCTTTAATACTCAAATAGGAGTAACATTCTCCTCCTTTGGCATTAGTAAAAAAACATTATGTATATGTACCGACTTCCAAAACAAATATATACACACTCTAGAAATATACTAACTCACTAACTTCAAATATATACTGACTCCCCCTTTGTGCATGCTCTCGGGGTTAAGTACATAGTGGCATATATATACATTGACTCTCCCCCTTTCTAAAATTAATGCCAAAAAAAATAATGTACTTAAAACTTGTCAAAAATATGTTGATGGGTTTTCTTGAGTGATGCCAAGAGGTTTTCCCATTCCTCTTTCAAGTTCCCAAGAGAAATGTGCTCTAGACCAACCTGTGCATGCATGTCAAAAATATTTTATTTTCTAACATAGAGATTTTTGGGGTGGCAACTAAATATTTTTCCTTATTAACATGATGCTCCATTATCTTCAAATATAGATGCAACTCAACTTGAAGCTCAGTGATTTGATCACTTATATTGTATCTTCTTTCTTCCTCAAATATATTCTCAACTGCTGAAGTTCTTGAACCTTTGAAATATGCTTATGAAAAGAATTGGGATCAGTTAGAGAATTATTTGCACTGACCTTTATTTCTTCATCCAGTTTCTTGAGCTTTTCACTAATCTTAGTAGTGAATTGGTCCACATTGCATAACTGAAACAAAATTTGAATTATTCTCTGAATTATGGTTTCAAGCTCAATAATGACCTCTGAGAGCTTGACCTTATTAATTTCCACTTCCTAGCTTATTTTCTCTTCCAATTTCAATTGTATCTTTACTTCTACCCGTTCTTCTATTCTTTTCTCATCATCTATATTAGGGGCATTGATATGTCCGGTTAGAGTTGCAAGTTGATCAATGGTGGGAGTTTCCTCATGAACATTGATCTTAGGGACTACTTACACTAGAATATCTCTAACATATTCCAAAATTTGTTTACTTTTATTCTCCTTTTTTATTTCCTCTTGCGCAGCCTTCCTTGTGCACAATTCCCCATATCTTCCCAATGCTTTGGGGTCTAATGTCCTAGGGTCACATTTAGGTATCTCAATAACCTCATCAAGTGTGTTAAGTCCCTTACCATGTTTCTTTTTCTTTTTCTTCTATGTTGTTGGTGAAGTTTTGTAAGGAACTAGAGCCTTAGTCTCTAGATTTAACTTTTTTGTCTCAATAGAAACACTTCTTCCTTAGCTTGTCTAGTGATCACTATCTCGGTGGCATGTCATGGGGAATTTGTAGTGGTGTCTATTGTAGCTGATTCTAATAGTTTATTCTCTTTCGGTGTTGGTGTTTCTTCCTTTGTATGCTCAGGCTCATTGGATTTTTTTCTTAGATTTACCTATCCCTCAGGTGTAACCTTTGGTTTCTTGGGGGTTGAGCCTTCAGGTTCCTTCTGTGTTACAATTTCATTTGCTTTTACTAATATTAGTAAATCACCCAGAATTTCACTTGGTGCTACCTCACTAGGTAAATTATCCTCGGTTATCTCTACAACAATGTTTATATCTTCATCATTATTTATGTCACCAGGATCTCCATTGGTGATGTCTTCAATTAATACATCATTTGTCCCTTGTGTTGTTAACTTCTCGGGAGCATCTTGTCTATATTCTTCTATGTATCTGCTTGGGTAGAAATATATAGCAATGGTGTTATCTACTACCTCGATGTTGGATAAATCAATTGGCTCCTTGGTGGCTAGATCATCATCATTCGAGTGAAATCCTTTACCTTTCTTTTTGTTCTTCTTAGGAATTATTGCCAATGCAAGTTTATCTACTTCTGCTTGAGCTTTTAAAATTATTGTCCATAGAAGATTATTGTTTTCATCAACCTCTTCAAGGTTTTCTATCAATATGTTAAGGGATCTACCCTTCACTATAAATCATTTTGATTAATATTTCGTCAACTCTTCAATCTCGGGAACTGATATAGTAGGCATGGCCAAAATCAATGAGTTTTCCCTCATTTTCTTCTCAGTGTTCAAGGTATATGCCCACCTGGTTGACACTTTCTCATACAATTCCTTAGGTACATACCTAGAAAATTCATTAGGTACCTTTTTAAATTTTATCATCATTTTTATTATGGCCTATTCAATCTTCTCCTGATCCTTGGTAGATATATCTACACACCGACTTAATTTGGGGTTGCCTAGTCCACCAGTTTCCTTTATAGTTTCAACTAATTCATCTATTGGCTGACCTTTATTTACAACAACTTTAAATTTATCTTTATTTTCTTCTTCATCATCTTCATCAACATCATCTTTTTCTCTTATCAACCTTCTCCTCTTTTTAGGTTTCTCGAAGGTGACTTGTGCACCTCTCTTTTTCTTTTGATATGTCCTGGTGGGAGTTGGCCTTGACATTTTTACTACTCCTTTCTTCAAAGGTGTAGAAGAAGTTGTAGAGGACCTTGTCCTTTCTCATGTAGGTGATTCATCTTGTTTTCTCTTCCTTGTGGGCTTGACCAATGTAGATTTTATATCCTTGTCAGACTCGGTCTCCTCCTCATAATATTCACTATTCCCAATTAATAATTGTTCCTTGGTTGCCTCTTCAATTGGATTAGCCTTTGATGTCTCTTCTTCTACTTCATCACCAAACTATTTTACCAAGGTATCCATAATCTTCTTGGATTTCTTACGTATCTTAACTCTGACTAGATCTAGCTTAATTCTTAATTTGGTCTCTTCATAGGTACCGCACCTAGTTTCTTGTGGATCTTTGGGCTCGGCCAATAATGTCTGTATTGACTAGGAAGCTCAGTCAATATCTAATTCGTATCCCATAGGGGGTAACCAAGAAGTCCTAGGTTCAACTACCTTTATTAGAGTGGAGTTAGTGTCTACTAGGAAGTAGATATCATCTTTATGTTGTTCAATCAACTGACCTAGTATTCTGCTCCTTTGATCCATTCTCTCCTTAAATTTCTCAAAATAAACATCCATGACACTAACAAATTTCTTACCTAAACTTTGAATAAAATCACTAAATTTCATTATGATAGGTTAGTTGACATCCCAATCAACATTACCGACTAAGGGAAAGAATTTTTATACATAGAAAAATATACAAATCAATAGGGAACCAAACTTACAGGTATTTGTCTTTTTTGACCTGATGGTTCTCATATTCTCATCTAAACCTTTCAGTAGGAGCTCAGCTAGGTGACCTTTCTTGACAATCTTGTAGGTGACGTCTACCACTCCATAAGGTTCATTATTTAGATTTCTTGATCAGAATATCTTATAACTGACTGCATAAGCATTGAACCTTGTCTCGGTATCAACATTTATGTTTATTTTCATACCTCTATCATCCCATTCTTCTCTAGTTAACTTATCAATCTCGGTTCTTGGTGAACTCCTTATAGATTTTACTTTTTTGGTAATAGGGTAACCAGTGACTACATGTATAATGTCACTTGTTATTTTTACTGGTTCATCCAGCCATAACTTTCCTTCATGCACTCAACTTAATACAATCCTAATCCATTCAGTCTTAAACTCTCTCAGGAAATACATGGCATTCTTTAAACCCTTCAGCTCCAAGTGTTTATGCTCATCCTTGAGATTTCCATCAACACTTAGCTCCTGGAAGGTGGATTAAAGCTCAAATTCCTCATTTCACCTATTATGTAGTGGATATACATGCAAATATCTTGGACCATTAAAACCCTAGGAGAAATACTTGAAAATGCACCGATTTGGTCAATTTGAGATGCAATCTCGGGGTGCAACTTGTATTTTGGCTCATCACATGTTGTGAACTTTATCAAAGTGACTGTCTTATCACTCCTAGACTTGGATTTCATAACCTTGGATGAGGATTCCATTGTTTCTCATATTTAGGGCTTCACAAATATAATATAAAATAACTCAGTGGATGCAAAAATTACTTTTATCATGAATAACTTTCTCAAAAATCCTTCAAATCTCTTGTAAAGTGCTCTAAAATCTCTTCACACAAATCTTCTCAAAATCATTGTGGTTCTTCATAATCACTATGTGAAAAATGACTAAGTCCATGTATTTATACCCAAAAATTCATTTCCCACTCAAAACTTTTCATTTAATTCTTTACCTACCATAGCTAGGTAGATTTTGTTTTGCTTGATTACTCTTTAAAAGACCTTAAGCTCAGTTAACACATAAAATATTACTAGGTGGATACCACAATTCTGTTAACCTTTCCAATATTTACCAACTAGAAAACATTTACTTAGTCATGCTTTTACTGAGTGTACATAGTTTAAGTTCTAAACATGTAATCCCATAGTGCATCTTAGTTCATGCTAGTTTTATGTGCATTCTCTAGACATAAGGAACTATTTGTAAGGTATAACCAATTTGAAATTTAGTTCCATAGATACCTTTATTGATTAGGCGGAGGTGGTAATATCACCTAACCCAATGGATGAGATGTCACCGACTGCAGTGCTTGCTCTAGTATTGTCATTTGATGCCTTTCTCCACATTTTATTCATTGTCTACATGATTTCTTAAATTGTATTGTCATTTGTATGTGTATGTATCTCTAGTGCTCGATCTCTACAATCCTTTCTTAGGTGACCGATCTTGTGACAGTGTAAACATGCTATACCAGTATTTTCCCAATTTCGTGATCTTCCTCTCTAGTTCTTTCTCATGTAATTTTTTTTTATATGTCCATACATGCCACATGTTGTGCAATTAACCCATGTTTTTTAATCCCAAGTATATGCATTACCTTTCCTTCCCAGTTGATATGTTTTGTTATGTTCCTTCGGTGTCTAGACCTGCTTCATTTTTGTCTTGCATTCTTCTAACATGTGTCCATGCATGTTGCAACTGTGACAATGTTTTTCCATGTAAGGTTTCTTGGGTGTCCTATTCAACTTTGATCTGCACTCATGTGCCTGATGTCCATACTTATTATAGTTATAGAAATAACCATTAAACTTAGGAGTGGATTTAGGAATACCTTTTTCTTTATTGATGCAAACATTTGATGTGTGGCATGGTTTTCCACAATGATAACATGATAGCTTCTTTGATCTTTGATTAGTTTAGGCATTCTTTTTTTTAGCTTGTCTTGATGATTCTCCCTGCTCTGTGTAGCCTAAACTAGTTGTGCTATCAAGTCTTTTCTGACTATTAGAAATTCATCCAATCTTTTAGTACTGTCTTCAACTTTCTTGATGGTCTGATTATGATATTGATGCATTTTTACGTCATTCTTCAATCTTTCATTTTCCTCTCTTAATTCACTGATGTCTTCTAGTTTCCTTGTAAGCTCATTGTTCACTCAGTTTACTTCATGACTTATGACAACCATTTGATTGGAGATTTCAAAGTGATGCTCAGTGAGTCTTAGTATCTTAGATTCCTTCTCTTGTAGCTTATCATTCATTTGTCTTCTATCTTAAATAGCCAAGTTTCTTTCTTGTTTTTCTTGCCTTGCATTGTTCATGACACCAATCATCCTAACCATTTGTGTCTCTTGACTAATCTGTAGATCTTTCACTTGTTCAATAAGATGTAGATTATTTTTAGATAGATCTGATATGATTCTTCAGATGCATTAGATATGCTACCAGATCTAGATCTAGATACCTCAAATGGATCATCTATCTCCTCTTCTTGATAATCAGTCTCATTATACTAAATTTCCATATCCTTCCTCTTGATCAGTAACTTCTTCAATTATTCTTTGGCTTCTTTGAATTGTTCAATAAAGATCTGCATCTGCAATCTTTGATTCTCAATAGTCTTATCCAACTTATATCTTTCCATCCTTAGATCTTTCCTCTTTAGTGATTAAAATTCCTTAACAAGAGATCTAGCTCTGATACCAATTGTTGGGATTGTGGAAAGATAAGTACTGAGAGGGGAGGGGTGAATCAATACCTTCAAAAATTTTAAGACTAAAACTTTCCAAGTGTATATATCAATTAACTGACTGAATCCATTATCTAAAACATACATTCAAATAACTAAAAAATGTAATTTCATGCAATCTAAACAATAAATCATTCATGAAATTTCATACTCATGATACAAATATTTTGGTATTGTAGAAACCATTGTAAGAAGGTAAAAACTATAGCGGGGATGACACCCACAAATCTTCACTACTGTAATAACAAAGTATGTTGGTTACGGCTACAATTTGTGATCACTTCTGTTGATCTTACCCTGTTAGGATTAATAATTAGATCTACTAGATCTACTTGGTTAGAGGATTTTAACAACACAATACATGTGTGTACTCAGTTAAGAGATTTAAACAAGAACGGTTAAGTCCACTCTATTAAGAGATTTTTTATCTTCTACAATGGTTAAAAGGTAACAATAAATGTATCTATAAATAGAAACTCTATCTTTCCTAATTCAAATCTATCATATATCAAATAAATATCACCTTCTTGTGTTGTTTGTGTCCTTTTGATCTTCTCGGTAGCCTTGTATATGTTCTAAAAAATTGAATCCTTCTTTCAAACCTTTTGGAAAAAACCCTTTGTCTGATCTTCTGATGTCATTAGTGCAGCTACTCCTTCATGATACATGTTCATAATGACATCTTTATAATTTTTATACCAAACTAACTTGACCTAATTAGGGTTTACAATATCTTAGAAAACCTAAGATAAACGGTGTAACAAAATAACCTAGATCTAACATTACATAGGAGTCATCATTAAATTAATGATTACATCCATATTTAATTTTGTCTTGATCTTGGTAAACCATTTTCTGATTGGTGTGAATGGTTTGCATAGATGTATGTGACATTTTAGATTACTATGTCATTTCCTAGTTTACTTGGTAATCACTGCATTCTTCATTCGGTAAATTACTAGTGCTCGGTTCATATGAATGCTCGGTGATCACTATTCTCGGTACTCGGCCCTTGTTCCATTAACTTAGAGATCTGCCTTTTCTTTTCTCGGTGTGTGGGATTTATTTAGTTGACTGATTTTCCTGTTTGTCTTCTTTACCAACTGAATAATTGATTGATACTAATGACAATCCTTTAATGCTCAAATAGGAGTAACTTGTTCTATATTTAAAATCCTCATCATCAATCATCAAATCATCAAATGTTTTTCATGTATCTATCCTTCTCCCCCATTGACATCAATCACAAATTAATCACTATGTCAATCCAATACAAGCTTGAATGTCCAAAGACACTATTCAAAGATACCTTTTACCAAAGAGTCCTTCATGACTCAGGTCAAAAATAAAAATACTCCCCCATAGAGGAAGGATCAACATACAATCTAGAAAAGTCTATACCACTGGACTGATGCAAATTTTTGCATCACTAATCAAAAGTAGGCTGGGGCATACCTCTTAAATACTCAAATCTATCTTTAGGTCAGGGATTTGTAAATATATATGCAATCTTCTCCTTCATACTGATATACTCTTCAGTCTAACTTCTTTCTCTACAACTTTCCCTCTTACATGATACTTGATCTCTACATGTTTTGTTTTAGAATGTAACGCAGGATTTTTAGACATACTTACTATACTAGTGTTATCACAGTGTATGATACAGGCTCATTGAAATTGATTCCAATATCCTTCAACATTTTTTTCATCCAAATTTTTTGATTACAATTATTTTTTTCTGCTACATATTCAACTCCTATTGTGCTTTGTGAGATACAATTTTGTTTCTTGCTTAGCCAAGAAACCAATCTTCGTCCAAGAAAAAATTCTCCACCACTTGTACTCTTTTTGTCATCCACACTACCTCCCCAATCTGCATGTGTATATGCACATAGGGTAAAATAATTTAATTTATCATACCACAACCCATAATTAGTTGTACCTTTCAAATATATGAATATTATTTTTACTACTACATAATGTGATTCTTTAGGATCAGCTTGAAATCTTGTAACAATACCAACTACATGTGATATATCTGGTCTTGTATGAGTTAAATATTGCAAACCTCCAATCATAGATATGTACTTCCTTTGTTCTATTGCAGGAGTCTCATCTATGCTAGACAACTTATGGCCAGTTACCATAGGTGTACCAACAAGCTTACAATTTTCCAAATGAAATCTCTGCAATAATTCTTTCAAATACTTAGTCTGAGATAAGAAAATACCATCAACATTTTTCACTATCTATAATCCTAGAAAAAATTTCATCTCTCCAATCATGCTCATCTCAAATTTTGTCTTTATTTCATCAGTAAATTTATCACTCACTTAATCTTCACCTCCAAATATTATATCATCAACAAAAATAACTACAATCAATAAACCACTCTCCATTTCTTTTAGATACAAATTACTATCTGTGGTGCCTTTAGCAAATCCCAATTTTATCAAATATTTGTCTAGTCTTGCATACCAGGTTCTAGGTGGTTGTTTTAGTCCATATAAAGATTTTTTTAGTTTACATACCATGTCTCCTTCTTGAGTCAAATAAAAACTATCAGACTTCTCAATGTAGAATTCTTCTCCCAATTCTCCATTCATAAATGTTGACTTCAAATCCATCTGATACACTTTGAATTTCTTATAAGCTGCATAGGCCAAAAATATTCATACTGCTTCAATTCTTGCAACAGGTGCAAATATTTCTTCATAATCAATACCTTCTTTCTTTGAGTATCCTTTACATACCAATCATACTTTGTTTCTTACAACTTCACCTTGTTTATTCATCTTGTTTCTAAAAACCCATTTAGTTCCTATAACATTTTTGTCCTTAGGTCTAGGGACCAATTCCCAAGTATTGGTTTTTTTTAATTTGATCTAATTCTTCCTTCATTGCTTGAATCCAATTGTTATCTTTACAAACTTCATCAGTAGTCTTAGGTTCAATTTGAGAAATTAGACATAGTTCTTCTTGTGCCTTATTTCTTGTCATGAATCCTTTTTCTTTGCTCCTAATAATCTGATCAACAAGATGATTCCTTATCAAATTCCTATTAGGTGGTACTACCCCAATTCTTTCTTCACTTCTAGGTTTTGGTCTCGGTTCTTCTCTTGATTCCTCAACATGAATCTCATCCTACATATCACTGTCAGTTTCATAAAAAAACTCAACACTTTCTTAATCAATTTTAGGATAGACTTCATCATCTAAATCATAATCAATTATTCTTTCCTGAAATCTGATTTTCAATGAATAACCAAGAAACATACCTTCATCACTTCTTAGGTCAAACTTACCAATATCATCATCTCTCTTAATATAACACTTACTTCCAAAAATTCTAAAATATTTTACTAATGTTGCATGTCCAAACCATAATTCATAATGATTTGTATCTATATCTTCTCTGATCTGTACTCTATTCATTGTATATATTGTTGTATTCATTGCTTCTCTCCAGAATGTCTTTTCTACATCATTCTCAAACAATGTAGCTCTTACTGCCTCAATTACTGATCTATTTCTTCTTTCAGCAATACCATTTTTCTCAGGTGTTCTAGGAGCTGAAAGCTATCTCTTAATGTCATTCACTTCACAAAAAGTATTAAATTCTCCATCTCTATCAAATCTTAAACATTTAATGTTCATTTATGATTCATTCTCAACTTTATTCTTATGTAATCTAAACTTATCAAGTGCTTATGATTTTTCTTTAAGAAATGCTACCCACATCATTCTAGTAAAATCATCAATAAGAATCATAAAATACCTTTCACCATAGAATCATCTAGTCCTTGTGGGACCACTCATATCTGTATGAATAATCTCCAATTTTTATGATGTAGTGAACTTCTTACTGGGAAAAGAGCTTCTTTTCTCCTTTTCCATAACACATTCTTTGCATACCATGTTATTAGGTTTCACAATTTTAGGCAAATCTCTTACTGCAAATGTGGTACTTTCTTTCACAATGTTATCAAAGTTCATGTGACAAAACCTTTTGTGCCATAACCAACTATCATCAATTTTAGTAATCAATCATTTCATCTCAGTGGAATTCAACTAAAATTCATTACCTCTATTTCTTCCTCATGTTCCAATCATCTTACCACTCTTATCCTTGATCACACAAGTCTTCTCAGTAAACCAAACTTGATAGCCCTTGTTAACTAACTATCCAACACTTAAAATATTATGTTTCAATCCATCCACAAAGTAAACATCATCAATATTAGTCTTTCCATCAAGATTAATAGATCCTATTCCTTTTATTTGGCAGGGTGCATTGTTTCCAACTCTAACAACTCCTCCATCACAATTGTTAAACTTTATAAAAAAATTCATATCGCCAGTAATATGATGTGAACAACCACTGTCTATTATCCAATCAATTTTCATTTCAACTTGAGATACTAAATCTTTTTCTTATTTAACTTCAATTTTAGAGTTTTCTTCTTTTATTGTAACAAATCTTATGTCATCACTTTCTTTATCACTTTCACTTAATAATTTATCAATGCTAGCTTCAAATTCTTCATCATTAGCATAATAAAATTATTTATGTCTTCTAGGCTTAAAGTTCTTCTTATATTTCTTCACTCTCTTAGGACACTTAGATGCAAAATGACCATATTCTTGACATGTCCAACATTTAAAGATGTTCTTACCTTTTGGTTCTCTATTTATAAGCAAGGCAATTCCTTCTTCAATCTTTCTATTTTCTTCAATCTTAAATCTTCTACTACTAGAATAATCTCCACTGATACTTGCACTTCTTGACAAAGTAGGGTGAACACTAAGTGCGCTAAATGTAGTTTCAATTCTGGGAATATCTACAGATTGTCTCAAACCTATCTCCACTGCTTCTAATCTTCCAAGAAGAGTCTCTCTGGTGAATTTCTTAGTACAAGGTATAACTTGTTCAATCATCTACATTGTTTTCTTAAACACTGGGGTCAGTGTTTTTAAGATCTTCCATATGATTTCATCTTCAGTCTTGTTTCCTTCACAAGCCTTGATACCTGCAACAATCTCTCATATTCTACCAATATAAATTCTAAAAGATTCATCTTCCATCATCTTTTCTTCTTGAAATAAACATATCCAATTTTGTAATCTGATTCTCTTAGCATGTTTATCACCTTCAAAAGTAGATTCCAAAGATAACCAAATTTCATGAGATTTTTTTAGAGTTTTTACCTAACTCTATTCATTCTTAGGAAGGGCTGACAAAAATGCTTCTCTTTCAAGTATGTTACACATAAATAGATCTCTTTCTTTCTCAGTGCAGTCTTCAATTTTATATTCTTCAATGATAGTCTTCTCATTCTTTGTAATAAACCAATATCCTTGTCCTAAACATAGTAGATGTTTCTTCATCTTTTCTTTCCAGCTATCATAATTAACTCCATCAACCTTAGGATTTTATTTTCTGAAATGACTCGCAATAGATCTCCTTAAGCTATTAAACTTTTCCTTCAAGGACCTATTTCTCTGATACCAATTGTTAGAAAGTAAAGCCCACAAAGATAACTAAGAGGGAGGGTGAATCAGTTATCTAATAAAAGAAAATTTTATTGACCTTATTAAATCTGAAACATGTAATCAACGTAAACAACAACCACTGAAAGATAATCATACACAATGATGCCAAATTTGTTAACTAGGGAACCTCTTGATTAGAGAATAGACCCCGGTGGGGATGATACCCACAAAAGATGTACTAATATGAAAATTACTTGTGAGAGGATGAACTCTATAAGGATTCTTATAAATTACATTTAGTACATAATAGTTCTTGTTAGGAAACTTTGAATTCCTCTGAAAAGATTCTAACCCTATTAGGAGTTAAGGAAGGCAGAAGGAGCCACTGTCCAAACAACTTCAGGGGCAAGATCACTGAACACACTTTCCAACTAATATTTGTATTATACAAATAGAATAATACCAATAATTACTGATCTCAACAACTTATCTTGTCTCCTCTTTCTTTGCCAAAAACCACACCAAATGCTTCACCAGATCTCACTACCGGATTTGCTTACTTCGAATCAATCAATGCTTCACCTTTTCCATTATATACTTCTCAACTCACACATATATATTTTCAATTAAGGAAAATAATCCTTCCTTTATACCATGCACAATATACATAATTGAGTCGGCCAATTAAGCTTAACCAATTACAAAAATACAAAATATTACACGTTGCATAATATTTCCATAATCACATAAAATTATCGGCTCTCAAACTTAATAAATCTTTACACATGCGACCTCTGACTATTTTGACTTATTGAGGTCACCTCCACAATGTCTTCAACCTTTGTATAACTTTTCATGTCTAGATTCTATCCCTGTTAGGAGATATAATTCATTTCTTACAAGCCGCTTCTTAGGAACACTAACAGAATATAGTTTCCACTAGATTACTCATAACTAACATAAATAATTGATTTTTTGTATGTTCTCTTAACCATGATATCAGGACATCAGAAGGAACATGTCCTCAATGCCGCATAACTTAATCTTAGATCCTCCATGTGCGCTAATTTAAACATTGTCTACTTCTCTACTAATCTCCAATATAATCAGTGCGTTGACATCAATGACAAACACAATCATGAATGCAACATGCAACTGCTATAGAAATACTAGAATACTCCCCCATAGGACATATTCAACATTCATTATTAACACCTAAGACCTTTGGAAACCCTTTTACCATTCTATTTCCTTTTTATAACACAGTCATCACTTTTGAATATAAATTCATAACTTTTCTTGCATATTTGACTAACACTTAAAAATTGTGTTTCAAACCTTCAACATAATAAAAATCATCGGTTATATGCTTACCATCAATTGAAATTATTTCAAGGCCTTTGATTTATGTACTCCCTTCTATAAAACTTATTACTCCTCCATCATTCTCTTCAGACTTAATAAATCTATTCTTGTCACCTGTCATGTGATTTGAAAATCAAAGATCTATAATCCATGCACTTGTAACAACTTTAGCATGTAATGTAGGCTCATATTTCTTTACCTCTCTCTTTTTTTAAATAGAAAAAAATATAGATTTCTCAACAGTTTCATCATTATCTCCAACTTTATAGAAGTTTTTTTTCCATGGAACATAAAATCTTTTTACCCTTGCCTTTGAAATTTGTTCTTTTCCTATAATCACCTTACTTTTGATTGATTTTTCTATCATCATCTTCCAAATCACTATCATAGTCCTTATATTTGAAATCATTAGAAAATTGTCTTATCCTTCCATTATTAAAGAACTTATGAGGTAACTTGCCTTTCTATTTTCTAGTGCCTC
Organism: Chamaecyparis obtusa; assembly: GCA_027943335.1. NCBI lineage: Eukaryota > Viridiplantae > Streptophyta > Pinopsida > Cupressales > Cupressaceae > Chamaecyparis > Chamaecyparis obtusa. Next base: position 19,891 of record BSBK01002784.1, read on the forward strand.
ACTTGAATATTCTTAAAATTTATGCTTCACTTTTCTCTGACATCTTGCATGTCTCAAGTACAAATTCTTCAAAATATTTGAAAGTAGTCTCTCTCTTTTCCTTTTAAGATATTTCAAATACTTATCATGTCATAAAATATATTAATTTCCAACAATCCACATCAGAAGCCATCACAATGCATTTCTAGACCAAAACAAAAATTGATTATAACTTCATCACTTGATAACACTATTTGTGAATCACCAGGGAACACCACAACACTAACCAAAATCTAATTACAATTCAAATCACATTTGCATATACATCTCCACATCTTCAACCTTGATTTTTGGAGTAGAAGCCTTCTGAAAAAACACAACTGGATGACTATCATCCTCAACAACATAACTCCTCTACTGAACCACTGACATCTGAATAGAACCAATGACTTCCAAACCTAAGAAAATAACTCTAAAGCATTAAAAAACATCATTTACATTAATTTCCAAAATACATACCTATCTTCTACTATTTTGTACCACTGAATACTTCTCAAGTGATCTTCAAAATGCATACTTGTCTTCCACTATTCTATAGCACTAAGTACATACTTGTCTTCAACTATTTTGTAGCATTAACACAACCTTACTACTTATAGAATAGTTTCCAACTTTTGTGAAAATAGATAATACCTTAAAATATTATTGGAAAATAATTCTAAACCAAGGTGTTTGAGAAAATACCTCAAACTCCTATCCAAGACCATAGTGTTTAACATCAATGACAACAAATAATAAAAATCAGACATATATTTCAAACACTTATTCCCATTGAGCATACATAATGTATACCCTATGATCATGATATTCTTGAGATGCTTGAGTTAATCAAAAGTATTTCATCTTTTAATAGATCAAAGGTTTGTATCCCAATTCTATCTCCTCACATTGAGACACCATCTTAGGTTGGTAATTCCCTTCCAGTTTTAACTTTGTGGGATGGCTTCTTGCAAGATATTGCAGGCTTCTTTTTTGAGTCACATATTACAAACATTGGATACATATTTGAGGATCTTCACTTCTTCTTTGATGAAAAATTTATCATTCTTTTCATTCCATATTTAGTTCCTTAAAAAATTATTCATTAGGTATATTCAAATTTATTTGGATTTGGTTCAGTTGATTTGGCATATCCTATGATTTAGATATGTGGATAGTTGAGCAGTTTCTAGAGGCACACAAAATTTGGATTTGGATTCCTATTTCTTCCATTTCATGGGAATAGCTTCTCATATCTCCAATGGATTCTTTTCTTCATAAGAGGAGAAATTTTGTTTGTAGGAAGTGGATCATGTTTTTTTTAGAGGTGTTTATTATTGGCATAGGAGTTGCTTCTTCATTTGGGGTATTTGTATCCTCAATTTATCTCTCTTATGGGGAGGATATTTCATGTATTATTATGATAAAAGAATTCCTTGGTGAGTCACATTTCTTCCTCATTTCCTTCTTTCACTAGTGCATTTAATGTATTTTCTCTCTTTTGGAGAAATTTTTTTCCCACTAAGTTTTTATCCTTTTCTTTTTTTGAGAGAGATTACATTAGTTTGTACATGGCTACCTAATCAAGCCTCATTGTTGAGACTACTTCATTTCTTTCATTTCATACTTAGAGGTTTTTACTCCTCGAATTTCACTTAGAATGGGGTGTTAGAGCATGCATATATATGGCACATACATAGATTTGTTGCATCAAGAACATTCACATATGTTGCATAAAATAATTATGCACATGCTCAAGAAATATTGTCATGCATATTCTTATGCATAGTTGAACACATGTTTGCAAATACATTTGTGGCTTAATTTTACTTAGTTGAGCTTTTAGTTAAGCCTAATTTAGCTTAGTTTAGTCTAGTTGGTCCCCACTTTGATTTTTGTATCTCTAGCTTCCTACTGAAAATTGTATACTCCTCTTTCCCTAATTTTGTTTCCTGAATCATAATTATATCCACTTCAAAGGTAGATAAGAAACACTTTAGTAAGAAACCTCCTCTAGCTCTATTGTGTCAATGTCTTTATTCTCCACTACTATCTCTTTATCTTTAAATATATCTATGTTTTCCCTTTCATTGTTAAGATCCACATCTATAGTCCAATTCTCTTTAACTCTTCCATTTATTATTAATTTGAATTCATTTCTTACTATCCTTTTCATAGACCCTTCTTGATCCAAGATCTCTGTTAGAGATTCCTCATATTCCTTCACTCCAATGTCCTCCTGAGAGGAATTATTCTCCACTATGGGATTCTCACTCCTACCATTATATGTTTGGGCACCCCCACCTAAATTCCCTCCCTTCATAGTGTTATTTGAATCTCCTAGTGCTTCCCTTAATTAGTTGGGCCTTACTCATCCTTTCATTGTTAATATTCTTCTAATTCTCTACTCTTTCTCCTTCCTCAACTCCCTCCACAACCTCTAATGGTAATGTTTTCACTATGAAAATGCCATGTTCATGGTTAAAACTAATGCCCACCTCATGTGTTTGAGCTTCCATAGGTTGATGTCTCTCCTTCCTCCTCCCTTTCTTCAGCTTCGCTAACATAACCCATATATAAAACTGGATTAATCTCTAAAGACATATTCCTCCTATTAATAATAATTGGTTTCAATATCTTTACATTAATGTTCATCCTAACCATTATAACATTGTTGAAAAAGGATAAGTGCTCATCCACCATTCTTACAAAGGTTCCTATCTTATTAGCAATTTTTCTTTTAAAATATCCTTGTTGATAATTTCTACAGGAAGGTTTGGTAGTAATATTTCTCTTTCTATTTTAAAATATGTTAGGTTATATGGATTAAAATTCAATTGCCAATCCAAAATTTTGAAATCGAACCCTCTATATCTAGGTGATTTATCCATTAAGAATTTTTTTTTTCAGATCTACTTTACAACAATAAATATTCAAAAATTCTTCTGAAAGGATAGCAATACCTAGGTTTGTCCCTTGAAAGTTTGCAAAACCATTTTGTAATTTGTTTCACTGGTGTACCAATACCACACCATCTTGGAAAAACCCCAAAATTTTTGCATAGCCCCTGTTTGTGTTTGATTACACCCTCATTTATTTCCAATGTAATCTTATCTTGCTCTATAGGGTGAGATCTATTATTCTTGGTCATATCCAAATGTGAATCTCGAGGTGTCTTGTTGTTGCGGATTGCCTCATAAGTTTGTTGCCTCCTAGGATTGGATGGTCATCCACCCTATTTTGAGTTAATTTGTAGACAGTGGCTCATCTTTAATGTTTGATTTTTAGGGAATGGTTTTAAAAAACCTTCCTCCATGGATTCCAGGTGAGAAAACTTGTTTTGTCTTGGTCGATTGGAGACACTAGTTGAGGGGAGAGAAGTAGTCAAGGGCAGAAGGTGTGCCCTAAAAAGAGGAACCCTTTGCACCCAACTTCTCCCATAGCTGCGCTCGACCTTAATTATTCTTTTTTATTTAACAGTTTTCCAAGCCATATCTTCCATTGTATGATGAAGGGGAGCCCTGTTCCCCCACATGGAGCTTCCAAATCCCATCGTATACTTTTTTCTTCTATAAACAAATTCTTTCTTATTGATGATTCACTCGATATTCGGTAAATATGGAGACATTATATGAGGACACCTAAATTTAATTTGGTTCCAGTCCAGTATATAAAATATATAATTTATTATTTTATCTATAATATAATATATAATAATTATTAAAATTTTAAAAATAAAAAATAATATAGATAACTTGAAATATATTTTATACATTAAAATTAATATATATGTTATAATTAAAAAATCTAAAAAATTAATTAAAAATAGAAAAAAATTAAGTTTTAAATTAAAATTAAGACATTTAAAATATCATTACTTAATTAATAAAACTTTAATTATACATTATAAGATAACTATTAGAATCTAAAAGTCTTAGTTTGAAAACCTTAAAGTAAAAAGGAAAAATTCCAAAAGTTTTTAATTTAAAACGAATCTTACTAAAATGATATGCTCATTGCAAAAATTATTTGTACAATTAAGCATTATGTTCACTTGTAAAGTAGAATTTCCCATCCATACTTAAGCATAAAAAATACACTTTTTAAATAACCACCTAATTGCCTATGCTATTTGTCACTCGATTTATTGATATCAAGCAAAACTCAACTAAATAATACTATTTTTTTATAAAATTCCAATCAAGCAAATACAATAAAATAAAAATAATGAAGACACTAAGAAAGCCATTCTTTAATAAATAAATAAATAAAGCAACCCACTAAAATAAAAATCATTCACTTGAAATGAAAGCTAATAAATTATGGAGAAGAAGAATAAAAAGGCTCCACAAGACACAAGTAATAAGGTCAACGTGCCGCCATTGGAGCAGCGTTCTTCCCATTATCAAATACAAGTTGGTTCGCATAAGTTAAAACCAGATTGATGCATGATTACGGAATGCTTGCCAAAATAAAAAAAAGATTTGGTGCTCTTGACAAACAATCATATTCTTAAAAGCAATGAAAAGAAGATTATGATTACCAAAATGGGAAACTTATAAAACAATAATAACATATAACGTTAGTGCATGCTTGTGGGTACATAAAATGACACTACACTTACATGAAAGTGAAAGCAATTAATATAAATATATTTTAAATACATTTAGAGGAGTTGAGATTTGACATTGAGACTAATAAATAGAAATGATGGGTGATATTTGAGAGATAAGTTAAAAGTGTTTTTGGGATTCTATATAATGTTAACTTTGACAATTTATATAGTGTTCATGTTTGAAACATGGAAATGATTGAAGGGATTAGAGATTTGAGAGAAATATAATATAAAATTGTGTGGGTCTTAGATATGATTGTGCATATTATCTTAAAGTTTAGTTGGTATGATTAGATTTGAGTGGCACAATATTTTAATCTACATATAATATTAATCAAAATTGTAAAAAATAATATCACAATTGTTATCTAGTGTAGGTTTTATAATCATATTTGAGTGGCACAAATTTATCTATTACGTAAACTTTTCTTATGTACATGTAGAAGAAATTCTCATACAATTATCATCTAAAAGCATTTGTAACTAATTATATGAAGTTTCGAACTATTATGAATTACAGAAATTTATTTGGTGTATATTTATATCAATAGAAGAATGTACTACTAAATAGCATCATTGGGATCCCGCCATGTACATTTGAAACAATATATCTTATTTGATGATAATCACCCACTAAGTTGATTTGATAGTAGTGAAAGAGATAAGAGATATCAATTAATGCTAATTAGTGGGTGTCTCATGCTAGCCAAGCCCAATACAAACTAAGTTCAATGGAAGTTGACTTTGACATAAGCTAAAATGTTGAATAAATAGAATATTGAGAAGGGGGGGACGGGAAGGGAGGAGTGAATCGGTATTCTCTCAAACTTTTAGATTTACTTTACTCACTGCAACATTCATACCATTTATTAAAAAATGAACACAATGGGACACCAAATTTTTATCGTGGAAAACCCAAATGGGAAAAACCATGGAAAGAGTTAGCTCCCAATATTGTATAAGTAGTTATATAATATTACAATGCTCACTGTGTGACACACTACTAAAAGAAAGAAAGAGGCTCACTACAAGAAGAGAATACAAAAGTGAATTGTTACATATGCATCTGATGTATGCTAAAGTTTATTCCCATGTAGTTCAAAATATTTCATCGGTCATTTTCTTGTCTGCACAACCTTCCATTGCAAAACTTTCACAGGCTTATATTTTCTCCTTTCGCATATTTACTCTCTTCTCAAACACACGCTTCCTTCAACACATGCATATACTTATCGTTAGAATGTTAAGTTGATGTTAAATTCATGTTGTTGTCATAAATGGTTGTCATTGATGTCAATATATCCTATGCATCTGTTGATGTGTAATGATATCCTTGGCATATCGGTAGTGGTGTTCACCAAAGTATGTGCTTTAGATATTTATCCTTATCCTTTTCAATGGTGGTCTTATTTTGTGTGCAAAAAATAGTGGATTGATTATTTAGGTTCGGTCCTATATAGAGTGTGTTTGCTATGTTTTGGTCCCAGTAGCTATCATGCAATGTGTTCATCCTATCCATTGGTACCAAAATCTTTGGAGATGGTCAACATGTTAACATGCTCGAGGCATGCTCTATTGATTAAGGTGGTCCACACTTCATTCCTTACCACTGTGAGAATGTCTTGGTGTGACCTATTTTAAATTGTTTGAGCCGACATGGTTAATGGCATTAAGAAGTATATGTAGAGGGATGAATTCAATTGTTTGTGTGGCTTATGCGTTACTTGTATGTGAAGTGATTACAAATCTGTTTACAAGAGATTTGGGTGTTGATGATCGTGTACGTGGATGCAATTGGTAGTAGACTAATATATCATTTCTGTATTGTAGAGTGTTGAGAGAGAGAGCTGCTAAACTATAAGATAAGGAATCTTCTCCAAACCATACAAATGCATGGTGAGCCCATGCAAAAGGTTTTGTTAAGATGTGCCAGATACCACCACACAAAGAAGAGAGAGATAATTGAATCACTCTTCTATTCTCCTTTCCCACCTGTATGTGGTACATGCACACTAGACCCTCTAGTTGGCTGCCCGAAGACATCTAGCATAACCCAAGATTTTGTGTGATCAGACCCGACGTGGCCAAAGTTAATCCTCCTATAATTCTCAAGACCCCTCTATTTTTATATATCCTACCACTGAGCCTATTTGTATTGGCAATGAGCCTCTTGTATTGATAATGATCCTTTTTCATATCTAAGGGTAGTTATCCTAACCAAGAGTGAGCCAACCTACAATGAGCACAAAAGGAAATGATCCTTTGAGAGTTTGTGTTTCCATGTAAATTTTGGTGTTCTTTGTGTTCGTGCCTCTGTGCTTTAATGTTTACATTTTCTATGAATGTTTGATGTGGTTAACCATTAGACCAAAAGTTGATATTTTTGTTTTTTATAAGTTTACCAATAAATTAAAAGTTTTATAAAGTTTATGACAATAACTTAATCACCCCCCTCTTAGTTATTTAGCTTGTTCAACAATTGGTATCAAAGCTTGGTTCATTGGTTTAGAGCTTAACCGCTTGAGGTAGATCTGATGGTAAACAAACTATGTAATCCTATGCTCGATGTATCAGACTACACTATATGGAAAGACCAAATGAAATGATATTTGATTTTGGTTGATTACAAGACTTGGAAGCATGTGGAAACAAAGTGTGTACTTCCTCATAATGGCCTTAACACTCAAGATGAAATCAAGGCATGTGAGGAGAATGAAAAAGAAAGATTTGATATCACTAGTTCTTTATCAAAAACTAAATTAGCTAAGGTTTTTTCTTTAAAGACTACTTATGAAGTTCAAAATTTTTTTAAAGTGATTTATGAAGAAAATGATAGCGTTAAATTATCTAAGAAGGTAATAGATAAGAGACACTATGAGAATCTGAGAATGGAAGAAGGTGAAGACATTAGGATTTCTTTTAGAGAGTTGAGAATGTAGTGAATGAAGTCAAGAACCAAGGAGGCACTATTATAGATGAGTAATTCATGGAAAAGATCTTGATGACATTATTGGGTAGTTACAGTGTCAAGATCTAGGCTATAGAGGTGTATGATCCAAAGAAGTTCACTAAATAATAATTTTTTTGCACTTTGACAACATTTGAGCTAAGGAAGTTTGTAAGAGAGAAAATTAGATCTGAGACATCATTCAAAGGAAACTAAATGAGAAGAAGATCCTAATAATGATGATGAAGAATAATTTGAAGCAAAGTTTGCAAGGAGACTGAAAAAGGTATGTTACCTCTGAAGTATTTTAGATGTGGTAAAATTGGTCATTTGGCTACTAGATGTCTAGAGAAGGGTCTTAGATAGAAGTTTAAGAATTTCAATAAGAAGGCTTACTATGTGATTGAAGATGCTAGTATTTTAAATGTTGAGTCTAAAGAAAAAGATAGTTTATTTTATGTTGAAGAAGATAAGAAACCATAAATTGACATCTCTAACATTTGTGTCATATTTGATGATAATGTTAAAACTACTTTATATGTTAGGAGAAACAAAAATAAATGGTTGATTGATAGTGGTTTTGTTAATCCCTAAAGTTTTGTTGTCTATTAGTGTCTTACACTTAGTCATTTTCTAGGCAATGTTGGTCGGTCATCACTGCGACTGAGTCATCATATTCAGACCAAGTCATGTATAATGTACATTTTCCGAGTAGTAGTCATTTTCAAGTAAAACAATGGTCACCGAGTACTTTTGTATTAGCTGAGTCAACTTTTGTCGAGTTATGTAAAGAAGATAATGTTGAGCACCAGAATATAAAGAATAGTGAATGTTGAGTGCCAGAGATATATAATGACGAGAAAGATAGAATTGACATATGTGTTTTTATGGCACAAACACTTAGGTAAACCATTTTGGCTGACATTTATATTTCATTTTTTGTTTGTTGAGGAAATCACGGAGGTGATTACGATCTTGTATTGTAATCATTAATCCCTATGTAACACATGGAACCAATCAGAATTAGGGAAAGGTTAAGCGGTAAAAAGAGATAATCTAGATCATAGATCTTAAATCTTGGAGAAAGTTAATTGTCTATATGAGATGTGATCTAAACCCTAAAATGATGTAAGTGTGTGAGAGAAATAATATGAAGGAGATCACATATTTTAAGAATAGAGAAGTAATCTGATAGATTTAAGTGACCGAGTAGAATAGATCAAAGCAGTGAAGGATAGAACAGAGACATATTTGATAGAAGAGATCAAATCTATACTGTAAGGAGAAGATTTATAATCAACATCATAGTGCAAACCGAAGGATCAGATACTAAGACATTTTAAGAGGTGTATTAGGGTAAATCTTTTAACATAGTGGTTTTGATAGACCTCTCTTAACCGAGTGCTTACTTAGTTGTTAGTCTTAAATCCTTTTTCAAGGTAGATTGTATAAGTCTAAAAGCCCTTAACAAGGCAGACCCCTCACAGGGTAGATCATATTTTTTGATCAAATTTGTATCCCTAACAGGCAAACTTTATATTGTAGTACTGAAGATTTGTGGGTGTCATCCCCACCCCAGTTTTACCTTTCAAGGGTTTCTGGATAACCAAAATCATTGTGTTACATTTATTTTCATGGGTGATGTTTAGCTTGTTAGATCTATTATACTATTGAGTTTTATGCTTATGCTATGCAAGTTTCATTTATGTCAAAATGGATAAATCAATGATATCTGATTCACTCCCCTCTCAGTATCACATTTTCCCAACAAATTTTCAACAATTGGTATCAGATCCTGATCTCCTAAAGAAGTCTAACCACTTGTGAGATAAATATCTTGAGATGGAGGTTTATATGTTGGGAAAAATCATATAGAATCATAAGATTGACATTCAACTTGCATTAAAACAACTTGAAGTAGCCAGAGGAGAACTGAAGAAGTCCTTATTTGATTCACCCCCCTCTCAGTATCACATTTTCCCAACAAATTTTCAACAATTGGTATCAGATCCTGATCTCCTAAAGAAGTCTAACCACTTGTGAGATAAATATCTTGAGATGGAGGTTTATATGTTGGGAAAAATCATAGAGAATCATAAGATTGACATTCAACTTGCATTACAACAACTTGAAGCAGCCAGAGGAGAACTGAAGAAATCCTTAAGCAGAAGAAGAGAAATAGCTATTCAACAAAATGAAACGCAATATCAAGAAGAAGATACTACTAGACTATTTGATAGTGGCAACTCTATAGAAAGTGACAAAGCCATAAAATAACTATTGGAGAAAAACAACATACTGAATGACGACATCAGAAATCTGAAGAGAGAACAAGAAATACAATTTGTGAGACTCTGTAAAGTAGTTGAATAGAAAAATAAAGTTGAAGAAGACAAGACAATGGCCAAAGAAGATAAAAGACAAATATCAGTGAGACTTGATGAAAGGACAAGTGACATGTAAAAATTGACAAACAATCAACTAGACATGGTAAATCAACTACTATTGGTTAATCAAGAATTGTGCACGAAAGATGTGGAACTCACAGATATGAGATCATAAAACAATCAGCTAAGGAATGTATTGAGAATTGGAAAGGAAGTTAATGAAAGGATGAACAAACCAGATAAAGTTGTAAAATACTTTGAAGAGCTATTAAGGTCACCTAGAAGATCTAATAATACATCTGGACTTGGACATGATGATAAATTATCATCTACTAAGGAAGGAGAATCATCAAAGAGTGGAGAGAAAAGGAATGCAAAAGCAAAGAACAAAAAGCCCACATGCCATCACTGTGGAAAGCTAGGACATACAACCAACATCTACAGAAGAAAAAATGGTAAGTCCAATCCTAAACCAAAAATTAATAGACATTGTTTTAACTATAAGAAACATGGACATCAGGCACATGAATGCATGACAAAGGTAAGTAATCCACCTACCTCACCTAAATTCCAAGGACACTATTTCAACTATCAGAAATATGGAAATAGAGCATTTGAATGCAGATCAAAACCCAGATGGTCATCAAATCAGTAGATGAAGTCACCTAAGAAGGGTAATACATACAATTGGGACTACAACATTTGGTACAACTGCCATTACTATGGAAAATATGGTCACATTGGAGAAAATTATCTGAAGACATATTTTAGGGGTAAATCCAAGAGTTGGATGAATGGAAGTATGGTATGCTATAAATGCAATAAGATAGGTCACCTAAAGAAATATTGTAGGACACGCATACTGAGTGATGAGAAAAGAAAGAATGAAGAAACCATTGAGCAAATGAGAAATTAGATGAACAAAACATGGAAGAAGAAAGAAGAGGGAAGCAATAGTGAAGCCAGTGCACCTAAGGTCACCCAATCCGATGGATTAGGTGATCCCACTACTTCAAACTAAGAAAGGAAGGTATGTATGGAACTGAGTCCTATAATATTTTAATCTTACATCAGGTCCTAACATTTGTTAAGAAAAATTCCATATCTGCATAGATTAAGAAGCATTAGGATAGATTTGAGCAAAGGAATATAGTGCATATTTGATGTCAAGCATCAATATTCTATTATAAAGTGACCGAGTCACTAAAGTATGGCGAGTACCTGTGATAGCCAAGATGTGATGTACACCAAGCTGTAACCAAAGGGTTGTATCGACCGAGCTTATGTTGACTAAGTTTAACATGAGATTGCCGAGACAACTGTATCTCACGTAGAAAATGTACAGATCATTTTAATGAAGTCCTAATATGACCGTTTCAAGTCTATAAAGTGGGAAGTTACCATTTATTTCATTTCACCAAGCGAATTGAGAATTTTTAGAGTGATTGAGAAGGTGAGTAACTAGTGCGATTAGTGCTAAGTATGATTTTTAGAAATCTTCATAGGGTGCCATCGGAAAAACATCTAAAGAACACTTGTGCAAGGTAGTTTATCGAGTAAAATATTTTCAATACTTTAACCCTTAAGTTGTGAGACATGGCATCATCATCAACTACGATGAAAAATAAAGGAAAGGAGGTCTTTAACGTTGAATTAGTGAGGAATGAGGCATGCAAGCCATAGAGGTTTTAGGTCATTTCAAAAACTGAAATCATGAGAGATTTGAATGGAGCCCTATCGTCAATTCCAAAGAAAGTTTTAATGATAAATGATATTCGGTCATGTTATATGTGCAATTTAAGGATTATGAACTCAGAGCGGCATACAAGAAACTATGCAGCAATAGGGTGTTGAAGCCGAAACACTAGAAGGTTGTCGAGAAAGGGTTAGTTCATGCCCTTGACTTTGCACAAAATTTCAAAGTAGAATGGATCAAGATTTTACTGAGCAGGGTACATGATCTAATAATATGACTAGAGGATGGATAAGTCCAAATTACCAAAGATATGATTCATCAGGTAGCTGGATACCCTAAACTCCCTAGGAAGAAAATAATGAGATGTCAAAGCAAGGAGGAAATTCAAGAAAACATAGAGGCAGTATGGAACAAGCAAGGCATGACTATCTCTACTATCACTGACCTAAAAATTGAGTTTGCAGTAAGGGTGATAGCACAAAATTTTTATCATTCAAGTCAGTTGGATAGTGTCCCATGCATGGTGGTGGACCAAGCTTGGAAAATAATAAAGAAGGATCAAATCTACGACCTTTTTGAGCTCCAACCGACACAACTTGCCGAGAATAATACATCAATCCAGAAAGAAAATAATTCAATGTGTAAGTTCAGTTCCCTACATTTTTTTTATTCTTCTACATTTAGAAAAGTTTTCCTACTATTGGAGGAGTAGTATGGGATAAGACTAGACTAGTGACAATTCAGATAAATGAGTTTATTAGTCGAATGGGTGCTAAATTTGAAAGCATTATGGAGAATTACTTTGTAGAGTTTAAGAAGAAAATGAGGAAAAGAAGTATAATTCTTGTATCCTTAGTAGAGAAATACAATCAGGACATATGCTTCCTAAATGAAACTGACCTCACATATGCTCAAGCTGTAATACCGAGGGTATCATGGCTAATGCCATTACCTTATGAGGTAAACATTGATAAAACTACAACAACAATCATAGCCTTGTTAGTCGAGTAATTTGATAAGAAGGCTACATATTTTGTAACCTATGAGGAAGTGAAGGCTAAGATAACCATGGGACTAAAGTCTGCTACCATGGAGAGAAAGAGGAAAAAGATAGTGAAAAACATTGAGAAGACGATAGGAGAAAGAGAGGTAGATGCACCTCTAGAACTGACTCAAGGATTAGGAGAAGATAAATCAAGTGAGTCTAGTGAAAGTGAAGAGGAGGAGAAAGTAGTAGGAAAGAAAGTCTAGAAGGCATCAGTTGTCAAGCCTATGAGAAAACAATGCAGAAACCAAAGCCTATCTCCTCACTTGTACTTAGGCCAAGAACTAGGGTAGCCTTTACAACTGTAGCTGTTGAGCCTAAAAAAAAAACCCCTACATCAGGGAAGAGAAAAATTGTTCAGCCTAAGGTAGTGTCGAGCTAGTTGAAGAAGAAACCAAGGAATAAAATAAATAATATTTATTTTACAAAGGGAAATGGAGGGATAATATATTAAATTGAATTCAATATATTAAAGTATTTAAATAAAAATTAAATACAAAAAAAAAATGAATTTATTTAATTAAAGTAAATTTAATTAAATAAATAGAAGAACATAACAATTATAGTCAATTAATAAAATTATCTATAATGTTAAGGGAACATATTAATAAAAATTAACATTAGTGTGAATGGACAATTTTAGGTGTCTACAGTTTGCCCCTCTTTGATGCGGTGTTGAAATTGGCATCACGTCAAAGAAGAAGAAAATGAGATGCCCTAGGAGTTGTGCCTAAGTGACAAGAAGAGGATGAGAATGTGCCCCCTCGAGAAAATTGAGCAAAAAATTAATTTTGACAGTTTTCTCAAAAAGGAAGGGTGGGGATAGAGGAAGTGAATAAAAGAAGGCCTCCAATGCAAAATGAACCTAAATGAAAACTATCATAGTGTCAACATGGGAGAACATATCCTATTTTGATATTGTTCTTGATGTTATGCACCAAGGTATGAGGAACCAAGATGACCATGTGCCAAGTACGTAATCAAAAAGGTCAAATACAACCATATGCCTTATGGCACCATGATATTGAAGACCATGATGCCCTTGTGATAATAGGATGCAAAGACCATGATAGATGTAAAAAATACTAATACATAAAAGAAACAAGAAAGTGTGCACAAAAAACCAAAAGAAAACAAACATATCGCCCCTAGTCAAGCTGAAAACCAATTGATTGATTGAATGATTTAGTGATTGGGAGGGCAGGGCCTCAAGCATTGAGAAGGATACATCTCATGATGATGATTGGATTTGAAATTGATCAAATGATTATCAACTAATTTGGTTTAAGACAATGGCTTGATTAAATATTAATGTGATATATTACAAGATTGTAGTGCATGGATTAGTATTGATTGCACTTGAATGAACTGACTTGGGATCTTCTTGATTAAATGGATTTTTTTATTTTTTTGATTTTTTGATTTCTTTTATTTATTTGGATGAGAAGATTGGATAGAATAGAGTTGGAAGAGAATATGATTGGATAAGATGAGATTGAAAAGAGGAAGGGGAATAAATGGATTGGATTAGAAGATAAATATATTTGATAGACAAGATTGTTTGAATAAGATAAAAGGATGATTAAGGGATTGGATAGGATTGAATAGGAAAAATGATAAGTGGATTGGGAACAATGACAAGGGATAACCAAGGAATGATAGAGGATGGAAGGATGGAGATATGTTTGGTTAAAAGATGAATGGATGGAAGAGATGAATTGGATAGGAGATAGATGGAATGAATGGATAGGTAAGGATAGGATATGGAAGACTATAGGATGGAGGATATAGAGACCGAGATCAAGAAACTATGTGGAAAATTCCCCACACTTGAAGGAGGAGAATAAAGGATGGAAAGATGGAGGATAAGGATGTATGAAATGGAAATATGGTGTGTAAGGGATGCATGAAGGTTATGAAGGCTTGTGTATTGTCCAAAGCATGCATGGATATTTTTTTGTATTTTTGATACCTCTAGTTTTTATGAAGGGAAAAGATATGAAAGTGGAAGATGAATGGATAAGGGATATGTGATGGTGGGTATAAAGAGGATAGAGGATAATGATATGGAGGATATAGATAGAATTGGATAATAGATAATGGATGGAGGAAATGTATATAATGATCAAGATCAAGGATATGGGAAGGCATATGGACTCAAATAGTGTTAGGAATGATGGATTAAGGGAATGAATATGAAGAGGACTATGAGATGGAGGATAGGGACGTCAAGATAAAATATGTAAAAATGGATGAAATTGTGAAGGAAAATGGATGGAGGAGTAATGGTTATGAAATGTACATATGGATAGAGGGGGTGCTTAGGATAGTCAAGATCAAAGAAAGGAAATGATAATAAACTTAGATAGGAAAATAGATGGTGGATAGGGATTATGAAAGATATTTATGGTAGCATAGAATGGATGGAACTTTCCCCCAAGTATAGAGTGCAAGGGGAGGTGGATAAATGAGTGAAAAAAATATGATATGTATGTGAAGTAGATGGCGGGGAAGATATTATGGATGGATAGTGAGAAGGAATTGCCCACAAGTATGAAGGGAAACAAGATGGAGGGATTACACATGATGCCTATTTGCCAGGTTTTCATCATGGTACTTTCCCAAGGCACCTAATTACCAAGTTTTCTCCATTGGAGGATTTTTATTTTATTTTTGACTTTTTTTTTGGGAGGAATTTGAGCATGATTCTATTTGGATAATGTTCCTTAGGAAATATATGCTATGATTGGCCAAGGTCACTGAAAGGTAAGCTCAAAGATAATGATAATGGTGATGGTAGGGGAAAGATATGGAGGATAAGGTAGATGATGGCTAAGATATATGCATAAGATGGGGTAAGAGGAAAGAGAGGATATGATATGGAAGGATAGGGAGTAGATATAGGATTTGGATATTGGATAGGGTATTGAAAGGTTTATGTGGGAGTAGGTGGAAATTATGGAAAGATCAACATAGACACACACCTTGAAGGGTTATGGACAGGTGAAGGGAGAATGAATTGGCTAGTGTGAGGTTTTGATGTAGGAAGTTATGTGGATTTTGGGACACAAGGACCCAAAATAAATGGAGGGGAGAATGAAAGATATTTGAAAGAATATGGAGTGGAAGTATTTGGAAGCTTGAATGTCAAATTTGATTTTTCTTTTATATTCTAATCCTTTAAGAGAGACTTGGGAATCCACATAGCTTTTGATTTTTCTTTACGTTTATGTACTTTTGACGATAATTCTTCAATGATGAATTTAGGAACCCATATTTTCTTTGATTTTATTTTATGCTTGGAGGACCCTTGTGGTTTCTTCAATATTTCCCTTTTATTTGTAGCCACATATCGATTAGATAGGACATAGTGATCTTCATATGTAAGTGGATTCTTATATTTCTGATTTTTATGTTGTGCATCCAAATTGCTTCCAAAAGACTTGGAAATTATGGATGAATGAGGCTCATATAAAAGGTTTTGATGGATGGATGGATAGAAATCTCTAAAGGATGCATGTGTTTTTTCATCTTGAGGTATGGTGGAAGAAATAAATGATGAGCTAGGAGTGAGAGGTATGGTGGATGGAGGAACATAAGGACCTAAAATGGATGGAAGGGATGAAGGGTTTAGCATTGGAATATAAGGGCCCAAAATGGATGGACAAGATGAAGGATTTCCTTTAGGGATATAGGGTCCCAAGATGGATTTGGAAGATGATGAAGGAATATTCTTACACTTTAATGGAGGTATATAAGGTGTAGGAGGGATATGAGCATTTGTAGAGTGAGTGATATCACCAAGTCCATCAAGTGTAGGGTTTGCTTGGTCCTTGAGAGGATCCTTAATAGGAATAATAAGAGCTTGATGAGGAATATGATCTCGTGAAGGATTAGGATCTTGTGATGGAGGGTCAAGGAGAGTGGGATCTTGTGGATGATTAGGATCATGAGGGGAATTAGGGGGAATAATTAGATCTTGAGAGGGATTGGAATCATCACATGGAGATGAAGGGGTACTTTGATCTTGAATTTGGGGAGGATTATGTGGTGGAGTGGAAGGGATGGCAGGATCTTGAAATGGAAGGCTATCATGGAATGGAGTTGAGGGAATTCCTTGATCTTGATTAGGAATGGAATCATGAGGTGGATCAAGAGGGATAGGTGGCTTTGGAAAAATAAGGGGATCGAGGAGTGGAGGAATAATTGGATCTAGAGGATGAGAGGAATGTTTGTTAGTGTACTTTAGGACAATGTATTGACATGTGTGGACTAGTGAGGGTGATGTGATGGAGGGGTTGGGATCTTCAACTTCAATATCTCCTTTGTCAATGAGGTCTTGGACAAAGTTTTTAAACTTTAAGAACTTCTTGATATCATGACCCTTGATGCAATGATAATCATAGTATTTATTTTCCTTATACCAAGTAGGTTTGGGTTGACTCTCATCAAAAGGAATAGTGTTCGGAAACACCATCATGTTTTGGTCAACAAGTAGGTGGAATATGACATCAAGAGGGTCCACAGGGGGAGTGTATTGTCTAGCTCTGGGTGATTGTGAAACTTTGGAAGATAGGAATGATGTGGGTTTTGGAGGATTAGGATTGTATGAAGGTTGAGAATTATGTGGAGGATTGGAATTTGATGGTGGATGAGGATTATGGATTTGTAGAAAGGGGGCACATATGTCTTCAAAGGTTTTCTTTTGATGTTCATTTTGTAAGGTTAGAATGGTATTTCTAAGTTCTTCAATCTCTTGGGCAAGATTGGGTATGTTAGAGGAATCATGTGGGTGATAGAGGGAAACATGTGTGGATGGATGATAATGAGGTTTATTTTCCTTGTTAAAGGTAGAAGAAGGATGAAAATAGAAGATGGATTGGGATTAGATATGATGTATTGAGGATTGATTTGGTAAGTGGGTTCGATTGGAGGTATAGTTTGATGATTAGGATTTGGCACTTTGAAGTCCTCAACCATTTTGTGAAACCGATCCATATTCATGACCATTGAAATAGAGATTTTGGATTAGATTAGAGGAAGATGATGTTGTTAGGAATGGGAACACTAAGGAGGGGGGGGGGGGTGAATCAGTGTTCACTATATTTAATCTTTTTCACTTTGCTCTTTAAACTTAACTTGAATGCTTAAGTACTAAAATGAACATCAACATAAATAAGAAACATGAACACAACACATAACACCAATGTGGTTACAGGGAAACCAAAATAGGTAAAAACCCCACTGGGAATTGACACCCACTAATAATCTATACTAGTGTTTTATGATCCTTGTTAGAAGATCCTTAACCCTATTAGGAGTTGCTTTACAATGTATTTAGTACAGTGACCTGGTCAAGGGTCGTACCCTATTAGGATTATTTTACAATAACCCTATTAGGGGTGTGGACACACTTTCCTAGAGCTCACTTCTCAAATGGTGAAGGCTACAACCTTCTAATCTCAGATGCACACTATTTCTGCTGGATGAACTAGCACTGTGACACTTCTTGTCTGATCAATTCCTTTGATGCATTGATGCTTTCACCTCTTGCAAAGCTCTAATACAGCTCAAAAACTCTTTTCATACTTCTAATATTCTTCTTTCAACTCTATCTCAACTCTCATGCTTAATTACAATGGTGCATCTAATATTTATATGCGCATACAAAACAATTAACTAGGTCGGCCCTTTAATCGATTACATACAATGCTTCCAATTAAATTGGCTCAAGCGTGTTTACAAACAAAGTTAATTACATGTCTACTACCTAATTACCATAGGCACATAGCTTTTACAACATAACAATATAACCACTAACCAAAATACCAATAGTCGGTTGCTTGCACTATTCTTCTCTAGCATTCACTGTCTGTGCAACTTGAACTCTCTGTATCTTTCTCATAATGAATCTTTGGATCATGCACTCTTAGATGTAGTGTGAATATGATCTTACCAACTTAAATTCTAGGGCGCATACCATAATTTTGTCATATGCACGTGTGATGATGCTTTGACCTTCAGGACTCTGTATACTATCCAGTCTTCAACACTTAGCCAATTTCTGATCTTCTTATCATAAGCACTAACTCCAAAACATCATATGACTTTGTTTCCATAATGAAAACACTATATAAAATTATATAAACCAGTATAGTCAACTTGCCAACAAATGTAGATGAATATTTGAATTAAGAGTGAAAGATTTTATGATTGATGAAATATGAACTTAGGACTAGGAGCAAGTTTGGATTTTGATTTAAAAGGGTAGGGCCCCAAGGACTTTGATATGATTGGATGATGGATTTGATTGATTTAGAGGGAAGGGCCTCAATTATTTTGATTGATTTTATTTTATTTTGATTTTAGATTTGTGAGGGCAAGGCCTCAAAGTTGGATTTGATTTGATTTAGATGATGATTAAAGTCCAAAGATTATGATGGTGCTCCTGAGTCAAAAGTGGAAGATTAGAAGATGGTGTTGATAAGACTTGGATTAAGAATGGATGAAGTATAAGGATAGATTAGGGATGTTTGATGATAAGTGGAATGGATGATGTGATTGATTTGGATGGTGGAGATATATGGATTGAATTAGAAAATAGAAATAAATAGTGTAATGTGCATATCCAAAAAGATTTCCACGGGTCTCAACATAATCAAAGACTCATCAAGAACACACTACCTAAAGTCAAAAAGGAAGTGTTCCAACCTTTTCCCATAACTTGATGCTCTTAGCCCCACAATTAAGTCGTTGAATGGCCTTTCCTAGGACTATGGAAGTTATGGATCAATTGGAAAAGAACAATGCTTGTGGCACATGTCTTTCCATATTGCCATATTCAAGCTTTAGTATCCAAGGGAACACATATTGTGAGTATCTTTGGGTGACCTAGGTAAGTCCACTTGGATCAATCCTTGCACAAAGGAAGCCACATGGCTAAAATGGTTGGCTTCTAAATCCTTAAGTGTCTAGTATGGTCATTCATTCATGACTATCCCCTGTAGTTCCACAAGAAGAATTAAGGCCTATATCCCTACAAGAACCCAAAATTCATAGTCTTGCAAGCATGATTTAGATCTCTCAGTCCTACACAAGTTGAATGCACTTCCCTTGTAAACAAGTGCCTAGTCAAATGTAGTCTTCCTTAGCAATATTTAGGCAACTAGGCCCTACACATGAAGGAACATTAGAGGTAGAAATAGTCACGTATTCCCTCTCTTTGGATTGAAGGAATATTTTGATTATAGTGGGGTGAAGTAGCCAAGTTCTCTTGTTCCCCACTTGGGTTGTTCCCAAAAGATTTCTCTCTTGGTAGGCCCTCCAAAGGTAAATGCAAGAAAAGTAAGATGGATAGCTAATGGAGGTGAAGATAAGGAAAAGAGCATACTCTCCTACTCCATAGTGTGTCCCAAACATATCAAGCACATGTTCATTTACCCAAGATTCCTTTCTAATGACCAAATCAAGTAGGTCTCAATTTATGATTTCCCCTTAAAGAGGAAAGAGCATACTCTCCTACTACCCAATTAAATCAAAAGAAATGAACCTTCCTAATTAAACTAGGTTCCTATAAAAAATGAACTTAAACTAGAGACAATGTTTGCTTGAACCTCCAAGGCAACCTATAAAACCAATGAATTAGTAGTCTCAAATCTTTTCAAGATCTTCAAACGTCTTTATTTTTTTTTTGATTAGTAGTTTCAAGATGTCTTAATCTTGGTCAACCATTATGCAAAACCACTATTAGAAGATTGAAAATATTAGAAAATATTAAGAAAACTCAACCATGCATTGAACAATGTGCAAATAAAGTGCAAATTCATCAAAAAATTTTAATTTTTTTGCATTTGACCTAGTCAACAAAACCTGATTTTTTTTATATGATTTCATGTAAAAAAATAAAAATACATAGAAGAGACCCCTACTAAAAATTTGAGAGCTTTCCAAAAATGTAAAATTTTTAGGAATATTTATTAATTTGTGCCCTACAGACCTGATTTATTAAAACAAACCAGTTTTCAAAGATTGAATTTTTGAGCCATATTAGTGCATGAAAATAAAAAACACAAAGAACATGCCATGCGTATAATTGTCAGACCTTTCCAAAAATGTGAAGTTTTCCAAAAAATACAGTGATTTGAGACCATAAATTAATTTTATTTAAAACTCATAAAAAAATCATAACTTGCGGAAAACTGATAAAAAAATCTAAATTCTGGATTGAGACATAACATGATGATCCCCCACCTCCAAAAAAAAATTCAGACAAAACTCCAAACCGTTTAAAAGATATGATCAAATATTTCAAAAAACCCTAGAGTTTTGTCTTCAGCTCAACCTACACAAGGATTAGCTTAGAAAAATCTTCAAAAGTGTAGATCCAATAGGGATATGGGTCTCACTGATGTGCCAAAATGTATGCAATGAAAATATGAACCTATTTATTACAAATAAACAACATCAAAACACCAAACAAAATCACATTAGATGTTAGTCATTTCAAATGCAACAAAATAAGTAACTTTCATTACAACCTTTGATGAGCTAAAACAAGGGTGTTGGAAATTATCAAGACTATCTAGGTTACTGAGAGGGGAGGGGTGAATCAGTAACTTCAAAACTTTTAACAGATTCAGATCTTAATAATATTAGATTGATAATCTGACTGCATGCATGAGTAATAGAAAGAATAAAACATTCATAACACTTTGAACATAGAGATTTGGTGACCTAGAAACATTCCAAGTAGAAAGTAAAACTGGGGTGGGGATGATACCCACAAAACTTCAATACTGTAGTATAAAGTTTGCCGGTTAAGGCTTACAATGATCACTTCTGATGATCTGCCATGTTAGGAGCAATAAGGACTGCTAGGTCCACCTTGTTAGAGGATTTACAAACATACAATGAAGTATGCACTCGGTTAAGAGATTTTACAAAGACTGTTAAGTCTACCCGATTAAAGGATTTCAAGCTGATTCACCTGTTAGGCTAAAACAGTAGATCTCTTACTTGCAACTGTACTTGTTGATTGAGATTCTCTGATGTAATGATCACCTTCTGTGATGGATATATCTTTGCTACTTCTTATACTATTGTAGCCCTTTTTAATTCGCTTATCTCTACCTTTCTCTCTTTTTCATACTTCGCTATATTTCTACTTTTGATATGATATAAAACATTGTTTATATATCAATCTAAAACAATTACAACATAATTACAAAGTTGGCTCTTAAACAAGTTAACACAAATATTACTGAGTCGGCCCAAATATAGTGACTCGGTTACTGCAAACTAACTTGGTGACTTTCTGATACTCGGCATCCACTGCATTACACAGCATCCTCATGCACTTGGTAGAAGTGGAGGCACAGTCCATACTAACCACTCGGTTGTAGTTTCAAACATGGTATATACTAGAGACTCGGTAGATATAGTGTCACTCAGTAAACACTATCTACTCGGTTAGCACTATCTGCTCGGTAAGCACTGTCCGCTTGGTAAGCACTGTCTGCTCAGTAAGAACTGTCTGCTTGGTAAGCACTATCTTCTCGGTAAGCACTGAGAGTCTGAATAAGTGTTGTCACTGATGACAATCATACTTAATGCCAACAATCTCCCCCTTTGGCATTAGTGACAAAACACTTATTGCCCAAAACTTATATACACAATCATGCTGACACTGGTTTTGTATATACATTTCATGTTTCCCTTATATAGTATATATACAAATATCTTATTTCACCTCATACTCATATTTTCTATTTATATTTTCTCCCCCTTTCATATCTCATATACTTTCTCCCCCTTTTTGACAATAATGCCAAAGGTGTATATACAAATATTTTACACAGAGATACCAAAACATGAGAGAAAATCAGAATGCACCTTTCCAATTAGTGCTAGAGTACTATCCCAATTCTCTTGCAGAATCTTCCATGTATGGAGTGCAACTTGGACTTCTGCAAAGAGTTCAATCATGTGATCTGCAATTGAAAACTGATTGTCATGGATCAATGTTTTTGAATATGCAATATGCTTCTGCATTGTATCCATGATGGGAAGGATCATGTTCTGAATATCTATTAATGTTGATTTGATCCTTGCATCTTCTTTCAATAATTTTGACTGCTTATCAGATAGGAATCTGACTGTCATCTAATGTGCAGAGCTTGAACTAGGTTCAAGTTGCAACTTTTGTGCACTGATCTTCAGATCCTCATCAATCTTATTTATTTTGTCTTTAATTTCCTTTGAGAACTCGACAACATTACAGATTTTGACAAAAAGAGATGTTACCTTGGAATAGGAGGACTCAATGCTAGTCAAAACTGAAGACAACCCTGCCTGATTGATAGCTATTTGTTGAGCAATGTGCTTAAGCACTTAATTTTCAAACTTCTTCTCAGCCTTTTCAAGCAACTTGTCTATTCCAAAGGAATCATCATTGAACCTATTAATTGCTTCTGCCAACTGCAACAAAATGTGTTGAGAGGAATCAACTTTAGCACCTATAGCTTCTGTCAAAATGTTCTTGGCATCCTCAATGATCTTATATTCCTTATCTCTTTCTTCTTTTAGTTTCTTCTGCTTTGCTTCTTCTGGAGGAGTTCACCAACTATTTGCATTTGATCTGCAGTGAGGTTTGCAAAATCTAGTTGGGGAATTTGTATCTCCTCATCTAGATCTATACCTTCTACTACACTCTTACTCAGGAATTTTGTACTCGGTTGAGTCTTAATACTTATTGCCTTTGTAGTAGAAATTATTGTAGACATAGTAGGACTAGTAGTGAAAACTGATAAACTTCTGACTGATGGGATGCTAACTGGAATACTTGATAAATCAAAAACTGAAGTATTTACAACTGTAGAATCTAAAGTACTTACTGCTGAAAAAATCAAATTTGAAGAAGGTACAGAAGACTATAACTCAGTGGAAGAAGGAGGCTAAAGCTCGGTAGATGAAGTGGTAGCCACTTCTATTGTTGATACATTGAGCTGTGCTAGTGATGATTGGACATTTGATGTAACTGAGGGAGTTGTTCCAATCACACTTGAAGTTTTCTCTGAGCTAGATGTAGCAATTTTTACTGGAGAGTGGGGAAGTGAGGCAATTACCTCTATAGCTATCTGAACTGGATCATCTTCCTCAACATTCTCCTTAGCTTCCTTGGTAGCTTCTGTCCCTACTTCCTCTATCACAACATTATCAATTTGAACTGTTTCTTCTTCTTCTTCTTCTTCATCACTGTCATCTTCAATATCTTTGATTATCACAATTTCAATACTCGGTTTGTGAAGATGATAGATGTTTTTCCAAGTAGAATTTGAACTCTTCACAACCGACTCTATATCTTTGATCAAAACTAAACAACTGTTGAATTTTAGCATCATCTTGCTCTCATTTTCTATCAATGCCTTATTTATTTCATCATTTTTCAAACTTGGCATTAACTGTCTTAAGGTTTGAGCATATATGTCCTTGATAGTTTGTCTTGCATTGGACCATCTCAACTTTACTTTATCCAATAGAACACCTGGAATTTGAGAAGCCATATCATCAGGTGAGTACTTCCATTTTCCCATTTTCTCAATGACAGCATCTTCTATTTCCTGTTGCTCTGCCTTTGATTTAATTTCATATTTCAGAGATTTGAAATTTGCAATTCTAGATCCTTCTCTCAAATCCTTAATATTTTCTTCAAATGAGGGAGGAGGCCTTTTGAGTACTATATCATCATTGATTTTACCTGCCTTTCCCCTTGATCTTCTCCTTGTGAATACTACAATGGATTTCTCAGGTTTCTTGGTGATAGTTACCTTTCCTTTCTTCTTTACAGGCACTTGTTCTTGTTTATTCTCATCCTTTTCTTCTTCTTCTACAATATCTTCTCCTATGCCCTTAGTTAACATTAGAGGTGTGCTAGATTGCATCTTGGCCATCCTCTTTCTGCCTTTGTTAACCTCCTGTGGAAGTTTTATGCTTAGCTCAATTCTTATCTTAGCTTCATCATATGTTCCAAAGTATGGAGCCTTTGGATCAACAGGTTGATTTACTAGGGCTTCAATTATATCCTTTGTTTCATCAATGTTTACCTCATAAGGAAGAGGTTTCACCCATACAATCCTAGGCCTTACTGCCTGAATGTATACTCTATCACAATCAACCATGAAACAAATATCATCTTTATAATCTTCCACCAATTTTAGTGGAATCCGGAATCTATTATTCATCTTGTCCTTAAAAGATTCAAAATAGTTATCCATTATGCTTTTAAAATTCTCACCCATTTCTACAATATACTCATTTATCTGATAAAGAATAGGAACATCCTTTCTCCATTTTACTGTGCCTTTTGATGGGAAAAACTTTTGAGCATAGAAAAATAAACAAACCAACAGTGAGCCAAACTTACATGGATTTTTCTTTGAGGTTTGGATGCTCTCCATGTTCTTTTTGAACTATTTCAACAAAAGATCTACTAGGTCAAATGACAGATTGTTCTTCACAATTTTATAGGTTAGGTCAACTGCTTCACATAGAACACTATTCTGCCGACTTGAACTGTATATCTTGTGAGCTATTACATATGTGCCAAATTTTAGTTCTACATCAGTAATACTGTTAATTTTCATACCTCTACCATCCCATTCAGCTAGGGTTTTCTTTTCCAGCTCTACCCGACCTAGGGTTTTTGTAGATTTAGCCTGGGCAAGCATGGGAAGACCAGTGACTTGGTGAATCATCTTCTTTGTTATTTCCACTAGTTGCTCAAGCCAAATTTTACCTTTGTGTACTCAGCTCAGAATATATCTTATCCATTTTATCTGGAAACCCCAAGGCAAGTGGGTGATATGTGTTAAACCCTTTTCTTCCAAATGTTTATGTCCTGGTTTGAGAACACCATCAACACACAGTTCATCACGAGCAACATCTATCTCTAGGGTTCCAAGTTCTTGAACTGTACCTTTAAAATGACTGTGAATGTCATTTACAAGAAGTACCTTTGGAGGAATTTGAGACTGAGCTCCACTTGGATCTAGGGTTTCTGCAATCGTGGGCATGAGTTTGAAATCTGGCGCTTTCCATTCTCCATGAACTAACATTTCTGAACCTTTCTTTACTTTGGTGTTGGATGAAGCCATGGTAGCACAGTAGAAAAATTTTTGCTTTAAAATTTTGCTTTGAATCACTTGATTGCACTAGAAATTTCTCTACCCAAAATGCTGATATTCGTGGTGACGAATGAACTTGATTTCATGCTTTTTGTTAAAACTTTGTCATTAATGCTCCATAGGAATTAGGGTATTGAATTCGACAGACTGTCATCCACTATGCATCAAATTCTTGGTGAAGATTCCACAACTCAGAGAACATATAAATTCATACTTCTCTAACCTTACTTGGTAACCAAATGAAGTTAGGTTACTCCCGACCTTGCTCGGTGGTAACTGATACCGACCTTCTTGTGATCCTGTTGTATCTCGCATACTGATTTGGATCTGTCTTCCTTTCAGTTCAAGAACTGTTTTGGAATATGTCTATGAAGATACAGTTCTAGTGCCTTCTTGGAGACTAATTAGAGTTCATAGAGCCACTCCCTTCATGAGTGACTTCAGGACTAGTTTGCTTGGTAGGTTTAGGAATGCACTGCTGTCTTATCTACTTCCTAATGCTATTTGCTTTTGCTTTCTTTTCATCTTCAACTTTTCCTAAATTCATGCATTTTTTAGCTATGTGACCAAGCTTAGTGCAATTATAACATCTTATGGTAGAATCCCTTTTTCTCAAGTGGTGCCTTACACAATTCATGCCAATGTGTCCATATTCTCCACAGTAATGACATCTACACCAAGTGTTGTAATCTCAACCAAACATTGCTTTAATAATTTGTTCCCCTGGATTGGGTGTTTTAGTTCTGCATTCTGATGCCTTATGACCTTGTTTGCTACATTTGTGACATTTGCCTTCAAATCTTGGTTTCTCCTTGCATTCATTTGCTTTATGACCAAGCTGATTACAATTGTAGGATTTTCCATTGAATTTTGCTTTTCCATTGCTCCAACATTTGTTTGAAGTATGACCAATTTTACCACAGTGATTACAAGTAGGTTTCTAATTCTTTTGAGTACCTTGTTTGGAGGATTCACCTTCCTCTTTGTATCCAAGTCCCGCTTTTCCTTTTTGCCTTTGAAGGTTTCATTCATACACCTGATTCATATCTTCTTGAGATTTCAACATTCTCTCATTGATTTTCCTTTCAGGATCTAGGTCACTCATCACTCTTAAATTGATTTTCTTTTCAGATCTCAGCTCCTCTCTTATATTTTCATTTTCTGATCTCAGAGTCAAGATTTCTTCATTTGCATTGGAGATTTGATCAATAAGGTTTTCTAGCTGAAGAGTTCGATTCTGGATTTCATTGTTCTTTCCATCTATTTCATCTTTCATCTTGTTTCTTTGTTCCAAGACTTCACATAATCTTGTTGACTGAATTTCCTGTTCTCTTTTCAATTTTCTCACTTCTTCTTGCAGAGATCCATTCTTTTCTAGAAGTTCTTTGATTGCATTGTTTGCTTCATCTGAGCTGTTTGAAGGGAAAAAGTCTTCAATCTTTTCTTCAACATACTGGTGGTCATTGATCTGATTTGCAAGTTCCTTCCTTCTTTTTATGGAAAGGGAAAGATGCTCTCTTGCTTCTTTGAGTTGAGTTATGGCCATTTCCAGATCTAGCTTTTCATTCTCAATTACTTTGTTAAGTCTGAATATCTCCATTGTCCTGGATCTTTTCTCAAGCTGTCAAACTTTATTCTGAGAACCACAGAGCTCTGATACCAATTGTTGGAAATATTCAAGACTATCTAGGTTACTGAGAGGGGAGGGGTGAATCAGTAACTTCAAAACTTTTAACAGATTCAGATCTTAATAATATTAGATTGATAATATAACTGAATGCATGAGTAATAGAAAGAATAAAACATTCATAACACTTTGAACATAGAGATTTGGTGACCCAGAAACCTTCCAAGTAGAAAGTAAAACTAGGGTGGGGATGATACCCACAAAACTTCAATACTACAGTATAAAGTTTTCCGGTTAAGGCTTACAATGATCACTTCTGATGATCTGCCCTATTAGGAGCAATAAAGACTACTAGGTCCCCCTTGTTAGAGGATTTACAAACATACAATGAAGTATGCACTCGGTTAAGAGATTTTAAAAAGACTGTTAAGTCTACCAGGTTAAAGAATTTCAAGTTGATTCACCTGTTAGGATGAAACAGTAGATCTCTTACTTGCAACTGTACTTGCTAATTGAGATTCTCTGATGTACTGATCACCTTCTATGATGGATATATCTTTGCTACTTCTTATATTGTTGTAGCCCTTTGTAATTCGCTTATCTCTACCTTTCTCTCTTTTTCATACTTCGCTATATTTCTACTTTTGATATGATATAAAACATTGTTTATATATCAATCTAAAACAATTACAACATAATTACAAAGTCGGCTCTTAAACAAGTTAACACAAAAATTACCGAGTCGACCTAAATATAGTGACTCGGTTACTGCAAACTAACTCGCTGACTTTCTGATCCTCGGCATCCACTGCGTTACATGACATCCTCATGCACTCAGTAGAAGTGGAGGCATGGTCCATACTAACCACTCGGTTGTAGTTTCAAACATGGTATATACTGGAGACTCGTTAGATATAGTGTCACTCAGTAAACACTGTCTGCTCGGTTAGCACTGTCTTCTCGGTAAGCACTATCCGCTCGGTAAGCACTGTCTGCTCGGTAAGCACTGTCTGCTCAGTAAGCACTGAGAGTCTGAATAAGTGTTCTCACTAATGACAATCATACTTAATGCCAACAAAGGGCACCCAAAGCCTTGTTTGATTTTCTCTTAGAGATTAGTGGGTATGCTCTCCCAACACAAATGAAATGCAAAACTAAATGCAAAAATATGGGATGTAAGCTAGATGATCATGAAGGAATTGAGAACAACTATGAGGAACTCTTCCTAAGCTTCACAAATGATAAAGATTAAATGATGGAAGATTGATTCAAGATAATGACAATGCAAACAAGATTAAGATCTAATATGGATGAAACAAGATTAAGAAACTATGTTAAAGATGCAACAAGATCTAGATTAGGAACAAGATTAGAATCCAATGAAAGAACTAGAAGTATAATGATTAAGAATCCTAGAAGATGCATAAGAATTGAGAAGCATTAAGAAGAATCCAACCTTGAAGAAGATTAGAAGAGTTTAATTTTTTTTAAAGAACATTAAAAGAATTACCCTAAAATGAGGAGTGAGGCCTACTTTTATAGAAAATGAAAGGAATTTGATGGTGGAGATTAAGAGGCAAAATAATGGATGGCCAAGATTAAGAGGCAAAAGGGAAGTGACTAAGATGAAGAGGGAAAAAGAAATGAGTGGATAGAATCAAGTTAATCTTTAAGAAACCCCCCCTTCAAAAAAGGTGTAAAAAATTGGCAGAATTTGGAAAACTACAGAGGAAAATATTAATTTTATCAGCAAAAAAATTCAGTTTACAAAGACAAAATAATAATCTCAATTGGCGAATCATTCATGCTCCCTGAAACTATATGGAAAATATTGGTGAATAAATTTTATTTTTTATTGTATTTATAGTACATATTGGCGAATAAAAAATAGTATTTATAGTATACATTGGTGAATAAAAAAATTTATTTATAGTATAAAAAATATATATTGGCAAATATTCAAAAAATAGTGATAGGACTAAGACCAAAACTTGACCACACATGCATACAGAGCTAAGTCGAGTATGCAGATGAAGACAAGTTGGGTGCTACATGTCATTTACTGATGACCAGTTTGTGGTGACAGTTTGTGTAGCTTGGACAAGATAAAAGGAGGGTCGATGTTGATGGTTACCAAGATACGCAATGGTCATGTTGATGGTGTGAGTGATTTTGGCTATTATGTTGGCGGTTTATAGTTGTAGACCACAAAGATACGCAAAGGTCAAGTAAGTTTGTGGTTGACAGTTTGTGTAACTTCAACAAGCTAAATTGAAGGTCAATGATGATGGTTATGAAGATACGCAAAGGTCACATCTGAGGTTAGTTTGTGGTGACTGGTGGTAGTGTGTGTAGCTTCAACATGCTAAAAGGAGGGTTGATGATGATAGTTATGAAGATACACAATGGTCAGGTTGGCAACGTGCATGACTTCGACAGTTATGATGGCAGTTTGGAGTTGAAGGCCACTAAGATATGCAAAGGACAAGTTGATAGTGTGTGTGACTTTGGAATTTATAATTGCAGCTAGGGTATGTGGATTCCAAGGTCACGATGGTAGTCAGTGTAACTTCTCCATGATGTTACAGTGACATTGAAGACTGAAGTGCAATTAATGAGACTTATCAACAATTTTAAATTATTTAGTAGTGTACATAATCCATGCCAAGATTTTGATTAGACATTAAAAAGAATAATTTGTACGAGATATGAGCTGTGATTTGTCAACATTCATTATTTTTATTTTTAGGGCCAAGTCACCTTACGTGAAAAATTCCTTCAAAATTAATGCGGCTTCCAAGTTGCCAGCTAAAAATTTAAAATTGCAGCTAGGATATGGTGGTTCTAAGGTCACTCTCGCAGTCTGCATAACTTCACTAGTACATAATCCAAGCCAAGATTTTGATTGGACATTAAAAAGGATAATTTGTATAGGATGTGAGCTATGATTCATCAACATTCATTATTTTTATTTTCAGCTTCGGAGCCAAGTTACGTAGGATACAAGTGTGCAATTTTTCTTTATCAATATTCATTAATTTTCTTTTCTGAGGGAAGCCACCTTACATGAAACATTCCTTCAAAATTTATTGCTTCTAGAAAGATGGTGATTAATTTATTTATATACTCCTTGGTAGTGGAATTACAGAACACAGGGCACTTTCTAAATTTGGATGACAGAATGGGTCTTCTAGTAGCTGAGGGATCATCAAATGAGAACCTAAAACTTGTTATCCAACCAAATTTGGATATGGAGGAGGAGATTAAGTAGGATGTCCTCAGTCATCTTATGTCTATAGCATGGGATCATGCTACCAGTTACACCGGATACCAAAGCCACATGTTCAAACTCAAAGTAGAACGTGACAAGGCGGAGATGCACGTCAGTTTTTATGATCATGGCTTCGACCAGGAGGGGTTCCAGGAGGAGATGATTAGGTTATTTGCTGGTATGCACATCGATTGATATTTTTTTCTTTATGGATAGTATTATTATATTATACTATAACATATTAAAAAATTACTATTAGTATTAGGACATGTAGGAGTCGGACTAGGCTTTTCTAATTTCTTCTGAAAGGATCTTAGGATAATTTTTGTTACTTGTAATTTTTAAATACAAATATACTTTTCATTTTGGATTTGGAAATGGTTGGAATCTTGTCAATTCTCCTTCTAGGGAAACCACAACTATTCAGTAACCAGTATTATGTATAGCAGAAATATAGAAAAACTAAAAATTTAAATGTATGAGTATCATTTTTGAAATTAATAGTAATACATATGAGAAGACTCTTTTTCAAATAGTCTTTTATGCATTATTTTCTTATGCTTCAAATTTCAATGAATCAATAATCAACACAGTAACATGTTACGTGAATCAAGAAATTGAATAATAGTTTTATAAATTGAAAAATATGTAAATTGTAATTATTATTTAACTTGAACTTTGAAGTATCAATGGATTGTGATTCTGTATAAAATTATAAATACCTATTAACTAAATCAAAATGCTAAATCACTTCACTAACTGAATGAGAAGTCTGATGCTTCTAAAATTAAAATCTGCGCACATGGAAATTTGGAACCCACTCCCACCTCCTGATTCCTAAAATTGACTAGGAGTAACTTGTAAGTAACCTACGCCAAGCTCTGAAGTTAAGCCTAGTTGTTTCGTAACTTCTCAATGGTTAATTTATTATGATGGTGATGGGTTCTGAAGTTATGCCTGGTAGTTTCATAACTTCTCAATAGTTAAGTTGTTATGATGGTTATGGGTTCTGAAGTCTCAACTAGAACTATGTGCATAACTTTGGAAGGTGTCAAAAAGTGAGAGTAAGTTGCATGCCACGTGGAAAGTGCTGAAGAATATAATGTTTGCAAAGCTTCGCTAGGGTTTCTTGGATGTTTGTGATGGTGGTTACAAAGTACAAGTGTCAAGACTCAACTCAAGAATGACATCTAAAGTCATGCTAGGTTGTGTCGTAACATCTCAAGGTTTCTTTTTCTTGGTCAGTTTAACAGTCCCAAAGTTCCGAAAAGGTGTTGCCTGACTTTGCAAGTCTCAAAGTTTTAGAATTTCAGATTCAAAGGGCCAAGGATCAAGGCCCCTAATTTGGCATAGGTAGAAAAGTTGAGATAGGGACCTACGGTTAGATGTATCATTAGCAACTTAGCGTAACTTCGATAACACACCAATTATTTTCTTTTGGATCACCACCAAATATATGCTGGAAGTGACAATTGACGGTGACACTTGTTGGCAATTTGGCTGAAGTGAGTACATAGATGTTTTCATTATGGCAACATATGATCCACATGAAGATCACACAGGTTAGAGAGAAAGTATAGCAGAGCACATTGCAAATTTGTCTAAGTGTAAGACAATGTTTTCACCAGTGCACTAGGATACAGTTTGTGTTTGCGACATTGATTGGAGTAAGGTTAATGCTTGCACACTTGAACATAGACTCTATGATGACTAATGATGACCCATCTTAGAGTTCAAGTTAGTACATCATGTACGGAATTAGTTATGATAGTTTTACCGAAGACAGTGTTAAGTCGACAAGACAAACTATGAAGGCAAAATTGGTAAAGAGTTAAGGGATTATTTTGTTTATCAAAATAATGACTTAACAATATAAAGGGATGACATCCTAGATGTTAAATCTTGGATAAAGATATATGGAAACCAACCATGTAAAGTTATTATCTTTAATAACTTGTATATATGTAATATGAAATTGTAAGAAAAAAGAGAGAAGAGATATGTGGTAATATTGTAATGATATGAAGCGAATGTAAGAGCAGCAAAAAATATATTGATGCAAGAAGCATAAGGTTATATACCTTAATCTATTTTTTTAATAAGTATACATTGTACATTACTTGTTTGGGTAGTGGGCTCATCTGGTAATCAGATTTTGTATTGACAACTCCTAACAAGGTTTAGGCTTCTAACAAGGCCTATAGTCCCTTAATCAGGACTGATACACTATATGCTTGTAACAGACTCCTAACAGGGTCAACATCCTTAACATGATACTTTTGATTAGTGGATCTTTGTGGGTACCATCCCCACTGGGGTTTTCCCTTGGCCAGGGTTTCCTCGAGAACATATCATGTGTTATGAGTTCTTTATTTCTATTGCTATGCATATTGTTTAGCTTCTTATGTTATGCATGTATAAAGATAATCTGTTATATCCATAATTGGACAAAAGATAAAGTTTGTAGAATACTGATTCACCTCCCCCTCTCAGTATTCCCTATTTCTAACAATTGGTATCAGAGCTTAGTTAGTCAGAGAAGAATCATTCATGGAAAGCCTAGCAGCTTGAGTAAGATCTCTATGGATATGGATCAACTACAAAAAAATCTTGAAGAAGCTCTTGAACAGATTGATATGCTTACTGATGAAAGAAACACTCTAAAAAGGAAATATGATGATGCAAAGAATCTTATTGAGAAAATGAAAAACAAGATAGAAGATCTGAAATATGAAAAGGAATCTGAAATTCTTATTGAAGATTCTGATGACAATTTAGAAAAAGAAAATGTGATCCTTAAGCATGAACTAAAGATAGAAAATCTAAAGCTTAGTTTGAAAGATGGAAATGACAAAAATGAAGCAAATCTGAGATCTAAGAATGAAAGGTTGAAGATTGAGAATGAAGAATTAAAATCTAAACTTGGCAAAGTAACATCTGAATTTGAGAAAGTAAATTTGCAGCATGCAGAACTTGACAAATACAATAAGATTGTGAAAGGTGAATTGACTCAATCCAAACAACAACTTGAAAGGCTATATTCAAATAGTGAGAAGATCGATGAACAAGTATCTTATGGAAAACCATCCTATGATAAGACTGGACTTAGATTTAATATATTCAGAACAAATGATGAAAGCAAGGAACTAGATCTAAAAGAATCTGAAAGCATAGATAAGAAAAAGTCAGATGAGATCAACAAATCTGAAGACACACCTAAAGGAGAAGAACCACCTAAAGAAGAAGAACCACCAAACCAAGAAGAATCACCCAAAGGTATGCAAAGAGAATTCAAAGGTAGATGTTTTGGTTGTAAAACTATTGGTCACATGAAGAGAGATTACACAGGTAAACAATTTAAACCTCTTAATGGTTATTGTTATAATTGTCATGGTTTTGGACATAGAGCTATTGAATGTAGAAGACCTAAAGTTATTGAGAATAATTATGGTAGTAGAATGTTTAGGAATACTAACAATGCAAATAAAAGACCTACTGAAGATATGAACAGAAGAAATGAAGTAGTATGTTATAGATGCAACAAGATTGGACACATTGCTAGAAACTATAGATCACAAATCAATCAGCAAGGACCAAGATATGGGAACAATGGAATTTTTTGTTAGATTTTTAACAAGATTGGACATACAAAAAGGTTTTTTAGAATGAAAAATGGAGTTTTGCATCCTAACCCTAACCCTAGAAATCATGCAATAAGAAATGAAGATGCAGGTAATAGAAAGAAAGGTTGTTGTAGTAATGTAGATGAAGTGAAGTTTGTTAAAGGCACAGATCAAGGAAACATATTCAACATTGAAGGTAATCAAAAAGGTGAAGTATCAAGTGGTAAGAATGAATACTTACCTAACCTATCTGTAAGCACTTAATTTATAAAAATTGCAGTAGATTAGGAACTTAGAATTAGTGTAGAAGTAGATTTTTGATCAATTAAGTCTTTCATAGTTAATGTAAGGTAGTTTATGATGTAATGATGCTATGGTTAAGAGTGCAAAAGAAAATATTATGTTTTGCAAGATCGCAAGAAGTTTTAAGTTTTGCAGGATAGCAGAAACAACTTTTTGGAAGGAAGCAACAAAAGAATTGAATGTGATGTCAGATCTAAGTGAGATTGAAGTAATAAAAGATTATGATCGATGTTATTTGATTATCAAAGTGAATTGAACTATTTAGGAGAGCAAAGAACAAAGATTGGAAGCATTTTGCAGTGATTTGGTGAAAGATTTGAGCGCCAAATCTATGAAAGCCCTAAAATCGCGAACTTGAGGTATTTATCTTGATAGATCTTTGAATCGGTATAAGGAATTTAAAGTAGTCATGGATGTATCCTTAATTCACAATATTAGAGATAAGAATAGATCTAGAATGAAGAGGGAACTAGTAGAACCCTTGGAAGAAGATGATCCTAGGTTAGCATTATCATCCGTACCAGACAGAGTTTTGCATTTAAAAAATGTGAGAAGTTATCTTGGATGCAAGTTAGAAACCATCAGTGATAGCGATTTTACCAATGAATATCAAAAAATTTACAATTAGGATATGTCATTGAAACAAGGATATGAACATTTGAAAGATAATGAGATTTTTTAATATGCTTTGAAGTATGAGTTTGACAATGAAGAATGCACTAAGATTATTTTGAGCAGAATTCACAATGGGAAGTTTTGGCTAGAGGATAGAGTGATAGACATTATAGCTAACTTGATTCATGAAGTCACGGGTTTATCTAAAGTTGGTGCTATTCCTTTAAATGAGAAAAATATGAGAAAAATAGTCATAGACAACACATGTTCATCCTACAATGGCAGAGGAATTGTGATTAGCAAGATCAAACAACATGATGTTAGATATTTATGCAAGTACCTAACAACTAAGTTTTGTGCAAATTATAGAGAAGATGATATGGTAGCTAGAATGGTGCATATTGCCTATTTAATGTGTGTTAACAAAGTACTAGTTGATATGTGTGAATTTTTGAGAATTCAATTGTTTGAAAACTTGGAGAAGATTAAGAAATCCAAGTATGCACAATTTAGATTTTCATCCTTAATCACATACATGCTTTTCCACTCATTGAGAAGATTTCCATACACCATTGCAAATGATTGGAATGATGGAAAAACTGCTATGGAAAGGATAAATAAAGTATATTTGAGTCATGTTATTGACAAAGTAAATGAGAGTGCTATGTTAGTAATGAAGACATTTCAGAACATGGTATCTAGCGGATCAAGAATTCAACAGTCACTTGTGAAGAAGTATAAAAATGATATATGTTTCATGGTTGACACTGACTTTACCTATATTGAAGTAGTGGAACCTAGAATTGAGTTCATAGACCCTCTTGGCTATGAGATATTTGAGGCTAAAATAGAAGAATATGTTGGTAGATTACTTAAATGTAAATTGGACACTTAGTGCAGCAGATTTGGAACTTTTGAAGAGAACTTCAACTCGGCAAAAGCTATAACTGAAGAGAAGCAATCTAAGAAGAGAGTTGATAGCACTATCAGGAGAATATTGAAAGATATAGGAATGTCAAAACAAGAATTCTTAATAGAAAAATAGACAGCAATAGAAATTAGGGATATTGGACAAAAAGAAGTCTTGATTGTACCACCCTTGTCATCTAGTGCAGTACATCAAGAACCTACACAAGTCAAGGTGAAAGTAGAGGAACTAGAAAAGGAACAAGTAACAACTAGATCCACTTCCTCCATAGCTAGCAAGAGAATGAAAGAAATTGCTATTGGACAGGAAAGAGACATAAGACTTTAGTTCAACTAGTACCAAGAGAAGTTGCAGAAATAAAAGATGATGACACTACTTTGGTTAAGAAGAAAGCTTGGAAACCTAAAGTTGAAAAGTTTAATGAGCAAATTATTGAAAATGGAGACTTTACCAGAATGAATAAGTACTACAGTCTTTATGATTATTTAGATAGAATTAATTTGGAGAATGCTATTGTGAAGCATATGATTTTGGTAGACAAGAAATTTGATTCTATTCAAGGTCAAATACTTGATGAGTTGTATACCAAACTGCTAAATAGAAAGCAAAGAGCAATTGAAGAAGACACTAATATCAGAAAGAATCTTGTGAAGAAGCTTTGTGATGTGAGAGATGATGAACACTTGGAGCAGATATTGAAGGCCTTAAGCACCCATTTGAGAACCAAAAGGAGAACCATTTTGATTATGGGAGGCAGATATGAAGAAGTTAATTTAGATACAGAGTAGGCAATAATCAAGGTCATGGCAGAAAATGTTGGAGAGCCATCGGTTGTAGCAGAGCAAGCAGTTGAAGCTAAACAAGAGGATATTCCTTCTCCTTCAACTATTAACATTTAAGATGAAACTATGAATATAGAAGGTACTAAGGTCACCTTGGGTACTGATGACAATGTATTCAAGAACTTAGCAAACATTGCTGACAATTCGGCTCTTGATGTACTGGATAGAACTGAAGAAGTAGAGAAGACTCAATATATTAGTGAAGAACTTAAGGAGACTGAGATTCAAGCACCTATTCCTACAATAGAAGACATCATTCTTACTCTTGATACTGGAAAGAAGAAAGAAATTGGATCTTTGTTTGAAGATTTAGGAAAGGAAGTTTATGATGATGATCAGTTGGAACTGATCACTTCTTTGAATAAAATCATTGGCAAGAACAAGAAAGTGAAGAATCTTGAAGGGAGTCTGAAGGACCTTACTGAGAAGTTACAAAGCATTGTAACTACACAAATCACAGAGGCAGACCCTTTGGAGAAAGCTAAGAAGGTAATGAGCACTTTTGACAATGAATTCACTAACCTATTTGATATTGCAAAAGTGAGAGCTCAAGTAGCTTATGAAGCTGAAATGCTTTTGAACATCAGTCAGAATATCAGAAATGATATTAGCAGTCTTGATATTTGTATCAAGAACTTGAGGAAACATTTGGAGATAGGAAAATCATTGTACATACAGTGTACAAAACCATAAATTTTGATAGCAGAAGAGGAATAGAAGATCAAGTTGAAGGAAGCTGAGATTCAGAATGAATGTAACCTTCTTTCTAGACCTAATGTGAAGGTATGTGATGCTGAAAAGAAAGTTCGGAAGCTTTATGATGAAATAAGAATATTGCAAGATGAGAGGAATAGAAAAATGAGGAGACTCACTCTTTTGAGAGAACACACCTCTATGAAGTTGAGTATCATTGAAGAATAGTTAGAAGAATGTCTTACAACTAAGACATCCTTTCAGAAATTCAAATTTGACAACCTCCAAGCTTGTCAAATAGTAGCTTATGGACTGAGCACATTACTCAATGTGGTAGATTCCTTCAAGAATTCATGGGAAAAGGAGATAGAAGCTATGAAAGCTGATTTTATAGATTGTGTTGCAAGCCTACCGGCTTTGCAATAATAAAATGAAGGTATAATCTTTTTGGGATACAATTTTGTAATCCTCCCTACCTTATTTTGTCATTGTTGTCAAAGGGGGAGAGATATTAGAGCAAAAAATTGATATATTTGATAAGGATTGATACTCTTAGGGGGAGCATTGTATTAGAGTTTATATTTTGAGGAGTTCTAAGGATAGTATACATATTCTATACTATGGCCACAATTTTGATACAATTTTAAGATTTTGACTTGTACACTTAGCTAATTTTCTCATATGTTGCCACCAATGACAAAGGGGGAGATTGTTGGCAATTTGGCTGAAGTGAGTACATATATGTTGTCATTATGGAAACATATGATCCACATGAAGATCACATAGGTCAGAGAGCAAGTATAGCAGAGTGCATTGCAAATTTGTCTAAGTGTAAGACAATGTTTTCACCAGTGCACCAGGATATAGTTTGTGTTTGTGTCGTTGACTGGAGTAAGTTCAATGCTTGCACACTTGAACATAGACTATATGATGACTAATGATGACCCATCTTAGAGTGAAAGTTAGTACAACATGTACAGACTTAGTTATGATAGTTTTACCGAAGACAGTGTTAAGCCAACAGGACATAATATGAAGGCATAATTGGTAAAGAGTTAAGGGATTATTTTGTTTATCAAAATAATGACTTAAAAATATAAAGGGATGAAATCCTAGATGTTAACTCTTGGATAAAGATATATGGAAGCCGGCCATGTAAATTTATTATCTTTAATAACTTGTATATATGTAATATGAAATTGTAAGAAATAAGAGAGAAGAGATATGTGGTAATATTGTAATGATATGATGCAACTGTAAGAGTAGCAAAAAGATATTAATGCAAGCAGCATAAGGTTATATACCTTAATCCATTTTTTTTAATAAGTATACATTGCACATTACTTGTTTGGGTAGTGGGCTCATTTGGTAATCAGATTTTGTATTGACAACTCCTAACAGGGTTGAGGCTTCTAACAAGGCCTATAGTCCCTTAATCAGGACTGATACATGATATGCTTGTAATAGACTCCTAACAGGGTCAACATCCTTAATAGGATACTTTTGATTAGTGGATCTTTGTGGGTACCATCCCCACCAAGGTTTTCCCTTGGCCAGGGTTTCCTTGAGAACATATCATGTGTTATGAGTTCTTTATTTCTATTGCTATGCATATTGTTTAGCTTCTTATGTTATGCATGTATAAAGATAATCTGTTATATCCATAATTGGGCAAAAGATAAAGTTTGTAGAATACTGATTCACCCCCCCCTCTCAGTATTCCCTATTTCTAACAACACTTTTATGAAAAAGGTAATTACTAATTCCATGCATGTGCACTTGATGAGATTTTAATTTTTAATAGAGTAGGTGGCCTGGTGGCTAGTTGTGAGTTTTGTATTGGTTATTAAAGACAGTTCACACTTCACAGAGCATCCATAATTTTTAGAGTCAAAGAGAAATAGAGAGTTGAAACCTACCCCCCCTCTCAGTTATTCTAAATCATTCTAACAATTGGTATTAGATCTCTTGGTGTTTATAGAGAAAATTTTATAGGTACTTGAAGCTAATGATCAAGATGTACAAAAATAAAGTACCAAATCTGAACAAAGAGAACTTTCCTACATGGAAAAGTTTGATGAAATTACATCTAGCTTCATAACCCAATATTATCCATCAGTTAATACCCTATGAAGTAGATACAAGTCCTATCCCTGAAGTATCCATGCTTGACCTTACAACTACTATTGAGCTTTCCAAAGGTCACAACCTCCATGTAAATAATAAGCTTCCTTCATAGTAGTTGGAGCAATTAACTAAGCTCCTACAAACACATGAAAAAGAATTTGCATGGGACTATGGGGATATGAAGGGACTGAGCCCCACACTTTGTACTCATGGTATATATCAATGAAGGAAGTCTACCACTCTACCAGCCTCAGAGGAGGATTAACCCAGCATTAAGAGAGATAGTCAATGTAGACACCTAAAAATCCTTTAGAAAATAAAGTATTTTTATTTTCTGAAAAATCTCTGATGACATCATCATTTATTAATTAATTAATTATTTAATTAATTAATTTATTTTTATGTCATTAAATCCCTTTTTCTTAATTAAAAATATTTAATTAAGAA
The DNA here is from genome assembly GCA_027943335.1 of Chamaecyparis obtusa. Taxonomy (NCBI): domain Eukaryota; kingdom Viridiplantae; phylum Streptophyta; class Pinopsida; order Cupressales; family Cupressaceae; genus Chamaecyparis; species Chamaecyparis obtusa. Next base: position 60,256 of record BSBK01002784.1, read on the forward strand.
ATCCCTCCCAAAAATGTTTAAATCTTATTTAAACATTAATCCCCTATTTATTAATTATTTTAATTAATAAATTGACCAAAAATCTCCCAAAAAATAATTAATTTATTTTTTGACCAAAACTTGGCCAATTTCCTTAAGACCACTAACCTCTTCCAAAATCTTCTAATCCCTTCTTAATTTCGATTAAAAGGCTAATCCCACCTTTTCTAACCCTAATCTCAACTCAAAATATTTAATTAAGATTAAATATTTAATTTTCATATTTATTGAAAATATTTCAATAAATTTTCCCAAACTTAAGCTTTTGGAATGAATAAACTTTTATTCCATAAAACCTAGGAGAATTCTAGACTCTTCTAGAAACTTCTCAACCCAACCTCTTCACCCATCCTAATCCTAAAATCCCCTAATCCTAATCCTAATCCCCTTTCTAATCTTGTCACATTCCATTAGCAAAAGGTTTACCAAAACTTATGTTAACCTCCTCTTAGTCATCCTCCTTAGTCAACAAAGATGGCCACCTCTTGGCCACCTCTTGCAAATGCATTTAAAGATGCATTTAAGCCTTCCTTATCTTTCTTACATGCATTCATTATGCATTTAAGACCTTCTTATCCCTTCCTTGCCACCTCTTGGCCTTGGGCACATTTACCAAATTGTGCACATGCCCTCAAACTTTCAACTCAATCCTCCCTTGACACTTGTCAGGACACTTGTCCTTGACTCAACCCTAACCTTAGCCCTAACTCTGACTCATCCTTTTTAACCAAGCCCTTCCCTTTTCCTATAAATACCCTCACTTCCTAAGGCAAATCATCTCTCAACTCTCAAACTCAATAGCAAAGTTATAATGCCATTTTCATTTTAGCATAAGCATAAGCTCATCTTTTTTAGATCATTTTCAAGCTTAAATCACATCTAAATTAGCTTAAATGGATTAACATAGATTCATTTCTTGTTTTAATCTTAGTTCATTTATTTAGCTTTGCATATTTGTGTGTTCTTGAGGCCTTTGAGGCAAAATAGGTTCCTCATACCTATTTTGTGTCATTTTAGGTCTTCTTGATCCTCAAATCATCCTACTTTGCATGCTCCAAGTGCTTGAGTTTGCACACCCACATCCCTCTATATCTAAGCATATCAAACGGTGCATGGGCGCATCCGTTTTAAGCTTAAACTGAGGTGGCTTTGATTTTTAGTTTGTTAACCTTTGAATTTGATTTGATTATATGCTATGACATTTGTTTGTCTTTGGCCTTCAAAACAGGTTTAGGTGCACTCTCAAATCCTAGTCTACATTCTGGCACGCCCGGTGGGACCCACTTCACGGGTTCTTTGCAAACATTCTGATGGGTTTTAGACCATTTTCAGATTTTTCAAGCTTATAGGTGGACGGAGCACTTCGATCCCTTCTTCTTCTTCTTGTCTATATTCTTCTTCCTCTTCTTGTCTATATTCTTCTTCTATTCCATCTCCTTCTTCTTCTTCTTCTAGCAAGGAGGTCATGGCCATTTTTTTTCAAAAATAATAATAAAATCCATAAGGAAGCAAAATCATACACACCTTATTTTAGTGCTTAAAATGAACCCCCAAATCATTCTTGAATGCATTAAGGACTAAAATTTGCAAAATTTGTTCTAACAAACAAAACAAAAAAATTAATCAAGGCATTTGCATCCTTGCAACATCAAGGATTTTTAACAATGCATTCATGCAAAGTAGGAATGATCATATCTTTTTGGGCATAAAAAGAACATCAAATCTGCATTCAAATGAGTCAAAACAAAATCTTGAATGAAGCTAAAAGGAAGAACTTAGGTCCTAAGTGTCATTGTCAATTTGAAAAGCAAACCAAATCTCGAATGCACTAAAGGAACAAACAACTCTATTCCCTATCTCGTTTCAAATTCCAAAGCAAGCAAACAAATTCAATCTTGAGTGATCTAAGGGACAAAACAAAGCTTTTTCAAAGTTCTTAAATCAACTCGCTAATCAAATCTTGAATGCACAAAAGGAAAGAACTTGCAACCATTCAAAGCATTTACATTTTGAGGAAAAGAACAAATCAAAAGCTAAACACAAGTGTCTTCATTTCAAAGTTCAAACAAACTTAATCAAATTTGGGAAAATGAACAAAATCTGCTTGATGTGCATGTAGGAGTTTTTTTTAATTCTTGCATAATCCTTGTTAGAGTAAGCAACGTGGAACATTTGAACTTGGACAAGTTCACTTGTTCTACTTTTAGCGAGGCCTGTCCAAGGAGAAGCGCTTCCTCCTCGGAGAACGACCTCAAACCGGTATCCCCCCCGGCCGGTATACAAATAAGTGAATACCAAAAGAATCACTTACATCTCCTAATCGCCGGGCGTTCATGCCAAACACGTGTCTGGGGATGGTAAACATTCCTCTCCCCCAGCATAATTGGCAAGGCTCTTAAGTGAGTCACGGATGATCAGCATAACCGGGTATGGAGACTCCACGGAATCATTAGCAACCTGATAAACTAGAGGCTACCCTATCTACATCCGAAAGTATCAAAATCCTTGTGCAAGGACCGATTCCAAGGGGTTTACCGGGTCGCCTCAAGATTACTCACCATTTGTATTCCCTTCTGGGGGATACCAAGCTGTGGGCAAGCGATTTTGATACTCACCTTCCTTAGGTAGATCTGTTTGAAGTGCTTGATAGTCAAAGACTCCGTGAAAACACTTGTTGAAACATACACTTTCAAAGCTTTGTCAGAGTCAGTTGCCTTTGTTTGTATCCCGCAGGGTTGCTTTGTCCCTTGCGGAGATTGCTTTGACTTTAAACCTTTTCCATTGGAAACCTTTGCCTCAAAATCAGAAACCTCTTTTCCAAGAGATGCCCAGCAAGAACAAACATCCTAAAGCAAAGTTGCCCAAATCCCAAGCCTATCAAGAGAGAAAAGTTATCAAGAAGAACACCAAGAGCTATCAAGCCATTATCCAAGCAAACCAAGCAAAAGAGAAGTCCCAAACCAGACTTGAGAACATTGCCCATAACGCCCACATCAAACAGTTCGCCTTCTGTTTTCGAGTTAACCATCGTTTCATCAACCTTGAGCCAGAAAATTAGCCAATCCTTGTTCATGTCTTGTTCCATCTTCAGATCTTGAAATCTTGTCTCAAACAGCTTTGCATCTTGGTTTCATCCTAGTTTCATCCTTTGCATCAGCATCAAAACCTTAGTTGCATTTCAAAACATCATAAAGTTGCATTTGCATTCGTCTTCCTACCAGTATTCTAGAATCAATCCTTGTCATTCGCATAGAGCATTGTCCCTTCAACCTTCGATACCTTTTCCACCAGCATCCCCCCATCAGCTTTCCATATCTTTGCAGCAGATCCACCATCCTTTGTTCCAAATCCAAAGATCCACCAACACTTAGTGTTCTACCTTTTGAGTTGTTCCTATCTTATATCCAAGATCAGAGACCATCATCCTCTTTTTTGGCACAACGTGTTGTCATAAAGAAATCAAACCTTGTCCTTGCATAGCCATCATCTCGAGCAAGAGATTGGAGTGCATTGATAAGAAACTTGTTGACCGAAGATCATCAGTCTATCTTAGGTTGACCCCATCATATCTCTGATCCTCCATTTGGGAAAAATAGCAGCTCATTTGTTGACCACTCAGTAATCTTTCACCAGCTTTCCACCAGCAACCTATCTTTCCTCCACCATCTTGATCCATATCAGTTCCATCCAGCTTCCATCATCGCCATCTTGATCCATCCTTGCATTGCATCCTAGAAAGTCATCATCTTTAGAAGTTTATCAACTTTGCATCCATCAACATCTTTTAGCCAAACATCTTGCATCCATTTAGCACTTGCATCTCCATGCCTGTTGAGACCAGATCTCGGAAAAGAAGAAGCATGAATCCTTATCCACCAACAACCTCATCCGATCCCAACCTTTTCACCAACGCCATGATGACCTACAATCCCCAGATCCAAGCCAGTAACCCATGTGAAGATCCAAACATCCCTTCATCCCCGTTGGCAATCCAAGCATTCGCAAATCCTCTAGAAAGCCCACCAGCAACCAATGCCCTTGTACCACAACATCAGCAAAGCATGTTTGCCCACTATCTACCAGAAAGTACCTCCATCCCACCATCTCTCTATCCACGCATCCCCATCAAAACAAACCAAGTTCCAGCACAAGCATATTCTCCATTTCCTGATCCTATCATGCAAACATCCCAAGAGCTTTCCACCATTCCCCTTTTCTTGCAAGGAAGCCTCGCCAGTCCCACAACACAAGCTGCAGCACCATCCGCTCCATCTCATACCCCTTTTGCTTCATCATCTACTATGGCTGCCCAAGCCCAAATCCAACACTTAACCCAAAGTCAGCTTCCACCTCTCACACAAGCTTTTACACCAAAAGCTTCGCCACCATCCGCAAGTCAAGCAACGCCTTTCACCATCAAAGGAGCACCGTCACCCTTCACCCCCCAAGCACCTGTACCTTCTTCTTTGGGGTTAGCGCAATCGCTCCCCATTCCAACCTCATCTTTCTCTTGGGTGTTTCCTTCATTTTCCTCCTCACAAGCATCCGCTCAACCACAACCTCAACAAGCTCCTTTCTCTCAACCATCATTCGTGTCCCAAGCTCCCGTTGCTCCTACCATTCCATCATCCGCTGCAGTGCACCCTAACACAAGCTCTCAATGGGGCCTTACGCAAGAAGAAATGAAGGCATGGGGGATCCCATCTCAATCCCCTACATCTATGGTTGCAAGTCAACAAACCGCCTTCGCCCAAGCAGCACAGCAGCAACTACCCCAACCACCGCCAGCTTCAAGCTATTCGTCCCAAATCCCAAATACCTTCCAGCAAGTTACACCACCTCAACAGCCAACTTTCCCCAGCTATCTTACCCCATCACCCTTTGCTTCTAGCTTTCCCGCATCTGTTCCACCTCTAAGTAACGCAGGCATGCACCCAGCTTATATAAGCCACACCCAAAGCCAACCTCAGCAACTACCACCATCATACCCGCAAGCAGCATCGTTCCAACAGCCTCCCCCACAGCAACCACATGTCCCCTTTCAGCAAACACCCATCATTCCTCAACAACAGCAAGTCCCTTGCTATCAGCCTCAGCAACAAATCCCTATCATCCCCCAGCAACAACAAGTTCCCACCCATCAGTTACAACAGCAAGGTCCAAATGTGCAATATCAGCAAGCAGTCCCACAACAACCACTAGTTCAACAACAGCAAGCAGCCCAACAACATCAAGAGGTTCCATATCATTTACCACAATATCCCCCTATGCCACACCAGCAATATCCCCAACAACCATTGTCCCAAAATCAGTCTCAAACCATTTATCCACAGCAAGCATCATATCCAGTTCCACAGCTTCCATCACAAGCAGAGGTTCCAGTTCCCTCGCCACTCAATGCTGAGTGGGAAGCAATGAAAAATGCTCTAAAAGAGCTACAAAGTGGAACAGAGAATAAAACCTACAAGTTCGAAGAGGTGTGCTCATATCCCTTCGATCGGTCCATAGCAACTATCCCTTTCCCCAAGCATTTTGAGATGCCTAAGTTCGACAAGTATCAAGGGAAAGGAGATCCAGTAAACCATATCAAAGAGTTTTACATGGCGTGCCAAGAAGTGGCTTATAGTGATAACTATCTCCTGCGCCTGTTTCCCAAGAGCTTGGGAGGAACTGCTGTTGAGTGGTTTTACAAAATACCACATGGGACAATAAACACCTTTGCTGAACTCTGTGAGAAGTTCATCACACACTATGCCCATAATGTGGAGAATGAGTTGTCCTTGCTAGACCTATGCAACTCAAAGCGGAAAGACGGAGAAAGCCTTGCAGAATACTTGCAAAGATGGCAGAATCTTACAACCAGGTTATCATATCAGCCGCCAGAGAAGCATCTAACAAAGATCTTCATTGATAACCTACATCCAAAGCTATCCCATCACATGCGAATGAACTGTCTCCAGACATACCAAGACATCAAGAGCAAAGGCATAGGCATCGAGAAAGCTCTCCTAGACGAAGGCACTATTCGTCACTTCAAGGATGATTCCAAAAACAAACCCAACAATGATAAATCCCGTTACTGGAATCGTAACAAGAATGTTGTTACAGATGGAGCCACTGACACTAAGAATGTACAATTCGTTGTGGCTAGTCCTACACCAGCTCAAACATACCAACCGCCACAAGCACCCATCTATCAGCAATCACCAGCTCCCGCATATCAAGCACCTATTTATCAGTAGCCTCGTCAAGCTCATCAACCGCCTGTGCAACAGTATCAGCAGCAATACCAATAGCAGCAGCCAACACGTCAAGGCAATCCTGTTAACGCAGTTAACGTTGCCCCAAGGCAGAACAAACCCAATAATCAGAACAATCCAAAGAGGACTTTCACACCTTTGGGTGAGCCTCTGAATCAGATCTTTTACCGGCTAGCCAAGGCAAATATGATCACATATCCGCCCATCCCACAGAAGGATGACAACGCACCAAAGTCTGATTGGTATAAAGAACATGAATACTGTGATTACCATCGTGTGAAGGGGCACACAACATTGAAGTGCATGCGGCTTAAGCACTACATCCAGGATCTCATCGATCGCAAGGAAATCCAGGTCGATGCACCAACTCAAGCTTCACCCAATGCCGGTTTGCAAATATATCAAAATGTGTTCCCTCAACACGATGCCGGGAAGAATCAAGCTAACGCCAATCAGCCCCAAAATCATGGCAAAGGCAAGCAAGAAGATCACACAGCGGCCTAAATCAACTATGACAAGTATGTCGGATGCATAACTCAAGTTGAGCCCATCCAAGATGAGCCCACCATCAATACCATCCACGTCAGAGGGCCGGATCGACAATGTGCTGCAACTACCCGCAGTGGTAGGATAACTGTTGCCGGTGCTCCTCCGAGATCAGCTGCTCCTCCAAGGCCAACATCTACTGCATCCACAGCACAGTCTAACACCAGGCCAGCATCAAATGCACGCGCAACACAGCATAATGCACCAAGAGCACAATACAATATCATAGAGCATCTTGGGAACATGCCAGCCCAAATATCTATCTTGGATTTGCTCCGCACATCACCCATCCATCAGGAGATCCTGGACAAAGCTCTAAAAGAAGGTCATGTCCCCACGGACATTAACACAACTCAGTTTGAAACTCTTGTGGGACACCTATCTGCAGCATGTGCCTTATCCTTCAAAGAATCTGATATACCAGATGTCGCTCCTGACCATACTCTCCCTCTCCGCATTGCTGTCATGGTCAGAGATTTCACCATCAAACGAGTTCTAGTGGATAATGGCTCAGCCCTCAACTTGTGCACATTAAAATTCATCAAGAAGATCGGGTTCACGGAGGCCAACATACAACATGAGAAAATCACTATCAAAGCATATGATAACTTGGAGCGTACCTCTGAAGGTACTATAACTTTGCCTATCCAGCTAGGCCTAGCAACGCAAGATACTCTCTACCACGTTGTTGATCTTGACCTACCGTTCAATATCCTCCTTGGTCGTCCATGGATCCATTCCATTAAGGCCATACCATCTACTTACCATCAGTGCATCAAGTTTCCACATCAAGGCACTGAGGTTACCATCCACGCTGACCCTAACCCCTTCGCATACTGCCTTGCGATGGAAGCATCTTTCCCTCATTCTACTCATTATCCTGGAACCGATATTGGTACTTCTATTGCTAGCTCATCCCGATCCCATCGTGATCCAGAGACCATCCTTTCTTCCACCTTATCATCCATCAAGATCAACAAACAGGGTTGTGGCGAATACAGCCTCAGTGATGCATTTGCTGTAGGAGCTCTTCCACGTGATCCACATACTCAAGGGCGCCCAAGTTGTCAAAACAAGCATGTTAAGGAACATCATAAGCTCAAGCAGATAGGAAATATGACTTTTGAGTCTCATGGTACCATCAACAGCAAAGAAATGGATCCAGATATTAACAAATGGTTATACAAAGATCCCCCATCACGTGACACACAACTTCTTGAGTACTTCAAAGAGAAATATCCAATCCCCTTCAAAAATGTCACAGAACACTATAACTATCAAGGTGGTGGTCTAGGACCACAAGAGGACGGAAATTTATTTCCTATCATACCATCCCAAAATCCAGAACAGCAAGGACTTGGCTTTAATACCTCTCGCCTGCTTGAACAAGAGCCCAATACCACAACTGCGGGCACTAACATGACCAACGTGAACTTTTCGAATAGCCGGGATGACCTCGTGGAAATCGAAGACATCCCCGAAGAGAAAGACATCCGATCCTACGATGATATCTTTGCCGACGACACCCTCCTGGGGACTTCTGTCCTCCAACAACTCTCCATTAACCTCATAGATCTTCCCCTCACAAACCCCGACCTCATAGATTGGGACCAACCAAGCATCGCACACATCGACGAGTTCCAAAGCGCACAAGCACTCCTAGAATTCATGGGGGCATCAGGTCCAGCAAGCAATCAGGATTCAACATCAACCTCTGTCTATCGGCTTCACCCAGAAGGATATTTTGGGGAAGAGGCAAGCTTTAGTCGCAAAAATGAAATAGCAAAAGAACATCATGAGTCTTTATGTGAAAACGCCCTTGGGGCACATTCTGATTCCAAAATAGTAAAAATAAAGGGCGTATCTTCTAGTGAAAACCTGGCAATTCAGGCGCTAGAAGATGAAGCCTTGCCTCTTCCCCCTATCCAAGATTATAGACCAGAGCAGTCGCCAATCATCATAGAGGAGACCAAGCCAATCAACTTGGGAACAGAAGAATGTCCAAGGATCACCTACATTGTAGTCAACCTAACAGAAGGAGAAGAAATCGCTCTCAGTGCCTTGCTCAAAGAATCAGTTATCAACTTTGCATGGTCATACGCCCACATGCCTGGGCTTGATCCTAATCTTGTCGTTCATCATCTAGCAGTGGATCCTAATGTCAAGCCAGTGAAGCAGAAGCTAAGGAAAATGCATCCAAAGGTAGCATTGCTCGTCAAAGCAGAGCTTGAGAAGCTCCTTCAAGCAAAAATCATCAGAGCAATTGACTACTCAGAATGGATCTCTAACATGGTGCCAGTCACAAAGCCTTCTGGCGACATCAGAATCTGTACTGATTTCAGGGACTTGAACAAGGCATGCCCTAAGGATGATTTCCCATTGCCAAACATAGACATGCTTGTAGACCTCACAGCGGGTCACGAAATGCTATCACTCATGGATGGCTTTTCCGGTTACAACCAGATTCATATAGCAGAAGAAGATCAACATAAAACAGCATTCACAACCCCATGGGGTACCTTCTGCTACAATATGATGCCCTTTGGGCTAAAGAATGTAGGAGCAACATATCAGCGAGCAATGACAGTGATCTTCTATGACATGATCCACAAGATCCTTGAAGACTATGTGGATGATATCCTTGCAAAATCCAAAACAAGGGATGAACACCTCAACATCTTAGAGCGTGTGTTTGATCATCTGAATCATTATGGCTTAAAGCTTAATCCAAAGAAATGTGTCTTTGGTGTTACATCTGGAAAGCTCCTAGGTTTCATAGTATCGCGACGAGGCATAGAGATAGACCCCAAGAAGGTCAAAGCAATAACAGAGATGCCTCCACCAAGAACACTCAAACAGCTCAGAAGCCTACAAGGAAAGCTTCAATCAGTGCGTCGGTTCATTTCTCAGTTAGCAGACAAGTGCCAACCTTTTACGCATCTCCTATGCAAAGACACAAGCTTCAAATGGGATCCCATATGTCAAAGAAGCTTTGATAAGATCAAGGAGTATCTTGCCAATTCTCCAATCCTAGTACCACCAATTCCAGGATGCCCTCTCATACTCTACATCTCGACAACCACTACAGCACTGGGGGCACTCTTAGCTCAGCATGATGATGACAACAAGGAGAGAGCCATCTATTACATCAGTCGCACTCTTGTCGGATATGAGCTTAATTATTCACCTATGGAAAAAGCATGCCTTGCAGTGGTCTTTACCACTCAAAAGCTTAGACATTACATGCTCAGTCACACAATCAAGCTCATTTCAAAGGTGGACCCCCTCAAATATCTACTATCAAAGACAACTCTCACAGGCCGTATGGAAAAATGGGTCATGATACTCAGTGAGTTTGACATCCAGTATATTGATCGCAAAGCAATCAAAGGGCAAGTCATTGCCGATCAACTAGCAGAAGCACCACTGGTGGATGCCTATCCACTAATCATGGAATTCCCTAATGAACACTTATGCATGATTGAAGAGCAGCCCATGTGGAAACTATACTTTGATGGTTCCAACACATCCCATAGCTCTGGGGCAGGAATCCTATTCGTCACACCTCAAGGTGACTATATTCCAAAATCATTCAAGTTGGGATTCCCCTGTACCAACAACATTGCAGAATATGAGGCACTCATCTTAGGTCTCAAAACAGCTATCCAATGGAACATCACAGAACTACAAGTCTTTGGAGATTCACATCTCATTATCAAGCAAGTCCTTGATGAGTATCAGACAAAGGACGACAAATTGCTACCCTACAAGAAACTGGTGGATAAACTGAAAGAGCATTTCCTACATCTACAATTTAATCAGATCCCAAGGCTTCAGAACAAAGCAGCAGATGCAATGGCAACCATCGGATCCTTATTGGAAATACCATGAGATGCATCACAGTATGAATTTCTAGTCGAGCAGCTACATTCACCAGCTTATGAGAACACCGATGCAAACATGGTGTGTCTTGGTTGGTCCCCAATCCCCATGGTACCACGAAATCCATGCATATCTAAAAAATGGTATCATATCTCCCCATCTCACCAATAACCAACGCCAAAACCTTATTCGCAGAGCTTCCCGCTACACTCTTGTAGCCAACACCCTATATCGTCGTGGGTATCACAATGTCCTATCTAGATGTTTAGACTCAAACGAGGCCGTCCTGGCCTTACAAGAAGTTCACGCTGGAATTTGCGGTGCCCACACGAGTGGCATGGTTCTAGCAAAGCAGCTGCTTAGAGTTGGGTATTATTGGCCAACAATGGAACATGATGCATGTGAATTTGTCAAGAAATGTCTCCCATGTCAACAGCATGCCAATTTGATACATGCACCAGCACAGGATCTACAGCCTATTGCACCACCGTGGCCTTTTTCATGTTGGGGCCTCGACCTCGTTGGCTTGATCACCCCCCTCTCTTCGGATGGACACAAGTATGTCATAACAGCCACAGAGTATTTTACCAAATGGGTTGAAGCGATTCCGCTCACCCTTACTATTGGCATCCAAATATCCAAGTTCATCCTCTACCATATCATTTGCCGCTTCGGCATACCATCTACCATTTTCACAGACCATGGCACACCTTTTGAAAACCAGCATGTGGATGATCTATGTGCTAGACTCCACATCCATCACCGTTTCTCCAGTCCATATTTCCCTCAAGGAAATGGCCAAGCTGAGGCAACTAACAAAACTATCTTGAAAATCCTCAAGAAGGTTGTCAATGATTCTGGTCGTGACTAGCACCTCCAAATCAATCCTGCCCTTTGGGCCTACCGCACTTCTTATCGCACTCCCACAGGCACCACCCCATACTCTCTTGTATATGGTGCTGAAGCCGTTCTACCGATCGAGGTTGAGCTCCCATCCTTGCGTGTCTCCATGAAGAACTATACAACTGATGAAGACTATCGTGTGGCCCGGCTCACACAGCTAGATCTGCTAGATGAAAAGAGACAGCAAGCCTACGATCACCTGGTTGCATACCAGAATCGACTCAAAAGGAGTTATAACAAAAAGGTCCATCCTAGACAATTCCAAGTCAGTGACATGGTTCTTAAAGAAAATCAGAAGGTCCTAGCAAATAGAGAAAAGAAAGGCAAGTTTGAGCCTACTTGGTTGGGCCCCTATGTTGTCACCGCATCCTTTGGCTCCGGAGCCTATCAGCTATCAACACCAGAAGGTGAGCCCTTGAGTGATCCTATTAACATCATCCATCTGAAGAGGTTCTATGCCTGAACCTGAACCAGCAACATCAGAAAATCCAAAAAACATTCAAAAAAGCAAAAAAGCAAAAAAGCAAAAAAGCAAAAAAGCAAAAAAGAAAAGAGAAAGAGAAAATAATCGTCCAACGGTGAAAACTTGGCAATTCAAGCGCCTTGGACAAGTATGTTGGTGAAAACCTGGCAAACAGGCGCCAACATAGTAAACTGAGCTATTTATCTATACAGTAGTCCTTTCAGTTACCGTCCTCCTCCTCCATCCATAACAGATCTCCCAGCAGTTCCATCTCCCCTATCTTCCACGCATTTAGCTCCCATCTTCCTCCAACCCATCTGCAATCCATATTTTGTTCCAAAGCTTTGTACCATATCTTGTACCATATCCTTTTCCCTTTCCTGTACAGCGCATTCCTCTCTGTATTTATCCTTCTTGTCTCCGTCCTAGTGAGAGTCCCGCTGAGTGTGATCTTCCTATCCCCAATCCTGAGCTTCTGTACATATCCCTTGTGCATATCGTTCCTCCTTGTTGTACATAACCTTTGTCCATCCTGCAGCAGCATTTGATCAAATATCTTGTCCCATCCCCAGCCTCAGAAAATTTGTAGTCCCACTCGGGCCTTGTGCTTCAGCAACATCAATTGTCGACTTATCCTTGCTTATCCTGACTATTCCTTGAACTTCAGCTTTTGCCAGCGAACAACTACACTTATTCTCTCACCAACTCATGGGTCCTTGAGGATATATCGTTCCTCCTGTCTGACCTAATCTTCCATCCTGGTCCTTGAGGATATATCGTTCCTCCTGTCCGACCAATCTTCCCACCATCAATCAAACCTAATCTCTCTCCTTGGCAAAGGATGTCTTTTTGGAGTTATCATTTTGATCTTGGAATTTTGTCCTTTGGGTCTTGTTAATCTTTTTTGGCTTCTCATTATCCCACCAGGGTCACCACGATTCATTATATCACGGTGTGCTGCGTGTGCGGATAATCTGGGGCAAGGTCTTTTGATCTTTCGCTTCTGCCTGTGAGTCAGTTGTGTGTTTGTGGTTCCTTCAGCATCGGTTCCACCATGTCGCCTCTGCGCTTCATTTGTGATGTTGGGGCAACCCTGTGTGTTTGTTTAGCGTCAGTCCTCGTCAGTCCTCTGCAACACTGGTGACAAGGCCTCGTGATCCCAGTATCCTTGGCAGGTCTCTAGCATTGCTATATTAAATCTAGGCTGTGCATTCCCGTTTGCACTTGGAGCTATCTGGTCCCTTGCATTTATCATATAGATTAATCTTTGCATACAGCTGCATCTTGCATCTTGCATTTCCATCTCATCTTGCATATCATCCATATTTGTTCTTAGAAGTGAGGTTATTTATCTCCCCTTTCTTCCTAGGCCCTTCCTTTCTCGTCCTGCCGGGCACACTCTGTCCCAGGGCATAATCCCTCTTTCTCCTTGTCCCACTGGGCGCATCTTCCATGATTTTGTCCCACCGGGGCATGTTCCTCTTTCTTCTAGTCCACCCGGGTGTCGTACCCTCTTCTTCTAATTCTAGCCTTGGGCATCTTATTTTCTTGTTTTTGAAGCCATGCCACTTGCGGCATCGCATCAAAGAGGGGCAAAATGTAGACACCTAAAAATCCTTTAGAAAATAAAGTATTTTTATTTTCTGAAAAATCTCTGATGACATCATCATTTATTAATTAATTAATTATTTAATTAATTTATTTATTTTTATGTCATTAAATCCTTTTTTCTTAATTAAAAATATTTAATTAAGAAATCCCTCCCAAAAATGTTTAAATCTTATTTAAACATTAATCCCCTATTTATTAATTATTTTAATTAATAAATTGACCAAAAATCCCCCAAAAAATAATTAATTTATTTTTTGACCAAAACTTGGCCAATTTCCTTAAGACCACTAACCTCTTCCAAAATCTTCTAATCCCTTCTTAATTTCGATTAAAAGGCTAATCCCACCTTTTCTAACCCTAATCTCAACTCAAAATATTTAATTAAGATTAAATATTTAATTTTCATATTTATTGAAAATATTTCAATAAATTTTCCCAAACTTAAGCTTTTGGAATGAATAAAATTTTATTCCATAAAACCTAGGAGAATTCTAGACTCTTCTAGAAACTTCTCAACCCAACCTCTTCACCCATCCTAATCCTAAAATCCCCTAATCCTAATCCTAATCCCCTTTCTAATCTTGTCACATTCCATTAGCAAAAGGTTTACCAAAACTTATGCTAACCTCCTCTTAGTCATCCTCCTTAGTCAACAAAGATGGCCACCTCTTGGCCACCTCTTGCAAATGCATTTAAAGATGCATTTAAGCCTTCCTTATCTTTCTTACATGCATTCATTATGCATTTAAGACCTTCTTATCCCTTCCTTGCCACCTCTTGGCCTTGGGCACATTTACCAAATTGTGCACATGCCCTCAAACTTTCAACTCAATCCTCCCTTGACACTTGTCAGGACACTTGTCCTTGACTCAACCCTAACCTTAGCCCTAACTCTGACTCATCCTTTTTAACCAAGCCCTTCCCTTTTCCTATAAATACCCTCACTTCCTAAGGCAAATCATCTCTCAACTCTCAAACTCAATAGCAAAGTTATAATGCCATTTTCATTTTAGCATAAGCATAAGCTCATCTTTTTTAGATCATTTTCAAGCTTAAATCACATCTAAATTAGCTTAAATGGATTAACATAGATTCATTTCTTGTTTTAATCTTAGTTCATTTATTTAGCTTTGCATATTTGTGTGTTCTTGAGGCCTTTGAGGCAAAATAGGTTCCTCATACCTATTTTGTGTCATTTTGGGTCTTCTTGATCCTCAAATCATCCTACTTTGCATGCTCCAAGTGCTTGAGTTTGCACACCCACATCCCTCTATATCTAAGCATATCAAACGGTGCATGGGCACATCCGTTTTAAGCTTAAACTGAGGTGGCTTTGATTTTTAGTTTGTTAACCTTTGAATTTGATTTGATTATATGCTATGACATTTGTTTGTCTTTGGCCTTCAAAACAGGTTTAGGTGCACTCTCAAATCCTAGTCTACAGTCAAAACAAAATTACAAAAGTTGCTAGATACTGACTTTATATATCCTATATCTGATAGTAAATGGGTATCACCTCTGATCATAGTGCCCAAAAAGGAGGGTAAATGGAGAATCTATGTAGATTATAGGGAATTAAACAAAGCCACTAAGAAAGATCATTTCCCATTACCTTTCATTGATCAAGTACTTGATACTTTAGCCGGTAAAAAATATTTTTCCTTTCTTGATGGATATAGTGGATACAATCAGATTAGTATTTCTCTAGAGGACCAGGAAAAGACTACATTCACATGTCCATGGGAGACTTATGCATGTTTTGTCCTACCCTTTGGGTTGTGTAATTCTCTAGCAACATTTCAAAGAGCTGTAATTAGTATTTTTGTTGATATTTTACATGATTGCATGGAGATATACGTGGATGATTTTATAGCATTTGGAGTGACCTTTGAAGAAGCTCTGCAAAATCTCAAAAAAAGTGTTGATAAGATGCAAGGAACACAATCTGTCACTCAACAGTGAGAAGTGATTTATGATGATGCAGGAAGGTGTTGTACTTGGACATTTCATTTCTATAGTAGGAATCCAAGTAGACCCGGCCAAGATTGAGGTAATTATCACGTTACCCACACCTACTAAGAAAAAGGATGTAAGATCTTTCTTAGGACATGCTAGCTACTATAGGAACTTTATTCAGAATTTTAGTCAAATAGCTAGTCCTCTATACACACTTCTTACAAAAGATGCTGATTTTATATGGACATCAGCTTGTGATGAGTCTTTCGTGTAGCTCAAGTCACTTCTAACAACTACACCAGTCCTGAAAGGGCCTGATTAGTCTATCCCATTTCACATACATATAGATGCATTAGATTATGAAATAGGTGTTGTGTTAGGGAAAAATCCTAGTAACCTTGAGAATGCAATTTACTATATCAATGAGAGCCTCCATGGACCAGAATTAAACTACACAGTTGTTGGTTGTGTCACAAAATTTTGATCCTTGTCCTGTAAAGGCCCTGGAAAGTTGTCATACCCTAGATGGAAATTGTTTTGGTCAGTGAGAAAAGTGTGTAATGTTTCATGGCATGCGCCCTTAGCCTATGATTTTTCAAGTTCTATGCATGCCCCATTCAAGAGCGCATGTGCTCAAGTGAAGAAAATAGGGAAATATTCATGTTCAAAGGTCTAAGAAATAGGTCATTTTCATGTCCTAGAGTTTCCTAAATTTGTCTAAGTATAAAAACCCTAGCTCCATTCTATTTCTTCATTACCTTTTTTGGGCCACTTAAAGTTCCCTTTATGCACATACCTTTTATCTCGTTGGTTGCTTAGTCTCTTAAAACTTCTAGAATATTCCTTTTTATTGAACGACATCTTGAAACCTTTCTATCATGCAGTTTCCTTATGTCCCAAGAATATTCTCCTTTTTTAAGCGACTTGGTGAATGCTCTCGGTCGGGCAGTCTCCAGATAAAATGGTGAAATAAGAAATCTTTCAGTGACCATGAGATAACTATAGTCACTAGATCTCCTAAATAAGTCAAAGTCAAGGAAGAGATCTAGAGATTGCACGACCACCATTGATTCTCTCTCAAAAGGCAAGATCTTATGGTTGTCTCTTAATCGCTTGATAAGGATGATGTCACTCCAAATCTCTAGTGATTGAGAGAATACCATTAGATTAAGATCTTGTGGCTAGCATGAAGTTGCTAGATGAAGTCATGAAGAAATCAGAGATTCAGTGATTGAGGTAGTCGCGTGTTCTCCTAATCCCCAGATGGTTATTCTTTTTATTTAGAGATTGGGCGACTGCATTGGTCATGTAATCTCTTGATTTTAGTGGTTAGTGGCTTAACATTCAGCAACTTAGTGGGTGGCTTATGTTTTCTTTAGTCGCTAAATCTCATGATCAAATGGCTAAGTTAGGAAACATTGTCAGATTTAGCGATAGCTGTTGATGAAAATCAGATCGGGTGGCTAGCATTTAATCTCATGATATAACCTGTGATTAGTAAATTTTCTAGCAACCCCAAGAATACTTTTTTGCCCAATCTCCAATTGGAACCCCAGTTAAGAAAATGTTTTTGAGATTACATGAATACCTTCAGTCACCAGATCACCTGATTTAGCTTGAGTTAGTACTTTCTTTCAATTATTCAGAGATATGCTATGCAGTCGCATAATCTCCAAGTGATATAAAGTTAAGTGATTTTTTAAAATTTGATATTTCTGGTTGCCAGATATAGTGATGTGTCAAGTCCTGATTGGTTGCTGATATATGTAATGAGGCTAGACTTTTTAAAGGGTTTTGTGACTATTTCTAGAATTATGAGGACCATCTGATTTGCCAGGAAAAGAAAAGAATCTATGGTTGTGTTTTAAAATGAAATCAATTAGCCGTTGCCGCCAAATTTGAATTAAGTTGAGAGTTTCTATAGGGTTTTGAGAGAGTGAGCCAAAATGATGCAGGAGCATCCCAGGATTTTTGGAAATCCTGTATCAACCAAAAATATGTTTGTCTTTGAAGGTAGATTGTTAGTTTCGATCTTGGTTTGGTGGATTATTTCTCGGTTTGGGGGACTGGTTGCTCAGTTTCTATGGTTACCAAGGTGCTCGGTCTTTGAAGAATGCTCAGTAACTAAAGGCTTTAGTTCTCTGGCACTCGATGATAACTGCATTGTGTGGTCATGCTTGGCTTGGTCGATGTCTGGTGGTAAGTTATTTCCACTATTGCTCGACGTTCTTGCTTACTGACTGGATTGTTTTGTTGGATTGGCTTGGCTGACTAGTTCCGTTGACCGGGGTCGTGCTCCTCGAGTTATGGATTGACCATTGGACATGTGGGGACCTAGATCTAGCATGTTGCATTCTTCTATGCAGATTTGATGACCGTTGGGGCCATCCTTGAGAGTTTATTTATTTTTTAAGGCTATGTGAGAGCTGACTAATGTTTTAGCATTTAATATTTGTTTGTAAGGGTTTACTGTTTCATCAGTTGACTTGTGGCTAGGAATTAGTATTTATAGGATGCTTGGGTAGTTTTTTAGGGGATCAGATGGTTGGAAGGAAGGTTAGTAGCCTGCGAGCTTAGGAGCAAGAAGATTTCTTGGAATTTTGAGTACAAGTTTAGATCTTTCCTGGGTGCCTACCAGTGTGTTGTGTGTTGCAGAACTGGACTAGCTAAATCTTGATGTTGGGGAAAAGATTTGGATCTTGTGAGATCTTGTGGACTGTTATTTTCTTTGTATATGGTCATAACTAAGAAGGCCTTACAGCCTGACAGATTGCATGTAATAGGTAACTTGATGAACAAAGACTTCAATTTCATTTCAGATCTATTGTTGTTATTGTGTGTTTCTGCTGCATATTGGTTTTGCTGCAAGGTTAGTCAATCCTTAATTGGATCCACTAGCCTTGACAGCAGTAGGTGGCATCAAAGTGAAGTTTGTTCCTATTTGAGAAAAGTCTATTCCTATTGGAGCTGAGTGGATCTTCTATGTTTTTGTTTAGATCTTGATTTGAAGATGCCTCCGAGGAGAAATCATGAGATCTCTGAGGAAGAGTAAGCTACTGGAGAATTTGGTCTTGATGATTTTAGGGCTTTGTAGAAACAAGTGCAAGACTTACAAGAAGAATTGAGAAAGAAGAAGCCTACCTTGAAAGAGGATAGTGATGATGAATCTGAGGAAGATCATTTTGAAGAAGCTGTCGAAGAAGCTAGAGATCCTGAGGAGAATCAAATTCTAAAAGTTATGTCTAAGATTGGGAAAAGACCTAAGATTGAAGTTTTTGCATCTACTAGAAGCCTTAGGCTAGAAGAGTTGATTGATTGGAGAAATGAGATTGATGAGTACTTTGAGTATGAAGAAATAGAAGATCCTGATAGGGTTAGATTTGCAAAGACTAAGTTGAAGGGTCATGAAAATATCTGGTGGAGAGAAGTTTAGTTGGAAAGAGGTAGAAGAGGAAAAGAAAAGATCACTAAGTGGAACTGAATGGTTGACAAGTTGAAGAAGCAATTCATTCCAGTAGATTATGAATTAGACATGTTTAAGAAGATGGAAGCTTTGAAGTAGACTAGCAAATTAGTACATGAGTATACCGAGGACTTTTACAGAATCCTGATTAGGACTGGTCATTGTAAAGCTAATAAAGAGAAGGTTGCTAGGTATGTCTATGGTTTGAGACCTAGTATTTAGCAAGAGTTACTTACTATGTGGATGACAACAATTGGTGATTCTTATCAGATGGCATTGAAGATTGAAGAGAAGTTGAATAAGAAGTATGAAGGAAAAAAAAATAATAGGAACTAAGGTGGTAAAACTAGTGAGACAGTTGCTGAGAGTAATGTGACAAAGAATCCTAAGTCTAATGTGGGATCTAGCAGTGGTCAAGTAACTAAGAATACTAGACAGAGAGGAAGGTGGAAGAATGAGTTCACTGATACTTGTTATAACTATGGTGAAGCTGTTCATAGAAGTTGGCAGTGTCCTAAGAAGATGGTTGCACTTACTCCTGATGAAGATATTATGAATGTTGTAGAAAAAGGCGAGACACTTATCACTAGAAGGTTACTTGGATGTGTCCATGAACCGGTGCAAAGAAGGAATTTTTTCAGAACCAGATGTAAGTGCAAGGATAAGGTATGTAATGTCATAGTTGATGGTGGTAGTTCTGAGAACTTTGTTTTAGATGAAATGGTTAGTAAGTTGAATTTGGAAAGAAGGAAACATCCTAATCTTTATTAGATTAGTTGGATACAAGATGTGTCTAAGGTTAGAGTTGAAGAAAAATGCTTGGTTAAGTTTTAGATTGGATCTTATCATGATGAGATATTGTATGATATATTGCCTATGGATGCTTGTCATCTATTGCTCGGTAGACCCTGATAGTTTGAAAATAATGTTTTGTTTGATGGTCATGCTAATACCTATGTGGTTAGGCATGAAGGAGATCGACATAAGATGATACCTTTACAGGAAAAAAGGATTAAGCGATATAGAGTTATCAGGTGTTGTCCTTATGAAAAACCTTAGGAGCACAAGGTTGATGAACCTATTCCTATGAAGTCTAGTTTAAAGAAGAAGGAGAATGATATCTTCGAAGAGTTTGTTGAGATTAAGAAACATATGGTCTTGCTAGCAGAGATGGTGCATCAAATGGTGACATTTGTGACACAAAGAGATGTGGATGATACTGAGTTGGTTGAGGAGTCTGGAGAGGATGAACCTTACCGAGGCACTGATGTGATCGGTAGTGGTCAGAGTTGGTTGCTATGAGTTTCCAACCGAAGGGATAAGCACACTGAAAATAAGAATGACTTTCTACATGGGATAGTGAATGAAGTGAAGACTACTTGGGATGAAGGACAAGAGGAGATGTGGGTTAAGAATAGATTTGGCATACCTATTTTGATTCCCTTGAGGCGTTCCTGATTTCCTTATAAGAAAATCTATCTTACCTGGGGTGTTTGATGAAGGAGCATCCTAGGATTCTAGGAAATCCTATATCAACCAAAAATATAATTGTCTTTCAAGGTAGATTGTTAGTTTTGATCTTGGTTTGGTGGAGTACTTGCTCGATTTGGGGGACTGGTTGCTCAGTTTCTATGGTTACCCGAGTGCTCAATCTCTGAAGAACACTCGGTAATTGAAGGTGTCAGTTCTCTGGCACTCAGTAATAACTGTGTTGCTTAGTCATGCTTGGCTTGGTTGGTGTCTGGTGCTCACTTATTTCCCATGTTGCTTGGTGTTCTTTCTTACCGATTGGATTGTTTTGTTGGATCGGCTTGGCTAACTGGTTCCGTTGACTTGGGTCACGCTCCTCAAGTTATGAATTGACCATTGGATGTGTGGGGACCTAAATCTAGCATGTTTCATTCTTCTATGCAGATCTGATGACCATTGGGGCCATCCTTGAGAGTTTATTTATTTTGTAAGGCTATGTGAGAGTCGACTGATGTTTTAGCATTTAATATTTGTTTGTAAGGGTTTATTGTTTCATCAACTAACTTGTGGCTGGGAATCAGTATTTATAGGATGCTTGGGTATTTTTTTATGGGATTAGATGGTTGGAAGGAAGGTTAGTAGCCTATGAGCTTAGGATCAGGAAGATTGCTTGGCAGTTTGAGTACAAGTTTAGATCTTTCCTGGGTGCCTACCAGTGTGCTGTGTGTTGCAGACCTAGACTAGCTAAATCTTGATGTTGGGGAAAAGATTTGGATCCTGTGAGATCTTGTACACTATTATTTCCTTTTTATCTAGCCATAACTAGGAAGGCCTTATAGCTCAGCACATTGCATGTAATCGGTAACTTGATGAACAAAGACTTTAGTTTCATTTTAGATCCATTGTTGTTATTGTGCATTTTTGCTACATATTGGTTTGGATACAAGGTCGGTCAATCCTTAATTGGATCCAATAGCCTTGACAACATCACAAAAAGCCATAAAGAACAGTCTATTTTGATTGATTTTTAGACAATTGCAGGTGAAAATTTATGAGGAAGATCATGATGGTCGTTTCAAGCTGATTTTGTGTCCTAGGGAACTTCTGCTGAGAAGAGATAGATAGCTAGGTCACACCACTTCTAATGCAGCCAGAATTAGTGGGGGTTTTTTGATGATTTTCTTTTTCCTTGAGGCTAGTACATGGCTAGATTTGATACTCAGATTGATGATTAGTTTGGTTTTGTTGGCCTTGTGTTGAGGCTATGTATTGTCTTCATTCATTGTTTGAATGTGGTTAGGTAATTTTGAATTTTTTCTTGAATGATCAGATGCTTGTTGCAATCCTTGAGATAAAAGGATTTTTCATGATCATTCAGAGTTATTGGGAGTTAGGTGTTTTGACTAGCATACTGGTGAACCCTATTCCCATTTAGGATTGTAATAGTTTTTTCCTTCAGTGTTTGTTAATGGAAGATAAAAAGTTGTAGGTCTAAGCTGTTATTTGCAAGCTTGCTTTCCAAGATCAACTATATGCATAGAAAGGATTCATCATACTTAATAGAATTATCTAGTTCTTTTCTCTCCTTTGTGTCAAGTCTAATGATTTTTGAACTTTCTAGTTCATTTAATATTGGTTTATGTATGTATCTTCATTTCTAATTTATGATATAGGATTAGATTAAATATTGCTCTGGATGGGATATGAATTTGTCCTTGTCTTCATAAGGATTCCCTGTAAGTAGTAAGAATTGTGGTAGGTGTGTTTATGGCTATGAATCTTGGATATTTTCTAGTCTTTACTACTTTTTTGCCTAAGAAATCTCCCCCAATGGATAAGGCACTGGCCTTAATGAGTAAAAATCTTGTTAACACACACTGATCAAAGTTGTTGCAATCAACAAATTGATTCAAGAACCATTTTAAGCTTTTTAAACTTTGGTTGAGGAAGTTGTTTGTTTGTCCATAATAATGGAGAGTCAATGAATTATTGGTTGGCATTTAGTACTTTCTTTCTATCATCATTTATATAAATCCAATCTTGGTGTTGCATAAGAATATAGTTTTCACTGGATTAGGTATACCCACCTTGGTTTTGTAGAGCCAGAAGTGCAGAGGGTAGTCTTGTCCCTATACATTTTGGAATTAACCACTCCTAAAATATGTCTAAAGGTATATTGGCAGCCTAAGAGCATAAGCCATTTTGAAACACCAATAAGATGGTGACTCTGCTGGGGAAATGTTGCATAAGTCTATAGTAACTAGTAGGTCATCATTGGTAACACAGTGTTATTCTTTCCCTTTTTACTTGTCCTTTGTCTTGTTGAACTCATTGTGGTACTTATCAGTGAGTAAATAGTGTTTTAAAGTTCCCAATATACATGGGTGGGGACTCAAACAATCTTTGCAGCAGTGCTGGTCAAAAAATTGTTTTCCAAATGAGTTATAGAGGTACTAGGTCCCGGAGGAAAGAAAATCATGAAGACAGACTAGAAGAAGGGCTTCCAAGTGCTTTTGGGCCTAGTCAAACAAGGAAGGGAAGGAAAAATAAGAATATGTCTCATACATGGAGACAAAGAGAAGATACAAGACAAGAGAATCAAATCTAGCTTGGTCAAGAAGAGAATGTATCATAATATGAAGAGGCTGTTGATTTGGGATTAAACCAGTATGATGATGAAGTTCAAGTGGGAGATGTTGAATCTAAGACAAATCTCCCAGAATCTAAAGAAATTTTTGAAGAAGTCTATGAGTTAGAAAGAAAATTCCAAGAACAAATTTCTATTAGACAACAAAGAGAAAAAGAAAAAGAAGACAAAGTAAGACATGCTATGATAAGGGATGAATAGCTAATGAGGTGGTTACTAGATTTGGAGGCATCAATTATGTCCCAGAGCCTGAAAGAAAAAAGGAACAACCTATTCTCCAGGATGTGTGTGAAGTGAGAAGACCCAAGTGAGGAACAATTAATGAACATGTTAATGATAAGAATCCTTTAGACAAGGAGTTGAGGTTAGATACTGATCTTGAGAAGGCTAGAAAGGAGAAAGAAATATGTGCTAAAGAACTTGAGAAAGAAGAATTGGAAGCTACTATTGCAGAAATGAGAAAGAAGATTGAGTTTCTTAGACAATATTTAGGACCTTCAAATGTTGTTGCTTCTTCTTTGGAACAAGGTGGGAATTAGGGAAACATTGTAACTCAAATAACAAATATCCCACCACCCAGTGTTGCTAAAGTCTCTATTGTCTCAAACATAAGGGCATCTACATCACAAGATGTTGGCCCACCTTGAGGAGGACTTTTTCATGAAAGGTACAAACAACTTATCTTCTTTGGTATTCTTGGTTATCCCAATGTAATTCTTGATGAAATTAGAGAAAAGTTCCCAAAATTTACTAGAAATAATGTCATCACATGTGAGGAACATCTAAATAAATTCATTGATGTAATAGATTATTACAATATTGAACCTAATGATGTGATAATGAAGTTATTTGTACAGTCTCTAACTGAGGATGCTAGGGATTGGTTTAGAGGTTTACCCCATGCTAGTATAGGATCCCGAAATGAATTTAGAAATGGTTTTAAAGAAAATTATGGTGATAAAACAAATGAGGGGTTCATGTTGAATGAATTAAATAATATAAAGAAAAATCAAAATGAGGATGTTCTTGAATTCAATATAAGATTCCAAAAAGCTATGCACAAGCTCTTGCAAGTTATCAGATTAGATGATAGGGTATGTCTCGTGACATAATTGAATGCTTTTAATGAAAAAATGGCTTAACTTTTGAGGGATAAGAATCCTAGAAATATTGGGGAAGCTTACAAGTTGGCTATTAACATAGAGAGTAATAGAATAATATCAAGAAAGTTGGGGAGAAGAGAGGATTGGAAGCCTCAAATTCAAAACAAGAGGGAGCCAGGAAGACCTGCAAATTTAAAGTCCAAAAAGGATGATAGTCTAAAATAGATTTTGAATGCTTTGGAAGATCTAAAGCCTGGTGAGAAAAGAACTAATAGGGCTACAATAAATGATAAGCCATCTTTTAACAACTTTAGCAAGTAGCCAAGAATGCAAAATTACCCTTATAATACTCAGTGGATGGATGTAAAGCCCATTATTCCAGCTAAGAGGGATAAGCCTAATGAAAGGACTCTAGACCCTTTGCAAATAATTTTAGTTAATATGAATGACGATATCCCATGGTGTGTTTCTTGTCAGTCTCCACACAGTCTTGAATACTGTGTTATTTCCCTAAACATGTCTAAAAACTAGGAACAAGATGAACAATATAAAGAAAATGGTTGTGCAATGACTTGTCCACATACTTGGGATGAAATTGACTCTACTAATGAGATGGAAAATCAAGATGTTGTTGGCTCTCAAGCTAGAAATGAGGTGTTTCATCAGAAAGTTTTTTCTAATGAAGAGGATGAAGAATTTGATGATGTTGGATGTGGTGTAGTGAAGTGTGAGGAGCCTATTTTTCTAAGGAAAACTTCTGATGAAGAAATTGCCCAAATCACTGCAGACATGGTCACTCAAGATAGGAGAAATTATAATTTGAGAAGTAAGACACCTAGAAATGATAATGGTAAACTAGGTAGCATGTTTATCAAGAAACTAGAAAAGAGCACACAACACTCTGAGGAAAAGGGAAAAGGTGTTGATGCTGTCAGCTAGGTTAAAATAAAAAAGAAAGTTGGGCCTATTATGATACATAAAGTTAAAGAAAAGACATCAGAGGTAGTTTTTCTCCCACTCAAAAATGGAAGTGAATCTTAGCACAAAGATTATCTTAACTTGACTATTCAAGTAGAAAGTGGAGATGTCTCTACTGTAAAGGACATAGATGATCAAAAATATGTTCCTATTGATATGACCAAGTTGCTTTCATAGATCACTGTCAAGGTTCCAATTTTGGAGATGATGAGGATTGAAGAACATAAGATGAAAGCAATGGATTGGGTAAGTGGTGTCTCTTCCACAAATGTCCATGGGGTGGATAAAGGTGATAAGCATGTGGCTTCTTTGGATGACACACCCGATAGTAAAAATGAAAAAATTGTCTCTAAGATCCCACAAATTTATTTGGATGCAAATGTTGTTAATGCTACATGAGTAATAGTCAATCCTTTCTTCTTATCTCTAATAATAAATGACAAATTGTTAAAGAATTGCATGATTGACTTTGGGGCATCAAATATTGTCATGCCTGTAGAAATTATGAAGTCAATGGGACTAAAAGCTGATACACCTCATTGGAGGTGTCAGGCTATGTACTCAAGAGAGGTGCCAGTTATTGGTACCATCAATGCTATGCCTTATAGGTTAGCAGCATATACAGATAAACAATTAACTATGAGTGTTCTGTTGGTTGATATCCATCCTCAATATGGGATGTTGTTGTCCAAGAGATGGAGTGCCTCTATGGGAGGAAATATCCAGTGTGACTTGTCATTTGCTACTTTTGACATTGGAGGAGAAAGTGTGAAGGTGTCAAGGGAAATGAGAACTCCTTATATGATTGAGGAAAATGAAGATGATAATATAATTTTTTTTGTGGACATTGACATTGGTTCTATCCAAGTTCAGGAGAAAGAGATGCAAGAAGGGGTCAAGCCTATCTTTTTGACTGAAGATGAGAATAACATGGTAAAAAGTGATGATCTATGGAATTTTTATTTTGATGGAGCAAGTTCAAAGGAAGGTGTTGGAGTAGGAGTGCTATTAATATCTCCAAATGGTAAAACTTTTAAGTTTTCTTTTACTCTCTTGTTTTCTTGCACAAACAATGTTGTTGAATATGAATCCTTGTTAATTGGTTTGAGATTAGCATCAAGACATCAGATAAAAAGTCTTAGGGTGATTGGTGATTCTAAGTTAGTAATTTATCAGATTAGATCAAGATATGCATCAAAAAATCAAAGGCTAAAACAATACAAAAATGTTGTTTGGGATGAAATTGAAAATTTTAGTGCATTTGGTATTGATTGGATGGATAGGAGCCGAAATCAAATGGCTGATTTGTTAGAAAATATAGCCTTAAGGCCAGAAGATATCACTTTTGATGGGATATCCAAAATTGAAGTTCAGTGTAGGCGTTCTATTCCAAACAATGTTGAAAATTGGAAGATATTTTCTGATGATTAGGACATACTGATATTCTTGCAATGTGAGTCCCATTTTGGTGATAAGGAGATGGATTTCAGCACTTATGTCGACACAAAAAATGGAAAAGAGACTATTTTTCGAAGAGAGGTTTTGCAATTGAAGTCAAATAGGGTTCCTAGAGGATTGGTTTCTCTTGAGAGGGCATTTGATAATAAAGAAAGGGTTTTCTCTACCAGAATAATTGATAAGTTAAATGATTTAGAGGAAATAAATTTAGGAACAAGTCTAGTACCAAAAAGGGTTTATATTAGTAGGAGATTGTCTCCAGAGGTAAAAAAGACACTAATTGATCTTCTTAGAAAATTAAAACATGTTTTCACAAGGTCTTATGATGATTTGAAAGCTTACAGAGAAGATCTATTCCAACATGAGATTCCATCGAAAGAAGGTACTAAACCATTTAGGCAGAAATTCAGACCTGTGAATCCCACCCTAGCACCAAAAATGCAAGATGAACTCAAAAGGATGATTGATGTTGGGATAATTAATCCTATCAGACATTTTACTTGGGTGTCAAATTTGGTTCCTGTTAGAAAGAAGAATGGTGACATTAGACTATGTGTTGATTTTAGGAACGTGAATGTAAATTCTTTAAAGGATAACTATGGTTTGCCAAATATGGAAAATATGTTGCAAAGAGTCACTGGATCAGAGTTGATGTTCCATGATGAATAGCTTCATTCGATATAATCAAGTTATGGTCAAGGAGTCAGAGCAATTTAAGACTACATTCACCACCCTATGGGGAACATATGTGTATGTTAAAATACCCTTTGGTTTGACAAATTCTGGTGCTACTTTCCTGAGAGCCATGGATGTGGCCTTTGAAGATTTTATAAAAAAAAATTTGGTTGTATATCAAGATGATCTCATAGCATATTCAACTAAGGAAATTCAACATTGTGAACATCTTGAGAAGATCTTTGTCAGAGCTTTGGAGTATGGGGTTTCTTTGAATCCAAAAAAGTGTGCTTTCAGTGTTGTGGAAGGAAAACTCTTGGGACATATTTTGTCTAAAGATGGAGTGAGAATTGACCCTGAGAGGGTTATGGCTATAGATAGGCTTTCCCCACCTAAGAATGTTAAAAGTATTCAACCCTTTTTTGGACAAGTGAACTTTTTAAGGAGATTTGTTACAAATTTTGTAGAAATCAGTATCCCCATCTCCAAAATGTTGAAAAAAGGAGAAAAGGTTGAGTGGATTGAAGAGGTAGATGAGTCTTTCAAAAACATCAAACAAGCCATCAAAGATGCTCCTGTTCTAAGGACACCTGATTATGGTAAGACTACAAGTATTTTCTTTTGCCTCTTATCATACAGTTGTAGCAGTTTTGTTACAGAAGAATTTAGATGGTTATGAACAACCCATATCATTTTTTAGAAAATCCTTACAAGCAACTGAATTGAAATATGATATTATTGAGAAATAGGCATATGCCCTGGTCAAAGTTGTTAAGGCTTTTAGATGTTACCTTGTGGGAGCTAAGGTGGTTTCTTATGTTCCTAGTGTTGTAGTTAAGGACATATTGGTGCAACAAGAAGCTTCAGGGAGAAGATGTAGATGGATCGATAGGATCCAAGAATTTAACATAGAAATCTAGATTATAAAATTGGTAGGAGGCCTAGGTCTTGGAAAATTGATGGCCCAATTTAATTTAGTTGCCAATCATATAAATATGTTAGAAGAAGAATAAAGGCCATATATTTGTGATATGGATTATTGTGATTGGCACAAGGATGTTATTGGTTACTTGCAAAAGTTGACTTTTCCCCCTAATATGGATGAAAATAAAAGGAGAACCGTTAAGTTGTAGGCTGCTAGATATGCTATTGTAGATTGTAAGTTGTGGTGGAGAAGCAATGAGGGAGTGTTGCTCAAATGCTTAGATTAGGAGAGATCTAGAGCCTTGTTGGAAGAGATGCACCACAATGTTTGTGGAGGGCATTACATGGGAAAAACCAAATCCCATAAGATCCTCAGATCTAGATTCTGGTAGCCTATAATTTTTAAGGATGCTCATCAGTTTGTAAGAAAATGCGATGCATGTCAAATATTTTTTGTAAAATTGAGATTTAATGGGAATCTACCACTCAGACCTATTATAGTTCAGACTCATTTTCAAAAGTGGGGTATAGATTTTATTAGAGAGATTCCAAACAAATCTAGTTGTGGACATTCTTATATACTGGTAGCACCAGACTATTTTACCAAGTGGGTTGAAGCTATCCCTACTAGAAGAGCTACTAGTAAGGTTTTGACATATTTTGTACTACAAAATATTCTTATCAGGTTTGGTTGTCCATAAGTTATTATGGTTGATAATGCAATGTGTTTTAGATCATAGGAATTCAATGACTTTTTTCAATAGTATGGGATACACATTTCATTTTCTTCTCCTTATCATCCATAGGGAAATAACCAGGCTGAGTCTAGTAATAAAAATCTGATTAAGATTCTCAAGAGAGTGTTGGATAAAAATAAGAAAGCTTGGGACTCAAAGTTATAGTTGGCATTGTGGGCTAATAGGTTAACTATAAAGAAAGCTATAGGATGTGCTCCTTTTGATTTGGTGTATGGTTTAAATGCTAGATTGCCTCAGAATAATTTATTGCATGTGTCAGTTTATTTAGGCATATGATGAAGACTTAGATGATGAGATGAGAGTAAGAGTAGATGAGTTGATACAATTGGATGAGGTAAGAAGGGATGCACATGAAAGAAATGAAAGATTGCAAAGATAGTGTAAGAATTAGTATGATAGAAGAGCTACCCAGATAAGCTTTGAAATTGATGACCTTTTCCTGATGTGGAATGCAAGGCTGGAGGATAAAGGTAAACATGGGAAGTTTGACCCAATATGGTTAGGGCCTTATCTTATTGAAAGAAAATGGGGAACAAATTCTTATAACTTGAAGGATTTAATTTGTGGTACTTTGGAATTTCCTATTCATGGACAATTCCTAAAGTTTTACTTCTCTTGATGTATCTTTTCCATGAGCAGTAGTTTAGGGTTTTGTCTGTGTATTCATGTTGTTTTTGTTTGAAATTTTGATGGTATGCTTCTCTGAGACATTTTTTATTTCTCTTTGTATCTGCAAGAGATACACATCACCGAGTGTGAGCCATTGTTGGTTGTGTCACAATTTTTTGATCCTTGTCCTGCAAAGGCCCTAGAAAGTTGTCATACCCTAGTTGGAAATTGTTTTGGTCAGTGAGAAAAGTGTGTAATGTTTCATGGCCTAAGTCCTTGGCCTATGATTTTTCAAGGTCTATCCACACCCCATTCAAGAGTGCATGTTCTCAAGTGAAGAAAATAGGGAGATATTCATGTTCAAAGGTCTGAGAAATAGGTTATTTTCATGTCCCAGGGTTTCCTAAATTTGTTTAAGTATAAAAAACTTAGCTCCATTCTATTTCTTCATTACCTTTTTTGGGCCACTTAAAGTTCCCTTTATGCACATAACTTTTATCTCATTGGTCTCTTAGTATCTTAAAACTTGCAAAATATTCCTTTTTATTAAGCGGCATCTCGAAACCTTTTTGTCGCATAGTCTCCTTATGTCCTAGGAATATTCTCCTTTTTTAAGTGACTTGGCCGATGCTCTTGATCGAGCAGTCTCCAGATAAAATGGTGAAAAAAGAAATCTTTCAGTGACCATGAGATAACTATAGTCACCAGATCTCCTAAAGAAGTCAAAGTCAAGGAAGAGATCCAGAGATTGCACGGACATGGTTGATTATCTCTCAAAAGGCAAGATCTTATGGTTGTCTCTTAATCACTTGATAAGGATGATGTCACTCAAAATATCTAGAGATTGAGTGACTACCATTAGATTAAGATCTTGTGGCTAGTGTGAAGTCGCTAGATGAAGTCATGAAGAAATCAATGATTCAATGACTGAGGTAGTCACGTGTTCTCCTAATCCCCAAGAGGTTAGTCTTTTTATTTAGTGATTGGGTGACTACATTGGTCATGTAATCTCTTGATTTCAGTAGTTAGTGGCTTAACATTCAACAACTCAGGAGGTGGCTTATGTTTTCTTTAGTCGCTAAATCTCGTGATCAAATGGCTAAGTCAGGAAACATTGTAAGATTTAGTAATAGCCATTGATGGAAATCAGATCGAGCGGCTAGCATTTAATCTCATGATATAACCTATGATTAGTAAATTTTCTAGTGACCCCGAGAATACTTTGTCACCCAATCTCCAATTAAAACCCTAGTTAAGAAAATGTTTATGAGATTACGCAAATACCTTCAGTCACTAGATCACCTAATTTAGCTTGAGTTAGTACTTTCTTTCAGCGATACAAAGATATGGTATGCAATCGCGTAATCTCCAAGTGATAAAAAGTTAAGTGATTTATGAAAATTTTATATTTCTGGTTTCCAGATATAGTGATGTGTCAAGTCTTGATTGGTTGCCAACATATGTAATGAGGCTAGACATTTTAAAGGGTTTTGTGACTATTTCCAAAATTATGAGGACCATCCAATTTACTGGGAAAATAAAGTAATCTACGATTGTGTCTTAAAATGAAATTAATTAGTCATTGCCACTAGATTTGAATTAAGTCAAGGTTTTCTGTAGGGTTTTGAGATAGTGAGTCAAAAATCCTTAAAGACCAGTTTGTTTTGATTGATTTCCAGACAATTGCAGGTGAAAATTGATGAGGAAGATCGTGGTGGCCGTTTCAAGCTGATTTTGTGTCCTAGAGAACTTTTGCCGAGAAGAGATTGATAGCTAGGTCACGCCATTTTTGATGCAACTAAAATTAGCAGGTGTTTTATGATGATTTTATTTGTCCTTGACATTGGTACATGGCCATATTTTCTACTTAGATTGATGATTAGTTTGGTTTCATTGGCCTTGTGCTAAGGGCATGTCTTGTCTGCATTCATTGTTTGAATGTGGTTAGGTAATTTTGAATTTTGTCTTGAATGATCGGATGCTTGTTCCAATCCTTGAGATAAAAGGATTTTCCATGATCATTCAAAGTTATTGGTTGTTAGGTGTTTTGACTAGCATACTGGTGAACCCTATTCGTAGTCAGGATTGTAATAGTTTTTTGCTTCGGTGTTTTCTAGTGGAAGATAGAAAGTTGCAGGTCTAAGATGTTATTTGCAAGCTTTCTTTCCAAGATCAACTGTATGCACATAAAGGATTCATCATACTTAATACAAATACATAGTTCTTTTCTCTCCTCTATTTCAATTTTAATGAATTTTGAACTTTCTAGTTCATTGCATATTGGTTTATGTATGTATCTTCATTTCCAAGTTCTGATCTAGGATTAGATTAAATATTGCTCTGGATGGGATATGAATTCATCCTTGTTTGCATAAGGATTCCCTTTAAGTAGTAAGAATTGTGGTAGGTGTGTTTATTGCTATGAATCTTGGATATTGTCTAGTCTTTGCATCTTTTGTATCTAAGAAATCCCACCCAATGGATAAGGTACTGGCCTAAATGAGTAAAACTCTTGTTAACATATACTGATCAAAGTTGTTGCAATCAACAAATTGAATCAAGAATCATTTTAAGCTTTTTAAACTTTGGTTGAGGAAGTTGTTTTTTTGTCCTTAGCAATGGAGAGTCAATGAATATTTTTTTGGCATTTAGTACTTTCTTGCTATCATCTATTATATAAATCAAGTCTTGGTATTGTATAAGAATATAGTTTTCACCCAATTAGGTATACCCGCCTTGGTTTTGTAGAGCCAAAAGTGCAGAGGGAAGTCCTATCCCTATAGTTGGTCCAATTACCTTAAGATCCCTATAAATTTTGGAATTAACCACTCCCAAAATCTATTTGAAGGTATATTGGCAGCCCAAGAGCATAAGCCATTTTGAAACACCAATAACAGTAACTGAAAAAGAGTTACTGGCTATAGTTTATGCATTGAATAAATTACACCATTATGTAACAGGTTATCCCATCTTTGTTCACACTAATCACTCAACAATTAAATATCTAATGAATAAACCTGCTATCACAGGTAGGTTAGCAAGATGGCTTCTTCTATTGCAAGAATTTGATATAACAATTATTGACAAGCCAGGGAAGGCAAATGTAGTAGTTGACTACTTGTCTAGACTTCAAAATGCTGATGCAGACACTTCTCTAGTTGAAGATACATTCCCTGATGAACACCTATTTCATATTGTAGTAAAAAATTTATGGTATGCTAACATAGCCAATTACCTAGTAGCCAATAAAATTCCCCCACATTTCTCTCCAAAGGATAGAAGAATGCTTGTACAGAAAAGTTTCCAATTCACATGCATTGATAACAACTTATTCTATACTAGTTCAGACCAAATCATAAGAAGATGTGTAAGAGAGGATGAAACATATGATATACTCCACACTTGTCATAATGAGCCATGTGGAGGTCATTTTGCAGAAAAGAGAATAGCTTTGAAAATCTTAATAACGGGTTACTACTGGCCAACACTTCACAAAGATGCAGCCATCTATACAAGGAAATCTGATAAATGCCAGAGGATGGGTCACCCAACCAAATTAGTTGAAATACCCCTCAATCCACAAGTGGTGGTAACACCATTTGACAAATGGGCATGGATTTCATAGGTCCAATAGATCCTCCTTCCAATGGGTAATCTTACATCCTGGTATGCACGGATTATTTGACCAAATGGGTGGAAGTGAAAGCTATGAAACATGCCAGAGATCAAAAGGTAGCTAAATTCTTGTATGAGGATATTTTCACCCATTATGGAGTGCTCTGAGAACTTGTAACTGATCAGGGAGCATAGTTCACTTCAAATTTGATTAATGAGCTAATGAAAGAATACAATATTAGGCATAGGAAGTCTAGCCCTTACCATCCATAGGAAAATGGATAGGCAGAGGTCACAAATAGAGAAATCAAGGCCATATTAACAAAAATAGTTTAGTTATAGATGAGATTGGAGTAGTCAACATACTAAAGCAATCTGGGCCTACTGCATAACCTAGAAAACAACCACAGGCTTCACCCCATTCAAATTAGTATATGGGAAGGCAGTAATGTTACACATAGAATTTGAACACAAGACATTACATATAGCTATGGAACTAAATATCAATCTTCCTGCAACACAAACAAAATGACTTCTCCACCTCAATTCCTTAGATGAAATGTGTAAATTTCCATTGGAACACATAGAGCTAATCCAGAACCAATGGAAGAGGTGGCACAATTCCCATATCAATAGAAAGAAGTTTCAAGTGGGTGATTGGGCATTATTGTATGATTCTTGATTTAAGGAGATTCCAGGAAAGTTACAGACTAGATAGTTGGGGCCTTATGAAATTGAATATGTCTTTGACAATGGAGCAGTCCAGTTGACCACACTAGATCCAGTACAATTCAAACTCCTCGTCAACAGACACCGATTGCACCTATATCAATAACCCCAAACAAAGGAGGAATTTTTGCAACAGTTCAACACAAACACTTTAGCAGTACCATAGGTAACACTTCCTGCAGCAGAAGGTGAAAACCTTGTTCCTACCACTTCAAAATAACATGCCTTCAAGTCTAACCATAATGAAACTTCATTTAATATGAAGTACATTTCTCAATAACTATCTTTCTTCTTCTTTCCAACCCATCTCATTTCTCTCTCTTCCATCCACTCACAATCCACATCATCCACCTTTTTCTATTTTTTAATTTTTTTAATAAAATCCACGTTAGCTGACGTATGCAACCTCCAAAATTGCTTCACTCTCACCAGATTTTCTTCACACTTATGGTAATTAACACATAGGTACAACTTCTTCAATCTTTACTCACTTTTAGCACATAGATCTCAGTAATTATATATAGTACTATAATAAATATATAATTTACGCGTTAAGACAATTCCCCATCCCGTGCTGAATGTGCCAAGTGAGGAAACTTGCAAATGTTTCATAGGGGGCAGGGGAAGTGTAATAAGTTCCAAGTGTCATTACCAAGCCATCCTTGTTACTTCAAGTTGTACTTAGGCCTTGTTTTATATAAATTTCCTTTATTCCCACACATTTTTCGTACTAAAAATTTTGATTCTTTGAAGTTGATATGAGTGAAAAAGATTATAATTAAATTATGTAGTAACTCACATTTAAATTTATAATGTCCTCTATAAAATGTCATTATTATTGTTCATGCTAAAATAACAGAGGAATCAAAAAGGGAAGTCGGTGTTTTCAAGAAGTGCATTTGAATTTCAAGAAGGAAAGAAGGTATTTGCAGAGCACGGAGACTAAAAGATTAATAGAGAAATTGGTGAGCAAAAAATTGGAGCCTAGATATTGAACACAAATGGGTGGACAACTATAGAGACATGAGCCAGTGCACCATATCATTTTACTTGCAGACGTTGAAGAAGTCTGAAGATTTAATGCATGTGGCTGGTTGGGGTATTTTCTTCAATTATCAAATTTTAATGAGGAAGTAGTAGCTGAATTTATGGGTACTTTTGAGGAGGGGCAAGCAACCTTCTGGGGTTTAACAGTTGTTTCCACTAAAGAAAGAATAGAAGAGGTCACTGGGTTACCAATCATTATGGAGCATTACCCTAATGAGCATGACACTAGGTCATCTTTATCTTAGTTCTCCCTTCCAACTGATCCTCCTTTGGAAATCACCAAGTAGGGATGCAAAAGACTGTCTCTTCCTCAACTATTCATTGAATTGGTGATGCGTATTATCAAGTACTTAACTTGTGAAGGGAGATTTTCAAATTTGTATGCCCATCATTTTAAACAACTTAGTTGCATAAGGCATAATATCCAAGTTAATGTCCCTAATTTCTTGTACAATATGCTAAGCATTAGTGATGGGGAGACTCAGAAGGGGAATGCAAATTCTATTACCCACCATGCCCTAATAAAATTGTTAGTCGAGAAGTCTCTTAGGGATATCTCTCCTTTGACATGGTCAGAATTTGTGAAATCCCTAGGAAATGAAGCAGAATCTTTTGAGCCCGCTGTAGAAACAACTACAAAAGAAAAAGAGCTAGAATTACAAGAAAATATACTTGCACCTGCTCCCCAAAGTAATGCTCCTAATTCTTCAACAAGGGAAGGAAAATGAAAATTTGGGGAAGAAATCTCTAACCTTGAAAAAGAAATTCAAAACCTTGCAGTACAAAGAAATAAAAGGAAAAGGTCAAATCTGATGTGTGTGAATTTTGTTCCTGATCTGTAGACACAACACTTCAGTAAAACATTAGAGGTTAGCAATAATCAAAATCATGCAATAATTGAAAAATTAAACTAACCAGGTGATTTACTGCCTTCTAGTAGATGCGAGTATGTATTCTCAGATTATACCGAGATCAGTGACCTTGACGACACCTAAACGAAGGATTTGAATGAAAAAGATGGATATGGAATGTATGGAAAGTAATCTATTTTTTTAAGGTTTCTATGTAATAATAATGAAAAACTAATATGAATTTAGAATCTAACAATGATATGCTAAAATATGAATGATCTCACAAAGTTGTTGATTCGCAAAGAAGCTTTGATTCTCCAGATACCAATTTTCTAGCATGAGTATGCAAAATTATGAGATGAATTATGAAGAGCTGAGGCCTTAATTTATAGAAATCTAGGGCTTTGGAGGTGCATGAGAAAAAACCATAAATCACTCAAATAACTCAACTTGATTTTTGAGTTATTTTTAAATAAAGGATATTTAACTCACAAAAACATGCAAAAGCAAAGTTCAAATCAAAATAGAGTTTAGATTTAATTGATAATTGATATTTGTCTGCTTTTCTGATTGTGCATGATTTATTATAAATTAATTTAATAATAAAGTGATTTATTTCCAACTTAACTAATTTTGAAAAATAAAACAATTGATTTATGGGTTAATCAATCATTTTTCAAACTTTTATTCAAAAATAATATTATTAAAAATTGACAACTTGCTTTAATTAATTAAATAAGAATTTAATCAATTATTCATAGGATTTTGGATTTATTGTCAAAATTAAATAATACAATTAGGAATAAATAGAATTAACTTCAATTAAACAATTAAGTGGCAGAATTAAACTTAATTAATTAAATATTTAGAATATTCAATTAATCAAACTTTAGGATAAATAGGATTTATCGCCAAATAATCATTAAATCAAAGATAATTAGGATATTTTTAGGAATATTACTAGGAATATTCCCCGATGCAGAATTTATGATAATCAATTAGGATTCGATGATGTTCAGATGTGCCTTAGGTTAGGACTTCGATGTCGATTTCGTTTCATGTGTCGATATAGGAGGTTAATGAACCTATAGCCTAGTTTTGGGGTATTACATTTTGCCCCTCTTTGAATTGTTGTGCGAAGTGCAGTGGTTCAAAGATAGTCTGTGTATGACGTTGAAACTGATGTTTGAAATTGATATTGATATGAGACAGAAGCTGATTGAAGTTGATATGAAGATGATAGATAATAGGTCTTGAATGACCAAAGATAATGTTAACTATAACAACGATGAACCAATGAAACAAAAGCATCAAAATGCCTGATTCTGAACCTTATGATTGTGAAGAAGTGAGTGACCAATTCCAGACTTGATTGTCCTTCGAAGAATCATGCAGGTATCACATCTAAACCCTTCAGTTACCAAAGAACCAAGGAAATAACATAATTGAACCAGTAGTTGCAAAAACTGATACAATTTACAAGATTAGGAGAATACCAGATTGATATGGATCTTGATGAATCTGATATGCCCCAAGCGATGATAGATTTGCCCCGAATGATGAGGACTTTTGATGAATCAACAACTAGACATGGTTGTTGTCTTGATTACTGAGAAAAGATATGATTTCAAATTTGATTACAGACTTTGAATGATATGCAATACCATGCCCCCTTCAAGATTAAAATTGAAATCTGACAAGAAAAGTCAGTGTTATGGTTTAGAAGCATGTTAATTGATTTGAGAAGTGGTTGTACACATTCGAGAATGCATTTTGCATCGTTGGGAGGTCCAGAAGACCAAGTTTGACTAGTTTTGACCATGAGTTGACCATGGTTGACCAAGTTGAAATTTTGATAGTTTGATGGAAGATAATCAGTTAAGTTGAATACTGGATTTCTGTGATGATGGAAGGTTGATTATGCAAGCAGTAGACAATATGAATGATCTTAGATTTCAATTTTGATCTCGAAAAAGGATTCTACTTGCTATTTCGTTGGAGGAACCTTCATGTGAGATTGAACTCTTGTTAGATTTGAAGATGCGATATGAAGAATTGTTTAAGCTTTTGAAGTTCGTTGAGTCATTGTGAGATCATGAAACATGCAAAATGCAAAGAAACATGCAATATGAAATGCAACCTAAGACCTAGGACTTAGTCACTGATCATGTGTCGGTCATTCTCATCATTGAATTTTTAGGTAACCGGATAAATCAATACAATGCCCACTAGTTATGAAACCATAGACATATGAATATTAATTTGTATGTGCAGGAATCAATACAACACCCACTGATTAGGAAACCATGGATATATGAATATTGATTTTGTTTTCAAAATGTCAGATTAGATATAAGCATCAAAGCATAAATGCCAGGATGACCTGAATATCATGTCCATTTTGATATAGCAATTTGTATAAGCATCAAAACATAAACTTCATGATGACCAGAATACACCTTGCATTACAAACACATCAAGAAATTTTAAGAGATCATTCTAAATCCAGTGTGAATTACCCATAGTGACCCTTTATCATTCACATCCTTAGGTAAGATCATAGTTCACAATAGAAGAAAGAATTCATGCAAAAAGATAATTGTTAGATCAAACATCCTTGAATTTTTTTAGGTATCAATGGTCGAGGTACGCATGGCCATCCAATTCGAGATAGAGGCTCTTACAGTCAGACGCCATTTCAATCTAGAATTTCCAAAGTTGTTAGATTTTCACATACAAGTAGAAGACAAAGAAAAGATTATGCCCCCAGTCATCACTCTCTAAATCCTATAAAGGACATTATCGAAGAGCTTGAAAGGACATAATATGCAAAAATCTTAATGCGAATCAGTAAGCATACAAGGAGATAAAAGCATGTAAAAGCATAGATTGTTTTCAATTTGTGTTTGATGTTTGATTGCATTGTTGTAGATGCAAAATCCTTTCTGGAGACAAGACTAACTGGCTGACTCACATGAAGCTTCAAAGGACTCTAACTGGATATGATACATCTAAGATACATTGGAGGCCATAGGATATGACATTGATTGCCCCCAAGTTTGAACATTGATAGGATACAGATGCTTGAGCTAATTGGCATACAGATCGACTTATTGAAAACAAGAATGCGGAAACAAACCGGGAGATATGTACAAACTAAAGCAAGACTAAAAGCTGGGAAAGACCAAGATTGCACTGATAGATGGAGTGTTTTGAAACAAGTAGTGCCCATTTGCCTGGTTTTCACCATCTTGGCAGAGATTCTATTTTTGCTACCAAGGTGCCTATTTCCAAGTTTTCACCAAGGCACTTTTTCTTTTTCTCATTTTTTTGTATTTTTCTTTTTTACTTTTTTTGATATTTTTTAATTTTTTTTTGTGAATCATCAAGGCGCCTATTGCTAGGTTTTCACCAAGATGTTCATTTTTTCAGGACTTTTTCCAATTTTAAAGATTTTTTCAGGACATTTTACCATAGACTGAATGGCTTAGGCATAAAATTTCTTCAGATGGAGAACATTGATTGGTTCTCAGAGCTGTTCTCCTTCAGTCATTAAGAGTTGATAGGCACCAAAGCCAAAAGTAGCAATGATTAAAAAAGGACCCAGCCAGTTGGGTTCAAACTTCCCCTTGCATTCTTGATGTGATTGATTTTTAGGATTCTCTCTCAAGACTAGATCACCAACCTGAAATTCTCTGTGTCTGAATTTCTTTTTGTAACCTCTAGACATTCTCTTCTGATATACTCTAAGATGATCATACGCTACTTGTCTACACTCATCTAGTAGTTCAAGTTCTTGCAACCTAGACACTCTATAGTCATCATTAGTTACTAGACCATGCATTCTAATTCTTAGTGATGAGATTTCAACCTCAATAGGCAGTACCGCTTCAGACCCATAAACTAAAGTGAAAGGTGTAGCCCCAATAGGCATTCTGATACTTGTTCTGATATTGGTTTTGATACTTGTTCTGATACTAGTTCTGATACTTGTTCTGATACTTGTTCTAATACTTGTTCTGATACTGGTTCTGATACTTGGTATACTTGATAGCTTCTTTTTCCATTGCAAACTCCCAAGCAAGATCATATAGTGTAGTCCCAATGTCTAGCAAGGTGGAGGACAAGAGGGATTAGCAAGCTGGTGGAAGAGATGGAAGACAAGAGAATGAAGGGAAGAAATCCTCAAGGGAAAACTCCTTAAGAGTATCCAAGCTAGGGAAAAACTATCATGTAAAGTGAATTTGAACAAGCAATGAAAGGCCAGCATAGGATAAGTCACAAAAGTGTAATGACAAAGAAGGAAAGGATGTCGTCCAAAGGAGTAGATATGTCAAGAGGCTTCATAGCATTGTGTTTTACTCTTTTTTAAATTTGTTTATTAGATCAAGACCAAAGGGGAAATGGATAGTGATAGGCAAAAATGAATAGAGGAAGATGGATATGAAGGCTAAACATGGAAGGAATGAAAGAAAGATCATCATTAGACAACTCACAAAATAGCCAAATGTTCATGTATAGATCAACATCATCAAGATCAAAGAGAGAAGATGGAATGGATGAAATATGTAGAAGAACTACGCATGATGCTTGATTGCCAGGTTTTCATCATGGTACTTATCCAAGGTACCACAAGGGAGTGGTTTTCACCATAGGATGAATTTATTTCTCTTTACTTTTGCTACCAAGGTGCCTATTTCCAGGTTTTCACCAAGGCACATTTTCAATTTTATTTTTTTTTTTGGAAGAAGGCAAGCTTTTTAGATAATGCTCCTTGAAATGATAAACCATGATATGCCAAGGATTCAAAATGATATGCTCAAAGATTCTGATAGGGAAAGGGAGATGGAAGAGAAAATGGAAGATAAGGTTTTATGTAAAGCAAGTGAGGTTGGAAGATAGGAGGAATAGGCAAATGAGGAAAAATGATAGAAGGCAGAAGGATAATGAATGGAAGGATTGTGAAAGGGTAGATGGAAAGGAAGGCAAGATCAAAATCAACACACACCTTGAAGGGTGGTGAGAGGATGGAGGAAATGTGAATGAAGTAATACGTGAAGGAATATGGTGAATGGATAGTAGAGGTTGTGGTTTA
The DNA here is from genome assembly GCA_027943335.1 of Chamaecyparis obtusa. NCBI lineage: Eukaryota > Viridiplantae > Streptophyta > Pinopsida > Cupressales > Cupressaceae > Chamaecyparis > Chamaecyparis obtusa. The sequence goes on from BSBK01002784.1 coordinate 101,338, forward strand.
GGCGTATGGAATGGAAGAATATTTTTGGAGGAAGATGAAGTGGAAGTCTATGGAAGCTTGAATGTCAATTTCAATTTTTTCTCAACACCAGACTCTTTCAAGAGAGACTTTGGAATCCATATAGCCATAGGCTTTTTATTTCCTTTTGATGATCTAGAGAGAATACCTTCAATGATGGATTTTGGAACCCATACTTGTCTTGTAGTTTTTTTCTTAGATATCTCTTTTGACTTTATGTTTCCATGTCTATTAGAGGAGACATGGTGATCTTCTTTTTTTTGATGGATTATTGTATTGCTTCTTTTTATTATATTGAACATTCAAGTTACTTCCAAAGAACTTGGGACTGGTGGAAGAAGGAGGATATGACTAGTTTAAATGGGTGGGTGGATGAAAAGGATTCAAGGGTATGCATCTATTTTGATCTTGAGGGAAGATGGGAGATGGAGGGGTGTAAGGACCCAAGATGGATGGTGAATTAGGAGAGTTAGGAGGGGAAAGTGAAGGGACATAAGGACCCAAGATGGAAGGTAGACATGAAGCCCTTAGTATTGGTGGAGGAGGTCCAAGGATGGACATGGAAAATGAAAAAGGATAATCAATAAGTTCATCATCATCTATGTGACAACCGAGGACATCAACATCTTTAGAGTGAGCATTAGGATTTTCAATAGAATCATGGGCATCTTGAATATGAGCACCTTCTTTGATAGGATTGTTCAAAGCTTGAAAAGACTTAGGAAGAGTAGAAAGTGGAAACGAACATGGAGTGGTAGAAAAAGAAGATGGAAAACTTTGATCTTGACAAGGATCTTTGGATAGCATAAGTGCATAATTTTTTTCTTGATTTTCAATAGGCTTAACATTGGAAGTAAGAACACCATTTTTACCAACCTTAATGGAAGTATCATCTTTGGAAAGTGCAAGTGTAGTAAGGCTATTTGGATTGTCAATAAGCTCAACAGTGTAAGTAGTATCGTGATCTTGCTTAGGAGAAGACTTAAGACATGGTGGAATGAATGGGAAAGGGTGTGCAAGATCAAAAGAACCATGGAATGGATAAGAGACATCATGAAAAGGATTGGATGACATGGAGGTTTCTTGATCTTGATCTTTCTTTATGTTCTTTTCTTTATCATTTTTAGATTCCTCTTGACATGGAGCCACTTCTAAGGATATGAAAGCATGTTGGGATTGTATGGAAGACTATTGCAAAGATGGTGAAGGACTAGCTTGTTAGTAAATAGATTTGTCCTTTTTTACTTCTTATGAAAATAACTCTTAATGCCCAAACTATGAACAATATCTGAATACAACAGTTGAAAATCCGCTCTATAATTACTGGCTTTTCTCTGAATTGGTAGGTATAACTTCCTATGTGAATGATATTCAATTAATTATTTTTTGCTCCTAAAACTAACACGGGGTATGCTCTTAACCCGAGAGTAGGAGAGGAAACCAAGTTTCACCCAAGCAAGTGAAACTCAGGCAGGGATCTAAATGCAAGGGTGTTATGTTTATGGTATTCACAATCTTATGACTCCCACAACACAACAGAATGAAAATGTAGTTTATGGAATGCAAATGAAGTATGGTGATGCAATCTCATAACTAGTTATAACTCTCTGATTATTTTACTGATTGGTTAAATTGAAAACAATGAAATAAAACTCTTTTCACTCACTATTATCAATTCAACACAATGAAACAACATCACATATAGAAATGGAAAAAAACCTCTAACTAGTTCTTCTCCAAATATCCTATAGCACATCCTACTGAGTTTATTCACATCTTTGAAAACAGGGAATGAAACATCCTTTCCTTCCTACTGCAACTTAGATGAAAGAGAAAGAACCATCTAAATAACTAATTGGAACATAAAATCATTGACATAAAACACTTTCAATTGTCTCTGCAACATCAAGTATTCTACACCAAAAATTTTCCAACCTTTGTATTTACTTTTGCAATAGTATTTATAGAGGTTACATCATATGGCCTTCATGAGAATATGAAGTGTTTCAAATTCTAGAATTTGGAAAGACTGGAGATAGATGTTTTGATGTTACAATAAAATGAGCCAAAATGACTTTGTCTCTTCCTTTGATTTGCCTTTGAGAAGGTGAAATGAATAGATTTCTACAAATCAACATGAACTTGAAGATACTATATGAACAGTTGCATGCCTGGATCCATGAAAATATTCAATAAGACATTGTGCTTGACATATCTGAACTATTACTTTTCCCTTGATCGTGATTGAGAAACCCGATCCACTATTGAAAAATCCATCTTGTGATACCGCAAATGATAGACTGTATCACTTTCAAACGTTCTTTGTGGAAATCACAGGTGTGGAACCCATAGTAGTGGAGTAGCAAGTCTCCCATTTTCCTCACATCAAATTTGAGTACACGAGTAACCTAGAGAACATGTTAAATAAAATTTGAAACAATAATATTTTAGTCATTCTCCATTTGATGTACGTTGGACTGTAGCTGATGACACATGGCACAATCTCACATGATCGCAAGGGATTATTTTATTTCTTGTGATCATGCGACCGCTTAGAATCTTTCCTATCATCCTAACAAAGCGGAAACCGTAGATTGAGCATCTCGTAAACTTTTTAAATAATAGCATTTCTTTTTATGCCAAGCTCAGGTGACAATCACTTTTTGCCTTGTCACATGATCGCAAGGCTATTATTATATTCATGTGATCATGCGACTACTCCTCTTTCCTTCACCTTTTCATTGGATATCCACCTGCCAACCACCAGATCTCTCTATCTGTGTGGGACCCTCCTCTCCTTCATCTTTCGCATGATCACATAACACTTCTTTAATCCATGTGATCATGTGACCGCTCTGTTATTGGCACTTGATATAATATCAAATAACTTAAAACTTTCACTTGCCTAGTCTATGTTGTCGCATTTGTGCTATTGGCATATGTGGGTCCCAATAGAGCATCTTTTAATTGGTCTTTCCTATCATTCATTAACTTTTCTCATCTGCCTGAGCTTCCATTGTCGCATGATCGCATAGCAATATTTTAATCTATGCGATCATGCGACCACTCTATGATTGGTCAACCCTAAGCATCTTTGGTCCCACCTGGACATGTGGAAGGATCTTGTAAATGCTTGCTGTTGTCAACCATTTTGTCTTTTCTCATCAGACACAGAATTGCTACGTGTCTTTATCCCGCTTTCCCACCAAGATAACATGACATCATTCAGGGAAAGCAGCAACCACAAATTCATTAAGAGTTGCAAAGGGGTTAAGAAAACAACTAATGCACAAGGCATGACAACTGCAGATGAAATCTCTCAGGCCCACAGAGCTATGCAGGAGAATACGACAGGTGTCAAGATCTCGCTTTCCCTTGAAGAATCTCCAACATCATAGAAGGAAAGCGGGAGTTGTCAATTTTACCAGTCATAACTTCAAAGTTAAAGCTTTAAACTTGCAGAAAAAACATTGAGTGAATGAGAAACCTATAGTGGAGTAGCCAAAATCAAAAAACCCGCCGAGCCATAAATTTCTTGATTTAGCACCAAATTGAGTGAATTTTCTTCACTAGGATCATTGAGACTTGGAGAATCAGTTTATGCTTTCAAATAGACAAAATTTCCAACCTTTTATAGACTGTGTAAAATACATTGGGTGAGTATGCATTCGGTTCTATTGCATATAAAAAGCACACCTGAACTTAGAAGAACCTCAACCTGTTACATATTCACCATTTCCAATTACTTTTAAACACCATCCTTAAGTTCTCTATAACCAATGCTCATGTTTCATAGCTCAATCTGCTCATTCTTTCAATCACCACAATGAGATCCAATGCCATTTGAAAGACTTCAAAAATAACTTATCACATTAGTTCTGCCAATGCATCATCCATATGTAGAATCTTCTCTAACTTTTATGAATGCCTGGTAATTATAATTCTCAATCCTCCTTCTACTAAAAAAGATCATCAATAAGAGCACATCATCCTTGCCAGGTTAGGATCTATGACCTACCCATTATGACAAGACTTCCAAATAACCCACTCGGCTAGAAAAGAAAAAGGCAATGGCAGGGAAACCTGACAAGGATAGCCTACCTAAGGAAGACTTAGACCTAGACACAACCATGAATAGACCTAACTTGACATCAAATACTTCCACTTTTAACAACATGGTTATGGGGTGAAAAGTGGGGCAACAGCTAGCTCTGACTGGGGACTTAAACATTTCCATGTTTAAGAAATGAATCCTGAATCTTTGGTTTCGCAGGCCAATAAACAAAAAGGGTGACAACACAAAAAAACATAACAAAGGAAACAAAGGAACAGGAAAGAAAACAAACTAAACACAACAAAAAGACCTCATATAAGGTGGGAAAAACTAGACAAACCTTATATGAGAAGAATCCTGCATTTATCAAGCAAAGCCATTCATAGGCTAAGAGAAATATGTCCCCTTGTGAGACAGAGGTCTGTATACATATGAATTCTTTAAGTTCATCATCAACCCCTTACTTGTGTGAGAACGGACCAATTCAGCAAACTTCCAAGTAATGGTAATGTGCCAAATAACCATCTTTCATCATAAACTTCCTCATGACAGATTTTTGAACCTTCATATCTTTGTTGCAAAAGAGACCAATTGAATGTTGGATTATCTTCATAACACATACTCTGTTTAGGACTGAGACCTTCCTGAAAATTCTAAACTTTATTGTCACTCAACACCAGACCATCCATTAAAAAGTCATCATCCTGCTTATTAATTCCATCCTCCTTAGCTTTGACTGATTCATCAGTAGTTAGAAAAAAAATTTGGCCTATATTTTCAGTATTATGAGTGCTATCATTATTGTATATGTCTACTGTTTGTTTAATGTTCTCTTGAGACATATTATTTTCTGAGATAACTTGACTAGTGATATCAACATCACATACCTTAGGAAAGCTTTCTGCAGCCTCAAGTGATTCAACTGAGAGAGGTGGTTTCTCATTCTGTTTATGATCAGTGTTGTCTTCAACTTCAATCATCAATTCCTTACTCTCCTTAGCAGTCCAAATAATTTCTTCGGTTTCAACAACTTCAGCATGCTCCATAGAATGATTCAAAAGCTGAACAGAAACTAATTCTTCTATTTGCAATACTAAGGGCAGTTTTAGATTCACACTAATAGGTTCTTGGGAAGTACTCAGATCATAGTCTACTATAGGAACTACCTCCTCTTGATTGACTTTATAAATTTTATTAGAACAAGATGGTCCCTAGACATCTTCTTTAATCACATCTGAACTATTTGTGGTGTGCTCTTGGTATTCAGACACAGGTAGAGCATTTTCCCAATCCTTTTTATTAGGAGACAAAGTCTCCTTTCCAACCTCAAATGATGAATCTAAAGGTGTAATTAATGATTCCAAAGGAAATACTGTTGAGAAACAAGGAATAAAAACAACCTTTCCTTATTCTTGTGATGGCTCAAGCTCGAAATGCTCTTCATGCTAATCACTCATCCATGGTAACACTGAGGATGAAGTAAATTCAGGTTCATTTAAAGCAGGGAAGATAGCAGAAGACAAAGTATCCTTTTCAGAACTTACATCAATATTGTGCGTTTTGGATACTGGTTGTCTTTGTCTTGCTGGAGGAACTTTTGAATCAGCAGCTACCTTTGCATCTTATTTCTCTGAGTTTGATTCATATTCTAAAAATAAATTTTCAAAGTGGCCATAGGAATATGACTCAGTCTCACTGCCATTAACCCTTTTATGTGGAGCTTCAATTGCTAATCTTTGTTGTGGTCCAAGCAACTGCAAAGGTTTATCACTACATTCACCAGCCTGTTCTAAAAAGTTTCTTTGATATGGATTGTTGAAGTTTGGGAGCTGTCTTTTCAAAGCAATCAATTCATTAGACAATTTCTGAATCATCTCTTCCTGTCACAAAACAACAAGCAAGTGATTTCAAGCATGTCTGAAAACAATGAACAAGGGAAAAAGAAACCTTGCGCATGAACAATCAAGTGACTTATTTGTTCTAATCCTCAGAAGCACTAATTGTGTATGTTCCAAAAATGTTTTGAAATAACGCACATATACCCTAGAAAATGAAAATTTGGCCTCGCTAGGGTTTTTAGTAATGGTTTGACTCTGCAACTTTTATGATCCAAGAGGGTGAACTCCAATCCTAGCACACCAGGGTTTTGACACAGTCCGAGAATTTAATCAATCAGGAGCTGCTAGGGAGATCTGACAACCCAACAAGAGACCACACCTGTGGAGATTTCTTCCAATAGGACATTTATATAGCGGTTGTCACTACCATGGCAAAAATGGCTATTACCGCTTGAGGTTCCGTCAACGTGGTTGACCCAATTAAGGGAATGTCCACTATGGTTAACCCTCTCTAAAGGTGACTCACAAAATATACCACATGGAGACTAGTTCCAAATTCAAGGATTTGGGTTTCTAGTACTATCCAAAAAGGAAGTAGAGCATAATCCCCTAGCCTTTTCACTTTTAACCCAAACAAAGCAGATAGATTAATTTGACATGCTAAGACCAAGATTATCTCACAAAGATCTATGACATCAACCCCTTATGATCTATCAACCTCTCTGAAGAGAGAATGCATCAATCAAAAGTTGAAGACACACGGATCTAGTGGAACATGAGACTCCCTCAGTATCCTCCCTACCTACAAGGGTTCCTTTGTTGAGAAGAGTTTCACTGGAAACTCACTCTCTCAAGAGCCACAAATAGTGTTCATAGGGCCTATTTACTATGTGTAACAAAGATGCTACAAGCAAATCTATGTTCATTTTTAGAGCCCAAGTGAAATGTGTGATATGGAAAAGAAAGGCACTCAAGCTAGACATGCAAGATGTTCATTTTAGTCTAAATCAAAATGTTATTAGCTAAGAAGGTTACCTAAATTCCTCACAACATGCTTAGTAGATTCTTACCTACTTTTAACAATTCTCATGCTTTCCCAAATCCAAATCACTGAAAAACTAGTCAAAAATAGGGAATTTCAATTGTTAAGATTAGCCGTTAGTCGAAATCTAAAAACCAAATCTAGCGAACTACCCTGAAAAATGAAACAACAATGAAAACCTGGTGCCAAAACTCATATGATAGAGGGTTACCTCCTAGATGATAGTCTAGAAACTCATACAACACTGGGTTACCTCCCAGATGATAGTCTAGAAACTTGTACGACACTAGGTTACCTCCTAGATGATAGTCCAAAAACTCGTATGACACTAGGTTACCCCCCAGACAATAGTCCAAAAACTCGTACGACACTAGGTATCAGATCATACGATAATCGGGCTTTCAAACAACAATGTTTTTCTGATGATACGAGCCTCAATCAAATCAACTGTCCTACGACAGTGGGTATCTCCTGATACGAAAAAGTGCTAATTTTTTTTTTTCCTTTTTGCAGGCAAAAAAGAAACAAAAAATAACATCTTGCAGAGTATACCAGAACCCTTGAAACCCTTAACCTCAAAAGATAGAAAATTGATAGAAATGAAGGGAAACCCATTTTAGGGCCCCACGGTGGGTGCCAAAAATGATGTGTGTGAATTTTGTACCTAATCTATAGACACAACACTTCAGTAAAACATTAGAGGTTAGCAATAATTGAAATTGTGCAATAATTGAAAAACTAAATTAACCAGGCGATTTACTGCCTTCTAGTAGATGCGAGTATGTATTCTCAGATTATACCGAGATTAGTGACCTTGATGACACCTAAACGAAGGATTTGAATGAAAAAGATGGATATGGAATGTATGGAAAGTAATCTATTTTTTTTAGTTTTCTATGCAATAATAATGAAAAACTGATATGAATTTAGAATCTAAGAATGATATGCTAAAATATGAATGATCTCACAAAGTTGTTGATTCGCAAAGAAGCTTTGATTCTCCAAATACCAATTTGCTAGCATGAGTTTGCAAAATTATGAAGAGCTGAGTCCTTAATTTATAGAAATCTAGGGCTTTGGAGGTGCATGAGAAAAAGCCATAAATCACTCAAATAACTCAGGTTGATTTTTGAGTTATTTTTAAATAAAGGATATTTAACTCACAAAAACATGCAAAAGCAGAGTTCAAATCAAAATAGAGTTTAGATTTAATTGATAATTGATAGTTGTCTTCTTTTCTGATTATGCATCATTTATTATGAATTAATTTAATAATAAAGTGATTTATTTCCAACTTAACTGATTTTGAAAAATAAAACAATTGATTTATGGGTTAATCAATTATTTTTCAAACTTTTATTCAAAAACAATATTATTAAAAATTGACAACTTGCTTTAATTAATTAAATAAGAATTTAATCAATTATTCATAGGATTTTGGATTTATTGTCAAAATTAAATAATACAATTAGGAATAAATAGAATTAACTTCAATTAAACAATTAAGTGGTAGAATTAAACTTAATTAATTAAATATTTAGAATATTCAATTAATCAAACTTTAGGATAAATAGGATTTATTGCCAAATAATCATTAAATCAAAGATAATTAGGATATTTTTAGGAATATTACTAGGAATATTCCCCGATGCAGAATTTATGATAATCAATTAGGATTCGATGATGTTTAGATGTGCCTTAGGTTAGGACTTCGATGTTGATTTCATTTGATGTGTTGATATAGGAGGTTAATGAACCTATAGCCCATTTCTGGGGTATTACAAAATCTTGCAGCATCTGTTCCTACAACATCTGCTCCTATAGCAGAGAGGCCAAAAAGAACCTACCAAAAGAAAACTGTAGAGGTTGTGGAAACAACAGTCCGGAGAAGTCCTCGGATGAGAGGACAAGTGTCTCCAACTTTCCCTAGAAACCTAGATGTTCCAACACCAAAACCTACCACAAAACCTTTTGTTGAGTACATTCTTGATGATTCTCCCAAGCAGACAGAAGTGTCTTCATCTCCCAAAAATCTACAAGAACCCCAAAATTTGCAAGAATCCCAAAATTTGCAAGAGCCTTGTGTTAACATACCACATGATGATCTAGGAGAATTTGAGAAAAGCCCTACTATGGCACAAGAAAGCATTGCTAAGGATGTCAAGGTGACTCCTCCACAATACCCTATTTATTCCAATACATCTATTGTACCCTACAAATCAACATGGTTTACTGTATATTTTTAGAAAGCTTCAAAGGAAAAGAAAAGACAGAAAAACCAACTGCAAGAATTTGGCCTACCAACAATACAATTTATACTCTTTAACTTATACAATTAGTTTGTTTTCCAAAAAACTTCGTGGAAAAAAGAAAGAAACAGATTGCAAAAAGAGATAGATGACAAGGAAGAGTAAATTGAAGATCTTAAGGATCAGATAAAGAAATAGAAACAACAAATGGATAAAGCTCTTAAATTAGTAGATCAGGTTATTGCCTGTAGGCCACCTCCCAGAGTGTATGCCATTTGCTTGAAAGAACAATTCCTCTTGTTCTAGCTCATGATGACTATGAAGGGTATAGATTGTGAATTTAAGTCAGCCCAAGAATTCTATGGATTATACCAAACTCTCCCTCCATGGCAACAAAATTTACTATGTGAGCTCTATCTACATAACTTTGTCATTCCACATGAAATAGAATGGAATCCCTTTCTCTACATAGGTGATATCCATTTGAGAGCTCTGATGTCATGGATGCACAATGAGGGAAATTATGATAGGAAACTAAATAATTATAGAGACCTAGAGAAGTCTGAACCCTTACCCTTAAGGGCTGAATCAAGAAAACAAGATGTCCTCTTGCGGGATTGGCTCAACCTAACCTATGGAAAATTGAAGCCAGAAATTAGGGAAAAGGTCTTTGCACTCAGAGATAGGGTTTATAGAGAATATCAGGGATTTCCCTACTTTTAATTTCAGAGAGCTCTTGTAGGAGTAAGGAGCTGATGGACTAGGTTACCACAGGCCTTCAAGGAAGCAGAGCCACATAGCTCAATCAACTTTGAAGCAGTTGTAAAAAGAGCAACTAAGTATATGCAGTTGGAGCATAAGACTAGAAGAGAATTGTGGATTCCCTTTTTTTTCCAACCACCTACACTCCTATGGCCACTATATGATGTCAAAGACACCATATTGGATCATCTATAGGAGCATCATTGGGTAGAGTATTTGGAAAGAACAAGAGGATTTTACTACACTTTTAAGAGTGGGAAGAAAGGGAAGAAAACTGTTAGTGATTTCAGGACGAAAATCAGAAAATGCAATGCTTGAGGAAAAGCATTCTATTAGTAGGGGGAAGATGATGAGACAATTTATTGTCTCTATTTTTTTATAATCTTTATTCTTTGTTGAAACTCTTTATGCTCTGATAAAACATTTCCAATACATTTTATGAACCTATACCTAAGTGAACTTGTGATAAGTATAGCTAGAGCCACAAAGATTATGGGTAGTTAGGATGACATGTTTTGCTGAATATTATATATAAATTGTAGTACTTCATATAGCTACTTTAATCTATGTTCTAATATTTGGGTAGGAATTGAAATTTTTGACTTTTATACATACCAAATGCTACTAACCTGTCAAGAAAACAAGGAGCAGCTCGAGAGTGGATCAGCTGCATTGTAGAAGGAGCATTAGAGTTCCAGCCATGACGGAGAAAGCCAACATGATTATGTGGATCATGCTACTGCTGAAAAGGAGCCATCATTCCAGAGAATATAGGAAATAGCTCTGCTATATTTCCTTAGTCTTGTTATTCAGTTATCCACACTTTATTGTAATATGTCATGGTTGTTATATTTCCTCCTTCTATGGAGATATTTAATCAAGACTTTTCTATCATGCTTTCAATAAGTGTCAACCCTCTTTATAAAGGGATTTGATTGGTTTACTTAGGCAATGAGAAAATATATTCAAGTATTGTGTTTAAGTATAACATAGTTACTCTTTTCTATTCTTCATGTACTGTTCCATTACTATGTAATCGGTTTTTGAGAATATAATGAAAGAGTGATTTTGGAGTATCTTTTGTGTTAGTAGTTAGTAGAAACCAACCAAGGGGGCCCACTTGGAAGGTGGATTAGATTAGGATAGGGTATAGTTTCTTTCTATACTTTTTGTGCTTTCAAGTAGAAGTTACTTTTTTACTCCTGCAACATTACTACTGTGAATGTTCCTGTAGCACTTGCAAGGATAGACATAGTGAACACCTTGAGTTAAAAAAGATTAGAATAAGTTGACAAGCTTTCTGTAGTAATTTCAATAAGTATTTAAGTGTGCTTACTTTCCTGTAGCAATAACATAGGTTTCCTTTATGTATTTTATCTTCTTGTAGCATAGGTAGTATGACTCCTTGAGGAACTTAGTGCACAAACTATGCTGTCCCATTTCAAGTCTACATCCCTAGGTTGACAAGCTAAATGCATTTCATGATGGGAAAAGTAATCCTTAGTATGAATAAATTATTCCTAAGAGAGGAAATGGCATGATTATGATTACCTATTGTGAGACTGTTCATGATGATGGAATGGTTCAATGATTAATGTGATGTGATGGTACTTATGGATGCATTTATTTGATGATATGGATGTATGTGATGGATAATAAATGTAATAGATTTACGGTATATAAATTTGATGCAAAATGTAATGGATGCAATTATGAAATTGGATGCTTTAATGATTAATGATATGAATGAAATAATGATGATCTTAGACGACAATGAAAATGACCTAAGTTTGAATATATTTTAATGTTTTATATGTATGAATCTAGATGAATGCACCTAAATGAACAATGCAATGTACTAATGATATGATCTTGAAAAATGAAATGATGCAATACAATTTTAGTAATGTCTTAATGATGAACTAATGGCTTTTATATCATAAATATTTAATCAATGGATGCAAACTAATGCAATGAAAAAAGGTTTAATATGAGTGCCACCTAATGAAAGATAATGCATGAAATAAACCAGATGTATGCAATGTTTTAAGATGCCCTTAATGAAAATCCATGAGATGTAATGGATTGCTATGAATAATGAAATGTGATGACCTAATAAAAATGAGTATGCATGGATTTTAAAGATGAATGCAAACTAAAGAAATTGAGTTTAATGGATATGACCTAGAATGAGATTGAAAGATTTGTTTGAAAATGAATGTAATGAATGAAAACTAATGCACTTTAATTTAAATTAAATTAGGTTAATGTCCTAAATGGATGCAAAATTATCATGATTTAAAATGAATCTAACAAATTCCATTAATCTGATGCAAAACACCTTTTGTTTTTTATTTTTGATTTCTATTTCCAACATACTCTATCACATATAGTTTTTGATGTGTGTTTTGATTTTTGATTTAGTCCACCCCCTTTGTTATTTTTCTCTTTTCCAATTTATGCTTTCAAACTAAGATATGAAAATCACTTAAATGCATTTAATCTAAGATGGATGGAGCTAACTGTCACTATTAACAAACTAGGAGCTTATTTTCATCATTGAGCAATTTTTGGAATCCTGAAATTAGTACAACCATCACTAGTTCAACTATGATGATATGAATACTTCTTTCCTTTTTACATTATGTTTTTGCATCCTTGGTATGACTGTCACTGATTGAGACCAACACTGAGAGTATGAATACCGATTTTGTCAGATTCTATGTTGCAAGTGGATTTCGGTATTATGATATTTAATATCAAAATATCCAAGGTATCCTTTTGTGTAAACAAAAAAAGATCTCAGTTTCCCCATATGTACATGTCCTTGATGATTATTTGATGATCGTGTCCTTAGACAAATAATAAATACTTCAAAATGTTGACCTTAAGACACTCATTCAGAAATCAATAAAATTTCATGCTTTCATCATAGCTTGTCTAGTTTTAAAACTTTCATTGATTCGCTAGAAAGACATGATTTCATCAATCAAGTCAACATTTTAAAAAAATTGCATCATTTTTAAAATCCACATTTCAAGTATAGTTCTATCTATTTTATACTTTTAATCTTGATAAAGATAAGTGTATTTGTGAGATCTTGGATCAAAATTTTGCGTTTGAATGACATTTGGATTAGAATTGGGATTTTATTGAGTGTTTCACTTGTATTTTGATCAATTGATTTAGTGTCAGATTGATGTTTGTTTTGGTGAATCCTTCCTCCCCGGGAGTATATTTTTCCCCTAGTTTGATGTGATTGCATTATGGGACTCTGGACAATTTGCAGATTGGATTAGTGACGAAACCTTTAAGTACTTGCAAATGCAACTATGGGGTCTTATTATGCAATATATACAAATGCTGGTGAATGAAATATTTACAAGGATGACCACTAGGCATGAGACTGACTTGGACTTTCAAAGGCACCTGTTTACCAGGTTTTCACTAATTGAATGGATTTTCTCTTTTTTCAAGTTTTTTTTTTCATATCATCAAGGTGCCTATTTGCTAGGTTTTCACCAAGACAACATGCTTTTGAGGATCATTATTTAATGGTTTTAGCTTTCTTCATGCTTAATTTTCCACTATTTTTATCTTTTCTACATTTCTGATTTGTTTTCTCTTTTTTTATTTTCATTGTTTTTGGTATTTTTAGGGTTTCTTCTGACTATATATAATAAATAGGATGCTTGCTTATCTGATATTTCTGATACTCTTTTTCTCTATTCCTCTTTAATTTATTCATGTGTAGAACCTTTTTAGATGTATACTATTTATTGGCTCTTGCAACTCCTCTCCTTCACAATCAGCTAGTTTGTAAGTGTCAGTGCCAAAAGACAAAGTGATCACAAAGGGTCCTAACCAATTTTCTTCCCATTTTCCTTTCTTCTCCCTTTCTGGTTGATTCTTGGGATTTTCACGCAACACTAATTCACCTATTTGGAATGCTCACGATTTGATATGCTTGTTATAGTTTCTGGTCATTTGATTCTGATACACTTTTAATTGATCAAAAGTGTGTTGTTGTCTTTCATCTAGCAGTTCTAGTTCATGTAACCTAGAAACTCTATAGGCTTCTTCAGTTATTAAACCATGTAATGAGACCCTTAAGGATGTAATTTCTACCTCCAAAGGTAAAATTGCTTTTGGTCCATAGACTAGGTAAAATGGTGTAGCTCCTGTTGGCATTCTAATGCTCATTCTATAAGCCCATAGAGTAGGGTTTATTTGAATGTGCCAATCTCTAACTAAATTATCCATAGTTCTCTTCAATATTTTTAGAATGTTCTTATTTTTAGCTTCTTCTTGTCCATTACCTTGTGGGTAATATATCGAAGATGAGTGATGTACCATATGAAATTTTGTACATAATTCTTTCAAATCCTTGTTTTTGAAATTTTTTCATTATTTGTTATGATGGCATGAGGAACACCATATCTATAGATTATGTGATTAAATATGAATAAGGATATCTTCTTTCCTATGGCAGTGGATAAGGGTACAACTTCCACCCATTTGGTAAAATACTCTATTGTAGTAATGATGAATTTATGACCATTTGAATATGGTGGATAAATCATAACTATCAGATATAAAATCCATTGATAAAAGGGCCAAGGTGTTTTCATGTGATGATGTTCTTGTGCTAGTACATGGATCAAATTCCCATGATATTGACATTTACAACAATATTTTGCAAAGTAACAAGCGTCCTTTTCCATAGAAGGCCAAAAATATCCTATACTAAAAATTTTCTTAGCTAGGGTTAAACCATTTGAATATGACCCACAAATCCCCTCAAATTTTGTGTAAAGCTATGGTTGATTCCTCATTCTCTAGACATCTTAGAAGAATTCCATCTAGACTCTTGTGATCCAATGTGTCAGATACCAAGGTGTAACAAGAGGCTTGGCGTATAAAGATTTTCTTTTGATTTCTGGTTTGGTCTAAGGGTAAGATTTGGTCTTTCAAATATGTGTAAATAGCTCCATACCAAGATGATTTATGTCTTGTTAGTAAGAAAATGGTATGAGTATGGGAAGGGTCAAATGCAGGTCACTCAACTTCTTCTACCAGGAATTCATATTTGGCACTTTGATTTGGTATTTGGAGAAGTGATGCCAAAGTATCCATTGCATCTACTTCTCTATTCTTATCCCTCAGAACTTGATCAAATGTGATTAGAGTGAAGTATTTATTAAGATTCTCAATCATATTCTTGTATGGTATCAAATTATCATCTTTAGTTTGATACTCATCATTAATTCGATTAATAACTAGTTGGGAATCTCCATAGATTTGTAGCTCTGTTACTTTCCATTCTAATGCCAACTTTATGCCAATGACCAATGCTTCATACTCAACTATGTTATTTGTACATGGGAATAGAAATTTTTATCATTTTGGAATTGTAGAACCTTGAGGAGTAATCAAAAGTATCCCTACTCCTCATCCATGTTGTGTATAAGAACCATCAAAATACAATTACCATGTTTTTTCTTCAATGTTAACAATTTCAGAATCTGGAAATTCCACTTGGATTGGATGTTCATCTTGTAAAGGTGATTTTTCTAATTGATTAGCTATTACTTGGCCTTTGATAGACTTTTATTCCACATACTCTATGTTGAATTCACTTAGAACCATGACCAATTTTTCCAATCTCCCATTTAATGTTGTTTTACTGAGAAGCTATTTTAAGGGATCGATCTTTGCAATGAGTCGAATATTGTGGGATAACATATAATGGCATAATTTTTGGGAAGAAAAAACTATGGCCAAACATTCTCTTTCAATGAAGTTGTAGTTCAACTCATACTTCACCAATGTTCTTCTTATGTAGTATATGGCCTTTTCCTTTCCAGCTTCATCCTCTTGAGCCAAGAGTGCCGCTAATGCATGTTTTGTCACTAAGATGTATAAAATTAAGGGTTTAACTATAATTGGTGGAATTAATGTTGGAGGATTCATTAGGTAATTCTTCAATAAGGTGAATGCTTCTTCACATTTCTCATCCCATTTGAAAACTGTGTCTTTGTGAAGGAGTTGAGTGAAATTGTGGCACTTTTTTGCTAATTGAGAGATGAACCTTCTAATAGATTGAATCATTCCTTGAAGGGATATCATTTGATTGATATTTTGAGGTGCCCCCATTTCCATGATTTCTTTTACTTTAGCTGGGTCTACCTCTATCCCTTTGGCTGAAACTATGTATCTCAATAGTTTTCCTGATTGCACCCCGAATGCACATTTCTTTGGATTGAGCTTGACTTTGAATTGTTCTAATCTTACAAATATATTTTCTAAGATGGGTAGATGTTCTTCCCTTGAGTGGGATTTATCAAGTATATCATCTACATAGTCTTCCATGAATTTGTGCATCATGTCATGAAATATAGTCGTCATGGCCCTTTGATAGGTCGCTCCAGCATTCTTGAGACCAAAGGGTATAACATTCCAATAGAATATCCCCCATGCACATGTAAATGTCATCTTATCTTGATCTTCTAGTGCTATCTTTATTTAAGTATAACCACTAAACCCATCCATAAGTCAGAACATTGAATGTCCTATTGTTAGGTCTATGATGGCGTCTATTCTTGGTAGAGGAAAATCATCTTTAGGACATGCAAGATTAAGATCTCTAAAATCTGTGAAAATTATGATGGATTTATCTTCTTTGGAAACTGGCATGATGTTTGAAATCCACTTGGCATAGTCAATGGCTCTTATAAACTATACTTTCAACAGCTTTTCCAACTTCACTTTTACAAGTAAAGCTATGTGTAGATGCATCTTCCTTAGTTTATGCTTAACTGGTCTTACTCCTTATTTGATACTCAAATGATGCATGATTAAATTTGGATCTAATCCAGGTATATCTTCATATGACCATGCACAATTAAATTTTTTTTCTTTTAAAAATTTGATGAAATCCTTTCTTTCCTCACTGGATAGGGATGCTTCTAAGTGTATGATTCTTGGCTCTGATTCTGACCCAATGTTCACTTTTTTTGTTGGTTCAATTAAGATAGATGATCTTTCCTCATAGTGCTTAGGAAATGTATCCAACCTTTCTTCCTTAGGTGTCTCTATTGGTTTTTCACCTTCAGAAATGTTTTTTATTTCTTTCTCTTTTTGATCTAATGTTCCCACAATGTGGTTTTCAACAGTAAATTCTTTCCATTTTTTAATTTTTTTAATTTTTTCAATTGTTTTCAAACTAAAAGGTTGAATATTCCCCTTTGTCACTTTTTCTTGATATTCCATGGTAGAAGAAGGCTCAACTGCATTAAGGTATTGGGACATCAAGTTATCATTCAAGAATGTAAGGAGGATGGTAGGTTTAATGGAATCCCATTCAATTAGTTCGGGATAGATAAGGGTCAAGGGATCAATGCTTTGGTTTGGTTCAATAGGGTTTAAGGACATGATTTCATTTGAAGGTTCAAACATCATATCTCTTAAGTCTATGATATGTGCCTCTTCAAGATGCTCTAGAGAACTAGGGTCAAAGTCTTCCTCACTAGAATCCTCTAGGGTTTCTATTGGGCAAAAATCTCTTGGATTAAACCTAAGGCTATATTCCTCTATAGTAGGTCTCCATGATGGTATGCAAGGCTCTCCAACCTATTGATTTCTTTCACTTTCTTGAATTGGTACATTATCTAAGACTACTTGGCTAGAACTTGAAGCTTGATTTTGATTTGATTTCGAGACTCGTTATTTTCCCTTGCTAGGAGTATAGGTATGGATGACATCAATTTATTTATCTTGGCATGACTCACTTGACAATGAGTCCTATTCCCAATTGTTTGAATCTTCATCACTTTGGGAACCTAGTTGTAAGATTTGGCCATAAACCAAGGGATATTTCTTTTGAGTTTACCCTTGTTCTAGGTACCCTAATCCAGTATTCTCTTTACTATCTCTCTATGAAATTTCAATAGGTTCTATTAATCCTTCATTTCTTGTACCTAAAGGCCCTTTTCCTTTGTATCCCATCTTCTGCATGATTTAAAATCCTTTTCCATATTGGTGGATGGGAATGCTTATATTTTGAATGTGCTTTTCATGTACACTTGATTCCTCATCTTTATGTAACCAATTTAAGATTTCATTATCTTCCTCATCTATGGATTAAAAAGTGTTTTCCCTCACAAAGTGATCATTATGTTTATGAGGCAGATTAGATGGTCTTCCATGTGATTTTGGAGATAAGGGTAGATCCATCATGGATAAGGAGTATTCACTATTGTCACTAGGGATTGCACTTGAGTATGGCTAAGTATGAAACCTAGCAATCCCGTGAAACATGGGAATACTCTCAGGATTTGGGACTACTTTGTTGAGAATAGACCTTCAGATTAAGGGCCGACTTCCCCATTGGATCACTGAACTATTCTAAAACTTGAGAGGAAAGGGATAGAAAATGCTTAAAAAGAAATAACTTGATACTTGAAATGAAAGGTGATCCACCAAAATTTTAAAATAAACTGCAATTGATGATAAGTTTACTTTATCAGCACTTCAAATCTGAACCACAACTCAATCCTACTTTCCTAACCCTCAATGAGATAAGGTACTTGGAATTCAGAAAGGAAGAACAAATTCATAATTTTGATATTACTGATTGTACACAAATCACATCACTGAGCTAAGACAATTTCCTGAATGAACACTTGAATTCAAAATGTAGATTAAGGACATGAAAATATCACAATAATCTTAGCATAAGATTTCAATAACAAAACCAGAAAATGTAGGAGAACAAAAGGATTAATTCTTATTGCTGGAAAGAAATTGGTACAATTGTGTCTCTGAGACCTACAACACTCATATTAGAGAGAAAAAGTGAAGAGCTAACCTCAATCACCAACAATGAGAGGTATAAAAGCAAAGACATAGAATCTATCATCAAACTCCAATACCTCCTAACAATAGAAAAGTCAAAATAGGACCCTATGAGGCAGCATCATGGTCTGAGAGTTAGACTCTTGAATTCCTAGGGGGCAAGGAAAGTGGGACCTAAAAATAGACAATCAAAGATGACCATCACACCCATTAAGTCATGTTTTTATAACTGATATCTGAAAAAGGCTCATAAAAATGCCACTTGCCTGACATCTTACAATGGTAAAACAATGAATTTTACATTAAAAACAATAACTCTCCCCACTATATCAAATATGAGTGGATTTTGAATGTATATTTAAGAGACACTCAACTCAAAATGAGGAGAATGTCTAAAAATATATGAATTTTGACCAAATCCACATCATATTTATCATAAAAAATAGGACTATAATAGCCTCAATCCCAATATAAAAAGAAAGGGGAGGAAACAATTAATAGCCTATTTCAAATTTTTTTTAAAAAAACCCTTCTAAAATAAATAAACCCCTAGAAACTCTAGGTCATAGCTCAAATGATACTAGCCACACATTAGCTTTGAAAATAAAACATTAAAATAAAGCTAATGTATGTTATCAACCCTAAAAAGAAGGGGAGAAAAAGAAAGATGGATCAATAGAATCATTGTTTACAGCTCTCGGCACTAGCAATGTGAAGTTCAAGCTTTGATAGATGGAAAGTTTCCATTTCCATCCTTGGCACCTGAACTGAACCTTGAGTTTGAATGAGGAGACAACACACTCACAACTGATAAGAAGATAGAGGTAGGCATTGTGATCGGTTTCATTTTCTTTCTTTGCATCTTCGAAGGCACTATATAATCATGGCATGATGATTTTTTGTGGCACTGTCACATGTTGAAATTTTGTTTATGTATATGCCTCTTGGCTCTAAATATTTTGAATTTGCATCTTGGTACTGTTATATTGAATTTATGTTCATGAATTGCACATAGCCCGAAAACTAGGGCATCCACTGTTGTTGCTATTTGATTTTGCTGATTAGGGCATCATGATTTATCGAGCTTCATTATCTTCACTGTATTTGTAGTATATGTATGGTCTCTATTTTTTCAAATTTGAATCAGTGATGTATCTTGTAATACGACCTGAGAGCTAGGGCATTGGCTTAATGCCTGTGAAAACATGCTAAAGCATCATTGTATATGTTCACTATTTTATCTTCACTTCAACCTTGCAATTTTAATATTGGCATGCCTCCTCATGAATGCATACTTGAACAAATGAGTATGGCATTCACAAAATTTAGTATAGACAGGGACATCACATAATACTGTATTGCATGCCGAGGGCATGTCCCTTTATTTCATTTTTCCTTCACTGTTTAAGAATAATGGCAATATCTTTGTGAATGCATATTCAAGAAATGAATATGCATTCATGACACTTGCTAACCATATAGCCCGAAAGCTATAAGGCTAGAGCACTATGAAGATGCATCATTGTATTATTTTATTTGATCTTTGAAACTCTAGGGTTCAGGCACAGTACCACCATGCCTGTGTTTGCATCCATATTTCCATGGCATAGTATCAGCATTGAATCTTATGCATGAGCCACACTAACTATTACAGGCATAGTGGTACCATGCCAAAGCATCTATGTGTTACTGCTATATCAATTGCATCATTCAAGAACCCAAGGTGTCAAGCATGAGATGGCTCAAGACACACTTGAGCTCTGGTTTCCATGCTCTGTTATATTATTGTATGTTGAACCTGAGAGTACACACCATGCCCTACTCTTCTTATTTAGATGGGAAAACTATTATATTACTGATGGCTCTGTTTCATATTGTGATCTACATTAGATGATATGTATCTTACCATTATTGAGGCTTGGCTATGCCTGAGCCACATTCATTGCAACCATGTTATGTACTTTCTATTACTCAAGCATGAAACTTAGAGCTCAAGAACCACCTTTTGCATTGGTTTCATTATTGTTTTCTCCCATCTCGGTGTTTGGAATTTGTAGTGTTTCAAAACAATGTGGCTTAATGTTTTTCCTCCATATGTATTGAATTCTCAAAGACTCGAGCCTACCATGTATTGATATTGCATCTTGCCATGCCATATACTATGATTGCTTTCATTTACTATACATATCTCTATGCCAGTGTTATATTGTCAATGCCATAACATATGTTATCTTGTATTTCACATTTTGAATTAATGCCCCTCTATACTTTATTATATATCAATGTTGAGATGCCACATGCCTGGTGTTCATACAAATGCCACTATCCAATTCTAGTCCATGAGGTCATGCTATCATAAAAAGAACCATCCCTAACTTATAAATGAAACCCATGTATTTTTTCCATAATGCAGATCAACATAATCATGGCACAGTATATGCATAGAATGCAGATTTGAAGTACATTATACTACAAAAATTGATGCATTGGGCTTAACTTTGAAACACCTTTATGTTTTACTTTCTGAACCTATGGAATTTGTGTGCCCTCAACATGTTGATGATTAATGCCATGTGAACATCTACGTAGTAGAGTGCCCTATCTTCCTCATAGATCTATGTACTCTGTCATTAGCTCTATTCAACCTGCTGCCATGTAGCCTCTGATATTCTTTTATCTAATGTTGGATCATCTAAATGTTTCCCATTTGTACTCACTGTGTGTGTTCTTGGCCTTTGAAGGGGTAACAAATAGAGTACCATAAGGTCCTCCATCATTATCTGCATCAAGGGCCCAGATCATTCATGGAAACATTAAGAGATTAGCTCCCCTGTATCTGCACATGAAACAAACATGTTAGTGAAAACCATGGTGCCTTGATGATTTTGAGCCCGATGCATAGCTTTGGGCATAGTCTTTGTTAGAGGTGCATGGCTGAGTGTATGTATGCATTTATTATATTGTGATGTTAGCCATTGCTTATATCCATTGGATCTAACCCAAAAATCCCCTCTTCTCTTCTTGCAGGTTCTAGATCTTAAGAGCTTCTAGACAGGATCGGGCTTCAGACTTCAATACTAGGCAATGTCTGGTACCCCAATATCAACATTTATTTATGTATATTTTCACTCATCCATTCAATTCTGGTAAAGGCCATGCTCATGACCTATGTGAGCCTAGATAGATGTTCTTCTTTTCAGTTTCTTGTTTCTTTGAACAGTACAAATGCTACAGATAGATGTATGTATAGATGTAGATGCAATTCATTTCCTTTCCCTTTTCATGTATTTTGCAATGAAATGAATGCAAATATAAACAAGACCACTAATAACACAAACTAGGGTACAGTAGCTCATTTAGTAATTAGGCCTCCAAAAATGTGCAAAAAAAATATGACAACATTCTAGCGACCTCTATGGAGTGCTTGCTTGCTAAGCATCCTAACCAGCTGCCTTTAAGATCCATTGGGCACAGAGTCACTAACAACAACTATCCAAGCTTCCAACCAAAACAAATTCCTTCTTCAACCAAAACTGAAACTAACTTCCTGGCAACTACTTAGGCTTATTACTAACCAAGCCAACTAAGAACAACTGAAAACTAAAAGAAAACTAAACTGAAAACAACTTATGCTAGGAACTTAGGGAAAATAGAAAGCCAAAAACTTATAACACTACTAAAATATAGGGTAGAAAGAACCTCAAAAGAAAGCCTTGAGGTGAATCCTATTCACTGGAATGGGTAGCTCCTCTCCATCCATGCTAGCCAGTTGAAAAGTATTATGAGCTTTGCATCCAATCACCATAAATGGTCCAGCCTAGATAGCATGAAACTTAGTATGTTTTCTTGGCTTATGCTTTGCTTCATCCCATTTGAGGACTAGATCTCCCTCCTTAAAGGCTTTAGGTGTTGCCTTCTTGTCAAAAATTTTCTTGACCTGGGTATGATGAGCCTCCAGGTTCTCAAATGCTATCTTTCTTGTTTCTTCAAGTTCAATAAGCTCTTCCATCCTAACCTGCATAGCATCTTCCTCCATAAGATCAATCTCTTTAATTAGACTCAGAGTAGGTAGCTCAGTAG
Organism: Chamaecyparis obtusa; assembly: GCA_027943335.1. Classification (NCBI taxonomy): domain Eukaryota; kingdom Viridiplantae; phylum Streptophyta; class Pinopsida; order Cupressales; family Cupressaceae; genus Chamaecyparis; species Chamaecyparis obtusa. The sequence continues at coordinate 124,237 of BSBK01002784.1, forward strand.
ATAGGGGAATTCTAGCCTCCTTTCCATATATCAATGTGTAAGGTGAGTTTCCAGTTGCCCTCTTAGGTTTTATTCTATCTACCCACAAGGCCAGCTTTAACTTGCTATGCCAGTCTCTCTGGTTTCCTTCTATAGTCCTCTTGATTATTCTTAGCAAGTTCTTATTAGTTGATTTTGCTTGGCCATTACCCTGAGGGTAATAATTAGAAGAAGTACTCAAAAAGATTTTATGTTTGAGTGCCCACTCTAAAATTCTGGTTCCTAGGAAAGCCATGGCATTATCTAATATAGTTGAATCTAGAGTGCCAAACCTGGATACAATAGCCTAATAGAAGTTCAAAATGGAGGTCTCATTGGCCTCTTTCAGTGCTATAGCTTCTGTCCACTTGGTAAAGTAATCTATGGCAATGAGTATCCACTTGTGTCTAGTACTAGATGGTGGATTGATAGGTCCAATAAAGTCTAGTCCCCACTTTGGGAAGGGCTGCTCTACCTTAACAGGATGAAGGGGAAGGGCTGCCAGCTTTTGCTTTCTAGAGAATAGGGCACAATTCTTGCATTTTCTAACCCAATCAAAAGCATCTTTATACAGGCTAGGCCAGTAATACCCAGCTCTCATCACTTTAAGAGTAGTGGTTCTGCCAGCAAAGTGTCCACCAGAGCCTCCATCATGAAACTCTTCTAATAATTTTCTCACTTGATCAGTTTCAACACATCTTAGTAAAACACCAGTATGATCCCTTCTATACAGAACATCATTAATAAAAACAAAAGGAATAGCTTGGAGTCTAAAATACCTTCTTTTACTTCTTCCAAGGCCTTGAGGACACTAGCTAGTAGAGAGGTAACACTTCATCTTTGTTGTCCAGCTTGTGCTCTATCTAGCATCTTGATTCATCAGAACAACCTCTTCTTCTTGCTAGTCTAGATCTACTATTTTTTCATTAAGCTATTCACATAGTCCTTTTCCTCTAACCAACTTGGTCACCTTGATCTAAACATCATACTCCATGACCTTGGTGACCCAGCTAGCTCTCTTATGACTTAGGTCTTTATTCAATAGGAAATCCCTTATGCAAGGGTGAGCAACCATCAGGTGCACTGTGTTGTTAGCCAACAAGTGCCTCAATTTCTTTAGACTTCTCACAATTGCCAATACATGCTTCTCTACAGGCAAATAATTTAGCTCATAACCATCTAGGTGTTGACTATAGAAAGCTATTGGCTATTCTTGTTTCTTATCATTTTGCTGGACTAACATTGCAAAGATGCTATCTTTATCTCCAAAAGCATACAATATAAAATCTTTATAAAATCAGTGTTTACCAAAGTAGGAGCAAATGCAACACTTTTTTCCCTCACTGGTCCAATGGAATGTTGCATTCTTTTTTAGCATCCGAGTCATAGGCTTCAAGAGTGCAACAAAATTTGGAATAAACCTCCTCAAAAAGTTGATTCTTCCCAAGAAACTCTATAATCCTTTCTTGTGAGCTAGCAGGGGAAGAGCCAGAATGGCCTTCACTCTCTCAGGATCAATAGTTGTTCCCTGCTTGGAAATAATGTGTCCGATTAGTCTACCCTCATGTATAGAAAAAATGCACTTCTTGGGATTTAGTGAGACTCCAAACTCTCTACATCTTTCAAAAATTTGCCTTAGATGAATTAGGTGGTCTTTTGTGTCTTTTGAGAAGATGGTTATATCATCCAGATATACCAGAACAAACTTGTTCATTAGTCCAGCAAATGCCATCTCCATGGCCTTCTGGAATGTGGCACCAACATTAGACAACCCAAATGGAATCTTCCTGTATGCCATGGTGCCCCATTTAGTGGTGAATATTGTCTTGTATTGATCTTGTTCTCTAACCAGGACCTGGTTATAACTAGAAAAGCCATCTAACAAGGAAAACTTGTTAGATCCTAAAACATACTCTAAAATATGTTCCATAGATGGTAATGGGTGATGATCTTTTAGTGAAGCCCTATTAAGGTCTTTGAAATCTAAACATAGCCGGATTTCACCATTCTTCTTCCTAACTGGCACTAAGTTTGAGACCTAGGAAGTGTGTTTAATAGGAAAAATAATATTGGCTTCAATCATCTTTTTCAATTCTACCTCCATCAAGACCTCTATCTTAGGATTGATGGGCCTTTGTTTCTATCTTACTGGCTTGGCTTGGGGTTCTAATTCAATAGTGTGTTGGCCCAAATGGGGATCAAATCCCTTCAGGTCATAGTATTCCCAAGAAAAGACATCACTAAACTCCTGGCATAATGAAACAAAGGCTTGTGTTTCAGGTTGAGTGCATACCTTTCCCAGCTTAAGAAATTTGTCTTTGAGGACCTCCATAGGCTGGTAGTGTTCTTCTTTAATTGTAATACTAGCCTTATCACCTCTGAGTTGATCATCAGAATTAAATATAGATTCTAGTGTGACCAATCCTTTAGGTAGTCTATTGCCCTTCAACTGTAACATTTGGGCACCATACTAATGGGCATATTTTCTCTGGTTCACCTTAGAGAACTTAGCTTCTTCAATTAAAAAATTGAAAATCTGTTCATCATCTTCAAAAACTTGCCAGCTTACTTGATTATTTGGTATGGATGGCCTTACCAGGACCTTCACATGCTGAGAATTAGGATCTGAGACACCTCTCAGAATGTCATATTATGCTCCCATGGTAGCCAGCTTGTTTACCTGTTTGTTTTGATTTTTTGGAACAACAACTAGATTAAAAGCATGAAAATCTTCTATTAAATCCCAAACCCTATGCTTATACATCTTTAGTGTGTCATTTTTTCTGAGATTAGTGCCACAGATTTGATTGACTACTAGCTCACTGTCACTAGTCACTTTTAAATTCTTAATTCCTCTCTGTCTAGCCCATTCCAAGCCATGAGTTAATGCCTCATACTCTATTGTATTGTTAGTGTAGCTAAAAGAAAAATGAACAGTAGAATAGTACCTTTCCCCTTCTGGAGAAATTAGGATAGCACCTCCTCTTGAACCCACTTTCTTTCTGGCCCCATCAAAGGAAAGTTGCCACAAATCCTCATTGTGACTGGCAGAGGGTTTATCCTCTTTCTTAATCAGCTCTAGTATCACAATGTCTCCCTCATGAATGATGAACATTCCAATGCCAAAAATATCCATATTTCTGAAAGGGTCATCTTCTTCTAAATCTCTTTCAGCCCACTCATCCAGTGCAATATCAGGAATCTTTTTGTCATTGGTTTTAGATTCATCATCACTTGAATCTTGTTCATGATACATCAGGTTAGCATTTATGGGGCTTGGGGTGTATGGCTCAACATGGTTTTTTGCAAAAGGCTCAAACTTAATTCTGACTTTGGTTCCATATCTAGTTCTAAAATATAGGTGAGACCAATCAGGTAAAAGGTATTCCCCTATCCTGGCGGTGAACTCTCTGCTTAGACAAATAGCAAAATGAGGAGGTAGATATATAATATAGACATCTTGAGGAATTGAAAAATTAGGACATTCATGAAGAGTGAGACTCAGGTCTTTTATGACTCCCAAGGTATTGACTGATGACCCATCCAACTAGACAACAAGCTTGTTTATTGGCTCATAAGGTAACTCTAGTAGATCTGCCAATTGCTTAGAAATTACAGAACTACTTGCCCCTAAATCTATCATACAATTATGAATTAAATGATCCCCAACAATAAGAGTTACATAGAAAGGAGGCTTAACCCATGAGACAACAGTGGGTTGTGATCTAATTTCTTCTTTTTGTTGATCCATCTGAGATGTTCTAGCTACCAGGACTTTAGGTTGTTCCAAAACAACTCCTTGATTTGCTGAAATCTTAGCCAATTCATTCAATATCAACTCCTTTTGTCCAGGAATTGCCAAAGTGTCCATTAAAGGCACATTGATAGAGGTTTTCCTCATTTGCTCCACTATATTAAAAGATCCCAAATTCACTTTGGGCTGTCCCTTTGGCCCAGTAGTCTCTATTTGTGTAGATACCAGCTGTGTAGCTACCTTGACTAGTTCTTTAGCTTCCTTAGACTGGTTTAGGACTGGAGCTTGAACTGCTTTGGGTTGTGGGTTCACAACAAGGCCTTGCTAACTGGTAGAGGCCACTTGCTCTACTTCTAAAGCTTTCTTCTTGGATCTTGTGTTGGCTGCAACTAGAGTATAGGTTGAGTTGTCATTCAGTGAAAAATTCACCCCACAGAAATCTTCCTTCTGAAAGTTCACCAATGCTGCGTTAGGAGCCTGAACCTCACTTGTGGTGGCAACTAGACACTGTTGGATTTATGGTCCTTGAACCACCTCCTCTAGCATGGTCATGTTATTATGTGCCATGAGGGCCTGAGTATAACCCATTGGACACATCCCTTGAATATGTTGCTGATTGCATGGGCATCCCCACTGGTAATCTTGTACCATATTATTTTGAGGCACAGGAACCAATTCCCTAGAGGTACTAGGGGTGTTAGGATTGTAAGGCTAGCTGGCTTGTTGGTTGTAACTTCTTGTTTGACTTTGCTTGCCTTGCTGGTATTGGAGCCTATTCTACTGATAATTATTCTGAAAGGGCGGCTGGTAAGGCTGCTGATAAGATTGCTGGAGAGGTTATTGGTAGGGTTGGTAGGGTTGCGGGAGAGGTTGAGATTAAAGCTTCTTACTTATAGTAACCAATTCATTAGAGAATGTATGCAATGTTTTCTTAATCTCATCCAGATCCTAGGATTGACTTGCAACTAAGATGATAGCTTGTTGAGGAGGAACTGGGAGAGGTGGAATAGATGCTAGAGCTGGAATTGATTCTGGGACAGGGTGTAACTCTAGAAAAATAGGCATTGGGGGTCTTGGAGCTATCTTCCCAGCTTGGATTAGACTGTTCTCAGCCCTTATAGTGAGATCATATGCTGTTGGAAGGTTATTCCCACCCATTGACTAGATCATAACGATAATATCACTATTGAGGGCTCTTAGATAATACAAGAAATCATGTTGGCTAGATGGCCTAACTATAGCTGGTATTCTATGCCATGTTCTTTGAAATATGAAATTAAAATCCATCATGTATTCTTGAGGTGCTCTTTTGATAGTAGTTAGGTGCTCAACTAATGAAAGATGGTCTGATTTGTCTTCAAATTGATTGGTCAAGGCCTGACCCAACCCATCCCAATCAGATATGGAACCAATTGGTAAACTTCTAAACTATTGCAAAGCTTTCCCCTTAAATGAGGCTACCAACAATCTCACAACAACATTATCTTGAGTGATATTATGAAGAAAACAAAGAGATGCCACATCTCTTATATGCTTAATGGTTGAAGTCTGATCTTCTCCCATAAAGATGGGAAAAATTTTAAGGGTTGAGATAGGTATATCATCATGATGCTACAAATTTAGAGGGCTGCCTTGATTAAAGGCCACAAAAGGGTGCTATCTAGGTTGAGCCATTGGAGGGTTTAGGGGAACTTGAATTGCAGGGGCTTCTTGAATTGTAGGGGCTTCTTGTACGGGTAGTAATACGTGTATTGACTGGATTGAGGAAGCACTTGTAGGAATGCGAGTAGGCTTAGGAGTAGGATTGGGAGTAAGATTAGCAGATTTTGATGCACTAGCTTGGGCTACTTTAGTCTTCTTCTTGATAGATGGTAGCTCTGCATACACGAAAGGATTCTTAATCTGCCTGGTTGGAATCCCACTCATAAGCTTATATATCGATCTACATAAAACATCATTAGAGTCTTCAAGTATGATCTCAAAACACCATCATAGCTCATACCACACAATAACTTGCAATAACATTTTTAGGAAAATAGATTCATTGAGTCTTTGTCCCACCGAGCATGCCAAAAATTGTTGTCACTAGGGATTGCACCCGAGTATGGATAAGTATGAAACCTAGCAATCCCATGAAACATGGGAATACTCTCAGGATGTGGGACTGCTTCACTGAGAATAGACCTCTAGATTAAGGGCCGACTTCCCCGTTGGATCACTGAAATATTCTAAAACTTGAGAGGAAAGGGATAGAAAATGCTTTAAAAGAAAAAACTTGATACTTGAAATGAAAGGTGATCCACCAAAATTTTAAAAGAAACTACAATTGATGATAATTTTACTTTATTAGTGCTTCAAATCTGAACCACAACTCAATCCTACTTTTTTAATCCTCAATGAGATAAGGTACTTGGAATTCAGAAAGGAAGAACAACTTCACAATTTTGATATTCCTGATTGTACACAAATCACATCACTGAGCTAAGACAATTTTCTGAATGAACACTTGAATTCAAAATGCAGATTAAGGACATGAAAATATCACAATAATATTAGCATAAGATTTCAATAAAAAAACTAGAAAATGTAGGAGAACAAAAGGATTAATTCTTATTGCTAGAAAGAAACCAGTACAATTGTGTCTCTCAAAGCTACAACACTCATATTAGAGAGAAAAAGTGGAGAGCTAACCTCAATCACCAACAGTGAGAGGTAGAAAAACAAAGACCTGGAATCTATCATCAAACTCCACTACCTCCTAACAATAGAAAAGTCAAAATAGGACCCTATGAGGTAGCATCATGGTCTGAGAGTCAGACTTCCAGATTCCTAGGGGGCGAGGAAAGTGGGACCTAAAAATAGACAATCAAAGATGACCATCACACCCATTAAGTCATGTTTTTATAACTGATATCTGAAAAGGGCTCATAAAAATGCCACTTGCTTGACACATTACAATGGTAAAACAATGACTTTTACATTAAAAACAATAACTCCCCACACTATATCAAATATGAGTGGATTCTGAATGTATATTTAAGACACACTCAACTCAAAATGAGGAGAATGTCTAAAAATATATGAATTTTGACCAAATCCACATCATATTTATTATAAAAAATAGGACTATAATAGCCTCAATCCCAATATAAAAAGAAAGGGGAAGAAACAATTAATAGCCTATTGCAATTTTTTTTTTAAAAAACCCCTTCTAAAATAAATAAACCCTAGGTCATAGCTCAAATGATACTAGCCACACATTAGCTTTGAAAATGAAACATTAAAATAAAGCTAATGTATGTTCTCAACCCTAAAAAGAAGGGGAGAAAAAGAAAGATGGATCGATAGAATCATTGTTTACAGCTCTTGACACTGGCAATGTGAAGTTCGATCTTTGATAGATGGAAAGTTTCCATTTCCATCCTCGGCAACTGAACTAAACCTTGAGTTTGAATGAGGAAACAACACACTCATGACTGATAAGAAGATAGAGGTAGGCATTGTGATCGGTTTCATTTTCTTTCTCTGCATCTTCGAAGGCATTGTATAATCATGGCATGATGATTTTTTGTGGCACTGTCACATGTTGAAATTATGTTTATGTATATGCCTCTTAGCTCTGAATATTGTGAATTTGCATCTTGGCACTGTTATATTGAATTTTTGTTCATGAATTGCACATAGCCCAAAAACTAGGGCATCCACTGTTGTTGCTATTTGATTTTTCTGATTAGGGCATCATGATTTATCAAGCTTCATTATATTCATTGTATTTGCAGTATATGTATGGTCTCTATTTTTTCAAATTTGAATCAGTGATGTATCTTGTAATATGGCTCGAGAGCTAGGGCATTGGCTTAATGCCCGTGAAAACATGCTAAAGCATCATTGTATATGTTCACTATTTTATCTTTGCTTCAACCTTGCAATTTTAATATTTGCATGCCTCCTCGTGAATGCATCCTTGAACAAATGAGTATGACATTCATGACATTTACTACAAACAGGGACATCACATAATACTATATTGCATGTCGAGGGCATGTCCCTTTATTTCATTTTTCCTTTATTGTTTAAGAATAATGACAATATCTCTGTGAATGCATATTCAAGAAATGAATATGCATTCACGACACTTGCTAGCCATATAGCTCAAAAGCTATAAGGCTAGGGCACTGTGAAGATGCATCATTGTATTATTTTCTTTGATCTTTGAAACTCAGGGGTTTGGGCACGGTACCAATGTGCCCATTTTTGCATCCATATTGCCATGGCATAGTATCAGCATTGAATCTTATGCGTGAGCCACACTCACTATTACAGGCATAGTGTTACCCTGCCCGAGTATCTATGTGTTACTGCTATATCAATTGCATCATTCAAGAACCCAAGGCATCAAGCATGAGATGGCTCAAGATGCACTTGAGCTCGGGTTGCCATGCTCTGTTCTGTTATTGTATGTTGAACCCAAGAGTACATACCATGCCATGTTCTTCTTATTTAGATGGGCAAACTATTATCTTACTAATGTCTCTGTTTCATATTGTGATATGCATTAGATGATATGTATCTTACCATTATTGAGGCTCAACTATGCCTAAGCCACGTTCATTGCCACCATGTTATGTACTTGCTATTACTTAAGCATGAAACTTAGAGCTCAAGAACCACCTTTTGCATTCGTTTCATTACTATTTTCTCCCATCTCAGTGTTTGGAATTTGTAGTGTTTCAAAACACTATGGCTTAATGTTGTTCCTCCATATGTATTGAATTCTCAAAGACTCAAGCCTATCATGTATTGATATTGCATCTTGCCATGCTATATAATATGATTGCTTTCATTTACTGTACATATCTTTGTTCCAGTGTTATATTGTTAGTGTGATAACATATGTTATCTTTTATTTCACAGTGTGAATTGATGTCCCTCTGTACTTTATTGTATATCAATGTTGAGATGCCACATGCCTGGTGTTCATACAAATGCCACTATCCAATGCTACTCCATGATCTCATGCTATCATAAAAATAATCATCCCTGACTTATAAATGAAACCCATGTATTTATTCCATAATGCAGATCAACATAATCAATGCACAGTATATGCATAGAATGCAGATTTGAAGTACATTATATTGCAAAAATTGATGCATTGGGCTTAACTTTGAAACACCTTTATGTTGTACTTTCTGAACCTATGGAATTTGTGTGCCCTCAACATGTTGATGATTAATGCCATGTGAACATCTACGTAGCAGAGTGCCCTATCTTCCTCATAGATCTATGTACTCTGTCATTAGCTCTGTTCAACCTGCTGCCATGTAGCCTCTGATATTCTTTTATCTAATGTTGGATCATCTAAATGTTCCCCATTTGTACTCAATGTGTGTGTTCTTGGCCCTTGAAGGGGTAATAGATAGAGTACCATAAGGTCCTCCATCGTTATCCACATCAAGGGCCTAGATCATTCATGGAAACATTAAGAGATCAACTCCCCTGTATCTGCACATGAAACAAACATGTTAGTGAAAACCATGGTGCCTTGATGATTTTGAGCCTGATGCACAACTTTGGGCATAATCTTTGTTAGAGGTGCATAGCTGAGTGTATGTATGCATTTATTATATTGTGATATCAGCCATTGCTGAGATCCATTGGATCTAACCCAAAAATCCCCTCTTCTCTTCTTCCAGTATCTGGATCTCTGGAGCTTTTGGATAGGACCGGGCTTTGAACTTCAATACCAGGCAATGTCTGGTACCCCAATATCAACATTTCTTTATGTATATTTGCACTCATCCATTCAATTTTGGTAAAGGCTATGCTCACAGCTTGTGCAAGCCTAGATAGATGTTCTTCTTTTTAGTTTCTTGCCTCTTTGAATAGTACAAATTCTATAGATAGATGTATGTGTAGATGTAGATGCAATTCATTTCCTTTCCCTTTTCATGTATTTTTCAATGAAATGAATGCAAATATAAACAAGACCACTACTAACACAAACTAGGGTACAGTAGCTCATCTAATAATTAGGCCTCCAAAAATGTGCAAAAAAAATATGACAACATTCACCTACACCCTTTTGTTTGATTTGACATTTCTTTTCAAAATTCTACATTATATGATCCATTTTTTGATAATGGGCATCTTTGGTGTAGATTTGAATGGATCTTTCTTGGTCTTATTTTTGTTTCTTAGGATAATTATTCTCATAACCTTCTCTTTTCCTTTTATAGATGTAGTTAGGTTAGTAGGACTTTGATTATTTTCAACAACAATTTCTTTTTCTTCTTTTTCTTTTCCCTTCAAAGATGAAAGATCTTTTGAACTTTTCCCTTGTTCTATTCTTTGAGTTATAGACCCTTCTGCATTATGTGGGACTAATGAGTCATTAATAGGCTTCATGTTATTACAATATTGAAAGGGGTTTGAATCCCCACTTACCATGACTTCTTGTCCTAGGTAGGGAAATTTGAGACATTGATGGTAGGTTGAAGGTATAGCTTGCATTTTGTGGATCCATGGCCTTCCTAATAGGATATTGTAAGTCAATTTTAGGTCAAGGACTTGGAAAATGGTGTCTTTTTTCATGGGACCAACTTGGATGGGAAGTATTGTGACACCTTTGGAAGCTCTTTCTTCATCATCATAGGATTTTATGGTTATATTTTTCTTTGGTTCAATAGCCTCATCAGAAAATCCTAAGGCTTTGACCAAGTTTAAGGTATAAATTTTCAAGATGGCTCCTCCATCAATTAGGACTCTTTTCACTCTATGCTTATGGATTAGGACCTCTATATGTAAAGGAAGATTTTGCGGGTGGTTTAAAGACATATCATCTTGTTCTAAAAAGGATAAAAAATGGGGTGCAACAAGATGGCCTACCATGTTTTGAAATTTATCCGCATCTAAATTTAGAGGCACATTGGTCTCCACTAAGGCTTTTTCTAGAATCTCCTTATGAGTTGGTGAAAGCTTGAGTAATTATATAATAGAGATTTGAGAAGGGGTTCTTTGTAATTGATCTACCAAATTATATTGTTTCAAAGATGAAGATGAGGTCTTATTTGGTAATACAATTCTTGGGGCACTTCCTGGTAAGGTAATCTTTGATGCTTTCCCCCTAGTTACAACATTAGATGTTGATTCCCTTGGATTCTCTTTCACCAAAATCACATTTATGGTGTTTTCATCACTTCTTATAGTATTAATGGTGTTATCATAAGTATGAGAAAAGTTGACCTTCTCATTGCCTCTTTTTTTGTTAGGATTGATATTTGATGATTCCCCTTTTTCATGATTTAAGAAAGGGTTTTTGAAAGCCATATGGTCTTCATTATTTTGAGGCCCTTCCACTTTTATTGTTCCATCATCAATTAGGTCTTGGACAAGATGTTTCAATTTCATGCACTCAATCATTTTATATCCTTTTTTGCGATGATATTCATAGTGATGAGAATCATTCCACCAATTAGGCTTGACTTGGGGTTCATATGGCCATGATTCAAGTAAGGTAATGATTTTATTAGCCACCAAGGTCCTGAATGCATTTTCCAAAGGTTCACCTAAAAAGGTGAATTTTCTCTTTTGATATGTGGAAAAGAAAGGTTTAGGTTTAGTGACATTGGAGTTATTAAAGGGATTGTTGTTGGTGTTAGCATTGTTGTTGTTATTGTTGGGATTGTTATTATTGAAAGGGGTTTTGTTTGTTTGATTAACATTATATGTTGAATTTTCCCCGGCTGATAAATTAAAGGGAGTAGCCTTTAAGTTGTGTGCTTCCACAACTCCATCATTCACAAGATTTTTATTATTGTTTTTCAACCATAGTCTAGGTTTATCATTTTGGTTGTTAGCTCCTTTATTATTGTTATAATTAGATAAATTATGATTGTTATTAGTGTTGGTACAGGGTTTATTATCTTTGAATAATTTTATTTCTCCTCTCTTAACCAACAAATCTACAATTTTTATCGCATTCTCAATAAGTTTTTCAAAAGTAGGGGGACATTGAAGTTGGAGCCTACAATTCATCTCCACATTTAGGTTATTCATAAATATCTCCATTTTCTCCTTTTCAGGTATGCTTCAGGGATATCTTGCGAAAACTGTTCTCCACCTTTGAAGAAACCCTAAGAAAGATTCACCATCTCATTGTTTAGTGTTATATAGGTTGATCATGGTGATCTCATGATCAATGTTGTAAGAATAATGAGTTACGAATTTACAGGCTAATTCCTCAAGTTTCTTTATCCCTTGCGGATGTTTGGAGAACCATTCCATGGCTTGACCTCCTAAACTTCTTGGAAAAAGTCTCATTAGATAAGTTGTATCATGCATGAATTTGATACTTAGAGTGCAAAAATCTCTAAGGTGGTCTTGTGGATCTGATTTACCCATATATTTATCATACTTAGGAAAGACCACATTTTATCAGAAAAGGTTCCATAACCAATATTTTGTCAAAAGGAATGGGCAAAAGCCCTCGATAGAAAATGGCTTAGGTTCAGCTACCTGCTTCATTAGGTTGATTTGTGCTTGGAACATTTTTAATTTTTTACTTATCACACCCATCAGATTATCATCTTCCTTGTCTTTCTTAAGTTGATCAATGTCATAATCATGTGGAAGTTTCACCCTTTCTTGGGATAAATTTAGGAAATATCTTTCCTTGTCTCTTTCCATTAGTTTGTCCATGACTTCAAGAAATTCAATATCTTGAGCTGCCCTATTAGCTTTATCTTCGAGTGTTTCCTTAGGCCCTTGATTGGCATTATTAATGTTATCATTGTTACCTCCATGTATGTAATCATCAAACGCGGAGTTTCTATCCATTGGATCAGTTCTCTTTTCAAAATGATTTGGGAGACTATCCCCTTGGTTGTGATTTATGAAAGAGTTTTGAGATTTAAATTCAGGGACCTCTTTTGCAATGCAAGTGTCATCTTCTTTTAAGGATAATTTGAGTCTATGAGATAGTGTAGAAACCAACATTCAACAAGGTTTAATTTCGAATTGTTTTCCCCAAACTTGGTAATTGTTTTCTTTTATGGAGAGATTAAAAATATAAGATGAATTTTCCAAATGGATATCTCTTACTTGTTGTATGTATTTTCAAACAAATCAATCACAAATACACTTGTTCTTTTTAACCGTCTACACAAAAGTGTTTAAATTTGTAAGGATGTTATCATGGGTTTTTCACTAAAAAGCACTTCAAGAAATCTACCTAGTTCACAAGTTGGTTTGTAAATGTGGCTCTATAACGTAGGCTTTTCTATTTTAACAAGGTATTTAATCAAGATTATGTTCAAAATGGATATTAAATTTTCATCCCCCAAAATTAGGAGGCTTCCCACCACTGGTTTGTCGGAGTTTTGCACAATCTTGAAGGACTACTTAGAGAAGTTCAAAAGCTTAATATCCTTTTGTCACACACCCCATTAAGGATGCATGCATTTTATTTTATAGTGTGTCAGATTTTTGTGGCAAAGGAAAATATATCCCACTTTGGGTTGTCCCTCTCACCAGCCTCGTTAAGGCAATTCTCAGGAGGTGAGCCCACTAAAGATCTAGCATGTTCATATTGAAAGTAATAAAAATGGAATTAAGAGATAGGTTGTGGGAATTTGATTCACCCAAAAAGGTGAAGAGCATATCCCTATCTATTTCTTGATTCCCAAACACTATTAACAAGGTTTAATTTCCAAAACCCACTAACTAATGGGAATCGAGTATTTTTACTCTTTTCCACAAACAAGGGGTTGTTTGATTAAGTGCTTTATTTTATTCTTTATGCTATTTAATTACTAGATTTGAGCAAAAATCACAAGGCCACAATTTAAAGAAAAATTAACCAAGTTTAGGCTTACCTTCAATTGAAGCTAGCAAAGGCTAGGGGCATTTTTGATGATTTTTCCATTATTTATGCTTACCTAGTGGCTATCATTTCTTCCTTTTTCACTTCTCCTCCAACAAATTAATCAACACCAAGAAAGCACAATGAAGAAAAACAAGAATTTTTTTTGGAAATATAACCTTATTTATCAAATTGAGACAAATCGATTAAGGTAAGTAAATCCAATTTAATGAAGCAAATTTAGATTTGTAGGCTTCTACAATTTTGAAATAATGTTCATATACCTCTATTTCTTGTTGTGAATTCTCCAAAACTAGCTTGATATTTACTATGTTCTCCTCCTTGATCCTTTTAGCCAATGCTTTTCCTTCACAATTAAATCTAGTCTCTGGCTTTTTTACTCTTTTATGACCAGTCATCCTACAGACATAGACAAATCTTTTTTTGAATGTTAGATTCTGGAAATTTGTAGTTTAATCAAATGCGCAACAAAATCTATTAAATGCACCGCTTAAATGATTGAAAGCACTATTAAAAATGTCAAATGTGCTATAGAAAAATATTAAAAGCATGGGAACATAATTTAAATGTGATGTTTAATTAAGAAAAGCCATATAAAGAAATCCTTGAATGCGTAGGAGAAAAAATTGGAAGCGTTGCATAGTCAGGGCACACGCGCTGAAAGAATTAAGACAAGAGAATTGAAAAATTGAATGTGCTGAAACTCTATGTAAATGCGCACAACTTTGTCATAGAAGGGTTGTTTCAGACCTTGTACACACTACAGAAAGTATTGTACACGCTGGAAAAACCTACAAAAGCATTGAAAAACTTGTAAAATAGAGAAAAATAAAAGGATTTGCAAGAAAATTTTTACTTCTCCGAACTTAAAAATGAGTGATGCCTAATGCCCCACAATGGGCACCATTTTGTGTATTAGGATTAGTACCTTCATAGGGTTAGCTTTGTCAAATAAATCAAAATAAGAACTCAATTACCACAAAAGCAATCTAATTAAGCCATTTAAAAGACAAATGAGCACTCTATGGCTCTCTAATTAGGGATGCTAATGAAGAGCTCTCAGCAAGCTCTCACTAGTGACAGTCCTAATATGAGAAAATGTGATAATAAAAGCTAAAACAAGTTAATTCCAAATGAAATTAGTCTAATTAGCTCCTAGATTTGCCTTTCTAGCTTAAAATTGCAAGAGGTTTGACGCTTCTCAAAAATTGTGGATGATTATTGCTTGAATTATGCCTTGCTTTTATAGATTTTGGAAAGGGTAGGGGTGGAGTTGATTTGATCATGTTTTGACTAGGGTTGAGTCCATGGTTTCACCTTTTGAGACCATTTAAATATTTTATCCTCAAAGCTTGGGACAAGAGGACAAAATGGGTGGACAAGATTCTTTCTCATTATGGGCGGTGGAGATTTGATGTGAGCTTGATCCATGTGAGCTTGGTTCTCAAATCCTATTGGTTGATGCATTTTTCCTCCTATTTGGTGGTTGAGGGAAAATAGGATTTAATTAATATGTTTAGCCATGTGTACCCCTTGAATGGGTTGATTTGATTTAATTGAACTATGCAATTAATTACATTAATTACATAATTAATTGATTTCATTTGATTTATTCAATTTTAATTGATTTTATGGCTTTTGATTTTTAATTAAATTTGAATTATGGCTTGATTGCAATTTTTCTTTGATTTTAGCTTTCTTATCAACAAATTTAGGAAAAAAAGTCCTTTCTTTATCATCAAATGCCCTCTCAAGAGCAACCAATCCCCTTGGGATTCTATTTGATCTTAATTGCAAAACTTCCTTCCCAAGAACATTTTCTTTTCCATTTATGATGTCAACATAAGTGCTGAAATCCTTCTCCTAACCATCAAAATGAGAATCACACTGCAAAAACCTTAGTATATCCTGATCATCAGAAGATACTTGCCAATTCTCAATATTGTCTGGGATAGAAGGCCTAGACTTGAACTCAATTTTGGATATCCCCGCAAAAGTAACATCCTCTGGCCTTAGTGCTATGTTTTCCAATAAGTCAGCCATCCTATTTTGGCTTCTATCCACCCAATCAATACCAAAGGCACTGAAACCTTCAATTTCATCCCAAACAACATTTCTATATTGTTTCAGCCTTTGATTCTTTGATGCATACCTCGATCTAATCTAAGAAATTATTAACTCAGAGTCACCAATCACCCTAAGATGTTTGATTCCATGTTTTGATGCTTTTCTCAAACCAATCAATAGGGCCTCATATTCAGTAATATTATTTGTGCAAGGGAACAAGAGAGTGAAAGAAAACTTAAAAGTCTTACCACTTGGGGATATCAATAGTACTCTTGCTCCAGCACCTTCCTTAGAACTTTCTCCATCAAAATACAGGGTCCATAAGACATTACCTTCTACCATATTATTTTCATCATTAGCCAAAAGGATAGGCTTGGTCTTCTCTTGCACCTCTTTCTCCTGAACTTGGAAAGAGCCAATATCAGTGTCAATAAAGCAATTCATGTTGTCCTCTTCATCCTCCTCAATCATATGTGGGGTTCTCATTTCCCTTGAAACTTTCAAACTTTCTCCTTCAATGTTAAAAGTGGCAAAAGACAAGTCACATTGAATACTTCCTCCCATAGAAGCACTCCATTTTCTAGATAATAGCATTCCATACTGATGAGGAATATCAACTACAAGAACACTCATAGTTAGTTGTTTGTCAGGAAATGCTACTAATTTATAAGGAAAAGCCTTAATGGTACCAATATCTGGCACTTCTCTTGAGTCCATGGATTGACATCACCCATGAGGTGTATCAACCTTTAGCCCTAATGATTTCATGATCTCTGCAGGCATGACAGTGTTTGATGCTCCAAAATCAATCATGAAATTCTTCAATAATTTTCCATTTATCATAAGGGACAAGAAAAAGGATCAACTATCCCTGACGTAGCATTTGCAACATTTGCATTCAAAAATATTTGAGGAATCTTAGAGACAATTTATTCATTTTTACTGTCAGGTGTGTCATCTATAGAAGCCACATGCTTATCACTCCTACTCATTTCTTGAACCTTTATAGAAGAGGCACCATTTACCCAATCCAAAGCTTTCACCTTATGCTCTTCTATCCTCATCATTTCTAACAATGGAACCTTGACAGTTATTTGTGAAAGAAATTTAGTCATATCAATGGGAATACATGTATGGCTACCCATGTCTTCCTTAATCTCAGTGACACCTTTATCCTCCTTTTGGATAGTCAAATCAGATTTACCCTTTTGCACAAATTGATCATCCTTCTGAGGTAGAGGAACAACTATCTCTAGTGTCTTTGCTTTACCTTCAGGTTTGCAACAGGTCCACCCTTCCTTTTTACTTTAACCTTGCTGACAACACCAAAATCTTTCTCCTTTTCCTCAGGTTGTTGTGTACTCCTTTCTGAATTCTTGATAAACATGCTACCTGGTTTACCATTTGTGCTTCCAACTGTCCTATTTCTCAAATTGCAATTACTCCTAGCTTGAGTGACCATGTCTGCAGTGATTTGAGCAATTTCATCATCAGAGGGTCTCCTTAAGGAAACATGTTCCTCACACTTCATTGCACCACATCCAACATCATCAAATTCTTCTTCCTCATCATCAGTAGAGTCAACCTCATCCCATGCATGTGAAGAAGTCATTGCACAACCACTCTTATCATATTGCTTATCTTGTTCTTGGTTCTCTGATAAATCCAGAGCAATAACACAATGCTCTAGACTATGAGGAGATTGACAAGTAGTACACCATGGGATATCATCATTCATATTAACTGAATTTCTTTGTAAAGGATCAAGAATCCTATCATCAGGCCTATCCCTTTTAACTGGAAAAATGGGCTTTCCATTCTTCCACTGAGTATTGTATGGGTAATTTTGCATTCTTGGCTACCTGCTAAAATTACTTGAAACAGGCCGGTCATTTGTTACAACTCTATTGTTTCTTTTTTCATCAGGATTTAGATCCTCTAAAGAACTTAGGATCTACTTTATATTATCCTCCTCTTTTCACCTAAAATTAGCAGACCTTCCCATTTCTTTCTTGTTCTGCACTTGAGGCCTATAATCATCTCTTCTACCTAATTTTCCTGATATTCTTCTATTACTTTCTATGTTGATAGCCAACTTGTAAGCCTCCCCAAGATTTCTAGGGTTCTTATCCCTTAAGAGGTAACCCATCTTTTCATCAAAAGCATTCAAGTATGTCACAAGACACACCCTATCATGTAATCTGATAACTTGCAAGAGCCTATGCATAGCCTTTTGGAATCTTATATTAAATTCAAGGACTTCTTCATTCTGATTCTTCTTTATGTTATTGAATTCATTCAAAATAAAATCCTCATTTGTTTTATCTCCATAATGCTCCTTGAAACAATTCTTAAATTCATTCCAAGATCCTATACTAGCATGGGGAAATCCTCTAAACCAATCCCTAGCATCCTTGGTCAGAGATTGTATAAATAACTTCATTACAACATCATTAGGCTCAACATTATAATCATCTATTACATCCATAAATTTTTTTAGATGTTCCTCACATGTGATGACATTGTTCCTAGAAAACTTTCAGAGCTTCTTTCTAATTTCATCAAGAATTACATTAGGATAACCAGGAATACCAAAAAAGATAAGTTGTTTGTACCTTTCATGAACAGGAACTCCTTGAGGTGGGTCCATTCCTTGAGATGTCGATGTCCTTGTGTTTGAACCAGTAGGAATTTTAGCAGCACCCAGAATGCCATTTGTCTGAGTTGCAAGGTTACCATGATTTACACCTTGTCCCAAAAAGGAAGCAACAACATTTGAAGGTCCCGAGGTATGCTTGAGAAAATAAATCTTTTTTCTTATTTCTACAGTAGTAGCCTCAAATTCTGCCTTCTCTAATTCTTTATCTAATATTTCTTTTTCCTTTCTAGCCTTCTCAAGGTCTGCATCTAATCTCAACCCTTGCTCTAATGTGCTTTCCACCTGAACTTGTTCATTGATTTGAACTCGAATAGCTTTCTATTTTCCTTTATCTCTAGGCCTAGTTATCTCATATGTTCTTTGCTGGCGTTAAGTAAGTTTGTCATTAGTGACACCACTTATTTAGATTCTGTGTGCTTACTGAGCTTTGCAGTGTTTATTGAGCAATCTGAGTAGACCAAGCTTCACAGTGCTTACCGAGTTATCATTACCGAGTGATGAGATGAACAATGTTTACCGAGTGCCAGCATAGTAAATAGGGAATTTAGTTTCTACCGAGTGACACCGTATCTACCAAGTCTCTAGTGTATACCGAGTTCAAAACTACAACCGAGTGGTTAGTATGGACCGAGCCTTCACTCCTACCGAGAGCATGATGATGCTGAGTATTGCATGGGATGCTGAGTATCAGAAAGTCACTGAGTTAGTTTGCAAGAACTTCGTAACTATATTTGGGCTGACTCAGTAATATTTGTGTTAGGGCTGACTTTGTAATTATTTTGGATTGATATATAAGCAATGTTTTGTATCATATCAAAAGGGGAGTAATGTGTGAAAAAGAGAAGAAAGGCAGAGATAGGTGAATTAAAAAGGGCTACAATAGTATAAGGAGTAGCAGAGACATATCTATCATAGAAGGTGATCAGTACATCAAAGAATTTCAATCAGCAAGTACAGTTGCAAGTAAGAGATCTACTATTTCATCCTAACAGGTGAATCAGATTGAAATCCTTTAATAGGGTAGACTTAACAGTCTTTTGTAAAATATCTTAACTGAGTGCATACTTCATTGTATGTTTGTAAATCCTCTAACAAGGTGGACCTAGTAGTCCTAATTGCTCCTAACAGGGCAGATCATCAGAAGTGATCATTGTAAGCCTTAACCAACTTTATATTGCAGTATTGAAGTTTTGTGGGTATCATCCCCACCCCAGTTTAACTTTCTATTTGGAAGGTTTCTGGGTAACCAAATCTCTATGTTCAAAGTGTTATGAATGTTTTATTCTTTCTGTTACTCATGCATGTAGTTAGTTTATTGATCTAAATTTTATTTGGAATATTGTGAAGATCAACAATTTGTAAAAAGTTTTGAAGTTACTGATTCACCCGTCCCCTCTCGCTAACTTGGCTAGTCTTGAATATTTCTAGCAATTGGTATCAAAGCTTTGTGGTTCTCAAGATAAAGCTTGATAGCTTGAGCAAAGATTCATGACAATGGAGATATTCAGACTTAACAAAGTAATTGAAAATGAAAAGCTAGATCTGGAAATGGCCATAGCTCAACTCAAGGAAGAAAAAGAGCATCTTTCCCAATCCCTAAAAAGAAGGAAGGAACTTGCAAATCAGATGAATGACCACCAGTATGTTGAAGAAAAGATTGAATATTTTTTCCCTTCAAGCAGCTCAGATGAAGCAAACATTGCAATAAAAGAACTCCTAGAAAAGAATGGATCTCTGCAAGAAGAAGTAAGAAAATTAAAAAGAGAATAGGAAATTCAATCAACAAGATTTTGTGAAATCTTGGAACAAAGAAATAAGATGAAAGATGAAATAGATGGAAAGAACAATAAAATCTAGAATCAAACTCTTCAGCTAGAAAACCTTATTGATCAAGTCTCCAATGCAAATGAAGAAATCTTGACTCTGAGATCAGAAAATGAAAGGATCACAGAGGAGCTGAGATCTAAAAAGAAAATCAATTTAAGATTGGTGAATGACCTAAACACTGAAAGGAAAATCAATGAGAGAATGATGAAATCTCAAGAAGATATGAATTAGCTGCATAAGGAAAAAGGAAAAGTGGGACTTGGATACAAAGAGGAAGGTGAATCCTCCAATTAGGGTACTCAAAAGAATCAGAAACCCACTTGTAATCACTATGGAAAATTAGGTCATAATTCAAATAAATGTTGGAGCAATGGAAAAGAAAAATTCAATGGAAAATGCTACAATTGCAATCAGCATGGTCATAAAGAAAATGAATGCAAGGAGAAACCAAGATTTGAAGGCAAATGTCACAAATGTAATAAACAAGGTCACAAGGCATCAGAATGCAGATCTAAAACATCCAATCCAGCAGAATAGATTGTGAAAGCAATATTTGGTTGGGATTACAACACTTGGTGTATGTGTCATTACTGTGGAGAATATGGACACATTGGCATAAATTGTGTAAGGCATCACTTTAGAAAAAGAGATACTACCATAAGATGTTGTACATGCACTGAACTTGGTCATATAGCTAAAAATTGCATGACTACAGGCAGAGTTGAAGATGAAAAGAAAGCTAAAGAAGATAGCATCATGAAGTAGATGAGACAATAGTGGATTCCTAAACCTACTGAGCAAAACAATCCAAGTAATGAAGTCACTCATGAAGTGGGTGGCTCTATCAATTCCAACTAAGTCTCCAAGAAAGCATTGGAATTGTATCTTCATAGACATATTCCAAAACAGTTCCAGAATTGAAAGGAAGAAAGATCCAAATCAGTATGCAAGATACAATAGGATCACTAAGAAGGTCGATATCAATTACCACCGAGCAAGGTCGGGAGTAACCAAATTTCATGTGGTTACCGAGTATAGTCGGAGTAGTATGAATTCTTTTATTCACTGAGTTGCAGTCTCCAGCATCTACTTCAGTACCTTCTACAATTTTGAGTTCCTTAGCAACAAGTACTTTAGTTTTGGACACTTCTGTTAGTACTTCAGTTTTGGGTTTATCAAGTCTTCTAGTGAGCATTTCATCAGTTGGAAGTTTATCATTTTTTCACTACAAGTCCTATTGTGTCTACAATAACTTCTACTTCAAAGGCATTAAGTACAATGACAATTGGACCTGAGGTTCAACCAAGCATAAGATTTTTGAGCAAGAGTAAAGATATAGAAGAAGATATAGATTTGGATGAGCAGATAGAAATTCCACAATTAGATTTTGCAAATCTTTCTACAGATCAAATGAAATTGGTTGGTGAACTCCTCCAGAAGAAAGAAAAGAAGAAGAAACTAAAAGAGGAAAGAGATAAGGAATATAAGATCATTGAGGATGCCAAGAATATTTTGACAGAAACAATAGGTGTTGAAGTTGATTCCTCTCAAGACATTTTGTTACAGTTGGCAGAGGCAGTCACTAAGTTCAATGAGGACTCTTTTGGTCAAGAAAAGTTTCTTGAGAAGGCTGAAAAGAAGTTTGACAATAATGTGCTTGAGCATATTGCTCAGCAAATAGCTATAAATCAAGCCGAGTTATCTTCAGTTTTGACTAACATTGAATCCTCCTATTCCAATGTAACATCATTGTTTGTGAAGCTATGTAATGTTACCGAGTTCTCTAAGGAAATTAAGGACAAACTGAATAAAATTGATGAGGATCTGAAAGTCAGTGCACAAAAGTTGCAACTTGAACCTAGTTCAAACTCTACACATCATATGAAAGTTAGATTCCTATCCGATAAGCAGTCAGAGTTATTGAGAGAAGATGCAAGGATCAGGTCAACATTAATAGATATTCAAAACATGATCCTTCCCATCATGGATACAATGCAAAAGCATATTGCACACTCAAAAACATTGATCCATGACAATCAGTTTTCAATTGCAGATCACATGATTGAACTCTCTACAAAAGTCCAACTTGCACTCCATAAATGCAAGATTCTGCAAGAGACTTGGGATAAAACTATGGCACTGATTGGCAAGGTACATTTTTATTTTCTCTCACATTTTGGCATCTCCATGTAAAATATTTGTATATACACCTTTGGCATTATTGTCAAAAAGGGGGAGAGTATGTGGTGAATGGGGGAGATATGAGAAGAGATATGAGAATAGGTGATATAGGAGATATAAGATACTTGTATATATGTATACTATATGGGGGAGACATGAAATGTATATCTACAACACATAAAATGTATATACAACAAATTGACAAAGACAAATTTTGAAAAATCAAAAATAGATTCAGCATGAGTTTTGTATATAAGTTTTGGGCAATAAGTGTTTTTGTCACTAATGCCGAAGGGGGAAATTGTTGGCATTAAGTATGTTTGTCATTAGTGACAACACTTATTCAGATTTTGTGTGCTTACCAAGCTTCACAGTGTTTACCGAGCAATCCAAGCAGACCGAGCTTCGCAGTGCTTACTGAGTGATGAGACGAGCAGTGTTTACCAAGTGCCAGCATAGTAAACAAGGAATTCAGTTTCTACCAAGTGACACTGTATCTACCGAGTCTCCAGTGTATGTTGAGTTTGAAAATATGACCAAGTGGTTAGTATGGACTGAGTCTCCACTCCTACTGAGAGCATGATGATGCTAAGTATTGCAGTGGATGCCAAGTATCAGAAAGTCACCGAGTTAGTTTGCAGGAACTTTGTAACTATATTTGAGCTGACTCAGTAATATTTGTGTTAGGGCCAACTTTGTAATTATTTTGGATTGATATATAAGAAATGTTTTGTATCATATCAAAAGGGGAGTAATGTGTGAAAAAGAGAAGAAAGGCAGAGATAGGTGAATTACAAAGGGCTACAACAGTATAAGGAGTAGCAAAGACATATCTATCACAGAAGGTGATCAGTACATCAAAGAATCTCAATCAACAAGTACAGTTGCAAGTAAGAGATCTATTATTTCATCCTAACAGATGAATCAGCTTGAAATCCTTTAACAGGGTAGACTTAATAGTCTTTTGTGAAATCTCTTAACCGAGTGCATACTTCATTGTATGTTTTTAAATCCTCTAACAAGGTGGACCTAGCAGTCCTAATTGCTCCTAATAGGGTAGATCATCAGAAGTGATCATTGTAAGCCTTAACAGGCCAACTTTATACTGTAGTATTGAAGTTTTGTGGGTATCAGCCCCACCCTAGTTTTATTTTCTATTTGGAAGGTTTCTAGGTAACCAAATCTCTATGTTCAAAGTGTTATGAATGTTTTATTCTTTCTGCTACTCATGCATGCAGTTAGCTTATTGATCTAAATGTTATTTGGAATATTGTCAAGATCAACAATTTGTAAAAAGTTTTGAAGTTATTGATTCACCCCTCCCCTCTCAGTAACTTGGCTAGTCTTGAATATTTCCAATAGTGCTCTACACAATAGGTTGTTCCTCTACTCTCTTAGGCTCCAGGACAAAATTAATTGCCTCCAATTCTAACAATTGCCTCTTTAGTTGATCAGCCCTTATCATGGCTTGTCTTACTCTATCTTCTTTGTCCTTTTCTCTTTGCTGTCTGATAGCAACTTGTTCTTGGAATCTTTTTTCCAATTCATAGAGCTCTTCAAAGATTTCTTCTCATTCTAGGAGAGTAGTCTCAGATTCATCATCTCCCACTTGAAATTCATCCTCATATTGGTTCAATCCCAAATCAATAGCCTCTTCATATTTTGAAATATTTTCTTCTTGACTAGGCTGGGTTTGAGTTTCTTGTCTTGTATCCTTTTTACTTTTCCAAGTATGAGAAACATTTCTTTTCTTCTTTCCTCCCCTTGTCTGACTAGGCCTAGAAGTGCTTGGAAGGCCTTCTTCCAATCTATCTTTAGGACGCTCCTTTCTCTGAGACCTAGTACCTCTGTAACTCATTTTATAAATAATCTACTGACTAGCACTACTATAGAGATGTTTGAGTCACCACTCAAAAATATTGGGAATCTTACAATAATATTTCCTTACCAACAAATATCCAAATAATCTTGACAAGACAAGGGACAAGAATAACCCTATTTTTTCCAATGATGACCTACTGGTTATTATAGACTTGTGTAACATTTCCCCAGCAGAGTCACCATCTTTTTGGTGTTAAAAATGGATGCTTATGCTCTTAGGCTGCCAATATACCCTCAGATAGATTTTAGGATTGGTAAATTCCAAAATGTAGAAGGATCTTAGGGTAACTAGGCCAACTATAGGGACAAGACTGCCCTCTTCACTTCTGGCTATGCAAAGGTGGGTGCACCTAACCCAGTGAAAACTATACTTTACACACCAAAGACTAGGTTTGAATAACAGATTGATAGTAAGAAAGTACTAAATGCTAACCACACATTCATTGACTCTCCATTACTATTAGGTAACCCAACCACACAACCAAAGACCTAAAGCTTAGAAAGGTTATTGATTTCAATATTTGGAATGTAATAACTTCAACCAGTGTATGTTAACAAGAGGAATACTCATTTAGGCCAATGCCTCATCTATTGGGCAAGAGTTCTTAGACATAAAGACACAAAAATTTGAGAATACCTAAGAATTCATAGCCATAAATACATTTATCCTAATCTTTACTACTTACAAAACATCCTTACATAGACAAGGGAAAAATCATATCCCATCTAGAGCATAGTTTAATCCAATCCTAGATTAGATCTCAAGATCGAAGATACATACATAAAAACAATATGTAATGAGCTAGAAAACTCAAAGCTTACTTGACTTGACACAAAGGAGAGATAAGAATCAGATATTTGTATTAAGTATGATGAATTCCTTCTATGTATACAATGAATCACAAGACAACCTGCTTGCAAACTACAACTTAGACCTACAACTTTCTTCTTTCATTAACAAACAATGAATCAAAAACTATTACAAAACTTTGGGACCAGAAACTAGGGACTAATTTTGAACTTCGAAACTGGAACCACCAAAAAATAAAAAATTTGACGTTAAATACCACTGGTTACCTTGGAATCCCAAATAGGTTAGGATGCAACAAGCTACGGATAACTAGGGTAAGGGTTAGGGTTTCCACCCACCAAATAATTCAAATAGATTAGAAATTAATACATTGGAGGGAAAACCATGCAACCCTGAGAAATCAAATCTAAAATTTAATCTTCACTTATGGTAATTCTTCTGGAAATGTACTGAAGATCATGAAATTCCTGCAAATCCATCTAATCAAACACCTAAAACATGCCTAGAGCAAGGAAACACATCCCCTCACGGTACAAAACTCTCGAAAAATAATCATTAGATTCACTGGACCACACTACAACAACCGCAAATCATTTCTATTAAGTTCAGCTGTTGAAACATTCAATTCTGGTCCTTTCTGTCGCTAGAAAGCATTCAAATTTTAAAATCTATAGAGAATGGCTACTTTTATGGCACTTACCGACGTATCAACAGCCCACATTCAAATATGAACTTGGTTTATATCATGACTATTAGATGCTTTGCTTTTCCCAGGTTATGTTTTTACTTTATAAGAATCTAGCGAATATGCGACTAAAAAAACCTTCGCCCATTCGTGAGAACTTTGAGAGCACCACTAAATTATTTGGCTATTATGCGAACACTATTCACCAAATTGCTAAGTCTTTAGACCCCTCGCCAAAACATCACGTGAACCAGTGATCAAAGCAAGCATTTGTCAGAACCGCCAAAACTTTATCCAAACTGCCAAAAAGACTGAGAAATTTTACTCGGCCCGCATCAAGAAAATCGACGGTTGTCTATTTTTTGCATAGACCTCCAAGATTCCTCCAGATCATAAGACAACCATCAGATGAAGAATCTTACCCTACTCTAACAACCCTCTGACACCGAAAGAAATCAATTGCTATCTTAAGTTCGCATGTGTCAGAAAAAACCCTTAAGAACATACGTCGGCCGTCGATCCTCTGTCATTGTCAGAACTACTAAAACTTGGAAATCCTTAGCCCCACTGACATAATCTAATTCATCACCATGTGGATGAATGAAAAGCTAACAACTTAGCACATCGTGGCACATAAAAACCATCTAGCAATCGGGTCCACCTTAATACTTCCGCTTGAGAATAAAGTAACATCGATGGCTGGCGTAAGATCTCAAAGCTCTGACACATCTCATGAGAGCTTACACCAACCGTTGATGAACTACGGATGTCAGAACCCTCGGAGTCTCAAAAAATTAGGTCCCACTGATAGCATATCTAGTCATTCACCTGTGGACCAATCAGATACCACCAAATCAGCACACCTGGCATGTGGACCCGCTTGAAAAGATAGGCTACGTCACAAGGTAGAATCAACAGCTGGCACAAGTTTGCAAACCTCAGACAAATTTTATAAGAATATACAAGCATCGTTAGATTTAGATGGTGTCAGAGCTAGGCCCAAGAAAGAATGAAGGCCGAAAACATTAGGAAATATTAACAACGGGCCTTAGGAAAATATTAAACCCGCCAGGAAGTAGTCTTAGGAAAGATTTAAAACACATGCGATTTAGGATTTTAAGTGGCCCAAAAAGTAACATGAAAATAGATTTAAAATAGGGTGCACTAGGGTTTTTTTTAAAAATGGCTAGATTTATGAATTTTGCCTAGGGTTTAGCCAGGAAACGGGAGAAAAAAAGATTGCAGAGGCACAAAAACAGGATGAAACCATGGAAATTTTTACTTGTGCTAACATAGCCTAGGGTGTCATAGAAACTTTCTATCATCATATATATTTTGTGTACACATTTAAAGATGGCATATGCCAAATTTTATAAAACTTTGTTTGGGATGGCATTTATGTCATATTGTATATATAGACATACATACTTATTAAATAGTTGTATATATAGAATATGAATTTTTATATAATTTTTTCCTTATGTGCACTAAATGTAGTAATTGTGTTTATGGAATCATTACATGGTTTTTCTAATGTACTTGTCATTGTTACTATGTTTCAATAACATTTGCTGTGTTTGGAAAATATTTATTTTAATATTTTTCTTTAGATGTGTTTAATTATGTGTTTGAATAATATTTGATGTTTTTTAATTTTCAATGATACACATATATCACTAATATATTAAAATCAAATAAAATATACAAATAATGAATGATCTATAATATATTTTATAGTTATTATACGTAACATACATAGTTTACATAATTCTTCAAAATGTTTCCCAAAAAGAGTTATGTTTATCATGGGGTTGAACCGTTAGCATGAAAACATTTCATTGGGTAGGTTCACCCTAGGAATGATCCTTTTTTCCCTCCCCATGCATCAAAACTCTTGGTGCCATACCCTACTGACGATGTCCCTTGAGTGTTGTAAGTGCACAAAATTGTCAAACTTTGATGGACTACTTTTTGCAATCCATGGCACCTGCACATGATCTATTTAAACCTATTGGTTCATATTAGGTCCCTCTATAATAATCTATCTTGGTTTTTGAAGAATCAAAGTCATTTTTGTAGGGAAACATTCTTTTTGTTCATGCAAAAACTATTAGATGCATTTAGTACAAAGTTTCCAAGTAGTCCATATCACATTCTATTCAACTTGGGCAAAAATAGACACCTTGATCATGTTTATTTTGATGAGTTTACCCTGGGAATGGTCTCACTTTTCCTCCCAACACTTCAGAATGCTTAATGACATACCCTACCAGTGATGTCCTTTGTGTACCCTAAGTGCACAAAATTGTCAAACTTTGAAGGACCAATTTTTATTTTAGTGGAACCTCCACATGATATGTTTGAAACTATAGGGTCTTGTTATGACCCTCTAAAATAAGCTATCTCGTTTCTTGAAGAACTAGAGTTATTTTTGTAGGGAAACAATTTTTTTGTTTATGCAAACATCATTAGATGCACTTTGTGAAAAGTTTCCAACTAGCCCATATTAAACTCTATTCATCGTGGGCACAAACAAACACCTTAATCAAATCTATCTGAATGGTTTTAACCTTGGAATATTTTCACTTTTCCTCTTAGTATGCCAGAATGCTCAGTGACATACCCTACCAATGATGTCCCTTGTGTACCCTAAGTGTAAAAAAAGTTAAACTTTGACGGACTAGTTTATGCAATCCATGGAACCTTTGCATGATCTATTTAAACCTATAGGGTTGTGTTAGGACCCTATATAATAACCTATATTTTTTTTTGAAGACTAAGAGTCACTTTTATAGGGCAACAATTTTCCTATTCATGCAAAAATTAACAAATGCACTTAGTGAAAAATTTCCAAGTACCTTGTATCATGTTTTGTTTTTTGTGGGAATAAAAAACACCTTGATCATGTGTAATTAGGTGGGTTTACCTTAGTAATATTCAAAAATTTTGTCTTGGCATGCCAGAGCACTGAATGACATACCCTATCAATGATTTCCTTATTAGGAATGAATGTTGAAGCCTTTGGCAGTCATTCTGTAGTAGTGGTTGTTGCATTCATGACTATAATTGTCATTGATGTCTACACAGTGATATTCTAGAGTTTAGCAGAGAAGCAAACATAGTTTTGTTTTGCGCACATTTTATATTGTAGATTGAGTTATGCATAGCTGATGGTATTTTCTTTGTTGTGTTATTAGCCTATGGTTAAGAGCACAAAAATAAATTCATTTATTCATGAAAGTTATAAGCATTTTGGTGGAAGCAGTATTTTGGCAGTATTCCTGTGTAGTGGTTTTTTATATTCGGAGGATATCTCCTAACCGGGATGGAATTTGATTTTGTGTAGTTAAAGGGAAGTTTGAGACTCATTGGTGGTGACATGGTTCATAGTGAAAACTTTGAGGTCACATGATTGGAAAGTTATTGTATCTGGAAGCTGATAATTTTATGTAATTTTGATGTAGTGTGTTGAAATTATTATTTTGTATTTACATGCCAACTCATTTGTAATTATTTGAGTGTTGTATAAAGGAAGGAATGTTTTCCTTGTTGAGATAGTGTATTGTAAGATTTTTAATATGAAATTGTGAAAGTTGTGATGTGAATGTATGCATGAAGTGAAGAAAAGAGCTAATTCAGTGATGAAGGAAGACTTGAGAAGTACAAAGATCTAGATTTGTGATCTTGTGTAGCAAAGAGTGTGGTTTTGGTACAGTGTGAAGGAGGTAACATATTTCATATTATTCTATTGAATAATCCTAAGATCTATTGGACAGTGAGTTCAAAGATCTTGCCTTGAAGCTATTTGGGAAGTGGGTCCTTCCGTCTTCCATAACTCCTAATAGGGTTAGAATTTTTTAATAGGGACTCAAAATCTCCTAAAAAAGATTCATATGTACTGAATGTATTTCATAAGAATCCTAATAGGGTCCATCCTCTAAGAAGGAACTTTCCTATTAGTGCATCATTTTGTGGGCATCATTCCCACCAGGGTTTACTCTTTGATCAAGAGGCTCCCTAGTTAACATATCTTGTGTTATTGTGTCATTGTGTATGATTATCCTTCTATGGTTGGTTACTGCATTAATTATATGGTTTAAAGCTGTTGAAGTTGATATTGAAGTTAATGTTGATAAATGGTTTAATTATCAGATAATTGATTCACCCCCCCCCCTCTTAGTTATCTTGGTGGTCTTTACTTTCTAACAATTGGTATCAGAGCGAAAGGTCCTTGAAAGAGAAGTTTAACAACTTAAGGAGATCTATGGTGAATTTTAGGAAAGAAAACCCTAAGTTTGATGGAGTAAATTTTGATAGCTGGAAAGAAAAGATGAAGACACATCTGTTGTGTTTAGGACCAGGTTATTGGTTGATTACAAAGAATGAAAGGACTATAATTGAAGAAGACAATCTTGAAACAAGTTCTAAAGATGAGGTAGATCTATTTATGTGTAACATACTTGCAAGAGAAGCACTTTTATCAGCACTTCCAGAGAATAAATATAGTTAGGTAAAAGGTTTAACTAAATCTCATGATATTTGGAAAGCTTTACATTCTACTTTTGAAGGTGATGAACATGCAAAGAAAGCTAGGTTACATAATTGGATATGTGCATTTGAAGACATAAGAATGATGGAAGATGAATGTGTTAGAAGCTATATTGGTAGGATGTCAGAAATTGTTGTAAGAATAAAGTCTTGTGGAGGTGAAAAGATAGAGAATGAAGTAATATGGAAGATTTTGAGAACATTGACATCGGTATTCAGGCAAACTACACAAATGATTGAACAAGTGATACCTTGTACACAAAAATTTTCAAGAGAGACTCTTCTTGGAAGATTGGAAGTAGCATAGATGAATTTGAGATTATCAAGAGAACTACCTAGAGTGGAGACAACATTCAGTGCTCTTAGCATCAGACCTACTTTGTCTAGAAGTACAAGTGTGAATGGAGATTATGCCAGTAGTAGTAGATCCAAATCTGATGAAGATAAGAAGATTGAAGAAGGTATTGCCTTGCTTGTGAAAAGAGAACCAAATGGTAAGAAAATCTTTAAATGTTGGACATGTCAAGAATATGGTCATTTTGCATCTAAGTGTCCTAAGAGAGTTAAGAAGTATAGAAACAATTTTAAGCCTAGAAGATCTAAAGAATGTTATTATGCAAATGATGAAGAAATTGAAGCAAGAATTGAAAGACATTTGAGTGACAGTGATAATGATAACTTTGATGACATAGGATTTGTAGCAATTAAGGAAGAAAGTTTTGAATTTGATAATAAAGAAGAAAAAGCCTTAGTTTCCCAAGTTGAAAAGAAAGTTGATTGGATTATAGATAGTGGTTGTTCACATCATATGACTGGTGATAAAGAAAAATTCATAAAGTTTAACAATTATGATGGAGGAGTTGTTAGAGTTGGTAACAATGCACCCTGTTTGATTAAACGTATAGGATCTATTACTCTTGATGGAAAGACTAATACTGATGATGTTTACTTTATTGATGGATTGAAACATAATCTTTTGAGTGTTGGACAATTAGTGGATAAGGGATATGAATTTTGGTTTACTGAGAAAACTTGTGTGATTAAAGATAAAGATGGAAATCTAATTGGAACTGGATCTAGATCTAGAGGTAATGTATTTTAGTTGAACCCTACTAAGATGACATGCTTGATGACTAAGATTGATGACAGTTGGCTATGGCATAGAAATTTTTTTCATATAAACTTTGATAATATTGTGAAAGTAAGTTCTACACTTGCAGTAAGAGATTTACCTAAGATTATGAAGCCTACTAACATGATTTGCAAGGAATGTGTGATGGCTAAGCAGAAAAGGAGTTCATTTCATAGCAAGAAGTTCACATCTATAGAGAAGTTAGAGATTGTTCATACAGACTTGAGCAGTCCTACTAGGACTAGAGGATTCTATGGACAAAGGTATTTTATGATTCTTGTTGATGATTTTACAAGAATGATGTGGATTGCATTTTTGAAAGAAAAATTTGAAGCATTTGATAAGTTTAAGGTCATGAAGAATAAAGTTGAGAATGAATCAAGAATGAGGATTAAATGTTTGAGATCCGATAGAGGTGGACAATTTACATCTAAAGAGTATAACACTTTTTGTGAAGTAAATGGTATTAAGAGATAGTTATCAGCCCTTAGAACACCTAAACAAAATGGTATTGCAGAAAGAAGGAATAGATCAGTGACTGATGCAG
The DNA here is from genome assembly GCA_027943335.1 of Chamaecyparis obtusa. Classification (NCBI taxonomy): domain Eukaryota; kingdom Viridiplantae; phylum Streptophyta; class Pinopsida; order Cupressales; family Cupressaceae; genus Chamaecyparis; species Chamaecyparis obtusa. Next base: position 156,230 of record BSBK01002784.1, read on the forward strand.
CTAGAGCTATGTTATTTGAAGGTGATTTGGCAAAGAAATTTTGGAGAGAAGTAGTGAATACAATAGTATATACAATGAACAGAGTACACATCAGAGAAGAGATAGACAAGGCACCTTATGAATTATGGTTTGGACATGCACCTTTAGTTAAGTATTTTAGAATTTTTGGAAGAAAATGTTATATTAAGAGAGATGATGATATAGGAAAGTTTGATCCTAGAAGTGATGAAGGAATTTTTCTTGGATATTCTTTGAAAAGAAAAGAATATAGATGTTACAATAAGAGAACTAAAACTATTGTTGAAAGTGCAAATGTAAAAGTTGATGATAATTTTAAAATTCAGGAAAGAATGCTTGATTATGAATCTGATGAAGGAACTAACCCTCAGCCTAACATTGAAACTACTAAATAATTTTTTGAGACTGACAATGAATTGTTGAATGAAAGTCATGCTAAAGAAAACATAGAAGAATCTATAGTTGAAGAAAGATTAGTGACTATGACACGTAACAGGTATATATCAAGACATCATCCTATTGAGAGAGTTATTGGAAGTTTGGACAGAGGAGTTATGACTAGAAATTAGGTACATTTATGTTTGATTTCTCAAATTGAAGCTAAGTCTACTAATGAAGCTTATGAAGATGAACATTGGATTAAAGCTATGAAAGAAGAATTGGATCAGATTGAAAAGAACAAGACATGGGAATTGGTCCCTAGACCTAAAGACAAAAATGTGATTGGAACTAAATGGGTATTCAAGAACAAGAAGAATGAACAAGGAGAAGTAATTAGAAAAAAAGCAAGATTGGTATGTAAGGGATACTCACAACAAGAAGGAATTGAATATGAAGAGACTTTTTCCCCTGTGGCAAGACTTGAAGTGGTAAGAATATTTTTCGCTTATGCAACATTTAAGAAATTCAAAGTGTATCAGATGAATGTGAAGTCAACATTTCTAAATGGTGAATTAGAAGAAGTCTGCATTGAACAACTTGAAGGTTTTCCTTTGACTCAAAAAGGAGACATGGTATGTAAACTAAAGAAAGCATTGTATGGACTAAATCAAGCACCTAGAACTTGGTATGCTAGATTAGATAAGTATTTGTTAAAATTGGGATTTACAAAAGGAACAGTTGATAGTAACTTATACACAAAAGAAATTGAGAATGGATTGTTAGTTTTGGTTATTTTTGTTGATGACATTATTTTTGGAGGAGAAGATGAAGCTAGTGACAAATTTGCTAATGAAATGAAGACAAAATTTGAAATGAGTATGATTGGAGAAATGGAATACTTTTTGGGATTACAAATAACACAAAACAAAGATGGTATTTTTATAAGTCAGACAAAGTACTTGAATGATTTGTTGAAAAGATTCGGTATGGAGAATTGTAAACCAGTTGGAACACCTATGGTTACAGGACATAAACTATCTAGTAAAGATGAGACACCAGAAGTTGAGCAAAAGAAATACAGATCTATGATTGGTGGATTGTAGTACTTGACACACACTAGAATAGATATACAACATTCAATTGACATGGTAGCAAGATTTCAAGCTGAACCTAGAGAGTCACATTATGCAGCAGTAAAAAGGATATTGAGATATCTTAGAGGCACAATGGACTATGGATTGTGGTATGAAAATTCTAATGATTTTACCCTATGTGCATATACTGATGCTGATTGGGGAGGCAGTGTGGATGATAAGAAAAGCACCAGTGGTGGAGCCTTTTTTCTTGGAGGAAGATTAGTTTCTTGGTTGAGCAAAAAGAAGAATTGTATCTCACAAAGTACAACAGAAGTAGAATATGTAGCAGCAGCAAACAATTGTAATCAGATAATTTGGATGAAGCAGATGTTGATGGACATTGGAATCAAGTTTGATGAGCCTATTGTCATATATTGTGACAATACAAGTATAGTTAGTATGTCTAAGAATCCAGTTTTACATTCTAAAACAAAGCATATAGAGATCAAGTATAGCAGATATATTTACTAAGTCTTTGCCTAAGGATACATTTGAGTATCTGAGAGGTATGCTTGGAGTTATGCCCCAACCTAATCTTGAGTAATGATGTAGTTGGTTGCATCCATCTAGTGGTTTATGGCCCTATCTATTTTCTAGATTGGATGTTGGTACTTCCTATATGGGGGAGTATGTGTATCTGAGCTGAGTCATTGAGGACTCTTGTGAATGTATTTTCTAAATAGTGTCTTTTGACATTGAGCTATTGTTTGATGTAGTGATAGAATTTCTATCATTGATGTCAATGGGGGAGAGAATCATGGAAAACATTAAGGAACTACATTTGTTGGAGAGATTGAATAGGATAACGAAGCAAGATTTGATTGATGATGAGCAACAATGATTGGATTTTTGGAACATTGGATGTTTTTCATCTATGTTTCCATCAATTCCAATGGGGAGATTGTTAGGAATGAATTTTGAAGCCTTTGGTAGTCATTCTGTAGCAGTGGTTGTTGCATTCATGACTATGATTGTCATTGATGTCAACATAGTGATACTTTGGATTTTAGCAGAGAAGTAGGCATAGTTTTGTTTTGCACACATGTTATATTGCAAATTGAGTTATGCATAGTTTATGGTATGTTCTTTGTTGTGTTATTAGCCTATGGTTAAGAGCACAAAAAGAAATTCATTTATTCATGAAAGTTATAAGCATTTTGGTGGAAGCAGTATTCTGGCAGTATTCCTGTGTAGCGGTTTTTGGTAATCGGAGGATATCTCCTAACCGGGATGGAATCTGATTCTACGTAGTTAAAGGGAAGTTTGAGACTCATTGGTGGTGATGTGGTTCATAGCACAAACTTTGAGGTCACATGATTGGAAAGTTATTATATCTGGAAGCCTACATTTTTATGTAATTTTGATGTAGCGTGTTGAAATTATTATTTTGTATTTACATGCCAACTCATTTGTAATTATTTGAGTGTGGTATAAAGGAAGGAATGTTTTTTTTATTGAGATAGTGGATTGTAAGAGTTGTAATATGAAGTTGTGAAAGTTGTGATGTGAATGTATGCATGAAGTGAAGAAAAGAGCTAATTCAGTGATGAAGGAAGACTTGAGAAGTACAAAGATCTGGATTTGTGATCTTGTGTAGCAGAGAGTGCAGTTTTGGCATAGTGTGAAGGAGGTAACATATTTCATATTATTCTATTGAATAGTCCTAAGATCTATTGCATAGTGAGTTTAGAGATCTTGCCTTGAAGCTGTTTGGGCAGTGGGTCCTTCTATCTTCCATAACTCCTAACAGGGTTAGAATCTTTTAACAGGGATTCAAAATATCCTAATAGAGATTCATATGTACTAAATCTATTTCATAAGACTCCTAACAGGGTCCATCCTCTAACAAGGAACTTTCATATTAGTGCATCATTTTGTGGGCATCATTCCCATCGGGGTTTACTCTTTGATCAAGAGGTTCCCTAGTTAACATATCTTGTGTTATTGTGTCATTGTGTATGATTATCCTTCTATGGTTGGTTACTACATTAGTTATATGGTTTAAAGCTGTTGAAGTTGATATTGAAGTTAATGTTGATAAATGGTTTAATTATCAGATAACTGATTCACCCCCCCTCTTAGTTATCTTGGTGGTCTTTACTTTCTAACAGTCCCTTGTGTACCCTAATTACAAAAAAGTGTCAAACTTTGACAGGTTGGTTTTCACAATTTATGGAACTTGCACATGAACTGTTTGAACCTATAGGGTCATGTTAGGCTCCTCTATAATATACTGTCTCATTTTTTGAATGCTCAGAGTTGTTTTTGTAGGGCAACATTTTTTTGTTCATGCAAAAATTGTTAGATACACTTAGTGCAAAGTTACTAAGCATCTCATGTCACATTCTATTCATCATGGGCATGAACCAACACCTCAATCAAGTTTATTTTTATGGGTTTACACTATAATGGTCCAACCTTTCCTCTTGATGTGCCAAAACTCTTAGTGGCATAACCTACCAGTGAACATATCACATTCTTTTTCATTGTTGGAATGAACTCAAGCCTTAATAATGTTCATTTGGGTGGGTTTACGCTATGCATGGTCCCTCTTTGCCTCTTGACATGCTGGAATTTTTTTTCAATTTGTCTAAGTAGGATATCAAGTTGTTGTCATTATGGAAACATATAATCACTATGATGATCACACTATAGTAGCAAGCAATTTTGTAAGAGCACAAGTGAAAATTGTCTATGTATAGCAGTATTTTCTAGTCTGATCAGAGACTATTTTGGTTAGCAATGTTCATAGAAGTAGGTTCAGTACATGCACACTTGAACATGGATAGTTCTATGTATATTAAAGACACATGTGAAAGCACAAGTCTTTACGACATGTACGGAAAGAGATATTATAGAATAACATAGATAGAGTTGAAGCCAACTTGAACAGAGCAAGAAGACATAATAAGAATGATAGTTAAGGGATTATTTTGTTTAAAAAAATAATGAAGTAACTGTTAGGAATGAATGCAAAGTATTTTGGTAGTCATTCTGTAGCAGTTGTTGTTGCATTCATGACTTGGATTGTCATTGATGTCAACACGGTGATATTTTGGATATTAGCAGGAAAGCAGGTACAATTTTGTTTTGCGCACATGTTGTATTGCAGATTGGATTTTATGTAGTTGATGGTATGTTCTTTGGTGTTTTATTAACCTATGGTTAACAATGCAAAAAGAAATTCATTCATTTGTGAGAGTTATGAGCATTTTGGTGAAAGCAATGTTTAGACAGTGTTTCTGTGAAGTGATTTTCAGAAATTAGAGGATATCTCTTAGATGGGATGGAATCTGATTTAGCGTAGTTAAAGGGATTTTGGAGACTCATTAATGATGGCGTGCTTCATAGTGCAAACTTTGAACTTATGTTTGGAGAAAGTTACAGTATCTGGAAGCCGACAGTTTTATGTGAATTCTGTGTGTAGCATGTAGAATTTATTATTTTGTAATTCAGGACCGACTCATTTGTAATTATTTGAGTTTGGTATATAAGAAGGAATTTTTTCCTTCTTGTAATATGTACTATGAAGATTGAGATGTGAATATATGCATGAAGTGAAGAAAAGAGCTAATTCAGTGATGAAGGAAGACTTGTGAGTATAGAGATCTGGAATTGTGATCTTGTGTAGCAGAGAGTGTGGTTTTGGCATAGTGTGAAGGAGGTAATATATTTAATATTATTCTATTGAATAATTCTAAGATCTTTTGGATAGTGGGTTCAAAGATCTTTCCTTGAAGCTGTTTGGGCAGTGGTTCCTTCTGTCTTCCACAAACTCTTAACCGAGTTAGAATCTTTTAACAGGGATTCAAAATCTCCTAACAGGGATTTATATGTACTGAATGTATTTCATAAGACTCCTAATAGGGTCCATCCTCTAACAAGGAACTTTCATATTAGTGCATCATTTTGTGGGCATCATTCCCACTGGGGTTTACTCTTTTCAAGAGGTTCCCTAGTCAACATATCTTGTGTTATTGTGCAATTGTGTATGGTTATCTTTCTATGGTTGATCAGTACATTGATTATATTTTTTGAAGTAGTTGAATGGTTAAATTATCTGATAACTGATTCACCCCCCCCTCTTATTTATCTTGGGGATCTTTACTTTCTAACAATTGGTATCAGAGTAGCAGGTCCTTGAAAGAAAAGTTTAACAACTTAAGGAGATCCATGGCAAATTTCAGAAAAGAAAGCCCTAATTTTGATGGAGTAAATTTTGACGGCTGGAAAGAAAAGATGAAGACACATCTATTGTGTTTAGGACCAAGTTATTGGTTGATTACAAAGAATGTGAAGACTATCATTGAGGAACACAATCTAGAGGTAGGAACTAAAGACGAACTAGATCTATTCATGTGTAACATACTTGCAAGAGAAGCACTTTTGTCAGCACTACCAGAGAATGAATATAGCCAGGTAAGATGTTTGAAAACATCTCATGCAATTTGGAAAGCTTTACATTCTACTTTTGAAGGTGATGAACATGCAAAGAAGGCTAGATTACATAATTGGATTTGTGCATTTGAAGATATCAGAATGATGGAAGATGAATCTATTAGAAGATATATTGGTAGGATGTCTGAGATTGTAATAGGAATAAAGTCTTGTGGAGGTGATAAGATAGAGAATGAAGTGATATGGAAAATTTTGAGAACTTTGACACTAGTATTCAAGCAGACAACACAGATGATTGAACAAGTGATACCTTGTACATCAAACTTTTCAAGAGAGACTCTTCTTGGAAGATTAGAAACAATAGAGATGAACTTGAGATTATTAGGAGAGCTACCTAGAATGGAAAGCATTCAGTGCTCTTAACATTAGACTTACAAGAAGTACTAGTGTGAATGGAGATTATGCCAGTAGTAGTAGATCTGAGGAAGATAAGAAGATTGAAGAAGGTATTGCATTACTTGTAGAAAGAGAACCAGATGGTAAGAAAATTTTTAAATGTTGGACTTGTCAAGAATATGGTCATTTTGCATCTAAATGTCCTAAAAGAGTTAAGAAGTATAGAAGCAATTTTAAACCTAGGAGATCTAAAGAATGTTATTATGCAAATGATGAAGATCTTGAAGCAGGAATTGAAAAACATTTAAGTGACAGTGATAATGATAACTTTGAGGAAATAGGATTTGTAGCAATTAAAAATGAAAGTTCTGAATCTAATAAAAGGGAAGAAAAAGCATTAGTTTCACAAGTTGAAAAGAAATCTGATTGGACTATAGATAGTGGTTGTTCACATCATATGACTAGAGATAAAAGAAAGTTTGTTAAGTTAGATAATTATGATGGAGGAATTGTTAGGGTTGGTAACAATGCACCTTGTTTGATTAAGGATATAGGATCTATTACTCTTTATGGAAAGACTAACACTAATGATGTTTACTTTGTTGATGGATTAAGACATAATCTACTAAGCGTTGGACAATTGGCTGATAAGGGTTATCAAGTTTGGTTTTCTGAGAAAACTTGTGTGATAAAAGATAAAGATGGAAATCTGATTGGAAAAGGATCCAGAACCAGAGGTAATGTATTTCAGTTGAATCCTACTAAGATGACATGTTTGATAACTAGGATTGATGATAGTTGGTTATGGCATAAAAGGTTTTTTCATATAAACTTTGATAATATTGTCAAGGTGAGCACTAAACTAGCGGTAAGAGATTTACCTAGAATTATGAAACCTACTAACATGATTTGCAAAGAATGTATAATGGCAAAGCAAAAAAGGAGTTTATTTCCCAACAAGAAGTTCACATCGACAAAGAAGCTATAGATTGTTCATACAGACTTGAGTGGTCCTACTAGGACTAGAGGATTCTATGGAAAAAGGTATTTTATGATTCTTGTTGATGATTTTACAAGGATGATGTGGATTGCATTTTTGAAAGAAAAATCTGAAGCATTTGATAAATTTAAGATCATGAAAAGAAAAATTGAGAATGAATCTGGAATGAAGATTAAGTGTCTAAGATCTGATAGAGGTGGTGAATTTACATCTAGAGAGTTTAACACCTTTTGTGAAATGAATGGTATTAAGAGACAACTTTCATCCCCTAGAACACTAGAACAAAATGGTATTGCAGAAAGAAGGAATAGGTCAATAACTGAAGCAGCAAGAGCTATGTTGTTTGAAAATGATTTGGCTAAGACTTTTTGGAGAGAAGCAGTGAACACAGTAGTATACACTATGAACAGAGTACAAATCAGAGCAGATACAAACAAGACACCTTATGAATTATGGTTTGGACATACACCCTCAGTTAAGTATTTTAGAATTTTTGGAAGTAAATGTTATATAAAGAGAGATGATGATATAGGAAAGTTTGATCCTAGAAGTGATGAAGGAATATTTCTTGGATATTCTTTAAAAAGCAAAGCATATAGATGTTATAACAAAAGAACTAAGACTATTGTTGAAAGTGCAAATGTAAAAGTTGATGAGAAGTTTAAAATTCAAGAAAGAATGCTTGATTATGAATCTGATGGAGAAGCACAACCTCAGCCTAACATTGAAAATGTAGAATTATTTTTTGAAACTAATAGTGATCTGCTGAATGAAAGTCATACTGAAGAAAATAGAGAAGAAAAATAAGAAGAAAATAGAGAAGAAAATAGAGAAGAAAATAGAGAAGAAAGTAGAGAAGAATCTATAGTTGGAACAAGATCAGTAACTATGACACCTAACAGGTATACTTCAAGACATCACCCTATTGAGCAAGTTATTGGAAGTTTAGATAGAGGAGTTTTGACTCGAAATAAGGTACATTTATGTTTGATTTCTCAAATTGAACCTAAGACTACTAATGAAGCTTGTGAAGATGAACATTGGATTATTGCTATGAAAGAAGAACTAGAGCAGATTGAAAAAAACAAGACATGGGAATTGGTCACTAGACCTAAAGACAAGAATGTGATTGGAACAAAGTGGGTATTCAAAAACAAGATGAATGAACAAGGAGAAGTGATAAGAAACAAAGCAAGATTGGTATGTAAAGGATATTCACAACAAGAAGGAATTGACTATGAAGAAACTTTTGCACCTATGGCCAGACTTGAAGTAGTGAGAATTTTTTTAGCATATGCAGCTTACAAGAAATTTAAAGTGTATTAGATGGATGTGAAGTCAACATTTTTGAATGGTGAATTGGAAGAAGAAGTCTACATTGAGCAGCTTGAAGGTTTTCCTTTGACACAAGAAGGAGATATGGTATGTAAGTTAAAAAAATCTTTATATGGATTAAAACAAGCACCTAGAACCTAGTATGCAAGATTGGATAAGTATTTATTAAAATTGGGATTTATAAAAGGAACAAAAAATAGTAACTTATACACAAAAGAAATTGAGAATGGTTTTTTGGTTATAGTTATATTTGTTGATGATATTATCTTTGGAGGAGAAGATGAAGCTAGTGACAAATTTGCAGATGAAATGAAGACTAAAGTTGAGATGAGCATGATTGGAGAAATGAAATATTTTTTGGGATTATAGATAACACAAAGCAAGGAAGGTATATTTGTAAGTTAGACTAAGTATTTCAATGACTTATTGAAAATATTTTGAATGGAAGATTCTAAACCTGTTGGAACACCTATGGTAACCAAACATAAGTTATCTAGCAAAGATGAGACACCAACAGTTGAGCAGAAAAAGTACAGATCTATGATTGGAGGATTGTAGTACTTGACACATACAAGACCTGATATAGCACATTTAGTTGGGATTGTAGCAAGATTTCAAGTAGAACCTAGAGAATCACATTATGCACCAGTAAAGAGGATACTGAGATATCTGAAAGGAACAATGGATTATGGATTATGGTATGAGAATTATGATGATTTTACTTTATGTGCCTATACTGATACAGATTGGGGAGGCAGAGTTGATGACAAGAAAAGCACCAGTGGTGGAGCCTTTTTTCTTGGAGGAAAATTGGTCTCTTGGCTAAGTAAGAAGTAGAATTGTACTTCACAAAGTACAACAGAAGTAGAATATGTTGCAGCAGCAAATAATTGTAATCAGATTATTTGGATGAAGCAGATGTTGAAGGATATTGGAATAAAGTTTGATGAGCTTGTTGTTATACATTGTGATAACACCGGTACAGTGAGTATGTCAAAAAATCATATTTTACATTCTAAGACTAAACATATTGAGATCAAGTATCATGTTGTAAGAGAGAAAGTTGTAAAAAAGGAGTAAGATTAGAGTACATAAGTACAAAGGAGCAGATAGCAAATATATTTACAAAGCCTTTACCTAAGGATAAATTTGTGTATCTAAGAGGTATTCTTGGGGTTATGCCCCAACCTATTTTTGAGAATTGATGCAGATGATTGCATCCATCCAGTGGTATATGAGCCCTATCTTTCTTCTGGATTGGATGTTGGAACTTCCTCTATGGGGGAGTTTATGAGCTGAGTCATGAGGACTCTTGTTATTGTATTTTTATGAAAAGTGTCTTTTGAAATTAAGTTGTTGTTGACTTAGTGATGGTATTTCTATCATTGATGTCAATGGGGGAGAGATATGCATGAAAAAAATTGTGGATTGTATGAGAGAGCTGAATAGGAAAACAAAGCAAGATTTAATTTAATATTTTGCAGTGATGTTGCAGTATTGGATTTTTGGAACATTGGATGTTTTTCATCTATGTTGCCATCAATGCCAATGGGGGAGATTGTTAGGAATGACTAAAAAGTATTTTGGCAGTCATTCTATAGCAATTTTTGTTGCATTCATGACTTGGATTGTCATTGATGTCAACACAGTGATATTCTGGATATTAGCAGGAAAGTAGGTACAGTTTTGTTTTGCGCACATGTTGTATTGTAGATTGGATTTTGAATATTTGATGGTACGTTCTTTGGTGTGTTATTAACCTATGGTTAATAGCACAAAAATAAATTCATTCATTTGTGAGAGTTATGAGCATTTTGGTGAAAGCAGTGTTTAGACAGTGTTTCTGTGAAGCAATTTTTGGAAATTGGAGGATATCTCTTAGCTGGGATGGAATCTGATTTTGTGCAGTTAAAGAGATGTTAGAGACTCATTAATGATGATTTGGTTCATAGTGCAAACTTTGAAGATATGTTTGGAGAAAGTTACAGTATCTGGAAGCCGACAGTTTTATGTGAATTCTGTGTGTAGCATGTAGAATTTATTATTTTGTAATTGAGGACCAACTCATTTGTAATTATTTGAGTTTGGTATATAAGAAGGAATTTTTTCCTTGTTGTAATATGTACTATGAATATTGAGATGCGAATATATGCATGAAGTGAAGAAAAGAGCTAATTCAGTGATGAAGGAAGACTTGTGAGTACAGAGATCTGGAATTGTGATCTTGTGTAGCAGAGAGTGTAGTTTTGGCATAGTGTGAAGGAGGTAATATATTTCATATTATTTTGTTGAATAATTCTAAGATCTTTTGGACAGTGGGTTCAGAGATCTTGCCTTGAAGCTGTTTGGGCAGTGGGTCCTTCTGTCTTCCACAAACTCTTAACCGGGTTAGAATCTTTTAACAGGGATTCAAAAACTCCTAACAGGGATTTATATGTACTAAATGTATTTCATAAGACTCCTAATAGGGTCCATCCTCTAACAAGGAACTTTCATATTAGTGCATCATTTTGTGGGCATCAATCCCACTGGGGTTTACTCTTTTCAAAAGGTTCCCTAGTCAACATATCTTGTGTTATTGTGAAATTGTGTATGGTTATCTTTCTATGGTTGATCAGTACATTGATTATATTGTTTAAAGTAGTTGAATGGTTAAATTATCTGATAACTGATTCACCACCCCCCCTCTTAGTTATCTTGGGGATCTTTACTTTCTAACATTAACCATATAAGGGACAACATCCTAGACGTTAACCCTTAGGAAACATGAACTAGTTTTTGTATTTAGGAAAGATTTTATGCTTTGTAAAGCCGACTGTAAAGTTATTATTCTTAATAAATTGTATATATGTAAGAATCATGTAATGCAATGTAAGATAGATGTAATAAGATATTGTAATAATGTGATGCTATGTTGTATACTGCAAAAGAAAATCAAGAAGACTCTGTATATAAAGCGAAGATCCTAGAAAGCTAAATCAGAATAGGAAATCTATTCAGCAGCAGTGAAAGGTTATACACTTTACTTTTGTATTTAGATATCATTGTATTTTACATGTTTGGGTAGTGAGCTCATCTTGTAAACATCCTATTTTTGTAATCCCAACTCCTAGCAGGGTTGAGGCTTCTAACAAGGCCTAGAGTCCTTTAATCAGGACAGAGACACTATATGCATGTAATAGACTGCTGATAGGGTCAACATCCCTAACTGGATACTTTGAATTAGTGGATCAGTTGTGGGTATCATCCCCACTGGGGTTCTCTGTTGGCTAGGGTTTCCTTGAGAAAAAAACATGGTGTTATGAGTTCATTTTCTTTATTGCTATGCTTGGTGTTTAGTTTACTTTATTTTGCAAGCTTCAAGTTAATTTGTTATATCCATAATTAGGAAAAAGTAAAATTTTGTAGAATGCTAAATCACCCCCCCTCTCAGTATTCCCTATTTCTAACAATTGGTATCAGAGCTTAGTTACTCAAAACAAAGTTATTCGGAAAAAGCCTAATAGCTTGAGTAAGATCTCTATGGATATGGACCAATTGCAGAAAACTCTTGAAGAAGCTCTTGAACATATTGATATTCTTACTGAAGAAAGAGATACTCTAAAAGGGAAATATGATGATGCGAAGAATTTAATTGAGAAACTAAAATAAAAAGTGGAAGAACTTAAATCAAAGAAAGAACCTACAATTCAAATCAAAGATTGTGATGAAATTTCAAATCTGAAGAAAGAAAATGATATCCTTAAACATGAGTTGAAAATTGTAGATATGAAGTTATGCTTGAAAGATGGAAATAGAAAGAATGAATCAAATCTGAAATCTGAAAATGAAGATTTGAAGTCTAAACTTTGTAAAGTGGCATTTGAACTTGAGAAAACTAAATTACAGTATGTTGAACTTGAGAAGTACAATACAATTGCGAAAGGTGAATTGACTCAGTCTAAAAAACATTTTGAAAAACTGTATCCCTCTAGTGAGAAGATTGATGAACAAATGTCTTATCAAAAGCCATACTATGATACAGCTGGTCTTGGATTTATTTCATGCAAGATAAGTGAAGAATGCAGGGAACCAGATTTGAAACCCTCTGAGAACAAAGATGAAATGAAATCTGATGAAGCTAACAAATCTAAAGACATACCTAATCCACATAAAGAAAATGAACCACCTAAAGATATGCGAAGAGAATTCAAAGGTAGATGTTTTGTATATAATACTTTTGGAGATATGAAGAAAGATTGCATAGGTAAGCAATTCAAACCTCTCCGTGGTTATTGTTTTAATTATCATGGTTTTGGACATAGAGCTATTGATTGTAAGAAACCTAGATCTAATGATAACAATAATAGTAGTAGAATGTTTAGATATACTAACCATCTAGATAAAAGACCTACTAAAGATATGAAAAAGAGAAATGGAGTTGTGTTTTATAGATGCAACAAGATTGGACACATTGCCAAAAATTGTAGATCACAATTCAGTTAGATAGGACCAAGATATGGAAACAATGGAGTAGTTTTCCAGATATGCAACAAATTTTGTCACACAACAAGATTTTATAGAATGAACAACATGAGGAACCCTAATCCTAGAAGTTATACAAGGAGAAATGAGAACAAAAACAATAGTAAGAAAGGATGTTGTAGAAACTCAAAAGAAGTTAAATTTGTTAAAGCCACAGATCAAGAAAGCACACTGAGTACACAAGGTAATTAGATAGGGGAAGTATCTAATAGTAAGTGTGAATCTTTTCCTAACCCATCTCAAAGCACTTGTAGTAATTAATGAAGAATGTATTGGAGTAGAAGATTAGATTAGTGTAAAAGTTAGAGTAGATTGAATTAAGTCTTGTGAAGTTAATATGAGGTAGTATATGATGTAATGATGCTATGGTTAAGAGTGCATGAGCTAATATGAATGTATGCAAGTACAAGAAAAGAATGAAGTTTTACAGGTAACCAAGAATAGATTTTTGGAAAGATGCGGCAAAGGAATTGAATGCAATGTCAGAATCTTGAAAGATTGAAAGGATAAAAGTATATGATCGGTATTATTTGATCATTCAAGTGACTACAAGTGATAATAAGAGCAATATAGTAGAGATTAAGAGTAGTTTGTAGGATTTAGAGAAGGATTTCATGCTAGATCTATGCAAAGCCCTAAATTGAGTATTTGAGGTATTTTACTCAGTAAATATATCAAAGTAGTTAAGTTTTGCAAGAATCATGGATGCATCACTTGTTCTCTAGATAAAAGATTCAATTAGACCTAGAGTTAAAAGGGAACCAGTAGAACCCTTGGAAGAAAACCCTACTCTTACGTTATTATTCATTCCAGGCGGAGTTCTGCATTTAGAAGATGTGAAAAATTATTTGAAATAAAAGTTTGAGACCTTAAGTGATAGAAACCTGATCATGGAATATGAAAAGATATACAATTAGAACATGTCATTCAAAGTAGGGTTTGAACATTTGAAATATAATGAGGTTGTCAAGTACCCACTTCATTATGAATTTCAGGATGATGAATGCACTAAGATAATTTTGAGCAAAACTCACAATGGAAAATTTTGGTTAGATGATAGAGTGATAGATATCACTGCAGACCTAATTCATGAGGTAACCAGTATATCAAAATTTGGAGTTGTACCCTTTAATGAGAAGAATGTAATGAAAACTGTATTGGACAACATTAAGTCATCTTACAATGGTAGAGGAATTTTAATAAGCAAGATTATACATGATGATGTTAGATATGTAAGCAAGATTTTAACATGTAAGTTTTGTGAAAATTCTAGAGAAGATGATATGGTTGTTGGTATGGTACATGCAAATTATTTGATGTGTGTTGAAAAAGCTCAAGTTGTTATGTGTGAAATTCTGAGAATTCAGTTATTTGAGAACCTTGAGAAGATTAAGAAAACTAAGAACTCACAGTTTAGATTCTCATCTCTGATCACATATATGCTTTTTTATTTGTTGAGAAGACTTCTATATACTATTGGATAATATTGGAATGCCAACAAGAATACAATGGATAGAATTAATAAGGTGTATCTAAGACACCCTATAGACAAGCTAAATGAGAGCACAACCTTGGTAATTAAGACTTTTTAGAACCAAATGATAAAAAGATCAAGGATTCCACCAGCTATAGCAGAGAAATAGAAAAATGAGATATGCTTTATGGTTGACATAGATTTCACTTTTGTTGAAGAATTTGAACCTAGAGTGAAATTTATAGATCCACTTGGATATGAAATCTCTGAAGCTGAAATTGAAGAGTATATAAGTAGATTACTAAAGTGTAAGTTAGATACAAATAGTTCTAGATTTGGAACTTATGAGCATAAATTTAACTCCGCAAAGTCATTAAAGGCAGAGAAATTAGCTAAAAAGAGAGTTGACAACATAATAAAGAAATTCTAAAAGATACAGGCATAACAATGTTGGAAATATAGATGGAGTAACTGAGAGGGGGGGGTGAATCAGTTAACCACAAAACTATTATCACAAATCCCTTAGATGTCTTATTAATTCATTTACTGTTGTCACTCGGTAAACATACAGAGAAATGCTGAAACTCGGTTATTGCAGTGAGTATTAATTATAACTATTCTTAAGCATTCATTAGTGATTAACATGCATGCATAAAGAAAATAACATGAACACAAGAGACACCAGATTTAACATGGAAACTCAATATGGGAAAAACCACCAATGTAACTAGTTACTATTTTTCACTCTTCTGAAGTGATACCCTGTTAGGAGCCAACCTAGTATAAGGTTACAAAACACACTGTTAGGTGTGACCTTGTTAGAGGATTTAATCACCCTGTTAGGAGTACCCTTGTAAGAGGTCTTGAAACAATTCAATAGAACTGTCACCTTGTTAGAGGATTTACAAAATGGCTGTTAAACCAACTCAGTTAAGAGATTTTGAAATCACTGCTACAATGGTAAGAAAGTAACAATGAAATGACCTGAATAATGATGCAACTAAATTTTTCATTACAGATCTCTATTCTGCTTCACTAGATCCTTCTTGATCAAATAAATCTTTGCTTCTCCTCAAGGATATCTAACCATCCTTCAAAATTCACACATACCTTCCTTCAAAATGATTTGCATGTTCACTCACAAACTTCCACACTTGCACATTATTCTTCCACACTGAATTCACCACTTGACCTTCTATATATACCATTCAGATTGTCAAGTCAGGACTAATAATCATTACAAACATTAACACTCATTACAACAGTCAGCTGGAATAAAAAAACTTTATTTCTCAAATTAACAAAATCCTTTATTGGGCTGACCTTGCTCGGTAAACACTAATCCTGAAAAGATTTCCTTTGGTGACCAAGTCAACTTGGTAAACACTAACTTTCCTTTGATAACCATGGAAGCTTGGTTAACACTATTTTTTGCCATACTTTCCTTTGACGCCCGAGAGATCTCGGTAGACACCGAAAACTACCTTACTGACTGATTGAGCTCAGTAGACATAAAAAACTCCTTATTGATATGACATTTGTGTGACATCAAAGACAACACACAATTAGACAATTGTATCCAACAATCTCCCTCAAACAATTGTATCCAACAATCTCCCTCTTTGGCATTGATGGCAACACAACATGTCATAGCAAAATGAAATTTCACAGAAAACATAGAATAAGGAACATATCCTTAGCTTCATTCTGATTCTTATCTTAGTCAGAAAACTTCTCTCTCTGACTAAAAACTCTCCCTCTTAACTTCTCAAATCCTCCTTAGAAATTTCTTGAAATGACAGAAAACTCTCCCTCTTTGACAACACATGCCAAAGACAACTCACACACTACTGGTGAATACCAATGTACCTTAAGTACTGATTCATATGCAATGATTCTTTGACTATGCTGCATCAACTGATTGATCTTCAACATGCTCTGGTTGATGCATCACTAAAACTTTATTTAGTGAACTTTGGATATGGGAATGGCCCCTAACTTACCTCTTAGATACAAAAATGCATCCTTAGGTAGTGGCTTGGTGAATATATCTGCAATCTATTCTTTTGTATGAACATATTCCAATCTGATTTCCTTGTCCAGCACCAATTCTCTAACAAAGTGATATTTTATATCAATGTGCTTGGTTTTGGAATGCATTACTGGATTCTTTGAAATATTTATTGCACTTGTATTATCACAAAATATAATAACTAGTTCTTTGATCTCAACCTTCATGCCTTCCAATAACTATTTAAGTCAAATAATATTAGAGTAGTTTACTATTGCAGCAACATATTCTACTTCTAATGTGGATTGGGATGTGTAATTTTTCTTTTTACTGGTCCAAGATACCAACCTCTTGCTAAGAAAGAATGCTCCACCGCTTGTACTCTTTCTGTCATCAATGTTTCCTGCCCAATCAGCATCAATAAACACTTTTAAGTCCAGATTGCCTCCAAATTTATACCACAACCCATAATCTTCAGTTCCTTTCAAGTATCTCAAGATTCTTTTGATTGCCATCATATGATTTTCTCTGGGTTTTGCTGAGAATCTTGCTACTATACCAACTGCTAAGGCAATATCAGGCCTTGTATGAACTACATACTGTAATTTTCCAATCATTGATCTGTATAAGGTCTGATCTACTTCTTTTGAATCATCATCTTTGGTAAGCTTCAATCCAGTACACATGGGGGTACCAACTAGTTTTGAATCTTCCATACCAAACTTCTTAAGTATTTCCTTGATGTATTTAGACTGAGTAATGTAGATACTGTTCTTTCTCTGCTAAATCTGAAGACCAACAAAGAACTTTATTTGACCAAACATAGACATTTCAAATTTTTTGTTCATTTTCTCTAAAAATTATTTGCACTAATCATCATTACCTATAAACACAGTATCATCCACAAATATTTCTGCCAAAATAATTTTGTTATCTGGTCCTTCCTTGATGTACAAACTACTGTTATCATTAGCTCTTTTGAAACCAATCTGAATAAGATAGTTATGTAATCTTTCATACCATGCTCTAGGGGCTTGTTTCAGACCATACAAAGCTTTGTGTAACTTTCAGACCATATTCCTTTTGTCTAGATGAGTAAAACCTTCAGGTTTCTCAATGTAGACTTCTTCATCAAGAATACCATTGAGAAATGTAGATTTTACATCCATCTGATATACCTTAAATCCTTTATGTGCTGCATATGCAAGTAGAGTCCTTACACCTTCTAATCTTGCAACAAGGGAAAAAGTCTCACCATAATCTATGCCTTCTTCTTGAGAATATCCTTTACACACCAATCTAGCTTTGTTTCTTGAGACTTGACCATCTTCATTCAACTTATTTCTGAATACCCATTTTGTTCCAATTACATTTTTATCTTTAGGCCTAGGTACAAGAGTCCATGTTTTTTTCTTCTCTATTTGTTCTATTTCTTCATTCATAGCCTCAATCCAACTTTCATTTTCCAATGCATCTTTGACATTTCTAGGTTCAAAATCAGCAAGTAAACATGTACCTTTTAGTTTACTTCTTGTCATAGTACCTTCTGATTTGTTTCCAATAATCTGATCTGGTGTATGATGCCTCCTGACATACTTGGCCAATACAGGTTCCTTGCCTCTTGAATGAGTTAAATTGCCATCTTCTTGAATTTCATCTTCAGGTTCTGGTTGCTTGGGCTTGGTAGATATTTTCTCGGTAGCTTCAGACTGAGACTCAGTTCCTTGTGACTCGGTTTGAACTTCTTCTTGTGACTTGGTTTGAACTTCTTCTGGTGACTCAATTATTGTACTGGGCTTGGTAGATGCAGTCTCCTTATTGACATATGTGTTTGGTAATGTATCAGGTTCAATGTAAACAAATCTCCTATAATCCTCTGGTTCCCTTTTTCTTTCTTATTCAGTCTTTTCTACAAACTCATCAGCTTTCACATGTGCACTTTCTATGATTTTGTGAGTAGACAAATTCAAACATCTATATGCCTTACTCTTGTAAGAATATCCCAAAAATATTCCTTCATCACTTTTCACATCAAATTTGCCTTTTCTATATTCTTTTAAGATGTAACATTTACTACCAAATACTTTTAGGTAACTTACATTGGGTTTATAGCCATACCATAACTCATATGGAGTTTTGAATGTATCTTTCTTCAACTATACTTAGTTTAAGGTATGAACTGCAGTGCTGATAGATTCCTTCTAGTATTTCATAGCAATTTTCTTTTCAATCATTAGAGTCCTTGCACAATCCATGATAGATCTATTCCTCCTTTTAGCTATTCCATTCTGCTCAAGAGTTCCTAGGGCTAATACCTATCTTTTTATTCCTCTTTGAATGCAAAAATTATAGAATTCATGGGAGATGAATTCACCACCTCTATCTGATCTCAAGCACTTCATTCTTTTCCCTCTTTCCTTTTCTACTCTTGCCAAATACCATTTGAATTTCTCAAATGCTTCTGACTTTTCTCTTAAATACATAACAGTCATCCTTCTAGAGTAATCATCAACAAAGAGAATAAATAATTTTTCTCCAGTATAGCTCTCAATTCGAATAGGTCCACACAAATCACTATGCAGAATTTCCAAAATATCTTCAGACTAATATTTTTTACTTTTAAAGCTAGTCTTTCCCATTTTACCGATCTGACAATTCTTGCATATACCAACATCAGGTTTCTTCAAAGTAGGAATACCTCTTACTTTCTTGAATTTGCTTATTTTCACCATATTATCAAAATTTACATGACATAACCTTTTGTGCCATAACCAACTTTCTTCAATTTGAGAAACAAAAAATGAGCATTCACCAAGATCAAGATAAAACAAGTTACCTTTGGTTTGTATGCCTGATCCAATCAGTTTTCACTTGTCATCCAGCAGTCTTGCTTTGCCATGCATGAATTCAACCTTGAATCCAATGTTGATTAGATGTGATACACTTAGAAGATTATGCTTTAGTCCTTCAACCCAATATGCATTATCACATATAAGTTCTTTGGTTAATGAGATTCATCCTCTTTGGTTTATGCAACAAGGTTCATTGTTTACAAACCTTACATTACCACCATCATAGTCTTCAAGGTGCTCAAACTTTTTTTTGTCACCAGTGATATGATGTGAACATCCACTATCTATGATCCATGTATCATTTTTACTTACATGAGAGATAAGTGCCATCTTATCTTCATCATCATTAGATTCATCTTTTACAGCAATGTAGACAATTTCATCTTCACTATTATCAAAATCCTTAGCCATAAAACATGTTTTCTTACCTTTATCCTTGAATGATTTGAGATTCTTCTTGCCATTGTACTTGTAACCTTTCTTCTCATTCTTGCTTTTCTTGTTTGGGCACCTAGTTGCAATATGACCAATTTCTTCACATGAAAAATAGATTAAGGGAGTTTTACCTTTGTATTTACCTCTGCGTCTAGAATATTTCTTTGCAAGTAATGCTTCAATAACTTCAAGATCACTACCAGAACTTTCCTCTGATTCTTCTTCACTCTTTGACTGGATGTCCTTTATTTTCTTTCCCTTCTTAAGTGAAATTTTGGCCTCAAATGCTGATTCAATATTTTTGGAAGTTGGAACATAGTTGTCATAGTTATCCAACTCAAAGGCTATCAATCTTCCCACTAAGGCATCCAAAGTTATATTGTGATTTTCTTCACATCTTCTTTCTTGAATAGCAGATACTCTTATTGCATAGATAGGGAGTAATGTTCTAAGAACCTTACTTATAACAGTTTCATCATCAATTGTTCCTCCAAAAGCTCTAATTGCACTAACACTTGCCTTGATCCTTTTAACATATTTTGCAATCTTTTCATCTTCTCTCATTTTCATCTGATCAAACTATCCTCTTAGGCTTTCTACTTTGGCTCTCTTCACATTGTCATCACCACCATAAATTTTCTTCAGCTTGTTCCACATTGCATAAGCAGTTGTGTAGACTTTGATCTCATCAAATTCTTCATAGCTGAGAGTTGATGCAATGTCTTGTTGGAAACAATTGTCTGAAGAAAATTGCTACTCAAATTATGTATTGTCTTCGATATCATACAATGTCATAGTCTGCAACAATCAGTACCTACCGAGCTCAGTCGGTCTACTTGGCAGTAAAATTAGTGCTTACCGAGTTCACTCGGTTATCAAAGAAAATCAGCATTTACCGAGTTCACTTGGTTATCAAAAAAAATCAGTGTTTACCGAGTTCACTCGGTTGTCAAAAGAAAAGTTAGCTTTTACCGAGTTCAGTCAGTTATCGAAGAAAAAGGATTATCAGTGTTTACCGAGTTCCCTCGGTCTGCGAAAGATTGTAGAAGATTTCATTATGGTCACCGAGCACTATCAGCCCTTGAAGGATCTTTGCAAATAAAGTTTTCTTAATTCAGCCGACTGTTATACTAAGTAATGCCGATTTGACAAATCTAAAATCATATAAATAAAAGGTCAAATGTGAAAAATAAAATGAGAAATAGCAGAAGATATATAGAAGAAAGATAGGAAAGGTGTGTGCGAAATTGTGAAGGATGGCCAGATATCCTTGAGGAGTAGCAGAGATATATTCGATCAGGAAGGATCTCACTTATACAGAATAGAGATCTATAATCAGCAAGGCAGTTGCATTATTATACAGGTCATTTTCATTGTTACCTTTTTATCATTGTAACAGTGAATTCTAAATCTCTTAACCGAGTTGGTTTAACAACCATATTGTAAATCCTCTAACAAGGTGACAATTCCATTGAATTTTTCTCAAGACCTCTTACCAGGCCACTCCTAGCAGGGTGATTAAATCCTCTAACAAGGTCACACCTAACAGTGTGATTTGTAACCTTTTACCAGGTTGGCTTCTAACCGGGCATCACTTCAGAAAAGTGAAAATCAGTATCTAGATACATTGGTGGTTTTTCCCATATTGGGTTTCCACATTAAATTTTATGTCTCTTGTGTTCTTAATAGTTATCTTAATCATATACAAGTGGTGATGAATATCTAAAGATAATTTTACTAATACTTTCTGCATCTACCAAGTTACGGCAATCTATTTACCGAGTGTTAAACAGATAATATTTGTTAAGATATCCTAAGGGATCTGAAAAGAAATAATTGTGAAGTGTTTTATGGTTGACTGATTCACCCCCCCCCTCTCAGTCACTTCATCCATATTCCATCAATTGGTATCAGAGCTTTTGGTGCTTGCAGGAAGGGTTTCAAGGACCTAAGCTAAAGATCAGGATGTCTTACAAGAGAGAAATTCCAAAGCTCAATAGAGATAACTTTTCAGCATGGCAAGGTCTCATGAGAATTCATCTGGCTTCCATTGGTGATTCAAGATGCAAATACATTGATGAAGAATACACAGTTCCTATTGGCGCATTAACTGTTGAAGACATTGTAGAGAAAAAGAGTCATAACACCATGATGATAGACATTGCATGAGCTCTCAGCTATGAAAAATTTGATGATATTAAAGAATGCACTACTGCATATGAAATGTGGATCACACTAAAGAAAATATATGGTGGTGATGCAAATGTGAAAAGAGCCAAAGCAGAAAGCCTAAGAGGACAGTTTGACAAGATGAATATGAAAGAAGATGAAAACATTGCAAAATATGTTGAAAGGATCAAAGCAAGTGTTAGTACAATTAGAGCTTCTGGAGGAACAATCTCTGATGAAACTGTTATAAGTAAGGTACTCAGAACATTACTCCCTATCTATGCAATAAGAGTATCAGCTATTCAAGGAAGAAGATGTGAAACAAACCACAATATAACTTTGGATGCTTTAGTTGGAAGATTGACAGCCTTTGAATTAGACAACTATGACAACTATGTTCCAAATTCCAAAAATATTGAGTCAGCATTTGAGGCCAAGGTTTCACTAAGGAAGAACAAGAAAATAAAAGAAGTTTAGTCAGAAAGTGAAGAAGTATCAGAAGAAAGTTCTGATAGTGATCTTGAAATTGTAGAAGCATTACTTGCAAAGAAGTACTCTAAAGGGAAAGGTAAATATAAAGGTAAAACTCCTTTAATCTATTTTTCATGTGAAGAAATTGGACATATTGCAGCTAGGTGCCCAAACAAGCAGGTCAAGGAAGAGAAGAGAGGTCACAAGTACTATGGAAAAAAGAATTTCAAATCATTCAAGGATAAAGGTAAGAAAACATGTTTTATGGCTAAAGATTCTGATGATAGTGAAGAAGAAATTGTCTATATTGCTATAAAAGATGAATCTGATGATGATGAAGATAAGATGACACTTATTTCTCATATAAGAAAAGATGATATATGGATAATAGATAGTGGATGTTCACATCACATGACTGGTGACAAGACAAAATTTGAATACCTAGAAGACCGTGATAGTGGCAATGTAAGATTTGGAAACAATGAACCTTGTTGTATAAAAGGAAAAGGAAGAATCTCATTAACCAAAGAACTCATATTGGATAATGCTTATTGGGTTGAAGGACTAAAACATAATCTTCTAAGTGTAGCACAGCTAATCAACACTGGTTTCAAGGTTGAATTCATGAATAGTCAAGCAAGACTACTGGATGAAAAAGGAAAACTCATTGGATCAGGCAAACAAACAAAAGGTAACTTATTTTATCTTGATCTCAGTGAATATTCATGTTTTATTGCTCAAATTGAAGAAAGTTGGCTATGGCACAAAAGGTTATGTCATGTGAATTTTGATAACATGATGAAAATAAGAAAATTCAAGAAGGTAAGAGGCATTCCTACTTTGAAGAAACCTGATACTGGTCTATGTAAGAATTGTCAGATTGGCAAAATGAGTAAGACTAGTTTTAAGAGTAAGAACTATTAGTCTAAAGAGATTTTGGAAATTGTGCATACTGATTTATGTGGACCTATTGGAATAGAAAGCTATACTGGAGATAAATTCTTTATTCTTTTCATTGATGATTATTCTAGAATGATGACTGTTATGTATTTAAGAGAAAAGTCAGAAGCATTTGAAAAGTTCAAATGGTATTTGGCAAGAGTGGAAAAGGAAATAGGGAAAAGATTGAAATGCTTAAGATCAGACAGAGGTGGTGAATTCATCTCCCATGATTTTAACAACTTTTGCATTGAAAGAGGAATCAAAAGACAGGTATCAGCTCCCAGAACTCCTGAGCAGAATGGAATAGCAGAAAGAAGAAATAGATCTATTATGGATTGTGCAAGGACTCTAATGATAGAAAAGAACATCACCATAAAGTACTAGAAGGAAGCTATCAGCACTGCAGTTCATACCTTGAACCAAGTACAATTGAAGAAAGACACATTCAAAACTCCTTATGAGCTATGGTATGGCTATAAACCCAATGTAAGTTACATGAAAGTATTTGGTAGCAAGTGTTATATCTTAAAAGAATCCAGAAGAAATAAATTTGATGTGAAAAGTGATGAAGGAATATTCCTAGGATATTCTAGCAAAAGCAAGGCATACAAATGTCTGAACTTGTCTACTCACAAAGTCATAGAAAGTATACATGTAAAATTTGATGAGTTTGTAGAAAAGACTGAAGAAGAAAGCAAAAGGGAACCTAAGAACTACAGGAGATTCATTTACATTGAACCTGAAACATTGCCAGACACAACTATCAATGAGGAAACTATATCTATCGAGCCTAGCATAGTAATCAAGTCACAGGAAGAAGTTCAAACTGAGTCACAGGAAGAAGTTCAAATCGAGTCACAGGAAGAAATTCAAACCGAGTCTCAGCCTGAAGCTACCAAGAAAATATCTACCAAGCCAGAGCAACCTGAAGAAGAGATCCTAGAAGACAACAACATGACTCATTCAAAAAGCAAGGAACCTATACTAGCCAAATATGTCAGAAGGCATCATACACCAGATCAAATCATTGGAAACAAATCAGATGGTACTATGACAAGAAGCAAGCTAAAAGGTACATGTCTGCTTACTGATTTTGAACCTAGAAATATCAAAGATGCATTGAAAAATGAAAGTTGGATTGAAGCAATGAATGAAGAATTAGAACAAATACAAAAGAACAAAACATGGACTCTCGTACCTAGACCTAAAGATAAGAATGTAATTGGAACAAAATGGGTATTCAGGAATAAGCTGAATGAAGATGGTCAAGTATCTAGAAACAAAGCTAGATTGGTATGTAAAGGTTATTCTCAAGAAGAAGGTATAGATTATGGTGAAACATTTTCTCATGTTGCAAGATTAGAAGGTGTAAGAACTCTACTTGCTTATGCAGCACATAAAGGATTTAAGGTATATCAGATGGATATAAAATCTGCATTTCTCAATGGAATTCTTGATGAAGAAGTCTACATTGAACAACCTAAAGGTTTTGTTGATCCAAATAAAAAGGACATGGTCTGCAAGTTACACAAAGCATTGTATGGTTTGAAACAAGCTCCTAGAGCATGGTATGAAAGACTCCATAACTATCTGATTCAGATTAATTTCAAAAGAGCCAATGATAACAGCAATTTGTATATTAAAGAAGGACCAGATGACAAAATTGTATTGGCAGAAATATTTGTAGATGATACTATATTTACAGGGAATGATGATCAGTGCAAAGAATTTTTAGAGCAAATGAACAAAGAATTTGAAATGTCTATGTTTGGTTTAATAAAATTCTTTGTTGGTCTTCAAATTTAGCAAAGCAAGAATGGTATATACATTACTCAATCTAAATACATTAAGGAAATACTTAAGAAGTTTGGTATGGAAGATTCAAAACCAGTTGGTACACCCATGTGTACTAGACTGAAACTTACCAAAGATGATGATTCAAAAGAAGTAGATCAGACCTTATACCGATCTATGATTGGAAAATTGCAGTATGTAGTACATACAAGACCTGATATTGCCTTAGCAGTCGGTATAGTAGCTAGATTCTCAGCAAAACCTAAGGAAAATCATATGATGGCAATCAAAAGAATCTTAAGGTACTTAAGAGGAACTAAATAATATGGTTTGTGGTATAAATTTGGAGGCAATCTAGACTTAAAAGTGTTTACTGATGCTGATTGGGCAGGGAACATTGATGACAGAAAAAGTACAAGTGGTGGAGCATTTTTTCTTGGAAAAAGACTGGTATCCTGGACCAGTAAAAAGCAAAATTGCACATCTCAATCCACAGCTGAAGCAGAATATGTTGCTGCTGTAGTAAATTGTTCAAATATTGTTTGGTTTAAACAGTTATTACAAGGTATGAAGGTTGAAATCTAAGAACCAGTTGTTATATTTTGTGACAATACTAGTGCAATAAACATTTTGAAGAATCTAGTAATGCATTCCAAAACCAAGCACATTGCTATTAAATATCACTTTGTTAGAGAATTGGTGCAGGACAAGGAAATCAGATTAGAATATATTCATACAAAAGAGAAGATTGTAGATATTTTCACCAAACCATTACCCAAGGATGCATTTGTGTATCTAAGAGGTAATTTAGGGGTCAGTCCCCTATCTGAGGCTCACTAAATATAGTTTTAGTGATGCATCAACCAGAACATGATTGAAAATCAACCTGTTGATGCGGCATATTCAAGGAATCATTGCATATGAATTAGTACTTGAGGTACATTAGTTTACACCGGTAATATGTGAATTGTCTTTGGCATGTGTTGTCAAAGAGGGAGTGTTTGCTATGTCTTTGCTATTACTTCAAGAAATTTTCAATAGTCAGAGGAAGAGTTTTCAAGAAAAAGGAAGTTTGCTGACAGAGGGAGATTTGAATCTGAACCGAGCTAATTCTTTCAAAATTTCTTATGCTATGACATATTGTGTTGCCATCAATGCCAAAGAGGGAGATTGTTGGAAACAATTGTCTGAAGAAAATTGCTACTCAAATTATGTATTGTCTTTGATGTCACACAATGTCATAGTCCGCAACAATCAGTACCTACCGAGCTCAGTCGGTCTACCTGGCAGTAAAATTAGTGCTTACCGAGTTCACTCGGTTATCAAAGAACATCATCATTTACCGAGTTCACTCGGTTATCAAAGAAAATTAGTGTTTACCGAGTTCACTCGGTTGTCAAAAGAAAAGTTAGCTTTTACCGAGTTCAGTCAGTTATCAAAGAAAAAGGATTATCAGTGTTTACCGAGTTCCCTCGGTCTGTGAAAGATTGTAGAAGATTTCATTATGGTCACCGAGCACTGTCGGCCCTTGAAGGATCTTTGCAAATAAATTTTTCTTAATTCAGCCGACTGTTATACTAAGTAATGTCGATTTGACAAATCTAAAATCATATAAATAAAAGGTCAAATGTGAAAAATAAAATGACAAATAGCAGAAGATATATAGAAGAAAGACAAGAAAGGTGTGTGTGAAATTGTGAAGGATGACCAGATATCCTTGAGGAGAAGCAGAGATATATTCGATCAGGAAGGATCTCACTTATACAGAATAGAGATCTGTAATCAGCAAGGCAGTTGCATTATTATACAGGTCATTTTCATTGTTACCTTTTTATCATTGTAACAGTGAATTCTAAATCTCTTAACCGAGTTGGTTTAACAACCATATTGTAAATCCTCTAACAAGGTGACAATTCCATTGAATTGTTCTCAAGACCTCTTACCAGGCCACTCCTAGCAGGGTGATTAAATCCTCTAACAAGGTCACACCTAACAGTGTGTTTTGTAACCTTTTACCAGGTTGGCTTCTAACCGGGCATCACTTCAAAAAAGTGAAAATCAGTATCTAGATACATTGGTGGTTTTTCCCATATTGGGTTTCCACGTTAAATTCTGTGTCTCTTGTGTTCTTAATAGTTATCTTAATCATATAAAAGTGGTGATGAATATCTAAAGATAATTTTACTAATACTTTCTGCATCTACCAAGTTACTGCAATCTATTTACCGAGTGTTAAACAGATAATATTCATTAAGATATCCTAAGGGATCTGAAAAAAAATAATTGTGAAGTGTTTTATGGTTGACTGATTCACCCCCCCCCCCCCCCTCTCAGTCACTTCATCCATATTCCATCATGTCTATCATCACGGTGTTATGGTTCTTTTTCTTTGTAATGTCTTCAACAGATAATGTGCTAGTAGGAGATGTATATTCTTCATCAAGATATTTGCATCCTAAATCACCAATGGAAGCTAGATGAAGTCTTATGAGACCTTGGCATGCTGAAAAGTTATCTCTATTAAGCCTTTGAATTTCTCTCTTGTAAGACATCCTGATCTTTAGCTTAGGTCCTTGAAACCCTTCCTACAAGCACCAATTGCTCTGATACCAATTGTTGGAAATATAGATGGAGTAATTGAGAGGGGGGGGGGGGTGAATCAATTAACCATAAAACTATTATCACAGATCCCTTAGATGTCTTATTAATTCATTTACTGCTATCACTCAGTAAACATAAAGAGAAATGCTAAAACTTGGTTATTGTAGTGAGTATTAATTATAACTGTTCTTAAGAATTCATTAGTGATTAACATGCATGCATAAAGAAAATAACATGAACACAAGAGACACTAGATTTAACGTGGAAACCCAATATGGGAAAAACCACCAATGTAACTAGTTACTGCTTTTCACTCTTCTGAAGTGATACCCTATTAGGAGCCAACCTGATAAAAGGTTACAAAACACACTATTAGGTGTGACCTTGTTAGAGGATTTAATCACCCTATTAGGAGTGGCCTTGTAAGAGGTCTTGAAACAATTCAATAGAACTATCACCTTGTTAAAGGATTTACAAAATGGCTGTTAAACCAACTTGGTTAAGAGATTTTGAAATCACTGCTACAATGGTAAGAAAGTAACAATGAAATGACCTAAATAATGATGCAACTAAATTACTGATTACAAATCTCTATTCTGCTTCACTAGATCCTTCCTGATCAAATAAATCTTCGCTGCCCCTCAAGGATATCTAACCATCCTTCAAAATTCACACACACCTTCCTTCAAAATGATTTGCATGTTTGCTCACAAACTTCCACACTTGCACATTATTCTTCCACACTGAATTCACCACTTGACCTTCTATATATACCATTCAGATTGTCAAGTCAGCACTAATAATCATTACAAACATTAAAACTCATTACAACAGTCGGCTGGAATAAACAAACTTTATTTCTCAAATTAACAAAATCCTTTATTGGGCTGACCTTGCTTGGTAAACACTAATCCTAAAAATATTTCCTTTGGTGACTGAGTGAACTCGGTAAACACTAACTTTCTTTCAATAACCATGGAATCTTGGTTAACACTATTTTATGCCATACTTTCCTTTGATGCCTGAGAGATCTTAGGAGACACCGAAAACTACCTTGCTGATCGACTGAGCTCGGTAGACACACATAACTACTTATTGACATGACATTTGTGTGACATCAAAGACAACACACAATTAGACAATTGTATCCAACAATCTCCCTCAAACAATTGTATCCAATAGACAAAACATGAGTTTATAATTGCAAAGAAGACATCATCAACAATTAGAGACATAGGATAGAAAGAAGTTCTATTTGTTCCACCCCTGGCATCAGTTGCAGCTCACACTGAAGAAATTCAAGATTTAAAAGAAGAAATTGAAGTTGTGGAAGTTGTGGAAGTTGTGGAAGTGAGGAAATCCACTAGATCCTCCACCACTCTACTAGTAAAAAGAGTAAAAGAAATGGCAAGTGGGCCAGGTAAGAGACAAAATACTATCTACACCCCAAGACAAAGGAAATTATTAGAAGTAAAAGATGATGAAGAAGCGGGAAGTAGTAGAAAAAATTTAAACCTAAGATAGAATAAGCGAATACCTTAATTATCAATAAAGTTGATTTCACTAAAATGAACAAATTTTTTGAGTTGTACAATTTTTTTGAGAAATTGAACTTAGAAAATGCAGTTGTCAGGCACATGATACTGGTAGACAAAAAGTTTGATAGCATTCAAGGAAAGATTCCTAATGAACTTTTTGAGAAGTTAGTAAACAGGAAGAAAAGAGTAGTTGAAGAAGACAAAAGTATAAGAGAAAATTATGTGAGGAAGCTATGTGAAATAAAAGATGAAGAGAACTTTAAGGAAATTATGAAAAATCTTAACACTTATCTAAGGATGAAAAGAAGAACCATTTTAATAATGTGAGGTAATTATGAAGAAATCAACAAAGAAACAGAACAAGTAGTTGTAAAGGTTATGACCTCTGGCACTAGTGAGCACACAAGTGTATCTGAACATCAAAAAAGTCCTTCACCATCACCACCACCATCTATTAATATTGAAGATGAAACTATGAATGTGGAAGGAACAAACATTACCTTAGATAGTGAAGAAAACCCATTCAGTAATCTTGAAAACATTGTTGACAATTCGGCTATTGAGCAATAGGATATGACAATGAATGAGGAAACAAGGAAGGAAGAAGAGGCAGAAATGATACCAAAAGAATCACAAGTCAATGCAGAGGCAAAAAAATAGGAAGTCCCATAGGAACAAGCAGCAATCAGTCCTAAACCCAAGGAAGCAGCAAAGAAACCACAAATTGAATGTATTTTTTCTAGTCTTGGACACAAAGTTGATGATGATGATCAAATAGAGCTGATCTCATCTTTGAATAAGATTATTGGAAAGAATAAAAAGGTAAAATATTAGAAGGATCATTGCTTGAAGTGATAGAGAAACTACAGAGCATAATAACCAGTCAAGTAAATGAGGCAGACCCACAAAGTAAAGAAAAAGAAGTTGTGAAAGCATTTGATACTGAATTCACAAACTTATCAGACATGGCCAGAATTAAAGCACAAGTAGCTTATGAAGCTAAAATATTCCAAGATGTATGTCAGAATATCAAAAATGATATAGACAATCTGGATATTTGCATTAAGGAACTAAGAAGGAGTTTGGAAAGAGGTAAATCTTTGTATATTTAGTGTACAAAATAAAAAATTCATATATCAAAGATAATAGAGAAGATCAAGATGAAAGAGGAAGAGATACACACAATAGTAAATCTCTTGTCTAGCCCAAATGTGAAGATCTCAAACATTGAGGAAAACATAAGCAAACTCTGATGAAATTAGAATTTTGAATGATGAAAAGGACAAGAAATTGGGGAGATTCACTCTATTAAGAGAGCATCTATCAATTAAATTGAGCATTATTGAGAATCAATTGGAGGAATGTCTTTCTTCTAAGACATATTATGGAAAATTTCACTATGCAAACCTTCAGACATGTGAAATTGCATCTTATGGTCTATGTGCAGTCCTAAGCATTTCAGATGCTATTATTCTTAATAACTTGTATATATGTATGAAGCACATAATGAAAAGTAAGATAGATGTAATAAGATATTGTAATAATGTGATACGAAGTTGTCTACTATAAAAGAAAAGAAATCAGACTCTGTATATAAAGCAAAGAGCCTAGAAAGCTAAATTAGAATAGGAAATCTATTTGGCAGCACTGAAAGGTTATACACTTTACTTTTTTATTTAGATATCATTGTAGTTTACATGTCTGGGCAATGAGCTCATCTTGTAAACATCATTTTTTTGTAATACCAACACCTAGCATGGTTGAGGCTTCTAACAAGGCCTAGAGTCCTTTAATCAGGAGAGAGACACTATATGCATGTAATAGACTCCTGATAGGGTCAACATCCTTAACCAGATACTTTTGATTAGTGGATCAATTTTGGGTATCGTCCCCACCAGGGTTTTCCCTTGGCTAGGGTTTCCTCAAGAACAAATCATGGTGTTATGAGTTCATTTGCTTTATTCCTATGCTTGGTATTTATTTTACTTTGTTTTTAAAGCTTCAAGTTAATTTGTTATATCCATAATTGGGAAAAAGTAAAAGTTTGTAGAGTATTGATTCACCCCGCTCTTAGTATTCCCTTTTTCTAATAGAATTCTCATTAGTATACCCTACCGGTGACATCCCTTATGTACCCTAAGTGCAAAAAAATTTTCAAACTTTGACATACTATTTCTTGAAAACTATGGAACCTACACACAATTCATTTTAACCTAGAGGGTCATGTTATGCCCCTCTACAATAAATTGTCTTATTTTTTGAAGACCTGGAGTCATTTTTGTAGAGAAATAATCTTTTTGTTCATGCAAAAATTGTCAAATGCACTTAGTGAAAATTTTCCAAGTATCCCATATCACATTTGCCTCATTGTGGTCATGAACCAACACCTCAATTTCATTTAATTGGGTGGGTTAACACTACACATTGCCCCACTTTTCCTCTTAACATGTCAAAACACTCAGTGAGATACCCTATTGATAATGTTTGTTGTGTACCCTATGTGGAAAATACCATTGAACTTTGATAGACTATTTCTTGTAAATTATGGTAGCTACATACAATTTTTTTAAACCTATAGGGTCATGTAATGCTCCTCTCAAATAACCTATCTTAGTTTTTGAATAATCAAAGGAATTTTTGTAGGTGAACAATTTTTATGCTCATGAAAAAAATATCTGATGCACTTAGTGCAAAGATGTCAACTAGCCCATATCATATTTGATTTGTTGTGGGCACAAAATGAAACCTTGATTGCATTTAGTTTGGTGGGTTTATGATATGCATGGTCCCACTTTGCCTCAAGAAATATGCTACAATTCTCAACAACATACCCTACTAGGGATGTCCCTTGCATTCCCTAATGTATATGACCATATGTTAGATGATGATGATGATGATGAGTACTTTCCATATGCTATTAGCTTGAGTAGTTATAGAAGCTCACAATGCACTTTATTCCATCACCACAAATATTTCAATTACAAATGCCTAATCATTAATTCCCTTATATTTATAGGAATTGGGAAGCCAGGTTACTCATGTTTAGCAAGACCCCTCAAAGTTATTATTGAATTATGTTTCCCTTGGGCTCAAGAATGATTGTGAAGATTTTGAAGGAAGGCTCATTAGATATGTTTTAAGATTATAGTGTGCTTGATGAATAGAATGGGGAAAGTACATAGTATTTAATAGTGGAGTCACTACGGGTAGTATCAATGCCTTAATATAATTGGTCACTATCATATCTTCATTGTGATAATCATTAACAACATGCTGATTCTTAATACTTCTAATTATCCTTCCTCTTGGATTTAAAAAATCTTCTAGAAGAGACTTCTTACCTATTTTCTTCACTTATTTCCTTATGGCCTTCATTATATTTTAAGAAGTGGGCATCCCCCAAATACTCTCGTGTTTCTTAATACAACAAGAGGAAGTCATCTATAGTCTGAGGTTTTAATTTAGATGACAAGTTACTATTTTTTGAGTAGTTGGGAGTGAGATTTATGTAATATATAATGTCCTCATATATTATGTATTCTGGTATTATTTTATTAATGTCTTGCATGTATTATTTAAACATATATCAATTAGGAAACCATTTTTGTTCTTAATCAATTAATTACCATAGTCTAACAAACAAATTAGGATACATAACAAACACATTATAAGAGCTTCATCAACATAGTAGAAGGAAATCCTATTAGAGATTTTTTTTTTCATTTCACATTACAAATAGAAATGTACTCCACCATCTACAAATACATCAATGCTATAAAAAATATGAGATACTCACATCCTCATGTACAAATACATCATATATGAACAATACAACCACATCATGTGTAAATACATCAATGGTTTCACAAAATTCCTAGAAGTGCACAACTAATACATTTGGTTCTTATATTTGTACTCTGTAATGTATAGCTCTGACCATTGGTACTCTAGAAGGCACCTACAATGCAAGTTTACAAAATATCAATATTAGAGAAATAATACTAACTAAAAGTAGAAATAAAAAATGAGAGTAAGATAAACTCCAAAGAACAATAGTGGAATCTTATATGTCCATCATATTTGTAATATCTTCATTCCCATGCTACGAGAAGACTAATTTTATTGACCAAAAATGTTAGAGCAACAAAACATAATGAGCATAATGAACCAAAAAATATGATGAACCTAAGCATATTCAATTTTCCATTGTTTGGTATGATCTATTTAAGCATGCCCAAATCATGTATGTCCATGTCATGTATTTGTAACCAACTGTATTTACAATCCATGAGAGGAATTAGTTTATTGAGAATAAATAAAAATAAAACTATAATTAATGTAATGAATGTAAGCATAATAGACATAAAAAACCTTCTAGTCATTTGGTATGACCTAGTCAAGTGTGCCTAAAGGGTCATCTCTTTGCTTACGGGTATCCAATATTACTTCATGATCAGAATTACTAATAGTCCAAAGTTATTTTGACTTTTATCTTCCTTGTTGCTTCAAAAACTTAAAATTTGTTTCTAACAAGGTGTGAATACATAAGAATGGTTTTTTTCTTTTTATATTCTTCAAATGTAGGTATGTCATTCTTTCTAATCATGTATGTTTGAAGCCATGCTCCTACAACAACAACTAAAAAAGTAGGATATGTGAACCCATCATCATATATCATCGGTTGTGCAATATTCTACTTTCCTTGTACACATTGTGTCAACCAGTAATATGATCTCTCATCATTCCCCTATGGTGCAATCAATGCAAAAACATGTCCTAGCTATAGAAGAACTAAAAGATGGTTGTACTCAACTGAACTTTTCATATCATCATTTCTCAATGAGATTGTTTAGGATAACAAAGTTATATATCATGGAACCCATGTGTCCACCCACTCACTTTACTCACATTGATCCCAATCACACTAAAAATAGATGGGAAAAAATAAGACAATTCTCATGTCCAAATGATCCATGTACTTTCATCTAAGATTCAAAATGAATGCATATTTGAAGAATCTCTAACTGTTTGAAAATATAATCTATCTCCTATTGTTCCCTCTTCAACCAACTAAAAGAATATGTACACTGCTAAATCAAGAGTCCCTCCCTGTCACAATGATGAACTACACCAATCAATAATAGAATGAGTATCAAGAACTGTAGCTCCTGAAATCCTTAATTTATCCTCAACTAGATCTCTCTTCACACATGCACCTGTTCCATCATTCTCCCCTTTCTGGTTCCTAGCTTCAAAAAAACTCTGAATATGAGGTACACCACTCTTTGCATGCATTCTACTCAACCGATAAAACATATGAGCATTATTGAATCGACATGTGTTTTTATTTGACCAAATGAGATACCTATCCATTCCAGTATTTGTTTGTTACAAGAAATCAAAAAAATCTAAGATAATAACTTTATGTGGAAGAAAATCATGTGCTATCAAAGCTCTACTAAGGTTTAGTGCTCCACTTTGCTATTCTAAGTTTTTCCTTTGTCCTTTAAAACTACATATACTATGCGAATAGCCTTGATATTTAATTGTTCTGGACACCTTTATCTTAATAGTTGTTGCTAGTGTTAGAGTGGTGATAGATAATCATGGAACCTCTGATAAAGATACCTCACAAGTTTGTACTGAAGGTATTTCATGAGGTATGCCATCTCTTGATGTTTCTCTTCCTATTCATGATTTTGATAATGCATGTGCTTGGATAGGTTAACATAATTTAATAGGTTATTTTATGGGAAGAACCCCTCCTAAAAGGATGTTGAAAGGCTAGATTTCCAGAGCCTAGTCTCCTCATGGATTTTGGATTGATAGCATTGAAAAACTCACCAAAGGGTTTTTTCCATTTTGGTTTTCCAACCCTGCCCATGTCAAAGCTATCTTTGCTCATGGGCCATGGACTGATAGGTCTTCCCTTTTGGTTTTCCAGTGATGGTCTTGAGACTTCATAGTATTAGATGAAAATAATCTTAGGGTTCCTATGTGGGTTGAGTTCCTTGACCTTCCATTTCCTTTCTTTCCTTTCATTCAAACCATTTTGAAAAATCTTGGTAAAGTGGGTTGTCTAGAACATGACCATGTTTTTAATGCTTTCCCTCAAAAAAGGGTTTGTGTTGAAGTTGATCTCTCATTGGATAAAAAATAAACCCTTGAGATTTAAATTGATGGCTCTGCCTTATCTCAGAAGGTCATGTATCTAAACCTGTCGAACACTTTCTATTGGTGCCAGTTGGCCAAGCATAAGATCAAAGACTATCCTCTGGAGATTCCAAGAACTAAATCCCCTCCCAAGGATTCTGGTTCCTATCTTCAAGAGGTTGAAGAATGAGGAGCTAAAAAAAAGATAAATGGATGACTATGGGTCGCAAGGGAAAACACAAGGTTGCATTAAAGATAAATGGCAACAGTTCAAATATATCTTCATCTGTTGGGATTCCAGACAAAGCTTTGTAACCTCCTATTTAAAAAATAGTTCAATAAGGGGAATATTGTGGTAACAAGTGCTACTCACCCACCTTTGGTTCATACCCCATAAGAGGATTCCAATATTTCTTCCCCTTTGACTTTGCATCATTCTTACAACCCTTATAGTGATGCTAAAAATGAAGAAGGTGAGGTTTCAAAAAAGTAGTGACTCATTTTTGGTGTGTCTCCTTGATTTGAGGATACCTCCCAGTTCTTGAAAAATATTTTCTCCTCTCTTGAGGATGAGGATGACATGCAATAATTTTTCCCATTAACTACATCTCCTAGAATGTGTGGTGGCTCACAGACATGTAGAGAAAATATACTATGATAGATGTTCATAGTCATGCTTTTGGTCAAGATATTCTATGTCTCTAAGAAGTGGAAATTGTTGGTTTCTTGCTTCAAGATGCATGTTAGGTAATTTGGCTTGATAGAATTGTTATTTCATCACAATATGAAGCAGGTAGAGGTGGAGCATCTTGGAACATATGCCTCAATGTTCTTTATATCTATGTTTTCATTTGAATCTCTCCCTCTTTGAAAATAATGTGAAAGTAGTATCTAGTATTAGGAATGAATGTTGAATGTTTGGCAGCCAATCTGTAGCAGTTGTTATTGAATTCATGACTATGATTGTCATTTATGTCAACACAGTGATCTACCTGAGACTTATAGAAAAGAAGATAGTGTTTGGATTAGTGCACGTGGTATATTGTAGTTGGAGCTATGTGATGTTGAGGATATACTCTTTGATATGTTATATGCTTATGGGTAAGAGCGTAGATAATAATTCATTTATTCAAGGAAGTTATGAGAATTTTGGTGGAAGCATTATTCAAGCAGTGTTCCTAAGTAGCGGTTTGTGGAAATCGGATGATATCTCCTAATCAGGATGGAATCTAGTTTTATGTAGTTAAAGGGAAGTTTAAGACACATTGATAGTGACGTGGATGATAGTGCAAACTTGAGTTCACATGAGTGAAGAATTATTGTAATTGAAAGCTGACAATTTTGGGTAATTTTGATGTAGCGTGTGGAAAATTTATTTTGTAATTGGATGCTGACTCATTTGTAATTACTTGAGTGCTGTATAAAGGAAGGAATGTTTTTCCTTGATGTAATATGGTTGGATATATGATGTATGCATGAAGTGAAGAAAAGAGCTAATGAATTATGAAAGAAGACATGCGAGGTACAGAGATCTGAAATTGAGATCTGAGGTAGAAGAGAGTGTAGTTTAGCACAGTGAGAGAGGAGGTAACATATTTTATATTATTCTATTGAATAATCTAGAGATCAATTGGATAGTGTGTTCAGTAATCTTGCCATTGAAGCTATTTGGGCAGTGGGTCCATCTGTCTTCCAGAACTCTTAACAGGGTTAGAATCTTTTAATAGGGATTCAAAATCTCCTAACAGGGATTCATATGTACTGAATGTATTTCATAAGACTCCTAACAGAGTCCATCATTTCACAAGGAATATTCATATTAGTGCATCTTTTGTGGGCATCATTCCCAGTGGGGTTTACTCTTTGATCAAGAGGTTCCCTAGTCAACATATCTTGTGTCATTGTGTTATTGTGTATGAATATCTTTCTATGGTTGGTAATTATATTACTGACATGGTTTAATGCTATTGAAGTTGATAAAAGTTATAATTATTAGATAACTAATTCACCCCCCCCTCTCAGTTAACTTGGTGGACTTTACTTTCTAACAATTGGTATCAGAGTAGTAGGTCCTTGAAAAAGAAGTTTAATAGCTTAAGTAGATCCATGGCGAATTTCATAAAAGAAAGCCCTAAGTTTGATGGAGTAAATTTTGATAGCTGGAAAGAAAAGATGAAGACACACCTATTGTGTTTAGGACTAGGTTATTGGTTGATTACAAATAATGATAAGAATATCATTGAAGATGACAATCTTGAAATATGTAATAGCAATGAGAGAGATCTATTCATGTGTAACATACTTGCAAGAGAAGCACTTTTGACAGCCCTTCCGCAGAATGAGTACAGTCAGGTAAAATGTTTGAAAAAATATTATGAAATTTGCAAAGATTTACACTCTACTTTTGAAGGTGATGAACATGCAAAGAAATTTAGATTACATAATTGGATATGTGAATTTGAAGATATAATAATGATGGAAGATGAATCTGTTAGAAGCTATATTGGTAGAATGTGAGAAATTGTTGCAGGCATAAAATCTTGTGGAGGAACAAAGACAGAGAATGAAATGATATGGAAAATTCTAAGGACATTGACTCTTGTATTTAAGTAGACAAGATAGATGATTGAACAATTTATACCTTGCACTTCAAACTTTACAAGAGAAACTCTTCTTGGAAGATTGGAAGTAGCAGACATGAACCTGAGGTTATCAGGAGACTTGCCTAGAATGGAGATAGCATTCAATGCTCTTAGTGTTCATCCTACTTTGTCAAGAAGCATCAGTGTGAGTGGAGATTATGCTGGCAGCAACAAATATATAAATGAAGATGACATGAAGATTGAAGAAGGTATTTCCTTGCTTGTGAAGAGAGAACTAGACGGTAAGAAATTTTTTAAATGTTGGACTTGTCAAGAATATGGTCATTTTGCATCTAAGTGTCCTAAGAGAGTTAAAAATTATAGAAACAATTTCAAACCTAGAAGATCTAAGGAATTTTATTATGCTAATGATGAAGATCTTGAAGCTAGTGTAGAGAGAACTCTAAGTGAAAGTGATACTGAGAATAATGATGACATAGGATTTGTAGCAATTAAAGAAGAGAATCCTAAAATTGATGTTAAGGAAGAAAAATCCTTAGTTTCCCAAGTTGAAAAGAAAGCTAATTGGATTATAGATAGTGGTTGTTCACATCATATGACTGGAGACATGAAAAAGTTCATAAAGTTTAACAATTATGATGGAGGAGTTGTTAGAGTTGGAAACAATGCACCTTGTTTGATTAAAGGTATAGGATCTATTACTCTTGATGGAAAGACTAATACTGATGATGTTTATTTTTTGGATAAGGGATATCAAGTTTGGTTTATCGAGAAAACTTGTGTGATAAAGGATAAAGATGGAAATCTGATTGGAACTGGATCTAGAACTAGAGGTAATGTATTTCAGTTGAATCCTATGAAGATGACGTGTTTCATTACTAATATTGATGATAGTTGGTTATGGCACAAAAGGTTTTGTCATATAAACTTTGACAACATTATGAAAGTAAGTACTACACTTGCAGTAAGGGATTTGCCTAAAATTATGAAGCCTACTAACAAGATTTGCAAAGAATGTGTGATGGCTAAACAAAAGAGAAGTTCTTTTCCCAATAAGAAGTTTACATCTACAAAAAATTTGGAGACTGTTCATACAGATTTGAGCGGTCCTACCAGGACTAGAGGATTCTATGGAGAAAGGTATTTTATGATTCTTGTTGATGATTTTACAAGAATGATGTGGATTGCATTTCTTAAAGAAAAGTCTAAAGCATTTGATAAGTTTAAGATCATTAAGAATAAAGTTGAGAATGAATCTAGAATAAAGATTAAATGTTTGAGATCTGATAGAGGTGGAGAATTTACTTCTAGAGAGTTTAACACCTTTTGTG
This sequence comes from Chamaecyparis obtusa, assembly GCA_027943335.1. Classification (NCBI taxonomy): domain Eukaryota; kingdom Viridiplantae; phylum Streptophyta; class Pinopsida; order Cupressales; family Cupressaceae; genus Chamaecyparis; species Chamaecyparis obtusa. Next base: position 195,792 of record BSBK01002784.1, read on the forward strand.
AAGTAAATGGCATTAAGAGATAGTTTTCATCCCCTAGGACACCTGAACAAAATGGTATTGCAGAAAGAAGAAACAGATAAGTGACTGAAGTAGCAAGAGGTATGTTATTTGAGAATGATTTGGCGAAGACATTCTAGAGAGAAGAAGTCAACACAACAGTGTACACAATGAATAGAGTACAAATCAGAGCAAACAAAAAAAAGACACCCTATGAATTATGGTTTGGATATGCACCCTCAGTTAAGTATTTTAGAATTTTTGGGAGCAAATGTTATATAAAGAGAGATGATGATAATGGAAAGTTTGATCCTAGAAGTGATGAAGGTATATTTCTTGGATATTTGTTGAAAAGAAAAGCCTATAGATGTTACAATAAAAGAACTAAGACTATTGTTGAAAGCACAACTGTTAAAGTTGATGAAAATTTCAAAATTCAGGAAAGAATGCTTGATTATGAATCAAATGAGGAATCTCATCCTAAACCTAACACTAGAACTACTGAATTATTTTATGAGACTGACAGTGATTTGTCGAATGAAAGCAACAGTGAAGTCATTGAAGAACCTACACCTGAAGTGAGATCTGAGATAGTGACACCTAACAAGAATTTATTAAGAAATCATCCTATTGAGCAAATTATTGGAATCATTAAAAGAGGAGTTCTAACTCAGAATAAGGTACAAGAATAGTTATGTTTGATTTCTCAAATTGAGCCTAAAACTACTAGTGAAGCTTGTGAAGATGAAAGTTGGATTAATGTTATGAAAGAAGAACTAGATTAGATTGAAAAGAACAAGACATGGGAATTGGTCCCTAGACCTAAAGACAAGAATGTTATTGGAACTAAATGGGTATTCAAAAAAAAGATGAATGAACAAGGAGAATTAGTAAGAAACAAAGAAAGATTGGTATCTAAGAGATACTCACAGCAAGAAGGAATTGACTATGAAGAAACCTTTGCACCTGTAGAAAGAATTGAAGCAGTAAGAATGTTTCTAGCTTATGCAACTTATAAGAAATTCAAAGTATATTAGATGGATGTAAAGTCAACATTTTTGAATGGAGAATTGGAAGAAGTCTACATTGAGCAGCTTGAAGGTTTTCCTTTGACTCAAGAAGGAGACTTGGCATGTAAACTGAAGAAAGCCTTATATGGACTAAAGAAAGCACCTAGAACTTGGTATGAAAGATTGGACAAGTATATGTTAAAGTTGGGATTTAAAAAAGGAATAGCTGATAGCAATCTGTACACAAAAGAAATTGAAAATGGTTTTTTGATTATAGTTATTTTTGTTGATGACATTATTTTTGGACGAGAAGATGAAGCTAGTGACAAATTTGCTGATGAAATGAAGACTGAATTTGAAATGAGTGTGATTGGTGAAATGAAATACTTTTGGGGATTATAGATAACATAGAACAATGATGGTATCTTTGTAAGCTAGACAAAGTACTTGAATGACTTGTTGAAAATATTTGGAATGGAGAACTCTAAACTAGTTGGAACACCTACGGTAACTGGACATAAATTATCTAGTATAGATGAAACACCGACAATTGAACAGAAGAAATACTGATCTGTGATTAGAGGATTGCATTACTTGATTCATACATGACCTGATATAGCACATTCAGTTGGAATTGTAGCAAGATTTCAAGATGAACATAGAGAATCACATTATGCAGCAGTAAAGAGGATACTGAAATATTTAAGAGGCACAATGGACTATGGATTTTGGTATGAAAAATCTAATGGTTTTACCCTATGTGCATATATAGATGCTAATTGGGGAGGCAATGTTGATGATAAGAAGAGCACCAATGGTGGAGCATTTTTCCTTGGAGGAAGATTGATTTCTTGGCTAAGCAAGAAGAAGAATTGTATCTCACAGAGCACAATAGAAGTAGAATATGTAGCAGCAACAAACAATTGTAACCAGATAATTTGGATGAAGCAAATGTTGAAGGATATTGGAATAAAGTTTTTTGAACCTGTTGTCATACATTGTGACAAAAACAACATAGTTAGTATGTCTAAGAACCCTGTATTACATTCTAAGACAAAACATATGGAGATTATGTATCATGTAGTAAGAGAGAAAGTTGCTGAGAAAGAAGTCAGACTTGAGTACATAAGTACAAAGGAGTAGATAGCAGACATATTTACAAAGCCTTTTCCTAAGGATACATTTGAGTATCTAAGAGGTATTCTTGGGGTTATGCCATAGCCTAATTTTGAGAAGTGATCCATTTGGTTGCATCTTTCCAGTGGTATATGAGCCTTATCTTTCTTCTAGACTAGATGTTGGTACTTCCTCTATGGGAGAGTATGTGTATCTGAGCTGAGTCATGAGGACTCTAGTGAATGTATTTTTTGAATAGTTATCTTTTGACATTGGAGTTTTTGTTGACATAATGATGAGATTTATATCATTGATGTCAATGAGGGAGAACTGTACATGAAAAAACCATTTGTACTATCTGAACAGGAAAATGAAGTAAGATTTGATTGATGAAGAGGACTTGAAATATTTTTCTCTAGAGCAGCAGTATTGCAGTATTGGATTTGTGGAACATTGGATATTTTTTCACCTATGTTTCCATCAATGCCAATGGGGGAGATTGTTAGGAATGAATGCTAAATGTTTGGCATCCATTCTATAGCAGTTGTCGTTGCATTCATGACTATAATTGTCATTGATGTCAACACAGTGATCTACCTGAGACTTGCAGAGAAGCAGACAGTGTTTGGATTAGTGCACGTGGGATATTGTAGTTGGAGCTATGCAATGTTGAGGATATACTCTTTGATATTTTATATTATTATGGTTAGGAGTGCAGATAGTAATTCATTTATTCATGGAAGTTATGAGCATTTTGGTGGAAGCAGTATTCAGGCAGTGTTCCTAAGTAGTGGTTTGTGGAAATTGGATGATATCTCCTAATCGGGATGAAATCTAGTTTTGCACAGTTAAAGGGAAGTTTAAGACACATTGATAGTGATTTGGATGATAGCATAAACTTTGAGGTCACATGAGCGAAGAATTATTGTAATTGAAAGCTGACAGTTTTGTGTAATTTTGATGTAGCGTGTGGAAACTTTTATTTTGTAATTGGATGCTAACTCATTTGTAATTAATTGAGTGTGGTATAAAGGAAGGATTTTTTTTCCTTGTTTTAATATGGTTGGATCTATGATGTATGCATGAAGTGAATAAAAGAGCTAATGAATTGTGAAAGCGAAATTGTGAAAGAAGACATGCGAGGTACAAATATTTGAAATTGAGATATGAGGTAGAAGAGAGTGTGGTTTGGCACAGTGAGAGAGGAGTAACATATTTTATAGTATTCTATTGAATAATCTAGAGATTAGTTGGATGGTGTGTTGAGTGATCTTTCCATTGAAGTTGTTTGGGCAGTGGGTCCATCTATCTTCCATAACTCTTAACAAGGTTAGAATCTTTTAATAGGGATTCAAAATCTCCTAACAAGGATTCATATGTACTGAATGTATTTCATAAGACTCCTAACAGATTCCATCCTTTCACAAGGAATATTCATATTAGTGCATATTTGTGGGCATCATTCCCACCAGGGTTTACTCTTTGATCAAGAGGTTCCCTAGTCAACATATCTTGTGTCATTGTGTTATTATGTATGAATATCTTTCTATGGTTGGTAATTATATTTCTTACATGGTTTAATGTTGTTGAAGTTGATAAAATTTATAATTATTAGATAACTGATTCATCCCCCCCTCTTAGTTATCTTGGTGGACTTTACTTTCTAACATCTAGAACTTACATCTTTCATATGTAGATGTCATCTTGTCAGTTTAGTATCAGTATTTATCCCTCTGTCATCTTTCTTATGACTAATTATTAGCTTTGTTGTACTTTTCAAAACTCTAGGAAACTCCTAAAGTGTGGCCTTTCCTACATCAATTTTTCAGATACTTTGTGAAGCACATTTGATGTAGTGCTCCTAGCTTGATGAGGTAGCCTTAGTTAGGGGAAGCACCCCTTTTTTACCTCTAAGATATTCTTGAGCATCCTTAGGTAAAGCTTTTTTGAATATGTCTTCTAGTTGTTCCTTTGTAATCACATATTCCATTCTCACTTCTTTATCTTGTACCAATTCCCTTAAGTAATGATAATTGATAGCAATATGTTTGGTCTTTGTGTGCATCACTGGATTCTTTGATATGTTGATATCACTTGTGCTATCACATAATGTAACAATAGGCTTAGTGATTTCCTCTTTCATGTCTTTCAACAATTGCTTGATCCATACTAGAAAGGTACAAATGTTACATCTTATGGATTATGGCATGGATATGCACCTAATGTGAAATACTTTAGAATCTTTGGGAGTAAATTATATATATTGAAAGATAATAGAAATGGAAAGTTTGACACAAAAAGTGATGAAGGCATATTCCTAGGTTGTTCCACTAAGAGAAAAGCTTATAAGTGTTTGAATTCTAACACTAACAAAATTGTGGAAAGTTTAAATGTGAGAGTTGATGAATATGCATAGAAAAATGAACAAGAAGGTAAACAAGAACCTAAAGACTATAGATCTTTTGTCTATATGGAAGAAGGAGAGGAAAGTAACACACCTGCACTAGATGTAGAGTCATAGATAAGCAATGTCAAGCATCAGGAGGATGTTTCCGAGTATTAGGAGGATGCTGCAAAGTAATCAAAAAATAAAAATTTTCATGATGAACTTGAAGAACAAGGAGAAAATAAATCTGAACCTACATTGACACAATATGTAAGAAGACATCATAAGCTTGAGAAAATCATTGGAGATAAGGAATCTAGAGTCTTGACCAGAAGTAAGTTGAAAGACCCTACATGTTTATTATGTGTGTTTGAGCCTAAGATAGTAAAAGATGCCTTAAAGAATGAAGATTGGATTCAAGCTATGAATCAAGAAATAGATCAAATAGAAAATAATGATACCTGGACTCTGGTGTTGAGACTAGAAAACAAGAATGTTATTGGAACAAAATGGGTATTAAAAAACAAGCTTAATGAACATGGACAAGTCACAAGGAACAAGGAAAGACTGGTATGCAAGGGTTATGCACAAGAAGAAGGAATAGACTATGGGGAAACATTTTCCCTTGTAGAAAGATTAGGAGTGAGAACTCTACTTGCATATTCTTCTTATAGGAACTTTAAAGTATATCAGATGGATGTCAAGTCTGCATTTCTAAATGGTATATTAGAAGAAAAAGTATACATTGAACAACCTGAAGTATTTGTTGATCCAAACAAGAAAAATATGGTTTGCAAACTAAACAAGGCACTGTATGGATTGAAGCAAGCCCCCAGAGCATGGTATGAGAGGCTACACAATTATTTGATAAAGATTGGATTTACAAGGACAAATGACAACAATAATTTGTACATGAAAGTTGAAGAAGGTAAAGGGATTTTGTTAGCTAAAATTTTTGTAGATGATATCATATTTGGAGGACAAGATGCCCTATGTCTAAACTTTTTAAATGAGATGCAAAATGAGTTTGAGATGTCTATGTTTGGTGAGATAAAACTCTTTGTTGGTTTTCAAGTCTATCAGATGGAGAAAGGTATTTTTATCACACAATATTTAAATATATCAAAGAGATACTGAAATTTTTTGGTATGGAGGATTCAAGTCCAATAAGTACTCCTATGGCTACTGGACACAAACTATCTAAAAATGATGATATTGCTAAAGTGAATCAAATCCTGTATAGATCCATGATTGGAAATCTTCAATATGTTGTCCACAGAAGACCAAATATAGCTCTAGAAGTTGGGATTGTGGCAAGATTCTCTGCCAATCCTAAGGAAAATCATATGATGGTTGTGAAGAGAATACTGAGATATCTGAAAAGGACAAAAGATTATGGATTGTACTACAAAAAGAATGAGAAATTTGAACTGAGAATCTACACTAATGTAGATTGGGAAGGAAATGTTGATGACAGGAAAAGTACAAGTGGTTGATATTTCTTTCTAGGAAAAAGATTAGTCTCCTAGAAAAGCAAGAAACAAAACTACATTTCCCAATCTATAGAAGAAGCTAAGTATGTAGTAGTTGTAGTGAACTGTTCAAATTTGGTATGGATCAAGGAATTATTGAAAGGAATGAAAGATGAAATCACCGAGGCTATTGTTATCTTAAGTGATAACATGTGCTATCAAAATATCAAAGATTTTAGTGATGCACACAAAGACCAAACATATTTCTATCAATTATCATTACTTGAGGGAATTGGTACAAGATAAAGAAGTGAGAATGGAATATGTGAATACAAAGGAACAACTAGCAGATATTTTCATAAAAGTTTTACCTAAGGATGCTCATGAATATCTTAGAGGTAAACTAGGGGTGCTTCCCCTAACTAAGGCTACCTAGTCAATATAGGATCACTGCATCAAATGTGCTTCATAGAGTATGTGACAAATTGATGCAGGAAAGGTCACACTTTAGGAGCTTCCTAGAGTTGTGAAAAGTACAACAAAGTTGATAATCAGTCACAAGCAAGATGACAAAGGGAGAAATTCTAATACTGAACTGACAAGATGACATCTACATTTGAAATATGTAAGTTCTAGATACTTCTTTGGCATTATTTTCAAAGAGGGAGAGATTTAGATGAAAACAAAAATATAAAGAACACTGAGGTATATGTTCAAAGATTTAGAGATTCAGAGAATCAGAGGGAGAGAGATATAGAAAAGATTCAGAGGGAGTAACTATGTGAACGATCAAGCAAGGCTATGTTTTTGTGAATCATAAGGAAGCTAAGGATATTATAAACATTTATGATGCAATGAAATTTTTTTGGATTCGTTGGTAAATCATGTGTTATTCATGTGGTGTTTCCATCAATGCCAAAGAGGGAGATTGTTGGAAACTATAATTGAAACAATTATTGTATTGTCATTGATGTCAAACCTTAACTGGTAAGATAGTTTCTATCTAATAAAGTACTATATCTATTGATTAATGAAAATGATTAGGGACAAGGAGATAACACGAGAACCTAGGGAAAGGTTGAGTTATTTGATACTTCAATGAGTACTTGATTATTTGGCACATTGATAAGATAATGTATTGTTTGTCTAAGTAAGAAGAAAGTCTGAAGAAGTAGGATTAACCGAGAAAAAGTGAAGAAATCTAGTTTAAGCTGAGTGATGTTAGTGTCGACCAAGCACCAGTATATGCCAAGTAAATTTAGTGTTGACCGAACATCAGTTTATGCCAAGCAACAAAAAATTATCGAGCAAGACAGTGTTAGCTACGGAAGACAGTTTGTAGAGATGACCGAGTTATACAGTGATGACGAAGGAGATAAACACAATATTGACCGAGTGTCAATTATTTACATTTGGAGGAATAATTCATATTCCCAGCTGAAATTGTTGAATTCTTGGGTTATGTAAATCATGTTAAATTTATTAATTGATTGTATGGAGAATTTAATGCATGGTAAATCATTTTATTATGGATTCAATGAGAAGATTGAAGATGTATCTAGAAGGAAGGATGAAGAACTTAAATGTTGGAAGAATTTGATGAATCTGACCTAACCTAAGATCTACGAAGGAGATTAAGCGGCAAAAGATGGATCTACCTAACTAAAGAGGTATATAGGAAAACCTAAGTGTGAGATTACATAGTATCCTGAAGTTGTTGATGTTATTGATTGATAAATCTAAGTAGAAGACAGAAGGTGAAGGAGTTGATCAGAGTTGTGATTTCTTGAAGCGAATTCTGAGAAGATCAGTGATGGAGATGGAAATGGAACTTAGTCAGTAAATTATCATATATGTGCGAATTAGATCTCTTATTTGCAAAGTGAGTTGTATGTTTTTCATATAAAAAACTATTGGTACTTTATAACGATTGTATCAGTCTAAATCCTTTAATAAAGGTTGACCTAACAATTATTGTCTAAATACTTTAATCAAGGTGGCATTCTAATGGAATGTACTTAAATCCTTTAACCATGTCACTTTTGATAGTGTTTAAATCCTTTAATAGGGTCACACCTAGCAGTGTGTTTGTAAACCTTTAACAAGGTTGGCTTTTCACAGACCTCACTTCTAAAGAGTGAAAATATTAATAACATGTTACAAAGTGGTTTTTCCCAAGTTGGGTTTGTTAGCACTTGTAAAAATTTCATGGCTCTTGCCCTTTTCCCCTGGTCTCTGTAGTTATTTTTAGGTCTCTGCCTTTAGCCCTGCTTCAAATTTTTTGAAAATATAGTCGTTGCATACAAAAACCCTTTGAAAAACCCTGGCCTTGTTATATTTTCAAGTTAACTTTTCGGGCCACTTAAAACCTTTTATCTGCATGTGCTTTTTTAAACAGGTTCACTTGATGTCATGTAGTTAGGTTCTTCATGTGTTGGTGGGGTCCCTATTATATTTCCTAAGCTCTCATGTTTTAACCTAAGCCCTATAGTTCCATGCCGAAATATTTTCCCTAAATCATGCTTTAATATTTTCCTATGTTTTGGAAGCCTTTATTCTTTCCATGGGCCCAGCTTTGACATTATCTCCATCTAACGGTGGGCATATCTTCTCAAGCAATGTGTCAGACACATAAGATCTTGAGATGACCGTTGATTCTTTGTATGACGTAGCCTTTTTCTCATGCGGGTCCACTTGATAGGTATTTTGATTTGGAGGTTTTTTATTGGTCCACGTAGTATGAGGTGGAATCCTATTAGTGGGACTGATTTTCTTGGCATTCAGGTGGATTAAAGTTTGGTTTGATCTTGTAGCTATCGTTATAGCATTGATATAACATGCTCAATTTTTAATGCAGTGGTATAGCGATAGCCATTGATTCTCTTTAAGATGGCAGCTAGGTCCATTGACATGTATGCATAATTGGTAGCTTCTAGTTGGTCCATGTAGTAACATGTTGGCATGCTATTAGTGGGACCTGGTTTCCAGATGTGTCAGTGGGTCCTGATCCTATTAAAGAATCGATGAATGACATATAATCTTATGGGTTTTGTCAGAGGCTTAAGATCTTGCGATGGCCATTGATTTTATTTCCTGTTAGATGGTTGTTAGAGATGGGAGGAGATTCTCGATCTAACGGTGGGCGTGTAATCTGATAGAATCTCAGATGAGTATGCAAACTTTAGATAACCGTCAATCTTCTTGATGTGGGCCCGGTCAAATTTTTTTAGTCTTTTGGTGGTTGGGATAAGTGCTTTAGTGGATGACAAATTTCCAAGGTTTCATTCGTTCACATGAAATAGCGGTGGTTCTCTAAGTGTTTTAGCGGTTCAGCGAACAAGCATTAGCAAAATCACTAAACTTTCTGGTGGATAGATAAAGTGTTTTACAAACTGGCGGTGACCTTTTGTCACTAGTTCACTAAATGTGGGACCAAGGTTAGAATTTTCTTTGGGTCACCAAGTCGCGAAGTTAAGTGATGGGTTAAGTTTTCTCTTTGTGAATTGGAAATGCATTGTTGCATGGTCGCTAGAGGGTAAACCCAAGGTGGCAATTGAGTTAAAGACTTAAAGGCCCACGAAATAAAGAGATCTGATGGTTGCAACTTAAAGTTGATTTGATTTTAAATGTTGACCATCGATTTGTTGTTAAAGCCATAAAATGACCATTGAAGCTCAAATTCAAATTTGCAGAGGGTTTCAAGCAATAGAAGGTACCAAAATTTATGGTTTTAATGGCCGATTTTTATTGATTTGGTGGTGTTGGTTGTTGCAGACTGGTCTGAGGGTCCCTATGGTAGGTGGCATGATGTTTTTGTATGAGGAGAAGTATGGTTTTGTGCTCAAGGTATGTTTTCAGGTGGCTGATTTGACTGGTTTTCATGGCAATTCCTTGTTGTTTTATACTGTCCTTGCAGATTTTGATGATTGCAGATCCGTCTGAGATTCATTTTCTCTAGGTTGCTTATGTTTCTTCCCTTGCAATAAATTTTGATGTATTTTTTGGTTGGTTGAGTTGTTGTAACCCTAACCCTAGTCACCCAAAGCTTGATGCATCCTTTTTGAGGATTCCAAGGTGACTAGGGGTATAAGAAGTAAAAAGTTTTATTTTGAAAGGGTTCTGATCTTGATTAGTTCCAGGGAGTTGTAGCAAGTGGTATCCTATTGTATTAGATTGAATAGAATTTCCTTGTAGTATTTTGTAGGTTATTGAAGTGGTTTTCACTCTTCTCTATTTTGAACATGTACATGATTCATTATACTTAATACAATTATTTCAAGCTTTCAAGTCTCTCCTTGGTGTCATTCTTGTGAATTCTAGATTTTTTGATCTATTGCATAGGGTTACCTTTGTATATGTTCTAGTCTTCAGTTCTTGATCTAGGATCAAGTGAAATATACTTTGGATAGGACATAGATTCACTTTGATTTGTATACTTGTGTTTATGGCTATGATTCTTTGACAATAGGTGGTTCATGTTTCAATGTTTGTATTTGAGATTTGCCCAATGGATAATGGCATTGATCAGAGATTAGTATATTCAGTTGAGTTCAATACCTGATTGGCCCTTGCTTACTTCTCTCCATCTCTAGATATCAACAGTCTTCAAGTTTTAATTGTAATTGGTTGATAGTAGTAATACCCTATAGTAATGGAGAGTCAATGAATGTGAGGTTAGCATTTAGCACTTTCTTACTATTCAATCTATTGTTTAGACCCAGTCTTTGGTGTGTGAAGTATAGTTTTCACTGGGTTAGGTGCACCTACCTTGGTTTTGCAGAGCCAGAAGTGAAGAGGGCAGTCTTATCCCTATAGTTGGTCCAGTTGCCCTAAGATCCTTATACATTTTGGAACTAAGCAATCCTAAAATCAACTTGAGGGTATATTGGTAGCCTAAGAGCATAAGTGTCCATTTTGAACACCAACAAAATAGTGACTCTGCTAGGTAAGTGTTACACAAGTCTATAGTAACCAGTAGGTCATCATTCAAAAATAGGGTTATTCTTGTCCCTTCTCATATAGTCTCATTTGGATATTTGTTAATTGGTATTGTAAGATTCCCAATATACTTGGGTGGTGACTCAAACATCTCTATAGCAGTGCCAGTCAGTAGATTTTTATCAAATGAGTTATAGAGGTACTAGGTCCCGGAGGAATGAACATCTTGAAAGCTTAATGGAAGAAGGTATTCCAAGAACTTCTAGGCCTAGTCAGACAAGGGGAAGAAAGAAGAAAGGAAATATTTCTCATACTTGGAGAAATAAAAATGATACAAGACAAGAAAGTTAAACCAAGCCTAGTCAAGAAGAAAATATTTCAGAATATGAAGAGGCTATTGATTTGGGATTTAACCAGTATGAGGATGAATTTCAAGTGGGAGATGATGAGTCTGAGACTACTCTCCCTGAATCAAATGAGATCTTTGAGGAGGTCTATGAATTGGAAAGAAGAGTCCAAGAACAAGTTGCTATCAGGAAACAAAGAGAAAAGGACAAAGAGGACAGAGTAAGACAAGCAATGATAAGGGCTGATCAGCTAAAGAGGCATTTGTTAGATTTGGAGGCAATTAATTTTGTCCCAGAGCCTGAAAGAGCAAAGGAACAACCTATTGTGTATAAAACACATGAGATAACTAGGCCTAAAGATAAGGGAAAACAAAAAATTGTTGGAGTGCAGATTAAAGAATAGATTCATGTGGAAAACCCATTAGTTCAAGGGTTGAGATTAGATGTAGACCTTTTGAGGGCTAGAAAAGAGAAAGAAATGTGGGCTAAAGAACTAGAGAAGGCAGAGTTGGAGGCTACTACTACAGAAATGAGGAAGAAGATTGATTTTCTCAAGCATACCTCAGGACCTTCAAATGTTGTTGCTTCTTTATTGGGGCAAGGTGGAATTCATGGTAACCTTGCAGCTCAAACAAATGGCATTCTAGGTGCTACTAAAATTCCTGATGGTTCAAACATAAGGACATCTACATCTCAAGGACTGGATTCACCACATGGAGTTCCTGTTCATGAAAGGTACAAACAACTTATCTTTTTTGGTATTCCTAGTTATCCTAATGTTATTCTTGATGAAATTAGAAAGAAACTCCCTAAGTTTACTAGAAACAATGTCATTACATGTCAAGAACATTTAAAATTTTTTATAGATGTAATAGATGATTATAATGTTGAGCCTGATGATGTTGTAATGAAGTTATCTGTACAATCTCTAACCGAGGATGCTAGGGATTGGTTTAGAGGATTGCCCCATGCTAGTATAGGGTCTTGGAATGAATTTAAAAATTGTTTCAAAGAGCATTATTGAGATAAAACAAATGAGGGTTTTATTTTGAATGAATTCAATAACATAAAAAAAAATCAGAACGAAGAGGTCCTTGAATTTAATATAAGATTCCAAAAGGCTATGCATAGGCTACTACAGGTTATCAGATTAGATGATAGGGTGTGTCTTGTGATGTACTTAAATGCTTTTGATGCAAAGATGGGTTACCTCTGAAGGGATAAGAACCCTAAAAATCTTGGGGAGGCTTACAAGTTGGCTATCAACATAGAAAGTAATAGAAGAATATTAGGAAAATTAGGGAGGAGAGATGATTATAGGCCTCAAGTGCAAAACAAGAAAGAAATGGGAAGGTCTACTAATTTTAAGCCTAAGGAGAAGGAAAATCTAAAGAATATTATAAGTGCTTTAGAGAGTATAAAGCCTGATGAAAAAAGAAACAATAAGGTTGCAACGAATGACAGGCCAGCTTCAAGTAATTTTAGCAAGCAACCAAGAATGCAGAATTACCCATACAATACTCAATGGAAGGATGGCAAGCCCATTTTTCTAGTTAAAAGGGATAGGCCTGATGATAGGATTCCTAATCCTCTGCAAAGAAATTTAGTCAACATGAATGATGATATCCCATGGTGTACTATTTTTCAATCTCCTCATAGTCCAAAGCATTGTGTTATTGCTTTGAATTTACCTGATAACCAAGAACAAGATGAGTAGTATGATAAGAGTGGTTGTGGAATGACTTCTTCACATGCATGGGATGAGGTTGACTCTACTAATGATGAGGAGGAAGAATTTGATGATGTTGGATGTGGTGCAGTGAAGTGTGAGGAACATGTTTCCTTAAGGAGACCCTCTGATGAGGAAATTGCACAAATCACTACAGACATGGTCACTCAAGCTAGGAGTAATTACAATTTAAGAGGTAGGAAAGTTGGAGGAACAAGTGGTAAACCAGGTAGCATGTTTATTAATAATTATAAAAGGAACACACAAAAACATAAGGAAAAGGGTGCTAGTGTTGTAAGTCAGGTTAAAATAAAAAAGAAGAGTGGGCCTACTACAATACCTAAGGGTAAAGTAAAGGCATCAGAAGTAGTTGTCCCCATACCTCAAAAGGAAGATGAATATATACAAAAGAGTAACTCTAACTTGATTGTCCAAAAAGAGGATAAAGGTATCTCTGAGATTAAGGAAGATACATGCAACCATTCTTATGTTCCCATTGATATGACTAAATTGCTTTCAAAAATAACTGTCAAGGTTCCATTGTTAGAAATGATGAGAATAGAAGAGAACAAGGTCAAGGCCTTGGATTGAGTAAATGGTGCCTCTTCCATAAAGGTCAAAGAAATGAATAGAGGTGACAAGCATGTGGCTACTTTAGATGACACACCTGATAGTAAAAATGAAGAAATTATCTCTGAGATTCCTCAGAGGCATTTGGATGCAAATATTGTAAATACTACATCAAGGATGGTCGATCCTTTTTTCTTGTCCCTTATGATAAATGGAAAATTATTGAAGAATTGCATGATTGATTCTGGAGCATCAAACACTGTCATGCTTGCAGAGATCATGAAGTCACCGGGACTAAAGGTTGATACACCTCATGGGAGATGCCAAGCTATGGACTCAAGAGAAGTGCCAGTTATTGGTACCATTAAGGTTTTTCCTTATAAATTAGCTGCATTTCCTAACAAACAATTAACTATGAGTATTCTTGTAGTCAACATTCCCCCTCAATATGGAATGTTGTTATCTAGAAAGTGGAGTGCCTCCATGGGAGGAAGTATTCAATGTAACTTGTCTTTTTCTACTTTTAACATTGAAGGTGAAAATGTGAAAGTCTCAAGGGAAGCTAGAACTCCACATATGATTGAGGAGGATGAAGAGGACAATATGAATTGTTTTGTGGACACTGACATTGGTTCTTTCCAAGTTCAAGAGAGAGAGATGCAAGAAAGGGTCAAGCCTATCTTTTTGGCTGATGATAAAAGTAACATGGCAGAGGGTAATGTATTATGGACCCTATATTTTGATGGAGCAAGTTCAAAGGAAGGTGCTGGAGCAAGAGTGCTATTGATATTTCCAAGTGGTAAGACTTTTAAGTTTTCTTTCACTCTCTTGTTCCCTTGCATAAATAATGTTTCTGAATATGAGGCCCTACTAATTGGTTTGAGACAAGCATTGAAACATTAGATCAAACATCTTAGGGTGTTTGGTGACTCTGAGTTAATAGTTTCTTAGATTAGATCAAAGTATGCATCAAAGAATCAAAGGATGAAACAATATAGAAATGTTGTTTGGGATGAAATTGAAGGTTTCAGTGCCTTTGGTATTTATTGGGTGGATAGAAGCCAAAATAGGATGGCTGACTTACTAGAAAACATAGCATTAAGGCCAGAGGATATTACCTTTGCAGGGATATCCAGGATTGAGTGAAAGTCTCAGCCTTCTATCCCAGACAATGTTGAGAATTGGTAGGTATTTTATGATGATCAGGATATACTAAGGTTTTTGCAATGTGAATCTCATTTTGATGGTTAGGAGATGGATTTTAGCACTTTTTTTGACATCAGAAATGGAAAAGAGAATGTTCTTGGGAAGGAAGTTTTGCAATTAAAATCAAATAGGATCCCAAGGGGACTGGTTGCTCTTGAGAGGGCATTTGATGATAAAGAAAGGACTTGTTTTCCTAAATTTGTTGATAAGATAAATGATTTGGATGAAATAAATTTAGGAACAAGTCAAATACCCAAAAATGTTTACATAGGTAAATGTTTATCACAAAGAACTAGGAATCATCTGATTGATCTTCTCAAAAGATTCAGACATGTCTTTGCATGGTCTTATGATGATTTGAAAGCCTATAGAGAGGATTTATTCTAGCATGAAATACCATTGAAGGAAGGAACCAGACCTTTTAGGCAAAAGCTAAGCACTGTGAACCCTACTTTGGCACCAAAAATGCAAGATGAACTCAAAAAGATGATGGATGCTGGCATTATCAAGCCTATCAAACATTCTACTTGGGTGTCAAACTTGGTTCCGGTGAGGAAGAAGAATGGTGACATTAGGTTATGTGTTGATTTTAGGAATTTGAATGTCAATTCTTTGAAGGACAATTATGGTTTGCCTAATATGGAGAATATGTTGCAGAGGGTTACTGGTTCAGAGTTAATGTCCATGATGGATGGTTTCTCTGGATATAATCAGGTCATGGTCAAGGAATCAAAACAATTTAAGACTACATTCACTACCCCTTGGGGAACATACGTTTATGTTAGAATGCCTTTTGGTCTGACAAATGCAGGAGCTACTTTTCAGAGAGCTATGGATGTAGCCTTTGTAGACTTTATAAACAAATTTGTAGTGGTGTATCAAGATGATCTCATAGCATATTCAGATAAGGAAAGTCAACATTGTGAACATCTTGAGAAAATTTTTATTAGGGCCTTGGAGAAAGGGATCTCTTTGAATCCAAAGAAGTGTTCTTTTGGTGTTGTGGAAGGCAAGCTCTTAGGACATATTGTGTCCAAGGATGGAGTGAGAATTGACCCTGAAAGGGTTATGGCTATAGATAAACTTTCACCACCTAGAAATGTTAAAGGAATATAGTCTTTCTTTGGGTGGGTAAATTTCCTAAGGAGATTTGTTACAAATTTTGCAAAAATCAGTATCCCTATCTCTAGGATGTTGAAAAAGGAGGCAAAGATTGAGTGGAATGAAGAAGTAGATGAATCTTTTAGAAGTATCAAAAAGGCCATCAAGGATGCTCCAGTTTTAAGAACACATGATTATGGTAAGCCCATGTAGATATTTTCTTTTGCTTCTTATCATATAGTTGCAACAATTTTATTACAAAAGAATTCAGATGGATATGAACAACCCATATCATTTTTTAGTAAATCCTTACAAGTAGTAGAATTGAAATATGATAAAATTGAGAAACAGGCTTATGCCTTAGTCAAAGTAGTCAAGGCTTTTAGATGTTATCTTGTAGGAGCTAAGGTGGTTGCTTATGTTCCTAGTGCTGCAGTTAAGGATATATTGGTGCAACAAGAAGTTTCAGGAAAAAGATGTAGATGGATCAATAGGATCCAAGAATTTAATATTGATATCCAGATTACAAAATTGGTAAGAGGCTTAGGTCTTGCAAAGTTGATGGCACAAAGCAATTTAGTTGCAAATCATGTGAACATGTTAGAAGAAGAACAAAGGCCATACATTTGTGATATGGATTATTGTGATTGGTACAAAGATTTTATTGGCTACTTGCAAAAATTGGTCCTTCCCCCTGAGATGGATGAAAATAGAAGGAGAACTATCAAGTTGCAATCTGCAAGGTATGCCATTATACATGGTAGGTTGTGGTGGAGAAGTAATGAAGGAGTATTGCTAAAATGCATAGACCATGAGAGGTTTGAGGCTTTGTTAAAGGAAATGCACCAAGGTGTGTGTGGAGGACATTATATGGAAAAGACCACAGCCCACAAGATCCTTAGGTCTGGATTTTGGTTGCCTATAGTTTTTAAGGATACCCATCAGTTTGTAAGAAAATGTGATGCATGTCAGAGATTTGCTAGAAAGTTGAAGTTTAATGGGAATTTACCACTTAGACCTATTGTAGTTCAGGCTCCATTCCAGAAGTGGGGTATTGACTTCATTAGGGAAATTCAAAATAAGTCTAGTGGTGGACATTCTTACATACTAGTGGCAACAGACTATTTTACTAAGTGGGTTGAAGCTATCCCCACTAGAAAGGCTACTAGCAGAGTGTGACAAATTTTATGATGGAAAACATCCTTACTAGGTTTGGTTGCCCAGAGGTAATTGTGGTTGATAATGCAATGTTTTTTAGATCATAGGAATTTAGTGATTTTTGTCAGCAGTATGGGATACACATTTCATTTTCTTCTCCATATCATCCACAATGAAATGGCCAAGCTGAGTCTAGTAATAAAAGTCTAATTAAGACTCTCAAGAGAGTGTTGGACAAAAATAAGAAAGCTTGGGACTCAAAGTTATGGTGGGCACTGTGGGTTGGCAGGGTAACTATAAAGAAGGCCATAGGTTGTGCTCCATTTGATTTGGTATATGGAATAGGTGCTAGATTGCCTCAAAATAATCTATTGCAGATGTACAATTTTATCCAAGCATATGATGAGAACTTGAATGATGAAATGAGAGTAAGAATGGATGAACTGATCCAATTGGAAGAGGTAAGGAGGGATGCACATGAAAGAAATGAGGCATTGCAGAGACAATGTACGAATTTGTTTGATAGGAGGGCCACACAAAGAGGTTTTGAAATTGATGACCTCATCTTGATGTGGAATGCAAGGTTGGAAGATAAGGGGAAGCATGGAAAGTTTGATCCAATTTGGTTGGGCCCTTATCTTATTAAAAGCAATTGGGAGATAGATTATTATGTTTTGAAAGATTTAACTGGTGGTACTTTGGAATTGCCTGTTCATGGACAATTCCTAAAGTTTTACTTCTCCTGAAGTATCTTTTCCATGGGTAGTAGTTTAGGTTTTCCCTTGTACAGTTATTTGTTTTTGCTTTTTGTGTGTCGAAGTTTTGAGTTGGTCTACTTTTCCAGGAGATTCTAGCTTTCTCATTGTATCTACAGGAGATACACATCCCCAAGTATGAGCCACTGTTAGGACTTGTAAAAATTTCATGGCTCTAGCCCTTTTCCCCTAGTCTTTGTAGTTATTTTTAGGTCTCTGCCTTTAGCCTTGGTTCAAATTTTTTGAAAATATAGCCGTTGCATACAAAAAACCTTTGAAAAACCTTAGCATTGTTATATTTTCAAGTTAACTTTTTGGGCCACGTAAAACCTTTTATCTGCATGTGCTTTTTTAAATGGGTTCACTTTATGTCATGCAGTTAGGTTCTTCATGTGTTGGCAGGGTCCCCTTTATATTTCCTAAGCACTCATGTTTTAATTTTTCCTAAGCCCTATAGTCCCTTGTCGAAATATTTTCCCTAAATCATGCTTTAATATTTTCCTATGTTTCAGCAGCCTTTATTCTTTCCCTGGGCCCAGCTCTGACATCATCTCCATCTAACGGTGGGCGTATCTTCTTAAGCGATGTGTCAGATGCATAAGATCTTGAGATGACCATTGATTCTTTGTATGACGTAGCCTTTTTCTCATGCGGGTCCACTTGCCAGGTATTCTAATTTGGAGGTTTTTTATTGGTCCACATAGTATGAGGTGGAATCCTGTCAGTGGCACTAGTTTTCTTGGCATTCAGATGGATTAAAGTTTGGTCTGATCTTGTGGCTGTCATTATACTATTGATATAACATGCTCAATTTTTAATGCAGCGGTATAGCGACAGCCGTTGATTCTCTTTAAGATAGCAGCTGGGTCTATTGACACGTATGCACACTTGGCAGCTTCTGGTTGGTCCATCTAGTAACACGTTGGCATGCTGTCAGTGGGTCCTGATCTCCTCAGAGAATCAATGAATGGCATATAATCTTATGGGTTTTGTCAAGGGCTTAAGATCTTGTGATGACCATTGATTTTGTTTCCTATTAAATGGTTGTCAGAGATGGGAGGAGATTCTTGATCTAATGGTGGGTGTGTAATCTAATAGAATCTCAGATGGGTATGCAAACTTTAGAGGTCTGTCGATCTTCTTGATGCGGGCCCGGTCAAAGTTTCTTAGTCTTTTGGTGGTTGGGATAAGTGCTTTAGCGGCTAAAAAATTTCCAGGGTTTCATTTGTTCATGTGAAATAGTGGCAATTCTATAAGTGTTTTAGCGGTTCAGCGAACAAGCGTTCGTGAATCACTAAACTTTCTGGTGGATAGATAAAGTGTTTTGCGAACTGGCGGTGACCTTTTGTCGCTAGTTCACTAAATCTGGGACCAAGGTTAGAATTTTCTTTGGGTCACCAAGTCATGGAGTTAAGTGATGGGGTAAGTTTTCTCTTCATGAATTGGAAATGCATTATCACATGGTTGCTAGAGGGTAAACCCAAGGTGGCAGTTGAGTTAAAGACTTAAAGGCTTGCGAAATAAAGAGATCTGACAGTTGTGACTTAAAGTTGATCTGATTTTAAAAGTTGACTGCTGATTTGCTGTTAAAGCCATAAAAAGACCGTTGAAGTTCAAATTCAAATTTGCAGAGGGTTTCAAGTGACATAAGGTACCAAAATTTATGGTTTTAATGGCCGGTTTCGATTGATTTGGTGGTACTGGTTATTGCAGACTGGTCTGAGGGTCCTTGTGGTAGGTGGCATGATGTTTTTGTACTAGGAGAAGTATGGTTTTGTGCTCGAGGTATGTTTGCAAGTGGCCGATTTGACTAGTTTTCATGGCAATTCCTTGTTGTTTTGTACTGTCCTTGTGGATTTTGATGATTGCAGATCTGTCTGAGATTCATTTTGTCTGGGTTGCTTATGTTTCTTCCCCTGCAATAAATTATGATGTAGTTTTTGGTTGGTTGAGTTGTTGTAACCCTAACCCTAGTCACCTGAAGCTTGATGCATCCTTTTTGAGGACTCCAAGGTGACTAGGGGTATAAGAAGTAAAAAGTTTTATTTTGAAAGGGTTCTGATCTTGATTAGTTCCAAGGAGTTGTAGGAGGTAGTATCCTATTGTATTAGATTGAATAGAATTTCCTTGTAGTCTTTTGTAGGTTATTGAAGTGCTTTTCACTCTTCTCTATTTTGAACATGTACATGATTCATTATACTTAATACAATTATTTCAAGCTTTCAAGTCTCTCCTTGGTGTCATTCTTGTGAATTCTAGATTTTTAGATCTATTGCATAGGGTTATCTTTGTATATGTTCTAGTCTTCAGTTGTTGATCTAGGATCAAGTGAAATATACTTTGGATAGGACATAGATTCAGTTTGATTTGTCTACAAAAGGATATTATAAGTAGTAGATGGGCTGAAATACTTGTGTTTATGGCTATGAGTCTTTGACAATAGTTGGTTCATGTTTCAATGTCTATATTTGAGATTTTCCCAATAGATAATGGCACTGATCAGAGATTAGTATATTCAGTTGAGTTCAATGCTTGATTGGCCCTTGCTTACTTCTCTCCATCTCTAGATATCAACACTGTTCAAGTTTTAATTGTATTTGGTTGATAGTAGTAATACCCTATAGTAATGGAGAGTTAATGAATGTGAGGTTAGCATTTAGCACTTTCTTACTATTCAATCTGTTGTTTAGACCCAGTCTTTGGTGTGTGAAGTATAGTTTTCACTAGGTTAGGTGCACCCTCCATGGTTTTGCAGAGTCAGAAGTGAAGAGGGTAGTCTTGTCCCTATATTTGGTCTAGTTGCCCTAAGATCCTTATACATTTTGGAACTAACCAATCCTAAAATCAACCTGAGGGTATATTGGCAGCCTAAGAGCATAAGCGTCCATTTTGAACACCAACAGGGTTTCCACTATAAATCCTGGTGTTATAGTTATAAGAATGTTTTGATGTGAATGTTTTTATATTCTACTAGTTAATTACTTTTGGACAGTGGACTACATGTTATATGTTTCTAGTATATATACTTTAGAGACTGAGTTATGTTGGTGATTAGATCTAAGATTTTTTATGTGCTTAAAAGTTTAATTGGTACATCTAGACCTGAGACCAATTGATTCACCCCCCCTCTCTATTGTTCTAAATAATATTAACACTACTCTCCTTTCCCCTCATTGGAATTCATTTCTTATTAATCATGGTTCTGACCTCATGTAGATATCTATTTGATTTTTTTGGTCAATTGAAAGTCATTCTTTTAAAATAGTTAATATTTATGCTCCCAATGATGTTGTTGAAAGATCAAATCCTTGGAGAAGGCTTTCTGATTCTTTACCACCTGCAACCTAGCTTATGTGTGGGGATTTTAATATGGTTGAGGTTGCTTCTAAAAAAGATGGGATTGTGCCTTTCTGATGGACAACTAGAGAAATAGAAGCTTGGTTTTACATGCGTAATAAATTTGGCCTTTTTTATCCCCATGTTGGGTGCTTCCATAATGATGGGGTTGGCATACTTGGTCTAATTTTAGAGTGGGCTCTAATAGGATTTACAAAAGCCTTGATCATGCCATGATCTTTGTGCAATCATTTTTTAATGTTTTTGATAAGAAAGAGGTCCATGTCATTCTTGTTTATGATGTGACACTCTCAGACCACTTCCTTATTACTTTTAGCATTGAATTATAGATAACTAAGGCATGACCTCCCACTATGCAGTTTTATCTCAAAACATCTTTGTTGAGTCATTAGCCAAATTTGGCCCACATACTTAAAATTTGGAGCCTTGAGCCAAGGCCACATCATCCTATTGGCTAGGTCAAGTGGTGGAATGATACCATCACTTGTACATGTCTCTTTCTTTTCATTTATGGAAGAAAAATTGCTATATATCACCATAAATCTTATGAGGCCACTACCAAAGCTTTTTGTGTTACTTTTGAGGCTTTGGTTCTTCATCCATTCAATATAGAACTACAAATATAACTTGCCTAGATCTGCCATGAGAAAAAAATTACAGATAATTATGCCATGAGAGGTGCTGATATCAAGGCTCAACTTCACTGGTTAAAGGTTGAAGATTGAGCAACAAAAGAATTTTTCTTGGCTCTTAGATCTCACCATAAAGCAACTAGTATTAAAAAATAAAAGAAGGGAATCATTTACTCATAGAGCTTCCTGATATTTTGAAATCTTTTGTCAGACACTATTGTGTGTGTGAAAATTGTACCTGATCTATAGACACAACACATAGTAAAATATTAGAGGTTAGTGATAATCAAAATCGTGCAAAATTGAAATCTAATCTAACCAAGCGATTTACTACCTTCTAATAGGTGCGAGATTGATGTTCTCAGATTGTAATCGAGATCAGTGACCTAGACGACACCTAAATGAAGGATTTGAATGCAATTGATCTAGATATGAAATATGAATGCAATTAATCTATTTTTTTGGATTTTCTATGCAATAAGAATGAAAAACTGATATGAAACTAATCTATATGAAAAACTTGATATGAAACTATCTAAGAATGATATGCAAAAAAAAAGATTGATCTCATAAAGATGTTGATTCGCAAGAGCTTTGATTCTCCCAATTCCAATTCTCCAGCGTGATTATGCAAATTTGTGGATGCAAATTTGAGAGATTTTAGAGATGCGCTGATGAAGAGATGAGCCTTGTTTTTATAGAAATCCAAGGCTTTGGAGGTGCATGAGAAAAAGCCATAAATCACTCAAATAACTTAGGTTGATTTTTGAGTTATTTTTAAATAAAGATAATTAAGTCACAAAAATCATGCAAAAGCACAGTTCAACTCGAATTAGAAGTTTAGATCCACTTTAAAACTCAAAAAGATGTTGAGTTTCAAAAAGCTAACAACTTGCATTGATTTTCCAATTTTGAGTTTAACTGGTCCTTAAATGTGCACATGGATAATTATGATTTAATTAATAAATAAAGTGATTTATGCTCAACTTAACTGATTTTTGAAATAAAATAATTAATTTATTGGTTAATTAACTATTTTATCAAACTTTTATTAAAAATTATATTATTAAATAATGACAAAATGCTTTAATTAATTAAATAAGAATTTAATCAATTAAAGATAGGAATTTTGATTTATTGTCAAAATTAAATAATACAATTAATAATAGATAGAATTAAAATTAAATTAAACAATTAAGTGGAAAGATATTAAATCTAATTAATTAAATATGAAAATATTCAATTAATCAAACTTAGGATAAATGTGATTTATTGCCAAATAATTATAAAATTAAAGATAATTATGATGATTAAGAATATTACTAGGAATATTCCCCGATGCAAAATTTAAGATAATCAATTATGATTTGATGATGTTTAGATGTGCCTTAGATTAGGACTTCGATGTTGATTTCGTTTGATTTGTTGATATAGAAGGTTAATGAACATATAGCCCATTTTTGGGGTATTACATTTTGCCCCTCTTTGAATTACTGTGCGAAGCGCAGTGGTTCAAAGATAGTATGTGTTTGTTAAAGATATGAAACTGATTCAAAATTGATAATTGATATGAGACAAAAGATGATTGATATTGATTTGATATGAAGATAGTAGGTCCTGAATGACCAAAGATAATGTTCACTGTAGCAGTGATGAACCGAGGATTGCGAAAGAGTGTCAAAACACCTAATTCCAAACCTTAGGATTGCAAAGAAGTGAGTGACCCATTCTAGACTCGATTGTCTTAGCAGAACTAGCAGGTATCACATCCAAACCCTTCAGTTGCCGAAGAACCAAGGAAAGAACACTATGATCTGATGGTTGCAAAAACTGATACAGTTTACAAGATTAGGAGAATACCAAATTGATATGGATCTTAATGAATCTGATATGCCCCAAGTGATGATAGATTTGTCCCGAGCGATGAGGACTTTTGATGAATTAGTAACTAGACGTGATTGTTTGTCTTGATCACTGATGAAAGATATTGATAGAAATTGATTTACAGACTTTGAATGATGTGCAATACCATGCCCCCTTCAGGATTAAAATTGAAATCTGACAAGAAAAGTCAACGTTGATCGTTCAGAAGCATGTTGATTGATTAGAAAAGTGGTTATACATGTTCAAGAGCGCATTCTGCATCGTTTAGAGGTCCTGGAGACTAAGTTTGACTAGGTTTGACCATGAGTTGACCATGGTTGACCAAGTTGAAATTTTGATAGTTTGATGGAAGATAATCAGTTAAGTTGAATACTAGATCTCTATGATGATTGAAGGTCGATTATGCAAGCAGTAGACCGTCCTGGGCCCAAAATTTTAAATCGCAATTTTGACATATTAAACAATCTTAGATTTGAATTTTGATCCCGAAAAATGATTCTACTTGCTGTTTCATTGGAGGAACCTTCATGTGAGATTCGGCTCTTGTTAGACTTGAAGATGTGATTTGAAGAATCATTTAAGCATTGAAGTTCGTTTAGCCATTATGAGATCATGCAACATGCAAAATGCAAAGAGACATGCAAAATGAAATGCAACCTAAGACCTAGGACCTAGTCACTGATCATTTGTTGATTTGTTATCATCATTGAACTTTTAGGTAATCGGATAAATCAATACAATGCCCACTAGCTATGAAACCATAGACATATGAATATCAATTTGTATGCGCATGAATCAATACAACACCCACTGGTCAACAACCATGGATATATGAATATCGATTTTATTTTTGGAATGTCAGATTAGATATAAGCACCAAGGCACAAGCGCCAGGATGACCTGAATATCATGTCCATCTTGATATAGCAATTTGTACAAGCATCAAAACATAAATCAAACAATCAAGAGTTCATTCTAAATCCAGTGTGAATTACCCATAGTGACCCTTTATCGTTCACATCCTTAGGTAAGATCGTGTTTCACAGTAGGAGAAATAATTCACTCAAAAAGACAATAGTTAGATCAAACCTCCTTGAATTTTTTTATGTATCAATGGTTGAGATACGCATGGCCATCCAATTTGAGATAGAGGCTCTTACAGTCGGACACCATTTCAATCCAAAATTTTCAAAGTTGTTAGATTTTCACATACAAGCAGAAGACAAAGAAAAGATTATGACCCCAGTCATCACTCTCTAAATCCTATAAAGGACATCATCAAAGAGCTTGAAGGGACACAATATGCAAAAATCTCAATGCGAATCAGTAAGCATACAAGGAGATAAAAGCATGTAAAAAGCATAGATTGTTTTTAGTTGAGTTTTGATGTTTGATTGCGTTGTTGTAGATGCAAAATCCTTTCTGGAGACAAGACAGACTTGACTGACTCAAATGAAGCTTCAAAGGACTCTGAGTGGATATGACACCTCTAAGATACATGGGAGACCATAGGATATGGCATTGATTGCCCCCAACTGTTAAACATTGATAGGATACAGACGCTTGAGCAGATTAGTGTACAGACCGACTTATTGAAAACTGGAAATGCAGAAACAAACCTGGAGATATGTACAAACTAAAGCAAGACTGAAAGCTAGGAAAGACCAAGATTGCACTGATAGATGGAGCATTTGGAACAAGTGGCACCCATTTGCCAGGTTTTCACCATCTTGGTAGAGATTATATTTTTGCTACCAAGGCGCCTGTTTCCAGGTTTTCACCAAGGCACTTTTTTTTTTCCTTTTTTTTTTTGCATTTTTCATTTTTAAATTTTTTTTTTTTTTTTTGATATTTTTTGATTTTTTTGCGAATCATCAAGGTGCCTATTGCTAGGTTTTCACCAAGATGTTCATTTTTTCAGGACTTTTTCTGATTTTTAAGATTTTTTCAGGACATTTTACCAAGCACTGAATGCCTTAGGCATAGAATTTCTTCAGATGGAGAACGTTGATTGGTTCTCGGAGCTATTCTCCTTCAGTCATTGAGAGTTGATAGGAACTAGAGCCAAAAGTAGTAGTGATGACAAAGGGACCCAGCCAGTTGGGTTTGAACTTCCCCTTGCATTCTTGATGTGATTGATTTTTAGGATTTTCTCTCAAGACTAGATCACCAACCTGAAATTCTCTATGTCTGACTTTCTTATTGTAGCCTCTAGACATTCTTTTCTGATACACTCTAAGATGATCATATGCTACTTGTCTGCGCTCATGTAGTAGTTCAAGTTCTTGCAACCTAGACACTCTGTAGTCATCGTCAGTGACAAGTCCATGCATTCTGATTCTAAGTGATGGGATTTCAACCTCAATAGGTAGTACTGCTTCAGACCCATAAAATAAAGTGAATGGTGTAGCCCCAATAGGCGTTCTGATACTAGTTCTGTAGGCCCAGAGAGCTAGATTGATCATCAGATGCCAGTCTCTTCCTATTTTATTAACTGTTCTGTGCAAGATCTTCAGGAGATTTTTGTTTGAAGCCTCAACTTGTCCATTCCCTTGAGGATAGTAAATAGAAGACCAATGTTGTGTAATCTTGAATTTAGCACATAAGTCATCTAGATCCTTGTTTTTGAATTGTCCCCCATTATCTGTGATTATAGAGTGAGGGATCCCATATCTGCAAATGATGTAGTTCAAGATGAACATAGAGATCTGTTTCCCCATTGCTTGTGTTAGAGGAACTGCTTCTACCCATTTTGTAAAATAATCTGTAGCTGTGATTATATGGGTATGTCCATTGGAAGAGTGTGGATGGATAGCACCTATGAGATCAAATGCCCATTGTTGAAAAGGCCATTGTGTAGTAAAGAGAATCAGATCTCTCCCTAGAGCGTGAATCAAGTTGCCATGTACTTGACACTGTTGATAGTTTTTAGCAAATTTAATAGCCTCTTTCTCCATTTTAGGCCAATAGTACCCAGCCCTAATAAGTTTTTGAGCTAACGTTAAACCATTCATGTGTGACCCACATATACCCTCATGGACTTCCTCTAATGCACGTTGAGACTCTTCCCGTTCTAAACATCTAAGTAGTGTACCATCTAGAACTCATTTGTACAGGTCATTACCAATGATGACATATCGGGATGCGGAGCGGATAAGGTTTCATTTTTCAAAATGGTTAAAAGAATTAGGAATGATTTGGTCATGGAGATAGGAGAATAGATTTTTGTAGCGGGATGAATCATAACCTACAACGGTGCAGATCATGCGGGTTTTAGGGGAGTCATATGCAGGATAGGATAGGACTTCCACCAGGAACTCATAGTGTAGTTCATGTTCAGGCTACTATAAGAGAGTAGATAATGTCCCCATTGCATCAGCAGCCTTATTCTCTGTTCTAGGTATTTGCTCAAATGTGATAGATATGAAATATTTCTTTAAATCATCTACCATTTTCTTGTAAGGAATGAGCTTTTCATCTTTGGTTTGGTACACATCATTGACTTGGTGGATAACCAGTTGTGAGTCTCCATGAATGTGTATCTTGGTAACTCTCCACTGTATTGCCATTTTCATACCATTGAGAAGTGCCTCATATTCTGCAATATTGTTTGTGCAAGGAAACTTTAATTTGAATGCTTTTGGTATCGAGTATCCTTGAGGAGTGATGAACAATATGCCTGCTCCAGATCCATCCTGTGTGTAGGAGCCAACAAAGAATAACTGCCATTCTCTAGAAGAGAGGTGCATGATAGAGGAATCGGGAAATTCCATTTGCATGGGTGTATTATCAAACAGTGGTGCTTCAGCTAATTGATCAGCAATGACCTGTCCTTTGATAGCTTTTCTTTCAACATATTCAATGTCAAATTCACCCAAGAGCATGACCCATTTAGCTAATCTACCTATGAGGGAAGTTTTTCTTAGTAGGTACTTCAGTGGATCAATCTTAGCTACCAAATGAGTTGTATGAGCTAACATGTAATGTCTTAGTTTTTGTGATGCAAAGATCACAGCTAGACATGCCTTCTCTATCATTGAGTAGTTCTTCTCATAGGTCACTAAGGTTCTACTGATATAGTAGATGGCTCTTTCCTTCTTGTTCTCATCATGCTATGCTAGTAATGCCCCCAGTGATGTATCTATTGCGGAGACATATAATATTAATGGCTTCCCATGAATAGGAGGCATCAAGATAGGAGGATTCAAGAGATAATTCTTGATATGATCAAAATTATTTGCACAGTCTTCATTCCATGTAAAGGTCACACCTTTAAGTAATGTCTTTGTGAAAGGTTGTGATATGTCAGCTAACTGTGATATGAATCTCCTGATAGATTGCACTCTCCCTTGCAAAGTTCACATTTGACTGATATTCTTGGGAGGTTGCATCTAAATGATAGCCTTGACTTTAGCCGGATCAACTTCAATACCTTTCTTTGAGACTATGTATCCTAGGAGTTTTCCAGAAGTGACACCAAAAGCACACTTCTTAGGATTTAGTCAGAGACTAAATTTTTCCATTCTATCAAGGATCATGCTCAAGTCAGTTAGATGTTTAGTTCTGATCATTGATTTTGCTAAGGTATCATCAACATAATCCTCCATTGTTCTATGTATCATATCATGAAAAATAGATGTCATTGCTCTTTGGTATGTAGCTCCCGCATTTTTTAGTCCGAATGGCATAACATTCCAACAGAAGGTTCCCCACGCACATGTGAATGTAGTTTTCTCTTGGTCTTCTGGAGCAATTTTGATTTGGTTGTATCCAAAAAAACCATCCATAAGGGAATACATTTCATAGCCCGCAGTCATGTCCACTATCATATCAATGTTAGGTAGTGGAAAGTCATCCTTAGGGCATGCTCTGTTCACGTCTCTAAAGTTTGTGCACACTCTGATTGAACCATCTAGTTTTGAAATAGGTACAATGTTGGAGATCCACTCAGCATAGTCTATGACACAGATGAATCTAGCTTTTAGGAGTTTTTCTAGTTCTTCTTTGACTAAGAGTGCAACATGAGGATGCATCTTTCTCAATTTTTCCTTGATTGGTTTTACTCCAGGAGCAATGGATAGATGGTGCATAATGAGATTGGGATCCAATCCTGGCATATCTGAATATTTCCATGCAAAATTGATCTTTTTTTCTGATAAGAATGTAGTGAATTTTTGTTTCTCTTCTTCTGATAGAGATTGTGCTACATGTACCAATTGTGGTTCCTCTGTTGTACCCAAATTGATGGATTGGGTGGGCTCAATTAGAACTGGAGACCTATCCTATAAATGACTTGGAAGGACATCAAATATCTCATCCTTAGGCACCTCAGAGAGGTTTTCACCTTCAGATATGTCTTTTATTTTTACTTTTGTAGGTTCTGAGACTGCCACAAAGTGGTTTTCACCCTCAGAACTTTTTTTCTTTTTATTTTTATTTTTTTGACTAAGATATTTGATGTCCGACTCAGTCATGCTGACACTCGGTTCACTGATGGAAGTCCTCATAGGCTCAACTGCATTGAGTTAACAAGCAAGGGCATAGTCACTGGAAAAGGTGTAAACACCACGGCTTGGGTTTGTGGAAGTTTGATCGATAAGATCAGGGTGGTGGATAGTCAAAGCGGGAAAGGCTTGGGATATGGTGATCATGGATGTGGATATGTCATCATTGGTCCTAACCCGATGCTCAAGTTCAAAGGTGATATTATAGCTCAAAATGTTTAACTCGTGAATAGGCTCAATGTTATCATGGGAATCCTCTTGAGCCATAGGTGGATCAGACACGTTAAGTTCATTGTTTTGCTCTAGACCTATGTTGGGTTGAGATACATATTGGTGAATAACATCAATATATTTCTCTGTGATAAGCTCATCTTCTTCTGGAATGGCTCCCCATTCATAGTCATTTGACTCAGCTTCTGATTCAGGATCTCTAGGAAATCTGAGAAAATGTGTGAAGTCAGGATGAATACCCCAAGAAGGATTACCCTTAGTCTCTGACTTGAATTCGTATTCATGGGTATCAGTGTTAGAATAACTACTCTCTACTTCTGGATCAGTTTGATCACCTTCAAGATTGGTTGGTTCTTGTGGTGCAACCATCTCTTGTGCTACAGTAGGTTCTTGTGTTTCTACTACATTAATTCTTTTGATAGGATCATCTTTATCATCAAGAAGATCTTTGATCTCTTCAGGAAATTTTTCATAGGGGATGAGTTCTGAACTATCTGAATCATCATCTAAGGGTTCTATCTCTTCTTTCTTGAGAAGGGGTTCTCCTAGTGCAATTTTTTCTATGACATGAGAACAACCACCTTTGAGATGATAAGGTCTCTTTGTAAAGCCTAAGCCTGCAGTATCTTTGTTTGTTCTACCAGTATGTGGAATGGGTGTCACAAGACCCTTTCCTCTAATTCCTAGAGGTCCTTGACCTGGATACCCCATCTTAGCTATCAATTTGTTCCCTAGACCATATGAAGTATAAGGGATTTTAGGTGCTACAGATTCACTAGTTTGAACAATTTTGGATTCAGAATCATCTTTGTATAGCCATGCAAGCACAACTTCATCCTCTTCAAATTCTTGTTTGGATACTTGCTCCACCACAAAATTTCTTTTGTATGCTTCCATAGGTTCCTTAGGTTCTGATTTAGATTGCTTCAAAGATTGTCCATATGACTTGGGTGAGATAGGGAGAGATGTCAGAGACAAGACTGGCTCTATAGTGTATTCTCCCATCCCATTTTTTTTGATATTGATCTATTTAGCAATGTCATCCATCTTAGATGTGGAAGCAACATTTAGCTTCTTGATGGAAGATTCTCTGTTATTGGGAACAAGCTTATCGACACTTTCCTTCAATGTATTGCAAGTTGTACTCAGATCTACTAGGATTGTAACCTCCACTCCTTCATAGGGAAATTTCAAGCATTGATGGTACATAGAAGGAATGGCTTGCATTTCATGGATCCAGGGTCTCCCTAGAAGGATATTGTAAGCCAATGGTAGATCAAGCACCTGACATGTGGTATCTTTGATGACCGGACCCACTCAGATGGGTAAGACAATGGTGCCTTTAGAAGCTCTTTCTTGTTCATCATAGGATTTTATGGTGATCTTCTTTCGAGGATCAATAGCCATCTCTGAGAATCCCAATTGTGTGATTAAGCTGTAAGAACAAATGTTGAGGCCTGCGCCCCCATCTATCAACACACATTTGACTTGACGGTTCTGGATCAAGACTTCTATGTGCAAGGGCTGATTATGTGGGTGACTTAGGGAGTTGTCATCTTCCTTTGAAAAGGAGATATATTGCGGAGATGTTAGATGACCAACCATAGTCTGGAACCTATCTAGATCTAGATCATCAGGAACATTAGAGCCGAGCAAAGCTTTGTCTAGGATATCTCTGTGAGCTGGAGATATTTGAAGTAACTCAAACATAGAGATTTTGGCATTGGTATGCTGGAGTTGTTGGATGATGCTGTAAGATGTAGGTCTTGTATCCTTTGGATTGGAAGATTTTGAGGAAGCCTTTTGTTTGGAAGCAGATGTGAGGTTGAAAGGTATCTTAGGGACATTAGATGAACTTGGTGTTTGTCCTTTCAGATGAGCCTGAGCTTGTGATCTGGTAATTGCATTAGTTGAGGAATGATTTTGGTCTCTTCGCACAATTGTGATGACATTGCAGCTCTCAGAGAGACATGGTTCAACCATATTGATTACAACATTGTTTCCAGGGTAAGCATAGTTGACTTTTGCCCCCATGTTAGGTTGAGAAGTTGAAACTCCCTTTCCATGTTGTGGAAACAGTTCTGTAAATGTTGTGTGATCATTATTGCTAGTGGGATTATTGATCATGATGTCCCCTTGATCTATCAAGTCTTGAATGGTATGTTTCAAGTGGAAGCATCCATTAGTTTTGTGGCCTTTACTCCGATGGAAAGCACATAATTCATTATCTTTCCACCAATATGGTTTTGGATCTGGATTAGAATTTTGGATTGGTGGTAAAGAGACGATGTTATCAGCTATTAGGGTTCTCAGAGTGGATTC
Organism: Chamaecyparis obtusa; assembly: GCA_027943335.1. Taxonomy (NCBI): domain Eukaryota; kingdom Viridiplantae; phylum Streptophyta; class Pinopsida; order Cupressales; family Cupressaceae; genus Chamaecyparis; species Chamaecyparis obtusa. The sequence continues at coordinate 227,507 of BSBK01002784.1, forward strand.
CAAAGATTCTCCAACAGGAGTAAACTTTCATTTATTATCCCACCATTTGAATGGCTTCTTTGGAGATGGTTCAGCAGATTTTTGCTCTGACACTTTAATGGCTTTGGTGCCAAGGGTAAGATTGTAGGCTGGTGCCTTTGATGGGGTGCAGATAGTGTCAACAATGCCATCAATGATGATACCTTTGTTCCTATTCCAGCTTTTGTTTTTATCTTTTGAGCTAGATCCAGATTCAGACTTGTCCTTTTGAAGTGTGATTTCTCCTTTCTTGACAAGTACTTTTTCAATCTTGATTGCATTATCCACCATTTTATCAAAAGATACATGAGCTTGCATTTTTAATGGATAATTGAGCTTTGGAACAAGGTTATTGATAAATATTTCAAGTTTCTCCATTTCAAGAATTTTTCTAGCATATAGAGAGAACTTCTTTCTCCACCTCTTGAGGAAAGTTAGGAATGATTCCCCTAGATATTGCTTGAGGTTACAGATATCGATCATGGTGACCGAATGTTGAATGTTGTAGGAATATTGTTGATAAAACAATTTAATCAATTCCTCAAAAGTTTTGATCGTAGAAGGTAATCTTGAAAACCACTGAATGGATGCTCCTCCCAAGGATCTAGGAAAAAGACGCATCAGATAAGTTAGTTCATGCATGAATTCCATGGATTGTGTACAGAACTCTCTGACATGATCTTGAGGATCAGAGTGTCCGTCATATTTGTCATACTTTGGCATCTCCACTCTTTTTGGGAATGGAGGCATATACAAGTCTTTGTCAAAAGGGAAAGGACAAAGGGCCTCCATGGAGAATTCTTTGGGTTCCTTCTCTTTCTCAATTTTATTCATTTTGACCTACATAGCGTGCAGCTGGTTCATTATGGCCATCATCAGAGTTTCTTCCTCATGCATGATGATATCTTCGACATTAAAGTGAGGAGGAAGTTTAGCTCCTTCCTGGGCTAATTGCAAAAAGTATTCCTCTCTATCCACTTTCAAGAAATGCCTCATCATTCTCTTGAATTCATCGTCATTCTGACATTGATGGATTTCAGAGGGTGTAGGTTCTTGGTCGGCATTATGTTGAGAATGGTGTCCCTGGGATTCTCCTCCTAGAGAACCATGGTTTGTCCCTACTTGAGACATGGTAGGATTTTTTGGGCTCCCTGGAATAGATTGAGGAGGAGTTTGTTGATTACCTTTGTGAGTTGATAAAGGAGGTATGTAACCAGTTTTCAATCGAAAGTTACCGAGACCGTCGTCTTCGTAGATACCTGACTTGATGAGTTGTTCAAGAGTTGGACCCAGGGTATTGGTGAAAAGTAAATTCTGAGATGTTTCTTCTGATTTCTTATGTGAAGAAGCTCTGGTCTCCACCATTAACTTTGAATGAAATGGAAGAAAAGGACGAAGACAACTGAAGAACAATTTGATTCGAGAAAATCAAATGACGCAACCTTGTCAAGATTATGATAGTTTTGAAGATTTGATGAGACGTGGGTGAAGGATACTGTGCCCTGGATGTATGGGATAGATCGCCCAAAAGATAGCGGACATGAGTTCTCAACACTTAGTCTATTTTTGAAGATTGATTGATTGAAGATTGATAGTTATGACAAGGTTTTGACATGAGATAAAAAGGCCTCAAATTGATTGAATAGGAGGCTAGATCGGATTCAAAAGATCACTCTTGGAAAATGGTAGGATTCTCAATAGCTACTACTCTGTTCCTGACACAATGATCTATTTGACAGGGTCTGGAACCAGGCTGGAAACATTGGATATCTTGCAATTTGACAATTTTCTGACAACATTCCAAAATTTTCTCAAACGAGACTTTGTAGACTCGTATGACAGTGGGTAGTCTATGAAATGACAGTTGTTAAACTCGTATGATAGTTGGGTAGCAATGAAATGACAGTTGTAAATATCATACGATAGTTGCTAACAGGATTTTGACTTCCTTGGATTTGCTGGCATGAAAACTTGTACGACACCGAGTTGTCAATCATACGACAGATGGGATTTATTGAAATGAAACTTGACAAAACTCATACGACTTTCAAGACCTCCTGAAATGACTTTTGACTCCAGAAAGAATTTTACGTCAATTTTTGCAAAATTTAAGGTTTTCAGTTTTGGATTGTTTGCAAATTGTACTGTTCAGATTTGAAGATTATACCAGATTTGATCATTTTTAATAGCCAAGTAGATAAACAAGCACACAGAATAGCAAGCAAGTGATTTCAAGAACATCTAAAAATAATGAACAAGGGCAAAGGCAACCTTGCGCATGAACAATCAAATGACCAAATTGTGCTAATCCCTGAGAGTATGTATTGTGTATGTTCTGAAAAGTTTTGCAATAACACACATATACCTGAAAGTGAAAAATTGGCCTCTCTAGGGTTTTTAGTAATGGTTTGACTCTGCAACTTTTATGATTCAAAGGGGTGAACTCCAATCCTGGTGCACCAGGCTTTTGACACAGTCCGAGAACTTAATCTTCAAGAGCTGCTAGGGAGATCTAACAACCCAACAATGAACCATACCCATGGAGATTTCTTCCACAAGGACATTTATATAGCGGCTGTCACTACCACGTCTGAAATGGCTATGACTGCTTGAGGTTCCATCAACGCAGTTTGCCCTGTGAAGGGATTGTCCACTATAGTTAACCCTCTCTAAAGGTGACTCACAAATTTATACCACAAGGGGACTTGGCTCCAGATCCAAGATTTTTGACACCTTTTCACTTTTAACCCAAACAAAGCAAGCAGATTAATCTGACATGCTAAGACAAAGTTTTGTTCCACCAAGGTCTGTGATATCAACTCCACGTTATCTATCAACCTCTCTGGGGAGAGAATGTATCAATCAATAAGAGAAGATGCACTAACCAATTTTGATTCACCAAAGCTTGTGATATCAACCCCACGTGATCTATCAACCTCTCTGGAGAGAGAATGTGTTGATCAATAAGAGAAGACGCACTAACCAAGTTGAATGTGAAATGCACTAAGTATCCTCCCTACCTACAAGGATTTTGTTGTCAAGAAAGATTTCTCTAGGAATCGAATCTCTCAAGAATCATGAATAGTGTTCATAGGGCCTAATTACTATGTGAGCACAGATATATTCCCGAAAGCAAATCTACCAAAAGTACCCAAAAAGTAGAAAGAGGAACACTTAACGCTTAAAGCGAATATGAGATGAGTCCACAAGGTGGAACACTTAACACCTCACACAAGCTGAAAATGAGTCCCCAACTTAGAAAACAAGTGAGTTCCTAAAAGCACAAAAGGGTTGCCAAGTGGAACACTTAACGCTTCTGTCCTATTGACCCCTCCCCTTTATGGCGCTGAGATTGCAACCACGGGGCGGAAATGAGGGGCCGGTGGATTAGCGAGTCCAATAACCCATGATAGAAATCAAGGTCAATCACAAGTATTCTAAGACTACTTAATGAATCCTTAAGGGGTCACAACCTAGTATCAATTATGCAAGTGTGTAGAAATAGATCAAATCATGAAAAGATGCACAAAAGCCAGACACATAAGAGATTTGTTTTAGGATCCAAATTGAAATATCATTAGCTTGAGAAGAATACCTTAAATCCAACACTCTGCAATCCAGAATTTAGCACATGTCTGAAAGTACAAAACCAAGACAAATCAACAGCAAACTGTAAGTGTTAGAAATCAATAATCTAAAAGTACAAATATGCAAATTCTATGATCAAATGGCAAAATTTGAAAATGAAACCAACATGCTTGATTTGGCTTGGAAAGAGCTTTCCAATGATATATCACACTTAAACTTTCAATACCATATGTGAAAATTTTGCAAAAAATGGGTGCCAGTTTTCCAGAGTGGCACGGATTCTGAAAATGCCAAAATTTTCAATAAAAACAAATTAGAAAACAGAAAGCCGACATGATCAAAATAGGCATAGGCATGATTAAAATGAGCACAGGCATGACTGATATGTGCCTAGGCATGATTTAAATACTCATAGGCGTGATTTAAATACTGATAGGCGTGACTAAAACTGGCATAGGCGTGATTGAAACTGGCAGATGCGTGACTGAAACTAGCAAATGCATGACTGAAACTGTTAGATGCATGACTGAAACTGGCAGATGCATGACTGAAACTATCACATGCGTGAGCAGAATGCTTGTAGGTGTGAGTAGAATGCTTGTAGGTGTAAGCAGAATGCTTCAAGGCATAAGCAGAATGCTTGTAGGCATGAACAAATTTCTCGTAAGCGGCATCAGATTGTTCGTAAGTGGCATTTTTCCTGTTTGTGCAAAAATAACAAAAAAGTGACGCCGAAAATATATAAAATTAGATAAAAATGAAGAGAATGAGGCTCAAGGCCCCACACTGGGCACCAGAAATGTGTGTGTGAAAATTGTACCTGATCTGTAGACACAACACTCAGTAAAACATTAGAGGTTAGTGATAATCAAAATCATGAAAAATTAAAATCTAATCTAACCAAGTGATTTACTACCTTCTAATAGGTGCGAGATTGATGTTCTCAGATTGTAATCGAGATCAGTGACCTAGACGACACCTAAATGAAGGATTTGAATGCAATTGATCTAGATATGAAATATGAATGCAATTAATCTATGTTTTTGGATTTTCTATGCAATAAGAACGAAAAATTGATATGAAACTAATCTATATGAAAAACTTGATATGGAACTATCTAAGAATGATATGCAAAAAAAAAGATTGATCTCACAAAGATGTTGATTCGCAAGAGCTTTGATTCTCTCAATTCCAATTCTCCAGTGTGATTATGCAAATTTGTGGATGCAAATTTGAGAGATTTTAGAGATGAGCCGATGAAGAGATGAGCCTTGTTTTTATAGAAATCCAAGGCTTTGGAGGTGCATGAGAAAAAGACATAAATCACTCAAATAACTCAGGTTGATTTTTGAGTTATTTTTAAATAAAGATAATTAAGTCACAAAAATTATGCAAAAGCATAGTTCAACTCGAATTAGAAGTTTAGATCCACTTTAAAACTCAAAAAGATGTTGAGTTTCAAAAAGCTAACAACTTGCATTGATTTTCCAATTTTGAGTTTAACTGGTCCTTGAATGTGCACATGGATAATTATGATTTAATAAATAAATAAAGTGATTTATGCTCAACTTAACTGATTTTTGAAATAAAATAATTAATTTATGGGTTAATTAACTATTTTATCAAACTTTTATTAAAAATTATATTATTAGATAATGACAACATGCTTTAATTAATTAAATAAGAATTTAATCAATTAAAGATAGGAATTTTGATTTATTGTCAAAATAAAATAATACAATTAATAATAGATAGAATTAAATTTAATTAAACAATTAAGTGGCAATATATTAAATCTAATTAATTAAATATGAAAATATTCAATTAATCAAACTTAGGATAAATGTGATTTATTGCCAAATAATTATAAAATTAAAGATAATTATGATGATTAGGAATATTACTAGGAATATTCCCCGATGCAGAATTTAAGATAATCAATTATGATTTGATGATGTTTAGATGTGCCTCAGATTAGGACTTCGATGTTGATTTCGTTTGATTTGTTCATATAGAAGGTTAATGAACATATAACCCATTTTTTGGGGTATTACAACTATTAGAAGGTGTTCACTACAGTAGGAAATTCCTCTACCAGAGAGAAAACACTTGTAGATTTCCTGACAGTTGTTCCTCGTCACCTTTTTGTGAGACAATAGTCATTTTGTGACCACCTTCTCACTATTGATGATCTCAAAGAAGCTATTTTTTCTATGGCTGATGTAAAATTACCTACCTATGATTCCTTACCTTGTAAGTTCTATAAGGCTCTTTGGGATGCTATTGGCATAGATCTTCATAGATTATATTTGACAACCTTCCATTCCCACTAACTAGGGAAATCATTAATAAGGGAAACATCAAATTCATTCCCAATGTAGGAGACCCAAAATAAATTTACAATTGGAGGCCTATCAATTTTCTCAATGTTTCTTATAATATTATAGCCAAAGATTTAGCTTTAAAATTCATCACATTCTATTTGTGATGTTCAGACTTGAACAAACTAATTTTATCAATTCCAAATTCATTCTTGGCAATATTATAGCTAGCTAGGAAGGTATGTAATAGACACGTAGGTCAAGCCAAAAGGCTCTCTTCCTTAAAATTGATTTTGTGAAGGCATATGACCATATTGAGTGGCCTTTTATTTTTTCTATTCTTCAAGCTTTGGTTTTTGGGCCCAGGTTCATCTAATCTATCCAAATGCTTTTCATTGATTCCTGAGCTTACATCCCTATTGATGGGAGATAGTTAGAATCTTTTTGTTTGTTCAGATCTATTTTCTAGGGTTTCCCTACAAATCCATCTCTATATGTCCTTAAAGCTGTAGGAATTTCTACTTCCTCTGGGCTAGTCAGAGGAATTTACCTACCTAAGTCATCTTTTCATCTTGTCAATGGCCACTTTGCAGATGATTCTTTTCTCACTCTCATTAAGGATGAGGATAATGTTTCAACAACTCTTAAATTCCTTGACATTTTCTGTATATCCTCTTCTTATGCTAATCAATGGAATAAGACTCAATGTTATAGATAATCCATTCTTCCAGATCCTTCTTGGATGCCTTTGTTTGGCTAAAAGTGGACTCAACATGGTGAGGTTTTTCATTTTTTGGGTATTCCCTTCACATTTCAATAATCTCCTATGGATTTATGGAACTTTGTCCTTGCCAGAATTGAGAAGAAGTTGGATTACTAGATCACAAAACCTTTGTCTTTGGATGGTAGATTCTAGATTTGTTTAAAAGTGCTAATTGCTACCCATGTTTAATAATCTTCTTATTGGGTTCCTTCAAAAAAATCCTATATGAAATTGGAAGAGATTCTAAGGGACTTATTATGGGGATTAGGGGAAAATTTTAATGGCTTTCATAGGGTTTCTTAGGTATATTGTTGTCTTCTTAAGGATTCTAGTGGGATTGGTCTCCTTTCCACACAAAATAAAGGTATTGCACTTTGCACTAAATGGATGATTCAGGCCTTGTCTAGGGATGAAGCCTATAAGATTCTTGTGAGACATTATGTCTCTTTAGGTTCTCTAATTCACAGACCTTCCTGGAAGGGGATTGGCTTTAAAACCCTTCTTCTCGTGGCTGAACCAGTTCATATCCAAGGAAATTTTGTTGTCAAAAGCATCTAGGGAGCCTAGGAAGTGATCAAACCATGACTTTAGTGGTCTGGCGATGGATTTCAAGATTGTCTCTTTTTTAACCATCATCACTTTTAATAACATCCAATAGTCACCTCTTTTCATAAGTGTGGCATAAGAATTCCCAAATATTTGTTTTCTAGATCTGTTATGATTCTTCAGTCATGGGAAGACCTACAAGTTGAATTTAGGTTATCTCACCCAGATTGATAGACTTATGTCCTTCTAATGTCTTCTATTCCATGAAAATTGCTTCATAAGCTTGGTATTTTGTTTGGAAAGCCTTGATGGAAGGATTGGAAATGGTATCCTTGGGTTCCTATCATTAACTACAAACCCAACATGGGTTATAGTTGGTAAGTACTCCATATGTTGATGGTTGACACTCTTAATCTCAGGTGGCATCTAGTTTCTTCCCAGAAGATCTAGAGGATGTGCTTCACTGTCATTTGGTCTACTATCACAAAACCCAATATTGCAAATTTTTCTTGGTGTGTGATTTATCAAGGGTTGCCTCTAGGCTCTAGGCTTTGGCACTTGGGAGCCCCTGATCCTCAATGCCCTTTGTGTTGTCTCCCACAGTCTTTGTCTTCATATTTTCTAGTATTGTCACCTAGCTCAATAATAATGGAGCTAGATTCATGATTTTTTTAGGCCATTTCATCTAGATCCCTTTTCTTGGAACATGGTCTATGCTAGGTGACCCTCCGAAAATTCCCTTTTGATATACCTAGATTTGGCATGCTTTTAGGATGGAAATTATTTTTTTGCTTTGGAAAGATAAAAATGCTATTTTGTTCACTCACAACTTTCTCGATATTAATGTTTCCATGTATACTAAATCTTCTATATGTAACAATGTAATGTTGTAGATTCAAGTTAAGGTAGAAAAGGATGCATTGGAGGTGGCCCACCTTCAGGAACTTTTACAACATTAGGGAAATGCTCCATATACAATTTCCAGAGTGTTGTCAAATTCTCTTTCTACTGATCATACTCTTCCTCGTGGCCACCTTCGTGGCCTTAGTTCTTTGGCTTGGTGTTCCTAGACTCCTTGATCCTAGGATCCTCATTGCTCTTCTAACGATGGAGGTTGGAGGAATCTCTTGGACTCTCCTCCCTATAGGAGTTTGGTTGGTAATAGGGCTATTGATCCTGTTCATGTTGTTTCTACTCCCGTGAATGGTACTAGTTAGCCTTCTGCCAGTTGTAATAAATTTCCTCCCTTGGCTCTTTATATCTCCCCTTGGCATGAAGAAGGTGAGCTACAAGATAAAGATGAAGGGGATGAGGGTTGGTCTCTTCTAGACCCACTTCCTATCTCCAATGTGTAGGGAAATCCCAATGATAAAGATCTTCCACCCTCAGCTGTGACTACCTTAGATGCCCAAGGGCTTTTTTTTAATATTATGAATAGATGATGTTTCTGACTTTGGTCATCTAACTTTTGCAGGGTGATCTTGTATCCCCTGACCATTTTTTATGATTAGTGTACTTTTATATTTTAATTTTATGGAAAGGACTCTATTCATCAAAAAAATTCTCAAAACATTGTTTCACATACTTGGAAGAGTGAGATATATCATTACTCATATAAAAGTGGTACTCTATGATTATCTTTCTTTCTTATTAAATGTACTATCAGGGGAATGTATATATGTTATGGGGAAAAAAATAGAAATTTAAACAGAATTATAATACTAATCTTGCAAATCATTTTTTGGCTACAATGTGTAGCTTTATATGAATCGATATAGTAGTTCCAATTAGGAAATGACCCTTACACATCATGAATTATCAATCTAACCACTGAGACATATGACTATCTCTTACATACTTGTAGAAAATATTTTCCTTGAAATCTAAAATAAAATCAGCAACACTACATTCTTTTATAACCAACTCACATCTTAAACCTCCACCCCCACTCTTCAAAGTATATTTGACTATATCATATATATTTTTTTGGATAATTTTCTTACCAAATTCATGTTCGATTCCCTCATGAAAATATTCAAAAAACTTCAATAGGCCACCACATTATGAGAAATTATAATCTAATAAATCATTTCTATAGAAGAAACAACCATCATCTTTAGGACCTAAAAATTGATCTAGCAAGTCTCTTGATGATTTTGGAACTTGACTCACATTGCAATCCTATAAAATTTCATTATTATGCAAATTAGAATGAATGTAGCATAATAGTTTAGGGTGCATTGAAAACTCCACATGATATTTGTAACATGTATTTATAATCTTAAGAGATACACAATAAAATGGATTTAAGGATTCAATTTCCCTTTGTGATAGTTTCAATGTTGGATGTGTCTCACAATATTTTTTGAACAACATTGTTTAACTTACTTCCAAATAATTTTTAGCATGCAGTGTGTGGTCTTGATTACCAATTCTTAACTCCAAGACATCCTTAACATTTGGTGACACTCTTGAGTTAGAGTGCTAAAATAGTTGAATTTCATCCTTCGCACTATTAGTTAGCTTCTTATAAAAATGTGTAAGCCTCCCATCATAATCCCATGTATCATTTTGAAGAGGATCCTCGAGTCTTACTCATCTTGCAATTTATCTATCCAAATTTTTCCAATTTATGTTTAAATAAATACAAGTTTGTCTCATAAAGAGAGCCTTTCTCAAATGGTGACTTACTAAGGAGGTTGTAATAACCCTTTGAGGATCTATTTGCTAGTATTATAAGGTCTATGATTTCTGAGAGGGGGGGCGGGGGGGGGGGGGGGGGGGGGGTGGATTAGTAATCTACCAAATCCAAACTTTTCATCAACCATTCAATAACATTCATCAACATATAACTTGTGTAGGAATAAATACATTTGAAGTAGACAAACCATCCAAACATGCAACAAAAGAACACAATTTTTTATAGCATAGAAACCCTTGGTTAGATGAGAAAACCACGATGGGAATTAACACCCACTAATAATTTTTATTCATATGCTAGGTTAAAGGCCTAGCTCTATTAGGAGATTTATCTTGTTAGGAGTAACCAATTTAAGGGTTTTCAAACCCTAATTAAAGAGCCACCTATTTAAGGGATTTACAATTTTAGACCCATTAGGATCTACCCGACTAAGGGATTTTATTGGAGAACCTATTAGGATTCAACAAGTACAATGATCTGAGAATAGCACTACTCTTTTTTATTGTATAGATCTAGTTAAGCACAAACACTAATTCTCTTATAGATTATTCACACCTTCTTTTCTTCTTCTTGATCACACTCGACATTCATGATCTACAACTTCACAAATTCATCAAACTAAATATAAATACATTTTTTCAATAGCTAGGGTGGCCACCACCTTAAAAATGTGTATTACATTTGAATTTCACATTTGAATCAATTTGACCCACCAAAACATATTACCAAAACCTAACAAACACCTTCCATTTCTTGTCAGCCTCCAAAAGTGATCACACATTGATTAGAATAAGAATAGTCAAACCTCAGGACTTGTTCCAACATGCTTAAATGAAATAGATAAATTAGATCACCATAATTGATTAAATGCCAACTAATATCACACATCAGATCATCCACATCATTATGCCACATTGATCATGAAGAGATCTACCGCAACTGACCACATCATCACTGGTTGAGGATCAAATGCAAACTACTCCAAATATTGCACATAACACTCTTTTGTTCATTGCAACTATGCCTATTGGTCAACCAAACTTGTTGTAGTTGTAGCAACATAGATCATTTATCATCATTCAATCTACTCCACAACACCTAAATTCACACCATGTTGATAGGCCAAGAAAATAATCCATCTCTAGTCTTTGTTTGTTCTATTGGTTCCTATGTCAACCTTCAATTGATCATAACTCTTTGCATACTTATTTCCATCCATTGTGGTCATACATACAACAACAAGAAACATCACTGAGTCTTCCTCTCTAATTTCACACTTTTTTCCCTTTACATACTCATCGCACATTGTATTTAGCAACTCAAACATTTATCAACTCACTATCAATCAATATAGTACTTAGTTGACATTGATGAAAACACCATAAGTGACATTCTAGTCATCAATCCTATACCAAAACACTCTTAGAAGTCTCTGAGCTAGTTATTCCAACAATATCCCCCTTTGGCATTAATGGAAACACCTAAATATGATCATAATTACTCTCCCTTAGTTGATGTCTCCCCTTTTTTTGATCTTCTTTTGATAGTCTGCTTCAAGTCCTCTCCCCATTTGATAACAATACCAAAGGTGTAACACTAGTCTCCTTCTATTAAAATGATCTTCTTCTCCTTTGACTACTCACCCTAAGGAGTAGTTTCCTTAACATCAATCCATAGTGAAAGATACTCCATGAATCAACTGGATTGATGTTGCAACAAAATCTTAGTTCTATTTAGGTAGGGGCACAATCCCTAGCTTACCTCTTAGATACACAAAAGTATCCTTAGGTAGTGTCTTAGTAAATATATCTTCTATCTACTCCTTGGTTGGTACATATCCCAACTTGACTTCTTTCTCATACACTTTTTCCCTTGGAAAGTGATACTTGATTACAATGTGCTTTATCTTATAATGCATCATCAGGTTCTTTGAAGTGTTGATTGCACTTGTATTATCATATAATATAGTCACCAGTTCAATTACCTTTTCTTGGGTTCCTTCTAGGATCTACTTCATCCATGCAATCTATGTACAATTGATATTATATGCCACATATTTCACTTCTATAGAAGATTGGGAAATGTAGTATTGCTTCTTTCTTGTCCATGATACATGCCTTCCACCTAGGAATAATGTACCTCCACTTGTGCTTTTTCATTCATCAATGTTTCCTATCCAATCTGTATCAGTGAACACACTCAAGGAGAAATTAATTTCATGAGAATACCATAGACCATAATCTGTAGACCCTTCAAGTACCTAAATATTCTCTTTACTTCCATTCTATTGGAATCCATAGGATTTTCTTAAAATCCATCCACTATTCCAACTAATTGAGAAATATTCGATCTGATATGAACAACATATTGAAATTCACCTATCATAGACTTGTACAAAGTTACATCTATTGTTATTGACACATCATCCTTGGACAATCTATAACCGGTCACCATGGGAGTTCTAACTGGTCTAGAATCTTCCATTCCAAATGTTTTGAGCACTTCCTTTACATACTTGGATTGACTGACATAAATGCCATCGTTTAGATGTGAAATTTTTAATCCAATAAAGAACTTAATTTATCCAAATATTGGCATTCCAAATTCCTTCTTCATCTCCTTAGAAAATGAAAAACTCATTTCATCATCTCCTCCAAATATTATGTCATCTATAAACACTTCAACCAACAAAAACTTATCTCTTTCAAACATCAATTATACATTGGTATTCTCACTTGTTCTCTTGAAACCAATCTTAAGAAGATAAGAGTGAAGCCTTTCATACCATTCTCTAGGTGATTGTTTTATCTCATATAGTTCCTTTTGTAAGTTGCAAACCATGTCTTTATCTTCTGTTAGTGCAAATGCATTTGGTTGTTCTATGTAGACCTCCTCTTCAAGAATTCCATTTAGAAATGCAAACTTAACATCCATTTGAAAAAAAATAAACCTTTTGTAAGCTGCATAAGAAAATAATATTCTTACCCCTTCAAGTCTTTGCACCAGTGTAAAAGTCTCTCCATAGTCTAATCCTTCCTCTTGTACATAACCCTTATACACAAGTCTTTCCTTATTCCTGATCACTTTCCCATCTTCATTCAACTTATTTCTGAAGAGCCATTTTGTTCCAATCACATTCTTATCTACAAGTATAAGAACAAGTGTCCATGTATCATTCTTCTCTATTTGATCAAGTTACTCTTTCATGGATTTTATCCAATTGTCATTCTTCAATGCTTCAATCATGGTATTAGGCTCAAATCCAAAAATTAGACATGTACTTTCTCTTATCTTTCTTCTAGTTTGAACTCTTTCATCTTTATCACCTATGATTTGATCACTAGAGTGATTCAACTTCACATACCTTTGAATAATCGATTCAGGCCTAGGATTAATTGTTTCAATATTTTCTTCTATCAGTTGAGAATATTCTTCTACATTGTTGTGTTCATTTTCATCTTTGACCTAAGGCTCAAGAAACTCAATCTCCTAGACTCCCTCTATTTCTTGCTTGCTAGATACACCAAATCTCTCTAGGTATTCATCTACCTTCAAACTTGCACTTTCATTCATCTTGTTTGTCCTTTTGTTGAAACACTTGTAGGCCTTTCTTTTTGTAGAGTATCCTAAGAGGATACCTTCATCAATCTTTAGATCAAACTTTCCTATGAACTCATCTCTCTTGATATAACATCTTCTACCTGAAATTTTGAAAGGCTTAACACTAGGTGAATGACCATAGTATAGCTCATAAGGTGTCTTGTTTGTCCCTTTCCTCACTTGTACCTAGTTCAATGTGTACAATGTAGTGATAATGACTTCTCTCCAATATATCTTAGGCACATTCTCTTGAATCAACATAGTCCTAGCTGCGTCCACTATGGTTTTGTTCCTCCTTTCAGAAACACCATTCTACTGTGAAGTTTTAGGTGCATAAATTTTCCTTTTGATTCCATTATCCTCATATTATTAAAAAAAATCTGATGAAGTAAACTCTCCTCCTTTGTCTAACCTTAATAGCTTCAATATTTTACCTATTTCATTCTTAACAAGCTCTCTGAAAGCTTTGAACTTGTAGAAAGCTTCAGACTTATCTTTCAAGAAAGTCATCCAAATCATTCTTGAATAATAATTAGTAAACATTATAAAGTACTTATCACCATGGTAACTTCTTGTCCTCATAAGACCAAAAAAATTATTATGCACTAAGTCCAATATAATCTCAAATGAAAAAGACCTTCTATTAAAACTAGAACTAGTTAATTTACCCAAATGACATTCTTTACACATAATGTTGTCTGGCTTAGATAATTTTGGCAATCCACTAAATGTTAGAATTTTATGTAGGTGATATTTATTTTGGTCACATGATTGTATTATGGTGTAGTCATTGCTGGAAACATGATTTGTTGATGGAAAGAGATCAGATTTTCCAATGGTGTTGAAGGATCAAATGGGAAAATAAACTAAGTGTTTAGTTAATCAGTAAGAAGATAGTATGAAAGGTATAAGTGAATGGATCTAGATTTAAATATTGAGTTAAGGTGTGTAATCATACATAGAATATATACAAAGGTATATTTGACTACATATATGATCACATCAGTTAGTTTGAAGAATTTAGTAAGTTATTGAGGATTGAAGTGGCACTAGTAGTATGAATAGAGGATAGACAAAGTGAGTTTGATTATATCAGTCAACTTGTCTTTTTTGAATTAATAAATGTTTTATTTATGACTTAATTAAGTTTGTGTTGACTTTATTAGGTTTATTAATGCATTTTTGTTTTGAATTTTATGTCGGTGGGTAAAACATTTTTTTTTACGGAAGGACAACTTGGAAATTGTTTTTGTATAAGAAGGATGAAATAAAGTTTTAGGGTAATGATATGGTGATATGATAGGAGTTTTTGATTGTGCAAAGTTGAAGGAAGAATATTTTGATGTTTAGGTAGTGTTGTGTTTAGAATTGAAGTTGATCTATCAAACAAGAAGTGTCATTATTAGAGGAGTTTATTCTTGAGTCTATCTCAAGGCAAGCCCTAATAGGTTTTTAGGTAAAATCCTTTAGCAAGGTCACTTCTAATAGAGTGAAAAGGATCTTTAATAGGATCTCAATTATAAATCCTCTAACAAGGTGAACTCTCAAAAGGATTTTTAATTCCTTGACATGGTAGTCTTTAATAGGACTTTTGTAGCTTCTAACAAGGCTAAGTACTGATCTTAACCAGGTATAACCTCACAAAGGTTTTTACACTTTCTCCTAATAGGGAAGATTTAAATGGTGCACTAGTGAAATTTCTGGGCATCATCCTGATATGTGGTTTTCTTCCTCTAACTAGGGTTTCCACAGGAAAAAATATTGTGTCTTATGTTCATTGTGTGTGAATGGTTTACTTATTTTTCTTCTATGCTATATTATATTTTGCATGTTGGTTATTGTGGAAGATTATTGTTAAAAGTTTTGTATTTGTGGATGGAATGATTCATACCCCCCCTCAGTTCCTTATAATATTAATGATTGTTATCTAAGCCTTGGTTCCCTTGAAAAGATTAACAACTCCGGTAGGATTTTTAAGAAAAGTATGGGAGGTTTAAGATACAAGAGGAAACTTGATGAAGTTGAAAGGGTTATGAAAGAAATGAAAGATCAACTAAAGAAATATTTGGCCAAGAGGCAAGAGCTTGTTGAATAACTAATTGAGAGTCAAGACTGCATTGATAAATTATTTGAACAGAGTGGATTTGAGGAATCTGAATCATCCCTATAAGCCATATATATGGAAAATGAATAATTGTGAATCAATTAGAATGTGTGAAGAGCTTGAAACAAGGAGATATAAATCAAATTCAAGGAAAATTGTAGAAGATAACCTAAAGGACAAGAATGAAGCACTAAAATCTGTATAATATGAACTTTTCAAGACAAGACAAGAGGTTGGTGCATTTTAAGAACATATGCATGATACAAATGAGGAAAATGAAAAAGTCTTAAGGGATAATGAGAATGAGAAATTAAAAGGAGAACTAAAGACTTCTAATGATCTACTAAAGAAATTCAATGAAATCACTGGAAAAATTGATGAGGAATTCATAAATCAAAGAAGAAGAAAAGAGACCACAATCCTAGGATATGCCCATTTTACTTATTTTGAAGTTGGTGAATCATTTGGAACAAAGGAGATCAAGAAAGAAGGAAAGTCTCTGCCAAAGATAACAAAGTTACACAAATAAATTCTAGTAAGAAAGCTTACAAGACTTTATGTTTCAATTGTAACAAGGTATCTCATACAACAAATATATGTAGAAGTAGGTTTGAAAATAGAGCTAGCACTTTTGATGGATATTGCTACAAGTACAATAAGTATGGATATACTACTCATGATTGTAGATCTAGATCCAGTAGTAGATCTAGTAACTTTGATGGTAACTATTACAATTTCAACAATGATGGTCACAAAGTTGATGATTGTAGGTCAAGAGAACAAATAATGGCTACCTATGAATAGGAGAAGACCTTACCAAAGAGAGAGGCAATTAGATGTCGCATGCTCAGTCTATGGTAATTATGGTCACATGGCTGCCAAAATCTAAAAGAGGACTACAAGAGGTAATGCTGGACCATGTAGATCAAATGGTATGACATGTTCTCATTGTCACAAGATTGGAAATCTAGAAAGGAACTCTATGTTAAGGAAGAAATCGGTAAATGAGTCAAGTAATGAGAAAGGAAAGAAGATTGTGAATGTAGAAGAGACCATGAGAGAGATGAATAAGAATTGGAAGAAGAAGGAATATATTAAGTCATCAGAGGAATCCACATCTCAATTGGGTGTCAAGATTTCTTCATCAAACTAAGCCTTTATGTGGCTTAGGGGGAGCAAGTATTGTTGAGTCCATCTTCAAACTCTCCTATAGGTGTGCGGTAATATATATTAAAATTTTACGATGCAATAAAGTATTTTGGAGTATAGTTTAAAATCTTGATAGATTACATGTTATTTTGATCATCAATAATTATCTTTTGGGTCAATCGGTGAAAAGGTATGTTCTATCAGTAGGTGCATTTATTACGCATGCAAAGGTAGATAAAAAGGCTACTTTGAATTTTATTTTTCAACTTGCATATTTTGAAAGTAATTGTGGAGTGAAAGAAGAATTGTTTGAGCCATTTGCAGAGATTCAAGCGATAATAATACATTTTTTGTGGTGATCTGAAAGAGAAAATCAATATGCTATTGTCGTGTTTTTGACAAGAATCCTAGTTGTGAATAGTTTGAGGTATTTATCTATTATCCACACTCATGGTTGGAGATATGAGATGACTACTCCTAAGTTGATAGACATAACTGAAATACCTAGAACATAATTTAAAAGTCATCCATTCAAATCGATGAAAAATGATCTAGTAGGTGCCATAAATAGTATGTCCTATGGTGTTCTACACATTGAGGATGTTAGAGAGCATATACACTACAAATTTGAAGATTTAGGACCAGGGGTAATCTATGAATAATAAAAGAAACTATGTGATCATAACTTTGTATTGAAAGCATTAATATGATTTAGAACAATAGAGAGGGGGGCTGAATTAGTTGTTCTCAGGTCCTGATGTATAAAAAAAACTTTAAAACTTTTCCTTAAATCAGATCCAATAACCAAAATAGACTCAGTCATCATTGATTCAATAATAGAAACATATAACAATGCAGTCCACTACCCAGTTGAAACTTAACTTATAAAACACAGAATTGTTCAAACCAAAACATTCACACAAGTATTAACACCAAGATTTATAGTGGAAACCCAATGTGGGAAAAATGACTTTGTAACATGCTACTATTATTTTTAGTCTTCTAAAGTGAGCTCGGTTAAAAGCCAACCCTGTCAAAGGTTACAATACACACTGTTAGGTGTGACTCGGTTAAAGGATTTCAATCACCCTATTAAAAGTGAGCCTTGTTATAGGACTAACATACACCCCATTAGAATGCAACCTTGTTCAAAGGATTTAACATATGACTGTTAGATCAACCTCTGTTAAAAGGATTTTGACTGTTACAATGGTTAGAAAGTAGCAGCAATATTTATCTAAAAAATATACAACTCACTTTGAAAATATCAAATCCAATTCCATACACTAATGTTGGTTTACTAACTTTGAAACTTTTCCATCTCCATCTCTAATCTGCTCAAAAAATTTCTTCAAGCAACCACCACAATTCTCCTTCAGCCTTTCCTGCTTATACAGTCAATAAAACTTTACTAATCTTCCAGCATTCTCTTTTTCACCCATGCACTTGCATATCCAAATGCTTAGGTTCCCTTTATACTTTCCTCAATTAGGTTAACTCATCTTATGCCACTCAATCTCATTCGTAGATCTTAGGGTTAGGTCAGATTCATTGAATCTACCAATTTCATGTTCTTCGGTTCCTTTCCTAGAATCATCTCAAATTTCTTAAAGATTTACAATAAAATGTTTTTTAGTGCATTTAATGCTTTCAAACAATCAATAAATAAAGTCAACACATTTTACATAATCCAAGAATTCAACAATGTCGGCTCCAAAACTAAATTCTCTTCAAATATAAAAATGTTGATGCTCAGTCAATATTGTGATCAACTACTCGGTCTTCATGTAGAAAGCTCGGTCATTACTAAAACTATTTCCTCGGCTTACACTGTTGTTCGGTCGACACTAGAATTTTTCTCAGGATATATTGACTTGGTCGATACTAACATTACTTGGCTTAAACATGATTTCTCCATTTTTTCTTGGTCAAGCCTACCAGTTTAGTCTTCAGTCTTACTAGTATAAATAATACATTGTCTCATCATTGAACAACATAGTGAAGTACACTTTATAGTATCAAGATAACTCAACCTTTCCCTAGGTGCTATTGTTACCAACCTTGCCCCAATCCTTCACAACAATTCAATAGATATAGTACTTTCCTAAGTAGAAACAATCTTACCAATTAAGGTTTGACATCAATGACAATACAACAATTGTTTCAATTGTAGTTTCCAACAATCTCCCTCTTTGGCATTGATGGCAACACCATATGATATCACCTGAATAACACATGGATTACCAACCAATCCAAAAATTTATCTGTTCATCAAAGAATTATTTATAATATCCTTAGCTTCATTCTGATTTAGAATCCTATAAGCCTCACTTCTGTGACCATCAGAAGTATAAAAATCTCCCTCTATCTTGATCCTTCATTTTAGTTCATCATCCTTACCTTTCAGTGTTATGTGTTATCATATCAATTCATCTCCCTCTTTGAAAAAAATGCGAAAGCAGCAACTAAAACATACATCCATCAGATGTAGATAATATCTGTGCAGCTCAATATTTCTCCTTCTGTCATCTTGCTTATGACTGATTCCTTGTCTTTGCTCCTTTTCAAAACTCTAGGCCAACCCTAAAGTGTGACAATCTTCTGCATCAAGTTGTCAAATATTCTACTATAGCATATTTGATGCAGTGCTCCTAGCTTGACTACGCAGCCTCAGTTAGGGGAAGGACCCCTAACTGACTTCTCAAATACTTGTGAGCTTCTATGGGTAAAGCTTTAGTGAATATGTTTGCTAATTGTTGTTTTGTATTCACATATTCCATTCAGACTTCTTTGTCTTGTACTAATTCTCTCAAGTAGTGATACTTGATTTCTATGTGCTTGGTCTTAGTGTGCATCACTGGATTCTTAGAAATATTGATAGCACTTGTGTTGTCACAGAAATAACATGTTCATTGATTTCTTCTTTCATGCCTATCAACAATTGTTTTATCCATACCAAATTTGAATAGTTTACTGCAACAACAACACACTCGGCCTCGGTAGTAGATTGGGAGATGCAATTTTGTTTCTTGCTCATACAAGAGACTAATCTTTGTCCAAGAAAGAAAGCTCCACCACTAGTACTCTTTCTGTCATCTACATTTCCTGCCCAATCAGCATCTGTATAAACTCTGGGTTCAAATTGTTCATCCTTCTTATAATATAGACCAAAGTCAGTAGTTCCTTTCAAGTATCTCATAATCCTTTTCACATCCATCACCTGTGTTTCCTTAGGATTGGCAGAGAATCTTGGCACAATCCCAATAGCTAGTGCAATATCTAGTCTACTATGTACAACATACTACAATTTTCCAATCATGGATCTGTACAAAGTCTGATTCACTTCTGCAGCATCATCATTCTTAGATAACTTTTGCCTAGTAACCATAGGAGTACTCACTGGTTTAAAATCTTCCATCCCAAAAGTTTTCAGTATTTCATTAACATACTTATACTGTGTAATGAAAATTCCTTTCTTCTTCTGATATACTTCTAAACCAACAAAGAATTTGATCTCACCAAACATGCTCATTTCAAATTCAGTTTGCATTTCATTTGAAAATATTTTACACAATGCATCTTGTCCACCAAAAATAATGTCATCCACAAAAATTTTGGTCAATAGGATACCTTTACCTTCTTCATCTTTCATGTATAGATTTCTTGTGTCATTTGTTCTTTAAAATCCAATCTGTATCAAGTAGTTGTGCAACCTCTCATAGCATGCTCTGGGAGCTTGCTTAAATCCATATAGTGCTTTTTTTAGTTTTCACACCATGTGTCTTCTATTTGGATCAATAAAACCTTATAGTTGTTCTATGTAAACTTCTTCTTCTAGTATACCATTTAAAAATGCAGACTTGACATCCATTTGATATACCTTGAAATATTTATAAGCAGCATATGCAAGAAGAGTTCTTACTCCTTCCAATCTAGCTATAGGGGCAAATGTCTCCCCATAATCTATTCCTTCTTCTTGTGCATACCAGCCTAGCTTTGCTCCTAGTTATTTCACCATTTTCATTCATCTTATTCTGAAACACCCACTTTGTTCAAATAACATTTTTGTTTTCAGGTCTCGGCACTAGAGTCCAAGTATCATTCTTCTCAATCTGGTCAATCTCTTCATTCATTGCTTGTATCCAGTCTTCATTCTCCAATGCCTCTCTAGTTGACTTGGGTTCAAATTCACATAGTAGGCATGTTGGATCCTTAGTCTTACTTCTGGTTTGAATTCCAGTATTTTTGTCTCCAATTATCTGTTCAGGCTTATGATGTCTTCTTACATATTTTTCCTCAATAGGTTCAGCTCCTCTCTCCTCTATTTCATCAGGTTCCCCAACAAGATTGTCAGATTCAACTTTTGAATGCTTGGCAACCTCTTCCTGATACTCAACAAAATTTTCTTGTAGCTCGACATGTTCTTGTTCTCTTTCGGCACTATTTTCCTGATGCTTGACAGCAATTTTCTGTTGCTCAACATTGCTTACATGAGACTCGGCATCAGGTGCAAGTCTGTTACTTGCCTCTTCTTCTTCCTCAATGTACACAAAAGATCTATAATCTTCTGGTTCTCTTTTGCTGTCAGCTTCATTTCTTTCTGCATACTCATCAATTTTGACATTCACACTTTCCAAAATTTAGTTAGTGTTAGAGTTCAAACACTTATAAGCTTTACTCTTTGTGGAATATCCTAGGAATATGCCTTCATCACTCTTAGCATAAAACTTTCCATTCCTAGTGTCTTTTAATATATAGCACTTACTTCCAAAGATTCTAAAGTATTTAACACTTGGTGCATGCCCATGTCATAATTCATAGGGTGTTAGATTTGTACCTTTCTTGATCTGTACCCAATTAAGAGTGTAGACAGTAGTGCTTATAGTTTCTTTCTAGTATTTCTATGGCACATTCTTTTCAATCAACAATGTCCTTGCACAATCTAAGATAGATCTATTTCTTCTTTCTACTATACCATTCTATGGAGGTGTTCTAGGTGCAGACATCTATCTTTTAATTCCTCTATCATTGCAAAATAGATTAAATTCATTTGATGTAGATTCTCCACCTCGATCAGATCTAAGACATTTTAGGTTACTACATGTCTCCTTCTCAACCTTAGCCAAATACTACTTAAAGAATTGAAAAGCTTCAGATTTTTCTTTTAGAAACATTACATGCATCATCCTAGTATGATCATCAACAAACAAGATAAAGTATCTAGCACCACAGTAGCTTTGTACACCCATAGGTCCACAAAGGTCAGTATGAACCAAATCTAAAATGTTTTCAAAAGTAAAGGATTTGCTCTTAAAACTTGACATTGTCATTTTTCCTAATTGGCATTCCTTGCACATCACATTCTCAAGTTTCTTCAATCTAGGTAGATCTCTTACCTTTTTCTTCTTACTTATCTCTACCAGATTGTCAGAGTTAACATGACATAGCCTTTTGTGCCATAACCAAATATCATCAAGTTGTGCAATTAAACATGTTTCTTTAGATAAGTCAAGATATAACAAATTACCTCTAGTCTAATCTCCACTTCCAATTAGTTCTCCAGTAGCATCAAATATTTTATCTTTCTTGTGATGAAATTCCACTTGGTAACTAGTTTTGTTGAGCTGAGAAACACTTAAAAAATTATAATTAAGACCTTCAACTCAATATGCATTTTCACAAGATATCTTATTAGTCAGTTTAATCAAACCTTTTCCTCTAACAGGAAATGATGCATCATTGCCAAATTTTACACTTTTACCTCTGTAATGATGTAAGGTCTCAAACTTATTTTTGTCACTAGTCATGTGATGTGAACAACCACTATCAATAATCAATTTATCATTCTTGTTCACGTAGGATATCAATGCAATTTTCTCATCCTCATCAAATTCATCTTTCATTGTAACATAGACTACCTCAATTTCAAAATCATCACTATCAGTGTCAGTTTCTTTTTCAGCAATGTAACAAGATTTTTTACCTTTTCCTTTGTAGTCTTTGTTCCATCGGTAGCTTTTGTCATCTCTTCTATCTTTGTGTTTTTTTTTTCATTCATCATCTTTATCCTTCCTATCAGGACATCTAGCAGCTATATGACCAACTTTATTACATGCAAAACATATAATAGGGACTTTACCTTTATACTTTCCTTTTCCCCTTCTCAGTCTTCTAGCCATAAGAGCTTCTAGATCTTCCAGTTCTTCATCAGAGGTGTCACTGTCACTTTCACTTTCACTTATGCATATTTATTTTTCTTTCTTAGGCTTGGTCAGAACTAGTTGTTACTTAAAAGAAGATTCAACATTACCAATGCTTCTAGCAGTGAAATTATCATAGTTAGAGAGTTCAAAAGCAATCAGCTTACCAACCAAACTTTCCAAAGTAAGAACATTAGTAGAGTTGCATCTAGATTCCTGAATAGCTAACATCTTAATAGCATATATAGGATGTAGGGTTCTTAGTACTTTCCCAATTATAGTTTCATCATCAATAGCCCCATTTTCTCCTCTAATAGCATTCACAACTTCTTCTATTCTACCACAATATTGTGCAATGTTTTCACCTTATTGCATTCTCATTTCATCAAACTTACCTCTAAGACTCTTGGCCTTTTCTTTCAGTACATTTAAGTCACCACCATAGATTCTTGCAAGAGTTTCCCACATATCCTTAGCAGTTGTGCAATCCTTATTGTCCTCAAATTCTGGATAGCTTAGGGTAGTTGCAATTTCTAGCATTTCCTGATTATGTTATTTCTTAGCTCTCATTTCTTTGGCAGTCAAAGGTGTGACAGATGAGACATAGTCATTCTCAATGTAGTACTTTTCAGAGTCACCAATATCGGCTAGATGCAGCTTCATCAAGCTTGCCATGCAGGGAAGTTTTCCTTATTCAGCTTCGGTACCTCCTTATAAATCCTGGTCATTTGCTTCAACCAACTTTAAACTTGATTTCTGTAAAAACTAATAATAAGGAACAAAGCTCTGATACCAATTGTTAATATGATTTAGAACAATAGACAGGGGGGTGAATCAGTTGTTCTCAGGTCCTGATGTATAAAAAAAACTTACAAACTTTTCCTTAAATCAGATCCAATAACCAAAAAAAACTCGGTCATTACTGATTCAGATTTAGAAACATATAACAATGCAGTCCACTACCCAGCTAAAACTTAACTTGTAAAATACAGAAATGTTCAAACCAAAACATTCATGCAAGTATTAACACTAGGATTTATAGTGGAAACCCAATGTGGGAAAAACCACTTTGTAACATGCTACTATTATTTTCACTCTTCTGAAGTGAGCTCGGTTAAAAGCCAACCCTGTCAAAGGTTACAATACACATTGTTAGGTGTGACCTGGTTAAAGGATTTCAGTCACCCTGTTAAAAGTGAGCCTTGCTATAGGACTTACATACACCCCACTAGAATGCAACCTTGTTCAAAGGATTTAACATATGACTATTAGGTCAACCTCTATTAAAAGGATTTTGACTGTTACAATGGTTAGAAAGTAGTAGCAATATTTATCTGAAAAATATACAACTCACTTTGCAAATATCAGATCTGATTCCATACACTAATGTTGGTTTACTAACTTTGAAACTTTTCCATCTCCATCTCTGATCTGCTTGAAACTTTTCTTCAAGCAACCATCACAATTCTCCTTCAGCCTTTCCTTCTTATACAATCAATAAAACTTTACTGATCTTCCAACATTCTCTTTTTCACCCATGCACTTGCATATCCAAATGCTCAGGTTCCCTTTATACTTCCTAAATTAGGTTAACTCATCTTATGCCTCTCAATCTCATTTGTAGGTCTTAGGGTTAGGTCTAATTCATTGAATCTACCCACTTCATGTTCTTCGGCTCCTTTTCTAGAATAATCTCAAATCTCTTAAAGATTTACAATAAAACATTTTTTAGTGCATTTAAGGCTTTCAAACAATCAATAAATAAAGTCAACAAGTTTTACATAATCCAAGAAGTCAACAATGTCGGCTCCAAA
This sequence comes from Chamaecyparis obtusa, assembly GCA_027943335.1. Taxonomy (NCBI): domain Eukaryota; kingdom Viridiplantae; phylum Streptophyta; class Pinopsida; order Cupressales; family Cupressaceae; genus Chamaecyparis; species Chamaecyparis obtusa. Next base: position 252,311 of record BSBK01002784.1, read on the forward strand.
ACTAAATTCTCTTCAAATATAAAAATGGTGATGCTCGGTCAATACTGTGATCAACTACTCAGTCTTCATGTAGAAAGCTCGGTCATTACTAAAAAAATTTCCTTGGCTTACACTGTCTTCCTCAACAATTAACTATTGTTTGGTCGACACTAGAATTTTGCTTGGCATATACTGACTCGGTCGACACTAACACTACTCAGCTTAAACATGATTTCTCCATTTTTTCTTGGTCAAGCCTACCAGTTTAGTCTCCAGTCTTACTAGTATAAACAATACATTGTCTCATCATTGTACAACATAGTCAAGTACACTTTGTAGTATCAAGATAACTCAACCTTTCCCTAGGTGCTATTTTTACCAACCTTGCCCTAATCCTTCGCTATAATTCAATAGATATAGTACTTTCCTAAGTAGCAACACTCTTACCAATTAAGGTTTGACATCAATGACAATACAACAATTTTTTCAATTGCAGTTTCCAATAGAAAGATTAACATTAACACATAAAAGATAACGATTATCATTATATGTTCAATGATCATGATGAATTTGAAGAGGATCAAATCATATATATTTTAAGCAGAATCCATGACTAGTTCATGTGGATAGACCAGCCACATAAAATAATAAAAGATATAATTCATATTGTAACTGGTCTATGTTCAATTGATAAAGTATTTGTTCTTCACACTATACCCAAATAAGAAGTAATTAGTTGAACTAAATCTAAGTGGAATGGTCCTGTAATGACTATGAATGAGATTACAGATGAAGAGGTGAAATATGCATATATGGTCATAGGTTACAAGGTCTACCATTCTAGTTAGTTGAATAGAATACTCAGTGGTACTATTCATACAACATACAAAATGATCAGGGAAAATGATAACTATGATTTAGTTGAAGCGATGAGAGAGGAGATAATGTTGAATCTTGAGAAGATTAAAAAGGATAAGAGAAAAAAATTCAGATATGGACAAGTGATGATGTGTTTATTTTTTTATTTCTAAAACATGTTCCCTAGTATCAGTGATATTACTCCAACCTTTATTGAGATAAGTAACAAATTTAGAATCTTAGGAAGTAATTTTAGTGGCAAGGTTTGGGCATATTTCAAGGAATTTCAAAAGAAGATGCATGAAAAGGAAATAATACCTTTTGAGATTGTTGATAAGTACAAGGATACTATTTTCTTTATGGTTGATATGAACACTTGTTTGATGAAAGTAGATGAGCCAAGGACCTCATGGGTGATACTTATGGGTTATGAGGTGGATGAAGATATTTTGGTTATGTTTGTTGAGAACTTGTTAGCTCAACTAGTAGATCCCAAGACTCCAAGGTTTAGAACATTTCAAGAGAAATGAATCCAAGTGCACAATGATTTCATGAAACTAGTTATTGAGAAGAAAGTGAGAAAGGAAGTTGAAAAATTTATGATTTAGAAAGGATTTAAAAAAGAAAAAAGTGAGAAGGCTAGAGACAAACATGTTGTGAAGCACAATAGCATATCAAGTACACTAGAGATAAATATGTTGAAACTATTACTGTAATCGATAGTGCCTCAAATGGTCAAAAAATAAGAAGTACTACTACTAAGAAGAAGGATAAATCCTCTCCACCTTTCAAAGAACTTAAAAAGACTATTAAGTCTCAAAGAACTTAAAAATAATGTTAAGTCTCAAACTTTACCAGCCAAGGAGGCACATAGCACAAAGAAGGCAATAGGAAAAATAAAGAAGGAAAAAGGAAAAAGATTTGAGAAAGTTTTTGAAGGAGAAAGTGAAAGGATTGAATCAAAAAAAGATAAAAAGGAGCTTAAAGCTAAAGGAAAGAAATCTATGGTGGTAGGTTCCCCAACCACTAATCCAATTAAGCTTGAAATAGACTTTAAATTATTAGTTTCTATTGATAAGATTCTTAATGAAGTGAGAAAGTGGGGTATACTTATTGGAGCTAACAAGTATTATGATAAATTTGGTAATGAGGAACATGAATAGATTGAAGATGTTGTAGTGTATAGCATGAATAATTTTAGAAACAATTTGATGGAGTTACAAGGGAAAATACCCACTTCCTTGTATAATAAACTTTATGTTAGGTGTCATACTTCTATTAGATAGGAAAAGGAATTAATTAGGTATGTTCTACTGCAACTACAACTAGAAATGTTAGAAGAAGAAATGAAGAAGATACTTACAGAGACATGACCAATCTTCAAAAAGAAGAAGATACTAACAAGACTCTTATGTGGTGAGTCTCTTGGAGTTCAGGATGAAACTGAAGAGATATCGATGAAACACTTGGGAATGATTGAAGATACAAAGGATGAAGAACATGAAGAGGAATTGGTAAAATAACAAGAGAGTGATCTAGTGGTTTCTCAAACTAATTATGGATTTACTGTTGATCACATGAAGGTCACACTTGAGGAAATATGAGAAGAAATGGACAACACATGAGATATCCCATCTATGGAGATATAGGATGAGAACATAGATACACAAGTTGTACCTAAGGAGAAAAAAGAATAATAAATAGTAAGCATGGGTATTAGTCAATCTATGAATGATAGTGAACAACTTAAATTTCCCATAGATGATAAAAAAAAAGATTAAGTGAAAGAAAAATAGGATACAAATGATTTTAAGCAAGTAAAACAAGAGGAGGTAACTATAGAGAAAGAAAAACAAAAGACAAAACCTTCCTCATTGTCCAAGATGAGAATTAATGATGATGATATATCAATAATGGGACATGTAGACTTAAGAAAAATGAGACCTAAGGAAATGATCAATTTTTCAATGGAAATAAATTAAAAAAACAAGAAGGATAAGCTCAAGAAGGAGGCACAAGTAGTTTTGATGGTGAGAGATATACTGGTTGATCTGATGCCTAAAGTAAAATATGAGGACAAAGCTACTCCAATAGAATCATTAGCACATCTAGTCACTATTGATAGACCAAATTGAGAAGAATGATACTTGGACTTTGGTGCCGAGACCTGAAAACAAGAATGTTATAGGAACAAAATGGGTGTTTCAGAATAAGATGAATGAAAATGGTGAAATCACTAGGAACAAAGCTAGGCTGGTATGCAAAGGCTACAAAAAAGAAGAAGGAATAGATTATGGGGAGACATTTTCCCCTGTAGCTAAATAGGAAGGAGTAATAACTCTGCTTGCATATGCTACTTATAAAGATTTCAAGGTATATCAAATGGATGTCAAGTCTACATTTTTGAATGGTATACTAGAAGAAGAAGTTTACATAGAACAACTAGAAGGTTTTATTGATCCAAACAGAAGACACATGGTGTGTAAACTAAATAAAGCATTATATGGATTGAAACCAGCACCTAGATCATGGTATGAGAGGTTGCACAACTACTTGATATAGATTGGATTTTCAAGAACAAATGACACAAGAAATCTATATGTGAAGGATGAAGAAGGTAAAGGTATCCAGTTGGCAAAAAATTTTGTTGATGACATTATTTGTGGTGGACAAGATGCATTATGTAAAATATTTTCAAATGAAATGCAAACTAAATTTGAAATGAGTATGTTTCGTGAGATCAAATTCTTTGTTGGTTTACAAGTATATCAGAAGAAGAATGGAATTTCATTACTCAGTCTAAATATGTTAATGAAATACTGAAAACTTTTGGAATGGAAGATGCTAAACCAGTGGGTACTCCTATGGTTACTGGACAAAAGTTATCTAAGAATGATGATGCTGCAGAAGTGAATTAGACTCTATATAGATCTATGATTGGAAAATTGTAGTATGTTGTACATATCAGACTAGATATTGCATTAGCTGTTGGGATTGTGGCAAGATTCTTCGCCAATCCTAAGGAAAAACATATGATGGCCTTGAAAATAATTATGAGATACTTGAAAGGAACTGCTGACTATGGTCTATATTATAAGAAGGATGAAAAATTTGAACTCTGAGTTTATACAGATGTTGATTGGGCAGGAAATGTAGATGATAGAAAAAGTATAAGTGGTGGAGCTTTCTTTCTTGGACATAGATTAGTTTCCTAGACAAGCAAGAAACAAAATATCATTTCTCAATCTACTGCTAAGGCCGAGTATGTTGCTGCTACAATAAACTATTCAAACTTGGTATCAATAAAACAATTATTGATAGGCCTGAAAGAAGAAATCACTGAACCTGTTGTTATTTTCTATGACAACACAAGTGCTATCAATATTTCTAATAATCCAGTGATGCACACTAAGACCAAACACATTGCAATCAAGTATCACCACTTGAGAGAATTAGTACAAGACAAAGAAGTTCAAATGGAATATGTGAATACAAAAGAACAATTAGCAGACATATTCACTAAAGCTTTACCTAGACAATCTCATGAGTATTTAAGAAGTTAATTAGGGGTTCTTCCCCTAACTGAGGCTACCTAGACAAGCTAGGAGTACTACATCAAGTGTGCTATAGTAGAACATTTGACAAATTCATGCAGAAGATTGTCACACTTTAGGGCTGGCCTAGAGTTGCGAAGAGAAGCAAAGGCAATGAATCAGTCATAAGCAAGATGACAAAGGGAGAAACACTGAGCTGCACAGATATTATCTACATCTGATGGATGTATGTTTTAGTTGCTGCTTTAGCATTTTTGTCAAAGAGGGAGAATGAACTGATATGATAACAGGAGATATGATAACACATGATACTGTAAAGTAAGATGGAGATGAACTAAGGAAACTAAAGATAAGGTTGATGAACTAAAATGAATAATCAAGATAGAGGGAGATCTGAATACTTCTGACAGTCACAGAAGTGAGGCTTACAGGATTCTAAATTAGAATGAAGCTAAGGATATTATAAATAATTTTCTGATGGATAGATAAGTTTTTGGATTGGTTGGTAATCCATGTGCTATTCAGGTGATATCATATGGTGTTTCCATCAATGCTAAAGAGGGAGATTATTGGAAACTAAATTGAAATAATTGTTGTATTGTCATTGATGTCAAACCTTAGTTGGTAAGACTGTTTCTACTTAGGAAAGTACTATATCTATTTGAGTGTTGCTAAGGGGCTAAGCAAGGTTGGTAACAATAGCACCTAGGGAAAGGTTGAGTTATCTTGATACTATAAAGTGTACTTGACTATGTTGCACTATGATGAGATAATGTATTTTTTATCTTAGTAAGATTGAAGACTAAACTGGTAGGCTTAACCGAGAAAAGAAAGGAAAAATCATGTTTAAGTCGAGTGATGTTAGTGTTGACCGAGTTAGTATATGCCAAGAAAGATTATAGTGTCGACCGAGCATTAGTAAATTGTCGAGGAAGACAGTGCAAGCTAAGGAAATAGTTTTAGTATTGACCGAGCGTTCTACATGAAGACCGAGTTGACAATCACAGTATTGACCGAGCATCAACAATTTTATATTTGAAGATAATTTAATTTTGGAGCTGACATTGTTGAATTTATTTATTGATTGTTTGGAAGCATTAAATGCATTGTAAAATGTTTTATTGTAAATCTTTGAGAGATTTGAGATGATTCTAGAAAAGGAGTCGAAGAACATAAAGTGGGTAGATTCAATGAATCTGACCTAACCCTAAGATCTACAAATGAGATTGAGTGGAAAAAGATGAGTTAACCTAATTGAGGAAAATATAAGGGAATTTGAACATTGTGATATGTATGCACATGGTGAACAAAGAATGTTGGAAGAGGAAAGTTTTATTGACTGAATAAGAAAGAAAAGGCTGAAGGAGAATGGTGGTGATTGCTTGAAGAAAAGTTCCAAGTAGATCAGAGATGGAAATGGCAAAGTTTCAAAGTTAGTAAACTAGCATTAGTGTACGGAATCGAATCTGATATTTTCAAAGTGAGTTGTATATTTTTTAGATAATATTGCTGCTACTTTCTAACCATTGTAATAGTCAAAATCCTTTTAACAGAGGTTGACCTAATAGTCATATGTTAAATCCTTTGAACAAGGTTGCATTCTAATGGAGTGTATGTAAGTCCTATGACTAGGCTCACTTTTAACAGGGTGATTGAAATCCTTTAACCGGGTCACATTTGACAGTGTGTATTGTAACCTTTGACAAGGTTGGTTTTTTTTGGAGCTCACTTCAGAAGAGTGAAAATAATACTAGCATGTTACAAAGTGGTTTTTCCCATATTGGGTTTCCACTATAAATCCTAGTGTTTATACTTGTGTGAATGTTTAGATCTGAACATTACTATGTTTACAAGTTATGTTACAGCTAGGTAGTGGATTGCATTGTTAAATGTTCCTATTATTGAATCAGTGATGACCAAGTTTGTTTTGGTTTTGGATCTGATTTAAGGATAAGTTTTTGAGATTATTTTATACATCAGGACCTGAGAACAATTGATTCACCCCCCCTCTCTGTTGTTCTAAATCATATTAACATCTTTAACATGATCTAAACCATAAATCCTCTAACAAGGTGAACTCTCATAAGGATTTTTAAATCCTTTGATAGGGTAGTCTTTAAAGATACTTTAATAGCTTCTAACAAGGCTAAGTACTCTTAACTGGGTATAACCTTAGAAAGGTTTTTCTAATTGATCCTAACATGGAACATTTCAATGGTGCACTAGTGAAATTCATGGGCAACATCCCCACACATGGTTTTGTCCCTCTAACTATGGTTTCCATAGGAAAAAATATTGTGCCTTATGTTCATTGTGTGTGAATGGTTTATTTGTTTTGCTTCTATGTTATATTATCTTTTGTATGTTGGTTATTATGGAAGATTATTATTAGAAATTTTATAATTGTGGATGTATTGCTTCACCCCCCCTCTCAGTGCCTTATAATACTAACACTAACTGCATTCAATTTACTAAATTTGACAAGACTATCAAATTTCATGCCACAACCAACTTTCCTCAACTCTAGCAACCAAACTGTTAGAAATAGGAAATACCAAGAGGGGGGGTGAATTAGTATTTCATAAAATTTTACTTTTTCCAAATTATGGATATAACAAATTAAATTGAAGCTTTCATAACAAAGTAAACTAAGAAAACTAAATGATAATAAAGTAAATAAACTCATAACACCATGTTTTTTCTCAAGGAAACCCTGGCCAAGGGAAAACCCTAGCGGGGATGATACCCATAACTGATCCACTAATAAAAAACATCTAGTTAAGGATGTTGACCATGTTAAAAGTCTATTAAATACATATAGTGTCTCTATCCTGGTTAAAAGAATCTAGGCCTTGTTAGAAGCCTCAAACCTGTTAGGAGTTGCTATTAAAAAAAAAGATTTGCAAGATGAGCTCACTACCCAAACATGCAATATACAAAGATATCTTCAAATACAAAGGTAAAGTACATAACCTTTTACTACTGCTGAATAGATTTCCTATTCTGATTTAGCGTTTTAGGCTCATCACTTTCATATATAGAGTGTAATTTCTTTCCTTCTTACAATATACAACTTTGCATCATACTTTTCTTATTACATTTTCTATTATGTCGCTTCTATATATTTTGCATTACATAGTTCTTACATATATACAAGTTATTACAATTACCAACTTCTAGTCGGCTTACAATACATAAATTCTCCTCAAAATATAAAACCAATTCATGCTGCCTTAGGGTTAACATCTAGGATGCCATCCCTACATGGTTAAGTCATTATTTTGATAAACAAAATAATCCCTTAACTTAATATTCACATTCTATCTTCTTGCTCTATTCAGGTCGGCTTCAACACTGTCTTTGTAATTCTTTAATATCTCCTTCCGTACATGTCGTACAGACTTGCACTTTCATATGTGGGTTTAATATACATAGAATTATCCATGTTCAAGTGTGCATGCACTAAACCTACTTTTGTGAACATCCCCAATCAAAACTGTCTCTGATTAGACTGGTAAACACTACTGTACTTAGACAATTTTCACTTGCGCTCATACAAAACTGCTTTCTTCTATTATGTGAACATCATGGTGATTATATGTTGCCATAATGACAAAAATCTGATATCCTACTTAGCTAAATTTCCAACAATCTCCCCCTTTTTCATTGGTGGAAACATATGGGAAAATTGGTCGTCCCAAAAAATTAAGATACAAAATTGTGGCCATACAAAAATTTGTGGATCTTACACAATTACTTATATCTCCAAAATATCTGTACTCCCCCTAAGAGTATACTTCATGCTATACATATATTATCTATACATGCAATTTTCTACTAATACTACTCCCTCTTTGACAACAATGACAAAGGTGTCAAAAAGTTATGTCAAAACTATTTTACCTTAAGATTTTAAGATTGCAAGGCTGGAAGGCTTGCAACACAATCTGCAAAATTAATCTTTAGGTTCTCTATCTTCTTATCCCATGACTTCTTTACTGCATCTGAAACACTTAGCACTACACAAAGGCCAAAATATACAATTTCACATGCCTTAAGGTTTGGATAATGAAATTTTCCATAAGATGTCTTTGAAGAAAGACATTCCTCCAACTGATTTTCAAGAATACTTATCTTCATTGATACATGCTCTCTTAGTAGAGTGAATGTTTTCAATTTCTTCTCCTTCTCATCATTCAGAAGTCTCATATCATCAAAGATTTTACTTGTATTCCTCTCAATGTCTGAGATCTTCACATTAGGGCTTGCCAAAAGGTTTACTACCACTTGTAATTCTACCTCTTTTATCTTTATCTTCTCTGTTATCTCTAATGTGTGGTTCTCTGATTGTGTAAATTGAATGTACAATGTTTTTCCTCTTTCCATACATCTTCTTAACTCTTTTATACAAATATACATATTATCTATATCATTTTTTATATTCTGATATAGAACTTGAAATACCTGAGCATCATGAGCTGCTTGGGATTTTACTATGGTTGTATCTTATAGGTTAGTGGATTCTGTATCAAATGCTTTCATAACTTGTTTAGCTTTTCCTTGTGGATCTGCCTCACTGATTTGACTTGATATAATTCTTTGTAGTTTTCTTGTGACTTTAAGTAGTGTTCCTTCTAAGATTTTCACCATCTTATTCTTGCCAATAATCTTGTTCAGAGATGAGATCAAATCTATTTGATCATCATCATCAACTTTATGTCCAAGGCTAGCAAACATAGATTCAATCAGTGGTTTTTGTATTAATTTTGTTTCTTCTTTAGGTTTGGGAATGATTTCTGATTGCTTTTGTGGAACTTCCTACTCTTCTATTGCTGCATAAATCTATGGTTCCTCTTTCTCTTCTTCCTTCCTAGGCTCAACTTTTTCTTCCTCATTCACTGCATTATCCTGCTACTCATCAACCAAATTGCCAACAATGTCTTCATGGTCAGTGAAGAGATTTTCTTCACAGTCTAAAGTAATATTGGTTCCTTCAATGGTCATAGACTTCGCTTCAATATTAATAGAGGGTGGAGGTACTGGTGATGGATCTATCTGATACTCTTCTTCAATCACTTGATCAAATTCATTTATGTGCTCACTAGGACTGGAGGTCATAACCTTCATAACCACTTTCTATGTCTCTCTATTTATTTGCTCATAGTTTCCTCCCATTATCAGTATGGTTCTCCTTTTCTTCCTTAGGTGAGTGCTCAGATTCTTCATGATTTCTTTGAAGTGTTCTTCATCTTTTATAACACACAATTTCCTTACATATCTCTCTCTTATTCCATTATCCTCTTCTATTTCTCTCTTCTTTCTGTTTACTAATTTATAATACAAACTATTAGGGATCTTGCCTTTAATGTCATCAAATTTATTGTCTACAAGTATCATGTGTCTGACAACTACATTCTCTAAATTCAGCTTCTCAAAATTGTCATACATATCATAATATTTGTACAATTTAGTGAAATACATTTAAATTTATGATTAAAGGGTTCACTTTATCAATCTTTGGCTTCCATTTCTTTTTACTTCTTCCTTCCTCTTCATCTACCTTAACCACTGATGTTTTCCTTTGAACTAGGGAAAATAAAGTTTTATGTCTTTTACGCGGACCTCTAGCCATCTCCTTAAGTCTTTTAGTTGGTGTAGTGGTGGAGGATCTAGTGGATTTCCTTACTTCTTGCACTTCCACTTCTTCAACCTCTTCATGTAAATCCTAAATTTCTTTATTAGGGGCTGCTAGAGATGTCAAGGGTGGGACTGATAGTATCTCTTTCTGTCCTATATCCCTTATTGTTGTTGTTGTTATCTGCTTCAAAACTAAAAATTCATGTTCTGTCATGCTAGTGTCTTTTAATATTTTCTTGATAGTATTGTCAACTCTTTTCTTAGCCATCTTCTATGCCTGTAGTGATTGTGCGGAGTCAAAGTTCTCCTCATATTTACCAAATCTAGGACTTTTGGCATCCAAATTACTCTTAAGTAATCTGCTTATGTATCCTTCAATCTCAACTTTAGAAACTTCATATTCAAGTGGATTTACAAATTCCATTCTAGGTTCAACTGCTTTAATGAAATTAAAGTTAGTATCAACCAAAAAACATATCTCATCCTTGTATTTCTCTATAATAGCTGGTGGAATCCTTGACCTTTTCCTCATTTGATTCTGAAAAGTCTTAATTACCAATGTAGCACTTTCATTTACTTTGTCTATAGGGTGTCTTAAGTACACCTTATTGATTTTGTCCATAGTATTCTTGTTATCATTCCAATCTTCTCCAATAGTGTATGGGAATCTTCTTAACAAATGAAAGAACATATATGTGATCAAAGATGAGAATCTAAACTGTGAGTTATTGGTTTTTCTGATCTTCTCACGGTTCTTTGTCAACTGAATTCTTAAAATCTCACACATGTCTACTTGTACTTTCTCAACACACATAAGATGAGTTGCATGTACCATGCCAGCTGCCATATCATCCTCTCTAGAATTTTCTCAAAACTTTGATGTCAAAATTCTGTATACATATCTAACATCATCCTATATAATTTTACTGATAACAATTCCTCTACCATTGTATGATGACTTGGTGTTATCCAACACTATTTTCTTAATATTTTTCTCATTAAATTTAATCACTCTAGATTTAGATAGACTAGTTACTTCATGAATAAGGTTCATTGTGATATTAATGGCTCTAGCATCTAACCAAAACTTACCATTGTGAATTCTTCTTTATATATCTTTTCATATTCCTTAATCAAATTACCATCTCCTATGGTCTCAAACTTACATTTCAAATAACTTCTTATATCTTCCAAATGAAAAACTCCATCTGGAACGGATGGCAAAGCTAAACTAGGGTCTTCTTCCAAAGGTTCTATTGGTTCCTTTTTCATTTTAGGTCTAACTGAATCCTTGATGTAGTGAACAAGTGATGCATCTATGACTTATATAAAAACACAACTGCTTGATAGTGATTACTTAGTAAAATACCTCAAGAATTGCAATTTAGGGCTTTGCATAGATCTGGCAATAAATCTATCTCCAAATCCTACAAACTGATATTAATCTCCACTGACTAGTTCTCCTTATCACTTATAATAGCTTGAATGATTAACTAATACCAATCATATGCTTTTATCCTTCAAATATTTCAAGATTCTGACATTGCATTAAATTTCTTTGCTGCTTCATACCAAAAAATTATTCCTAGTTACCTACAAAACTTCAGTCTCTCCATGTACTTGCATACATTCAAATAAATTCATGAGCTTTTAACCATAGCATAATTACATCATATACTAGCTCATACTAACTTCACAAGAATCAATTCAATCTATTGTAACTTTTATACTATTCTAATAGTCTACTCTAATACATGATTCATGACATAATTACTTCAACTGCTTTGAGATGAATTAGGAAATGATTCACACTTACTATTGTTGGAAACTACAATTGAAGCAATTATTGTGTTATCATTGATGTCAAATCTTAACTGATAAGATGGTTGCTACTTAGGAAAGTACTATATCTATTTGAGTGTTGCTAAGGGGATAGGCAAGGTTGGTAATGATAGCACCTAAAGAAAGGTTGAGTTATCTTGATACTACAAAGTGTACTTGATTATGTGGTACAATGATGAGATAATATTTTTTTTTATCTTAGTAAGATTAAAGACTAAACTAGTAGGCTTGATCGAGCAAAAATGGAGAAATTGTAGTACCTCACCCCTGGTCTGATTTTATAAATGATATGATTACTTTAGGATGATAGATTATATGTTAGGGAATCATTAAAACTTATGAATTTACTAACCCCATACTTGCATGTGTATGGTTGATGTGTTTGTTTTACATTTCTATTTGACGTGCTTGATGTGGTTGAGAGACGGAGTCGTAGTTACTTGCTTGCGAGATCCACACGATCAGCCGATCCCCACCATTGTCTGTTATATCTTTATATATGCACATGTTTGTCTCTTATGAAGGTTCCCAGGTACCGGGCATCAACTTCCCTAAATTGTTAGGATGAGCATGCCCTATCGCTAATCTCAATGGTAAAAAAGGGGAGATAATATTTGGTTCCAAATCCTAACCTAAGCCAATTATTGTCCTAAAGTAGGGGACAATATTCTGTGTTTCCACCCTTCTAAACTTGTCAATTTGGCAAGAGTTTACACCTATGTCTTGAATTTGAATGTGGGTTCTTAGGTCTTTTTGATTCGTTGGTTTGTGGTGTTTGTTGTGAATTCTATTTTTTTAGTTGTGGCATAGTATTTAAATGGTAATTAAATAAATGTATTTATTTTAGTTTAATTATTATTATTTTTGTATAGTTGATGCATAAATTAATTAGAAATTAATTATATGCTATTTTGAGTGTGGTTGAAATATTTAATTAATATGAATTAATTAAATATCCTCACTTTTGATTTATTTAAATCATGAAATTTAACCTTTGTTCAATTAAAATATATTTATTAAATTAAAAGTTATTTTGACATGTGTTATTTATGTTAACTAAATGTTTTAATTATTAATTATTTGAATGCATTATGTTGCACATTCATAATTGAATGAAATTAAATTAATAATTCAAGTTGAAGTTTGGTTATGTGCTTTCAACAAAAGTCAAAGTGAAGAGGAGACTTCAATTTCACTGAGACTGAATAGTAAACTAAAGTTCGTCTTCATGCAAAGCCCTTTTTGGAGTTGAGTTTGAATTCATGCATGAGAAAGGAAGTTTCTTTAAATATTGGGGGGTTTGGCCATTATTCGATTACATAGGTTTTGGAGGAGGAATTTTGGAGATAGATTTGTGAGAGCTCATCGAAAAGCTTGAATCCTGTTTTCTTCGTTCTGGTCATCATCGAATCTGTTTAATTTTGATTTGAGGTAGGTTTTGAAATTTATTCTTGTTATTCCTTTTCAATTCTCTGTAGAAAAGAAAAGTGTGTCTTCATCGTGCCCGTTGGATTTTGAATGTTGAGAAGTTTTGTATTTTGCAATGTGATGTAAATAGTTTTGCCAATCTGTTTTGCAATTTGATGGTTCTGAGGGATCTGTAGGAAAAGCTTTAGAAAGCCCAATTTGACTAAGGTTTCGATCTTTGTAAAAAAAGAAGATTAGTGGAGTTAATATTTTATGTTTTGTGTATTTGTGCAATATATATATATATATATATATATATATATATATATATATATATATATATATATATATATATATATATATATATATATATATATATATATATATTATCAGTTTTTGTTTTAAATTAAATTAATATTACAGGTTAATTTAATATTGCATTGGTTTCTTATAAAGAATAAAATAAAGTTTAATAGGCTTTTATATTAAATATTTGATGAAAAATCAAATATTAAACAATATAGAAAATATTGGAAAAAGTTTTGTTTTTTTAAATGATATGCTTTGGGGTTTTAAACCCACCGCAGGCCCTCTGGCATACTGTTGTGCGCAGTACCTTGGGTACTGATGCACGAAAGTCCCCAAGGGGGTTGTCATGCGGCAGTACTGCAGGTACTATCGCTGGCTGCAGGGATGGTGTAGATAGGGGATAGGGGACCAACGGAACGCCCCCCCCCCCCCATTAATTTGTATATTGTTATTTATTTTTTTAATTAAAATTTTTTTCATTGTTAGTTTATTAATTATGTTATTAATTTAATTTATTAGATTAGTTTTTAGTTTTTTTGATATATTAAATTTTATTATATGAGTTGTATTAATTTATTAAAATAGTTAATTTTTAATTATTATTAAATATTAATTCCTTTATTAAAAATTAGTTTAATCTTATTTAACTTCTTTTTATTATAATTACTTTTCATAAGGATTATTTATATGGGCTATTAGGATGTTCAATGAGTATTTTTAATTATATTATTGATGTATTTTCATAATTTGATTATAAATTTAATTTGGTAAATTTTGCTATCAGACTATTTACTTCCCAAATGTATTTGGAAATAGAGTACATTCGTAATGCTTTTAATTCAATTGTTTTTTATTTAAGAGTTAGGTTGAAATAGGATCTTTTGTCAAAATGGAATTGTATATTCCTGTGTGAAATTTAGTGATGCAATCTTTAACGTACATGTTTTATATGAAGACTTTTGATGCCTTTGGTCAATTTGACTTGTATTGATTTTTAAGGGCTTGTAGTTATATTTTTGCCATGTTGTTTGCCATGCATGCGTAGTTAGTTTGCATGAGTTGTTCTAACCCTAGGTGGGTTTGATCCTAGTGGTTTCTGGTCTTGCATGTTGAATCTAGTTGTAGAGATTCAAGAGTTGTGTTAACTCAGAGTTCTTTTGATCTTGTGAAACCCTAGGGTAGGTCATCTAAGTGTATATCAGGAAGTGGCTTGTGAATTGGTGCCAGAGCCCAGAAGTGGCTACTAGGAGATCCCATTACAAGTAATTTAATAAGTGATAATTAATAAACATTGGGAATCTAAAATGAACCTAAAAAGATATTGTGTGCCTCGCCCATGCCTGAGTTCCTGATTAAGTTTGACTAGGATGGGAGTTGAGATGATGCTTGCCGCCTTTATGGACTGGATATGGCATGGGTAGTACCTTGTCTACACGAGAGGTTACTATAACCACATAGAGTCACTAGGGCACCGGGGTTTGAAGGGACTACCAGGATAACCCTAGAGTTGGCTTGTGTGATGACACTTTCTGTATGCATCTTAGGTTTCCTATGTGTTGTGTTTGCCTCTGGTAGAGTATGTTATACCTTGTACTTTTTGTATCTTTGAGTTAGAGGCTTTTAGGACCTCTTCCTTGATTGTTATTGTTTGTTATCCGAGTGGGTTCTGATGTTATCTCCTTAGCACAGTGGGAGTGGACCGTTTAGGTTCACGAGGTCAGGTGGTAGTGGTTCTTTTACCATTTGAGATTCTGACGTTCGTGCACCAAGGCTAGATGATCCATGTTGTAGTTGTTCTTTCTTGTTCTTCTTTCTTCTTGTGATCTTGTATCATTGTATCATATATTCAGAGTTATCATGTTGTATTTCTTTTCAATTATTATTTTCACATACCTTGCAACATGTGCAGTGGATGCTTATTATTATGGTTACCTTAAGGTACCAATTGTATTTATGTTATCATGCTTATGATGTTGTATTTATCTTTTAGATGTAATCTTGGGATTCATATCTTTATCTTATATTAATTAAATAACTCTTTCATAATCTACGTCAAGGAACCCTTGAGAGTTGTAACCTATGTTAGTTGTGTATTGTTATGCTTTGCTTCAGCATTGTAAACTTTGATGTTATTGATTGTCAACTTAAAAAAAAAATTACTCTGAAAACTTAGTCGCACGTTTAGGTTAAGTTCTTCTGGGTTCCCTGGTGGGGCATTACAAAAATCATGTTCATGCTGAGTAATGTTAGTGTTGACCGAACATCAGTTAATTGCCAAGAAAGACAATATAAGCCGAGGAAACATTTTTAGTAAAGACTGAGCTTTCTACAAGAAGACTGAGTAGTTGATCACAGTATTGACCGATCATCAACATTTTTATATTTGAAGAGAATTCAGATTTGGAGCCGACATTGTTGAATTCTTGGATTATGTAAAACGTGTTGACTTTATTTATTGATTGTTTGAAAACATTAAATGCACAGAAAAATGTTTTATTGAAAATCTTTAAGAGATTTGAGATGTTTCTAGAAAAGGAGTTGAAGAACATAAAGTGGGTAGATTCAATGAATCTGACCTAACCCTAAGATCTATGAAGGAGATTGAGCGGCAAAAGATGAGTTAACCTAATTGAGGAAGTATTAAGGGAACCTAAACATTATGTATGTGTGTGCATGGGTGAATAAAGGATGTTGGAAGATCAGTAGATGTTATTGACTATATAAGTAGAAAATGTTAAAGGAAAAGTGGGGTGATTGATTGAAGAAAAGTTTCAAGTAGATCAGAGATGGAAATGGAAAAGTTTCAAAGTCAGTAAACCAACATTTGTGTACGGAATTTGGCTCTGATATTTGCAAAGTGAGTTGTATGTTTTTTAGATCAATACTGCTGCTAGTTTCTAACCATTGTAATAGTCAAAATCCTTTTAACAGAGGTTGACCTAACAGTCATATGTTTAAATCCTTTGAACAAGGTTGCATTCTAATGGAATGTATGTAAGTCCTATAACAAGGCTCACTTTTAACAGGGTGATTGAAATCCTTTAATTGGGTCACACCTAACAGTGTGTATTGTAACCTTTGATAGGGTTGGCTTTTAACTGAGCTCACTTCAGAAGAGTGAAAATAATAGTAGCATGTTACAAAGTGGTTTTTCCCAGATTGGGTTTCCACTATAAATCCTAGTGTCAATGCTTGTGTGAATGTTTTGGTTTGAACATTTCTATGTTTTACAAGTTAGATACAACTGGGTAGTGGACTACAATGTTATATGTTTCGATTATTGAATCACTGATGACCAAGTTGGTTTTGGTTGTTAGATCTAATTTATAGAAAAGTTTTGAAGTTTGTTTTATACATCAGGACCTGAGAACAACTGATTCAGCCCCCCCCCCTCTTTGTTGTTCTAAATGATATTAACAATTGGTATTAGAGCTGTGTTGCTTATTATTGGTGTATACAGAAATCAAGTTTAAAGGGACTTGAAGCAAATGATTAGGATGTATAAGAAGGAGGTACCGAAGCTGAATAAGGAAAGCTTCCCTACACAGCAAAGCTTGATGAAGCTACATCTGGCCGGTACTGGTGATTATACAAAGTACTATATTGAGAATGACTATGTCTAACCTATCACACCTTTGAATGTGGAGGAAATGAGAGTTAAGGAAGAACATAATTAGGCAATGCTAGAAATTGCATTTTCCCTAAGTTATCCATAATTTGAGGACATTAAGGATTGTACAAGTGCTAAGGAGATGTGGGACACTCTTGAAAAGATCTATGGTGGTGACATAAATGTACTGAAAGCTAAGGCCAAGAGTCTCAAAGGTAAGTTTCATGAAATGAGAATGCAAGAAGGTGAGAACATTGCACAATATTGTGGTAGAATAAAAGAAGTTGTGAATTCTATTAGAGGAGCAAATGGGACTATTGATAATGAAACTATAATTGGAAAAGTACTAAGAATTCTGCGTCCTATATATTCTATTAAGATCTCAGCTATTCAAGAATCTATATGTAACTCTACAAATATGCTTACCATGGAAAGTTTGTTTGGCAAGTTGACTTCTTTTGAACTCTCTAGCTATGATAACTTCACTGTTGGTAGTATTGGAAATGTTGAATC
This sequence comes from Chamaecyparis obtusa, assembly GCA_027943335.1. NCBI lineage: Eukaryota > Viridiplantae > Streptophyta > Pinopsida > Cupressales > Cupressaceae > Chamaecyparis > Chamaecyparis obtusa. The sequence continues at coordinate 270,020 of BSBK01002784.1, forward strand.
TTCTTTTAAGTCATAATTAGTTCTAGACAAGCCAAAGAAAGATGCATCAATGAAAGTGAAAGTGAAAGTGAAAGTGACAATGACACATTTGATGAAGAACTTGAAGATCTAGAAGCTCTTATGGCTAGAAGACTAAGAAGGGGAAAAGGAAAATATAAAGGTAAAGTCCCTATTATATGTTTTGCATGTAATAAAGTTGGTCATATAGCTGTTATATGTCCTGACACAAATGATAAAGATGAAGAAAGAAAAAGGAAAAAAAAAGATAGAAGATATTATAGAAGCTATCAAAGGCATAAAGACTACAAAGGAAAAGGTAAGAAATCTTGTTACATTGCTGAAGAAGAAACTGACACTAATAGTGATGATTTTGAAATTTAGGTAGTCTATGTTGCAATGTAAGATGAATCTGACGAGGATGAGAAAACTGCATTGATCTCCTATGTGAATAAGAATGAAAAATGGATTATTGATAGTGGTTGTTCACATCACATGACTGGTGTCAAGAGTAAGTTTGAGACCTTACATCATTATAGAGGTAAAAGTGTAAAGTTTGGTAATGATGCACCATGTCCTATTAGAGGAAAAGGTTTGATTAAATTAACTAATAAGATCTCTTGTGAAAATGCGTATTGGGTTGAAGGTCTAAATTATAATCTACTAAGTGTTTCTCAGCTCAACAACACTAGTTACCGAGTGGAATTTCATCACAAGAAAGCTAAAATATTTGATGCTACTGGTGAGCTACTTGGAAGTGGAGAATAGACTAGAGGTGATTTGTTCTATCTTGACCTATCTAAAGAAGCATGTATGGTTGCACAACTTGATGACATTTTGTTATGGCATAAGAGGCTATGTCATGTTAACTTTGATAATCTAGTAGAAATAAGTAAAGAAGAAGAAAGTAAGAGGTCTACCTAGATTGAAGAAACCTGAGAATGTGATGTGCAAGGAATGCCAGTTAGGAAAAATGACAAAGTCAAGTTTTAAGAGAAAATCCTTTACTTCCGATAACATTTTAGATTTGGTTCATACTAACCTTTGTGGACCTATGGGTGTACAAAGTTACTCTAGTGCTAGATATTTTATCTTTTTTGTTGATGATCATACCAGGATGATGCATGTAATGTTTCTACAAGAAAAATTTGACACTTTTCAATTCTTTAAGTGGTATTTGGATAAGGTTGAGAAGGAGACAGGTAGGATCTTGAAATGTCTTAGATCTGACCGATGTGGAGAATTTACATCAAATGAATTCAATCTATTTTGCAATGATAGAGGAATCAAAAGATAGATGTCTACACCTAGAACACCTCCATAGAATGGTATAGCAGAGAGAAGAAATAGATCTATCTTGGATTGTGCAAGGACATTGTTGATTGAAAATAATGTGGCATAGAAATACTAGAAATAAGCTATAAGTACAGCTATCTACACTCTTAACCAGGTACAAATCTGACACCCTATGAATTATGGCATGGGCATGCACCGAGTGTTAAATACTTTAGAATCTTTGGAAGCAAGTATTACATATTAAAAGATAATAGGAATGGAAAATTTGATGCTTAAAGTGATGAAGGAATATTCCTAGGGTATTCCACAAAAAGTAATGCTTATAAGTGTTTGAACTCTAACACTAAAAAAATTGTGGAAAGTGTGAATGTCAAAATTGATGAGTATGCAGAAAGAAATGAAGTTGACAACAAAAGAGAACTAGAAGATTATAGATCTTTTGTGTATATTGAAGAAGAAGAAGAGGGAAGTAAAAAAATTGCACCTGATGTTGAGTCTCAGGTAAGCAATGTCGAGCGATAGGAAGATGCTGTCGAGCATCAAGAAAACAGTGCCGAAAGAGAACAAGAACATGTCAAGTGACAAGCTAATGTTGTTGAGTATCAAGAAGAGGTTGTCAAGCATTTAGAAGTTGAATCTAACAATCTTGTTGAGGTACCTAATGAAATAGAGGAGAGAAGAGCTGAACCTATTTTGGAAAAATATGTAAGAAGACATCACAAGCCTGAACAGATAATTGGAGACAAACATACTAGAATTATGACCAGAAGTAAGACAAAGGATACAACATATTTACTATGTGAATTTGAACCTAAGTCAACTAGAGAGGCATTAGAAAATGGAGACTGGATACAAGCAATGAATGAAGAAATAGACCAGATAGAGAAGAATAATACTTGGACTCTAGTGCTAAGACTTGAAAACAAAAATGTTATAGGAACAAAGTGGGTGTTTCAGAATAAGTTGAATGAAAAAGGTGAAATAACTAGAAACAAAGCTAGGTTGGTATGCAAAGGCTATGCACAAGAAGAAGGAATAGATTATGGGGAGACATTTGTCCCTATAGATAGATTGGAAGGAGTAAGAAATCTACTTGCATATGCTGCTTATAAAGATTTCAAGGTTTATCAAATGGATGTCAAGTCTACATTTTTAAATGGTATACTAGAAGAAGAAGTTTACATAGAATAGCCAGAAGGTTTTATTGATCCAAATAGAAGACACATGGTATGCAAATTGAACAAAGCACTATATAGATTAAAACAAGCTCCCAGAGCATGGTATGAGAGATTGCATAATTAATTGATATAGATTGGATTTTCAAGAATAAACAACACAAGCAATTTGTACATGAAAGATGAAGAAGGTAAAGGTATCTTGTTGGCAAAAATTTTTGTGGATGATATTATTTTTGGTGGACAAGATGCTTTGTGTAAAATATTTTCAAATGATATGCAAACTGAATTTGAAATGAGCATGTTTGGTGAGATCAAATTCTTTGTTGGTTTACAAGTATATCAGATGAAGAAAGGAATTTTCATTACATAGTCTAAGTATGTTAATGAAATACTGAAAACTTTTGGGATGGAAGATTCTAGACCAGTGAGTAATCCTATGGCTACTGGACAAAATTTATCTAAGAATGATGATGCTACAGAAGTGAACGAGACTTTATACAGATCCATGATTGGAAAATTTTAGTATGTTGTACATAGTAGACCAGATATTGCACTAGCTATTGGGATTGTGGCAAGATTCTTTTCCAATCCTAAGGAAACACGCATGATGGATCTGAAAAGAATTATGAGATACTTGAAAGGGACTATTGACTATGGGCTATATTACAAGAAGGATGAAAGATTTGAACTAAGAGTATATATAGATGCTGATTGGGTAGGAAATGTAGATGACATAAAGAGTACTAGTGGTGGAGCTTTCTTTCTTGGATAGAGATTAGTCTCTTGGACAAGCAAGAAACAAAATTGCATTTCCCAATCTACTGCTGAAGCTGAGTATGTTGTTGCTGTAGTAAACTATTCAAATTTGGTATGGATAAAACTATTGTTGGTAGGCATGAAAGAAGATATCACTAAACCTGTTGTTATTTTCTATAACAACACAAGTGTTATCAACATTTCTAAGAATCCAGTGATGCATACTAAGACCAAGTACATAGAAATCAAGTATCACTACTTGAGAGAATTGGTACAAGATAAAGAAGTCCGAATGGAATACGTGAATACAAAGGAACAATTAGTAGATATATTCACTAAATCTTTACCTAAAGAAGCACATGAGTATTTGAGAAGTCAATTAGGGGTCCTTCCCCTAATTGAGGCTGCCTAGTCAAGCTAGGAGCACTGCATCAAATATGCTACAGCAGAATATTTGACAAATTGATGCAGAAGATTGTCACACTTTAGGACTAGCCTAGAGTTGTGAAGAAGAGAAAAGACAAGGAATCAATCATAAGCAAGATGATGGAGGGAGAAACACTGAGCTACATAGATAATATCTACATTTGATGGATGTATGTTTTAGTTGCTACTTTGGCATTTTTGTCAAAGAGGGAGATGAACTGAGATGATATGATAACACATGACACTGAAAAGTAAAGTAAGGAGATGATGAACTGAAATGAAGGATCAGGATAGAGGGAGATATGGATATTTTTGATGGTCATAGAAGTTAGGCTTATAGATTCTGAATAAGAATGAAGCTAAGGATATTACAATTTTTTTTTCTGATGGACAGATAAGTTTTTGGATTGGTTGGTAATCCATGTGTTATTCAAGTGATATCATATCATGTTTCCATCAATGCCAAAGAGGGAGATTGTTTGAAATTTCAATTGAAGGAATTGTTATGTTTTCATTGATGTCAAATCTTAACTGATAAGATTGTTGCTACTTAGGAAAGTACTATATCTATTTGAATGTTGCTAAGGGGATAGGCAAGGTTGGTAACAATAGCACCTAAGGAAAGGTTGAGTTATCTTGATACTATAAAGTGTACTTGATTATGTGGTACAATGATGAGACAATGTATTATTTATCTTAGTAAGATTGAAGACTAAACTGGTAGGCTTGACCGAGCAAAAATGGAGAAATCATGTTAAAGCTGAGTAATGTTAGTGTCAATCGAGTCAGTATATGCCGAGAAAAATTCCAGTGTCGACTGAACATTGGTTAATTGCCGAGAAAGATAGTATAAGTCAAGGAAATATTTTTAGTAATGACCGAGCTTTCTACATGAAGACCAAGTAGTTTATCATAGTATTGATTGAGCATCAACATTTTTATATTTGAAGACAATTCAGATTTGGGGCCGACATTGTTGAATTATTGGATTATGTAAAACTTGTTGACTTTATTTATTGATTGTTTGAAAACATTAAATGCACTGAAATTTTTTTTATTGAAAATCTTTAAGAGATCTAAGATGTTTCTAGAAAAGGATTTGAAGAACATAAAGTGGGTAGATTCAGTGAATTTGACCTAACCCTAAGATCTATGAAGGAGATTGAGCAGAAAAAGATGAGTTAACCTAATTGAGGAAGTATTAAGGGAACCTAAGCAATAGGTATGTGTGTACATGGGTGAACAGAGGATGTTGGAAGATCAGTAGATGTTATTGACTATATAAGAAGAAAAGGCTAAAGGAAAAGTGAGGTGATTGATTGAAGAAAAGTTCTGAGTAGATCAGAGATGGAAATGGAAAAGTTTCAAAGTCAGTAAACCAGCATTTGTGTACGGAATTTGGATTTGATATTTGCAAAGTGACTTGTATGTTTTTCAAATCAATATTGCTGCTACTTTCTAACCATTGTAATAGTCAAAATCCTTTTAACAAAGGTTGACCTAACAGTCATATGTTTAAATCCTTTGAACAAGGTTGCATTCTAATGGAATGTATGTAAGTCCTATAACAAGGCTCACTTTTAACAGGGTGATTGAAATCCTTTAACCGGGTCACACCTAACAGTGTGTATTGTAACCTTTGACATGGTTGGCTTTTAACTAAGCTCACTTCAGAAGAGTGAAAATAATAGTAGCATGTTACAAAGTGGTTTTTCCCAGATTAGGTTTCCACTATAAATCCTAGTGTCAATGCTTGTGTGAATTTTTTGGTTTGAACATTTCTATGTTTTACAAGTTAGATATAGCTGGGTAGTGGACTACAGTGTTATATGTTTCTATTATTGAATCACTAGTGACCGAGTTGGTTTTGGTTATTAGATCTGATTTATAGAAAAGTTTTGAAGTTTGTTTTATACAACTGATTCACACCCCCCCCGCCCTCTCTATTGTTCCAAATCATATGAACAACTATTAGGTACTTCACCTATCTGGTTTCCTGGTATACTAAGTGTGCTCTCTTCATCTTTGGCCTTAACAAATTCAACTTCTTCCAAGTTACTACAACATCCCTTCTGACTATTGTTTGTTCTTACATTTCTCCTTGTATAGTTTCTAGGATTAGTGTTTCTCATGTTTTTCATTCTACAAAATCTTTGTTGTCTGACCAAATTTGTTGCACATCTAACAAACTACTCCATTGTTTTCATATCTTAGTGTTGTCTGACTAATTTTTGTTTTGCAATTTCATGCAATATGTCCAATCTTGTTGCATCTATAACATACAACTCCATTCCTTTTGTTCATAACACAAGTACAGGGAACATGAGGGGCCAAAGGATGGCACACCTTGATGATCCAAGCCTACTCAACACACGCGAAAGGAACAAACAAACAACAAAGGGAGAGAGAATGCTAGATCTATCATATATTTCATAACATAGAATAATACATGTCAGGCTATAAGGCCTTCCCAGTTAGGGCTTGATATTACAATGAATTATAGAAGTCCTTTAACATGCGAGGATCTGCCAACAACCTCTGTCTAAAATCTATCTTCTATCTTACCTCAAAACTCCTTTTAAAACTACCACCAAACATCTACATTTATACAAGAAGCTACTGAGCTGAGTCAGCCTTTAGATCCACAATCAATGAAAGAAATAATCAGATCTAGGACCACACATCTCCCAATGAAAGATTCTATCATTAAATCTATGACCCATAATAAATGCACAAGTTGGCTCAACAAGAACTCAAAATAAACTACTTGGAAAACAAGGATGACTAAGCAATAGACAAGCAATGTCGAGTGCCAGTGAAACAACCAACTACCTAGGAGATGACTAACCACACTCAGTAACCAAAGGAAACCGACCAACTACTGACCAACTCAGTCAAAGCAAAAAGTGAGCAACACGGACAAACTCCAAAATATTTTTGGTGACATAGGATTGTTGAGGACCCAAGATGATCCTGCATTAGACACCTGGGGTTATTTGGAAATGATTCTCTGAATCATTTGGTAGGTTTGGTCTGAGCTGCATCCAACTCAGACTGTGAAATCCATGAACTGTCTTCCATCGGTCTATTCTTCCACTTTACTAGATATTCCATATATTGTTTTCCTCTTGTGCTCTTACCAACTCTCTCCTTCAAGATCTATTCAACCTCATCATTCTACTTCTTAGGATATTCTGTCAGTACTATCATTTCTTCATTAGGTTCATGATACTCATATAAATTAGCAATGTTGAAAATAGGTGATATGTCCATGTCATCAGGTAACTCAATCTCATATGCATTTCCACTGTCAAATTTCTTTTAAATTTTGCAAGGTCCAAACTTTTTCATCTTCTGCTTTCCATATGTTGCAACAGGAAACCGACCTTTCTTCAAATGAACCATTACTTCATCACCACCCTCAAAAGTCTTATGTCTTCTTGATCTATCAGCTTTGTCTTTATATTTCTAATTACTATCTTTCAGCTTTATCTTCACATCTTCATGCAATGTTTTCATGTACTCGACAAACTCTACTCCTAAAGCACTTCTCTTGTCTTCATCAGCAATGTTTCTCAAATCAGATATTCCTCTTGGTTGTGTATCATTCACAATCTCAAATGGTGTCTTTCCAGTAATCCTATTCACTGAATTATTGTATGCAAACTCTGCTTGTGCCAATATAGAATCCCAATTACTCAGTGTATCTCCAACTAAACATCTCAAAAGATTTCCCAAACTTTTGTTCACAACTTCAGTCTGTCCATCAGTTTGTGGGTGAAATGTAGAACTCTATTTCAACTTAGTGCCAAATTTCTTCCAAAGAGTTTTCCAAAAGTATCCAACAAATTTACTGTCTCGTTCAAAGATAATACTCCTCAGTAACCCATGCAATCTGACAATTTCCTTAAAGAAAAGATCTTCTATATGTACTGCATCTGATGTCTTTCTACAAGGTATAAAATGTGCCATCTTAGAAAATCTATCCACAACAACAAATATTGAATCATTACCTCTTACTATCTTTAGCAAGCCAAGAACAAAATCCATACTGATGTCAACCCAAGGTTTCTTAGGTACAACAATCGGTGTATACAATCTAGTATTCTGACTTACTCCTTTTGAAACTTGACAAATTCAACAACTTTTCACAAATTTCTGAACATCTTTATACAACTGCGGCCAAAAGTACTTCTCCTTAAGCAAATTCCAAGTTTTGTCAATGCCAAAATGTCAAGCTAAACCACTACTATGCTTTTCTTTTATCAAATTAGTTCTCATTACTCCTCTCAGTATACACAACTAAATACCTTTGAACAACATACCTTCCTAAATAAAATATTCATCCCACTTAGTATCTTGTTGATCTTGAATAGGTGCTTTGCACTTTCTCCATGGCTCAGAAAAATCAGGGTCATTTTCATACAAACCTTTCATCTCATCAAAACCAAGAACTTGAATTTTCATCTCGGTCATCAAAGATCTTCGTCTACTTAATGCATCAACAACTCGGTTAGTGACTCCACTCTTATGTTTTATCACAAATGTATAACTCTGCAAGTATTCGACCCATTTCATATGTCTCTGATTCAACTTATTCTGACTTCCCAAATATTGTAAAGCCTTATGATCTGTATACAATAAAAATTCACTCGGCATCAAGTAATGTCTCCATTTCTTCAATGCTTGAACAATAGCATAGAATTCTTGATCATACACAGAATACTTCCTTCTAGCATCATTCAACTTTTCACTAAAGAAAGCAACAGGTTTACCTTCTTGACTCAATATAGCTCCAATTGCACTTCCACTTGCATCACATTCCACTTGAAATACTTTACTGAAATCAGGTAATGCCAAAATAGGTAATTCAGCAACCTTCTACTTCAGAGTCTCAAAACTGTGATTAGCTCCATGTGTCCACTTGAATACTCTGTTGTCTCCTCTCATAGTTTCAGTCATAGCATTACAAATTGCACTAAAGTTTCTAATGAATTTTCTGTAAAAACTTATCGGTCCATGAAATGATCTTACCTCACTAGGATTTTCAGGTGTAGGCCAATTCAAAATAGCTTCAACCTTTTTCGGATCCATCTTCAAACCATCAACAGAAATAACAAATCCCACATACACAATCTCTTCTTTCATAAATGAACACTTTTTTAGATTTATCAACAACTTTTGCTCTTTCAATCTCTGTGTTAGCACAAGTAAAAATTTCCATGGTTTCATCTTCTTTTTGTGCCTCTGTAGTCTTTTTTCTCCCATTTCCTGGCTAAACCCTAGGCAAAATTTTAAAAAATCTAGTCGTTTGTTTGAAAAAGCCTAGTGTGCCCTATTTTAAATCTATTTTCATGTTACTTTTTGGGCCACTTAAAAATCCTAAAACCCACGTGTTTAAATCTTTCCTAAGTCTATTGCCCGAGGGGTTTAAATTTTTCCCTAAGTCCTGGCATTAATATTTCCTAATTCTTTTGGCCTTCTTTCTTTCCTAGGCTCGGCTCTGACACCATCTAAATTTGACGGTGGGCGTATGTTCTTATAAAATTTGTCAAAGGCTTGCGAACTTGCGCCAGCCACTAATTCTACTTTGTGACGTATCTTTTCATTGCAGCGGGTCCACTACCATGTAAGCATAGGTGGAATTTTTTAATTGGTCCACGTGACCATGAGTTGGACATTCTGTCAGGCGGGCCCAGTATCTCAGTGTGAAGATTCAAAATCTATGGCTGGTGCATAATCTCAAGGAATCTTTTGAGCCCTTGACATTATACACCGACCGTCCAATCTTCCAGTATGTTAAAGACAAAGGGTGGGTCTGATCTACCACGTTGTGATGACTTGCACTTTCCTCATTGGTTGAGGCACTGCGAATTCGGAGATGTTTCAGTGGGACCTAGTTGTGGATGTGTTTTAAGGGCCTTGACATCTGCAGAGGATCTATGGTTGGTGTAAGTTCTCATGGAATTTGTCAGAGCCATGAGATCTTGTGCTAGCTATTGATTTTTCTTTTTCTCAAGTGCTGACAAGGGTGGGTCCTGTATGTCAGAGGGAGTTGATGTGTGCATTTTTCATTGGTGTTGACTACTGCCATGGACATGGACTTTTTAGGGCTTCGTGACTATTGTAAAGATTAACGTGAGCCACCCGATCTACTAGGAAATAAAAGGATCTACCGTCACATTTTAAACTGGAGCTTGTATCCATTTTTTTTCAAATTCAAATTTTTTCTGCAGGGTTTGGAGACAGTGCACCAAATGAAGCTATATTACAAGACCATTTTTTATTTTTCCAGCTTGGTTGTGGGTGAGATTTAATGAGGAAGGTCTTGGTGGTTGTCCTAGCGTGAATTTTTGTCCTTGGAGCTGGAACATGGTTAGATCTATTGCAGAATTTGATGATTATTTTTTATCTTACTAGCCTTGCACTTGGAGCCTGTCTTGTCTGGCTTTCATTCTTTTTGTTGAGTTAGGTAGTTTTGAAATTGTTGCTTTGAATGATCATCATTGCTGGTTTCAATCTTGGAGATAAAGGGATTTTTTCATGATCATTCAAAGGGCATTGGGAGTTAGGTGTTCAAAAAAATTTGCTTGGTGAGCCCTATTCTCAGTCAAGGGTTTGTAATAGTTTTTTGATTCAGTGTTTGTTGATAAAAGAAGAAAGTTGTAGGTCTAAGCTATAGTTTGCAAGTAGGGTGTCTTGTGATTTTTTGTATACATAGAAGGAATTCATCATACTTAATACAAATATCTGATTCTTATCTCTCCTTTGTGTCAAGTCAACTAAGCTTTGAGTTTTCTAGCTCATTAAATATTGTTTTTATGTATGTATCTTCATTCTTGAGTTCTGATCTAGGATTGGCTTAAACAATGCTCTAAATGGGATATGAGTTTTCCCTTTATTTATGTAAGGATGTTTTTTAAGTAGTAAAGATTAGGATAAATGTATTTATGGCTATGAATTCTTAGATATTCTCAAATTCATGTGTCTTTATGTCTAATAAATCTTGCCCAATGGATGAGGCACTGGCCTAAATGAGTATTTCTCTTGTTAACATACACTAGTTGAAGTTATTACATTCCAAATATCAAAATCAATAACCTTTCTAAGCTTTAGGTCTTTGGTTGTGTGGTTGTGTTACCCAATAGTAATGGAGAGTCAATGAATGTGTGGTTAGCATTTAGTACTTTCTTACTATCAATCTATTATTCAAACCCAGTCTTTGGTGTGTAAAGTATAGTTTTCACTGGGTTAGGTGCACTCGCCTTGGTTTTGCAGAGCCAGAAGTGAGGAGGGTAGTCTTGTCCCTATAGTTGGACCAGTTACCCTAAGATCCTTCTACATTTTGGAATTTACCAATCCTAAAATCTATTTGAGGGTATATTGGTAGCCTAAGAGCATAAGCATCCATTTTGAACACCAACAAGATGGTGACTCTACTAGGGAAATGTTACACAAGTCTATAATAACCAATAGGTCATCATTGGAAAAAATAAGGTTATTCTTGTCCCTTGTCTTCTCAAGCTCATTTGGATATTTGTTAGTGAGAAAATAGTATTGTAGGATTCCCAATATTTTTTTTGGGTGGTGACTCAAACATCTCTATAGTAGTGCTAGTCAGTAGATTATTTATAAAATGAGTTACAAAGGTACTAGGTCTCGGAGAAAGGAGAATCCTGAAGATAGAATGGAAGAAGGTATTCCAAGGTCTTCTAGGCCTAGTTAGACAAGGGGGGGAAAGAAGAAAAGAAATGTCTCTCATACTTGGAAAAGTAAAAAGGATACAAGACAAGAAACTCAAACCAAGCCTGGTCAAGAAGAAAATATTTTAGAATATGAAGAGGCTGTTGATTTGGGATTGAACTAGTATGAGGATGAATTACAAGTGGGAGATGATGAATCTGAGACTACTCTCCCAGAATCAGAAGAAATCTTTGAAGAGCTCTATGAATTGGGAAAAAGATTCCAAGAACAAGTTTCCATCAGACAACAAAGAGAAAAGGACAAAGAAGATAGAGTAAGACAAGCCATGATAAGGGTTGATCAACTAAAGAGGCAGTTGTTAGATTTTGAGGCAATTAATTTTCTCCTAGAGCCTAAGAGAGTAGAGGAATAGCCTATTGTGCAGAGAACATATGAGATAACTAGGCCTAGAGATAAAGGCAAATAGAAAGCTATTGGAGTTCAAATCAATGAACAAGTTTAGGTGGAAAACCCATTAGAGCAAGGGTTGAGATTAGATGTAGACCTTGGGAAGGCTAGAAAGGAAAGAGAAATATTAGATAAAGAATTAGAGAAGGCAGAATTGGAGGCTACTACTATAGAAATAAGAAAAAAGATTGATTTTCTCAAGCATACTTTGAGACCTTCAAATGTTGTTGCTTCCTTTTTGGGACAAGGTGGAAATCATGGTAACCTTGCAACTCAGACAAATGGCATTCCGAGTGCTACTAAAATTCCTGTTGGTTCAAACACAAGGACATCTAAATCTCAAGGAATGGACCCACCTCAAGGAGTTCCTGTTCATGAAAGGTACAAATAACTTATCTTTTTTGGTATTCCTGGTTATCCTAATGTAATTCCTAATTAAATTAGAAAGAAGCTTCCAAAGTTTTCTGGGAACAATGTCATCACATGTGAGGAACATCTAAATTTTTTAATGGATGTAATAGATGATTATAATATTGAGCCTAATGATGTTGTAATGAAGTTATTTGTACAATCTCTGACTAAGGATGCTAGGGATTGGTTTAGAGGATTGCCCCATGCTAGTATAGGGTCTTAGAATGAATTTAAGAATTGTTTCAAGGAGCATTATGGAGATAAAACAAATGAGGGTTTTATTTTGAATGAATTCAATAACATAAAGAAAAATCAGAATGAAGAGGTCCTTGAATTTAATATAAGATTCCAAAAGTCTATGCATAGGCTCCTGCAAGTTATCAAATTAGATAATAGGGTGTTTCTTGTGACATACTTGAATGCTTTTGATGCAAAGATGGGTTACTTCTTAAGGGATAAGAACCTTAGAAATCTTGGTGAGGCTTACAAGTTGGCTATCAACATAGAGAGTAATAGAAGAATATTAGGAAAATTAGGGAGAAGAGATGATTATAGGCCTTAAGTGCAAAATAAGAAAGAGATGGGAAGGTTTGCTAATTTTAAGCTAAAAGAGGAGGATAATCTAAAGAAGATTCTAAGTGCTTTAGAGGATCTAAAGCCTGATGAAAAAAGAAACAATAGGGTTGCAACAAATGACCGGCCTGTTTCAAGTAATTTTAGCAGGCAGCCAAGAAAGCAAAATTACCCATACAATACTCAGTGGAAGGATGGAAAGCCCATTTTTCTAGTTAAAAGGGATAGGCCTGATGATAGGATTCTTGATCCTTTGCAAAGAAATTCAGTTAACATGAATGATGATATCCCATGGTGTACTACTTGTCAATCTCCTCATAGTCCAAAAAATTGTGTTATTGCTCTGAATTTATCTGAGAACCAAGAACAAGATAAGCAATATGATAAGAGTGGTTGTGCAATGACTTCTTCACATGCATGGGATGAGGTTGACTCTACTGATGATGAGAAAGAAGAATTTGATGATGTTGGATGTGGTGCAGTGAAGTGTGAGGAACATGTTTCCCTAAGGAGAACCTCTGATGAGGAAATTGCTCAAATCACTGCAGACATGGTCACTCAAGCCAGGAGTAATTACAATTTGAGAAATAGGACAATTGGAGGCACAACTAGTAAACTGGGTAGTATGTTTATCAAGAATTTAGAAAGGAGTACAAAATAGCCTGAGGAAAAGGAAAAAGGTGCTAGTGTTGTCAGTCAGGTTAAAATTAAAAAGAGGATTGGGCCTATTGCAATACCTAAGGGTAAAATAAAAACATAAGAATTAGTTGTTCCCATACCTTAGAAGGAAGATGGATTCATGCAAAAGGGTAAATCTGACTTGATCATCCAAAGGGAGGATAAAGATGTCACTGAGATTAAGGAAGACATGGGCAACCATACATATATTCCCATTGACATGACTAAATTGCTTTCACAAATAACTATCAAGGTTCCATTGTTAGAAATGATGAGGATAGAAGAGCATAAGGTGAAAGCTTTGGATTGGGTAAATGGTGCCTCTTCTATAAAGGCCCAAGAAATGAGTAGGAGTGATAAGCATGTGGATTCTTTAGATGACACACCTGATAGTAAAAATGAAGAAATTGTCTCTAAGATTCCTCAGATATTTTTGAATGCAAATGTTTCAAATGCTGCGTCAGGGATAGTTGATCCTTTTTTCTTGTCCCTTATGATAAATGGCAAATTACTGAAGAATTGCATGATTGATTCTAGAGCATCAAACACTGTCATGCCTACAGAAATCATGAAGTCATTGGGACTAAAGGTTGATACACCTCATGGGAGATGCCAAGCTATAGACTCAAGAGAGGTGCCAGTTATTGGTACCATTAAGGCTTTTCCTTACAAATTAGCCGCATTTCCTAACAAACAACTAACTATGAGTGTTCTTGTAGTTGATATCCCTCCTCGGTATGGAATGCTATTATCTAGAAAATGGAGTGCTTCTATGGGAGGAAGTATTTAGTGTGACTTGTCTTTTGCTACTTTTAGCATTGGAGGAGAAAGTGTAAAAGTTTCAAGGGAAACGAGAACCCCACATATGATTGAGGAGGATGAAGATGACAATATGAATTGTTTTGTTGACATTGACATTGGTTCTTTCCAAGTTCAAGAGAGAGAGGTACAAGAAAAGGTCAAGCCTGTCCTTCTGGTTAATGGTGAAAATAACATGGCAGAAGGTAATGTCTTATGGACCCTTTATTTTGATGGAGCAAGTTCTAAGGAAGGTGCTGGAGTAGGAGTGCTATTGATATCCCCAAGTGGTAAGACTTTCAAGTTTTCTTTCACTCTCTTGTTCCTTTGCACAAATAATGTTGCTGAATATGAGGCCCTACTGATTGGTTTGAGACAAGCATCAAAACATGGAATCAAACATCTTAGGGTGATTGGTGACTTTGAGTTAATAATTTCTCAGATTAGATTGAGGTATGCATCAAAGAATCAAAGGCTGAAACAATATATAAATGTTGTTTGGGATGAAATTGAAGGTTTTAGTGCCTTTGGTATTGATTGGGTGGATAGAAGCCAAAACAAGATGGCTGACTTATTGGAAAACATAGCACTAAGGCCAGAGGATGTTACTTTTGCTGGGATATCCAAAATTGAGTTCAAGTCTAAGCCTTCTATCCCAGACAATGTAAAGAATTGGCAGGTATTCTCTGATGATCAGGATATACTAAGGTTTTTGCAGTGTGACTCTCATTTTGATGGCCAGGAGATGGATTTTAGCACTTATGTTGACATCAGAAATGGAAAAGAAAATTTTCTTGGGAAGGAATTTTTGCAATTAAGATCAAATAGGATCCCAAGGGGATTGGTTGCTCTTGAG
The DNA here is from genome assembly GCA_027943335.1 of Chamaecyparis obtusa. NCBI lineage: Eukaryota > Viridiplantae > Streptophyta > Pinopsida > Cupressales > Cupressaceae > Chamaecyparis > Chamaecyparis obtusa. Next base: position 285,140 of record BSBK01002784.1, read on the forward strand.
AGGGAGTTTGATGATAAAGAAAGGACTTGTTTTCCTAAAATTTTTGACAAGATAAATGATTTGGAGGAAGTAAATTTAGGAACAAGTCAAATACCTAAAAAAATTTATATAGGTAAATGTTTGTCCCAAAGAACTAGGAACAATTTGATTGATCTTCTCAAAATATTTAGACATGTCTTTGCATGGTCTTATGATGATTTGAAAGCCTATAGAGAAGACCTATTCTAGCATGAGATACCATTAAAAGAAGGAACCGAACCTTTTAGGCAAAAGTTAAGGCCTGTGAATCCTACCTTGGCACCAAAAATGCAAGATGAACTCAAAAAGATGATGGATGTTGGAATCATCAAGCCTATCAAACATTCTACGTGGGTGTCAAACTTGGTTCCAGTTAGAAAAAAGAATCGCGACATTAGGTTATGTGTTGATTTTAGGAACTTGAATGTCAATTCTTTGAAGGACAATTATGGTTTGCCTAATATGGAGAATATGCTATAGAAGGTTACTGGATTAGAGTTAATGTCCATGATGGATGGTTTCTCTAGATATAATCAGGTCATGGTCAAGGAGTTAGAACAATTCAAGACTACATTTACTACCCCTTGGGGAAGATATGTTTATGTTAGAATGCCTTTTGGTCTGACAAATGTAGGAGCTAATTTTCAAAGAGCTATGGATGTGGCCTTTGTAGACTTCATAAACAAATTTCTAGTGGTATATTAGGATGACCTCATAGCATATTTAGACAAGGAAAGTCAGCACTATGAACATCTTGAGAAAATTTTTATTAGGGCCTTGGAGTATGGGATTTCTTTGAATCCAAAGAAGTGTTCCTTTGGTGTTGTGGAAGGAAAGATCTTAGGACATATTGTGTCCAAGGATGGAGTGAGAATTGACCCTAAAAGGGTTATGGCTATAGATAAGATTTCACCACCTAGAAATGTTAAAGCAATACAATCCTTCTTTGGGCAGGTAAACTTTCTAAGGAGATTTGTTACAAATTTTGTAGAAATCAGTATCCCTATCTCTAGAATGTTGAAAAAAGAACCAAAGATTGAATGGAATGAAGAAGCAGATGAATCTTTTAGAATTATCAACAAGGCCATCAAGGATGCTCCAATTTTGAGGACACCTGATTATGGTATGGCCATGCAGATATTTTCTTTTGCTTCTTGTCATACAGTTGTAGCAGTTTTATTGCAGAAGAATTCAGATGGATATGAACAACCCATATCATTCTTTAGCAAATCCCTACAAGTAGCAGAATTAAAATATGATATTACTGAGAAACATGCTTATGCCTTAGTTAAAGTAGTCAAGGATTTTAGGTGTTATCTTGTAGGAGCTAAGGTGGTTGCTTATGTTCCTAGTGTTGCAGTTAAGGATATATTGGTGCAACAAGAAGTTTTAGGGAAAAGACGTAGATGGATTAATAGGATCCAAGAATTTAATATTGATATCCAAATTACAAAGTTGGTGAGAGGCTTAGGTCTTACAAAATTAATGGCACAAAGCAATTTAATTGCAAATCATGTAAATGTGTTAGAAGAAGAAAAAAGGCCCTACATTTGTGATTTGGATTATTGTGATTGGTACAAAGATGTTATTGGTTACTTGTAGAAATTAGTCTTTCCCCCTGAGATGGATGAAAATAGAAGGAGAACTATCAAGTTGCAATCTACAAGGTATGCCATTATACATGGTAAGTTGTGGTGATGAAGCAATGAAGGAGTATTGCTAAAGTGCATTGACCATGAGAGATCTAAAGCTCTATTAAAGGAAATGCACCAAGGTGTTTGTGGAGGACACTATATGGCAAAGACCATAGCTCACAAGATCCTTAGGTTTGGATTTTGGTGGCCTACAGTTTTTAAGGATACACATCAGTTTGTAAGAAAATGTGATGCATGTCAGAGATTTGTTGGAAAGTTAAAGTTTAATGGAAATTTTCCACTCTAACCTATTGCAGTTTAGGCTCCTTTCCAGAAGTGGGGTATAGATTTTATTGGAGAAATTACAAACAAGTCTAGTGGTGGACATTCTTACATACTAGTGGCAACAGACTATTTTACCAAGTGGGTTGAAGCTATCCCTACTAGAAAGGCTACTAGCAAAGTGGTAGCAGATTTTATGATGCAGAACATCCTTACTAGGTTTGGTTGCCCAGAGGTAATTGTGGTTGATAATGCAATGTGTTTTAGACCACAAGAATTTAGTGATTTTTGTTAGCAATATGGGATGCACATTTCATTTTCTTCCCCATATCATCCACAAGGAAATGGCCAGGCTGAGTCTAGTAATAAAAGTTTGATTAAGATTCTCAAGAGAGTGTTGGATAAGAATAAGAAAGCTTGGGACTCAAAATTATGGTGGGCATTATGTGCTAACAAGGTAACTATAAATAAGGCCATAGGTTGTGCTCCATTTGATTTGGTGTATGGAATAAGTGCTAGATTGCCTCAAAATAATCTATTGCAGATGTATAAGTTTATCCAAACATATGATGAGGACTTGAATGATGAGATGAGAGTAAGAATGGATGAGCTAATCCAGTTGGAAGAGGTAAGGAGAGATGCACATGAAAGAAATGAGACATTGCAGAGACAATGTAAGAATTTATTTGATAGGAGGGCTACCCAGAGAAGTTTTGAAATTGATGACCTTGTCTTGATGTGGAATGAAAGGTTAGAAGATAAGGGGAAGCATGGAAAATTTGACCCTATTTGGTTGGGCCCTTACCTTATTGAAAGCAAATGGGGGACAGATTCTTATGTCCTGAAGGATTTAACTGGTGGTACTTTGGAATTGCTTTTTCATGGACAATTCCTAAAGTTTTACTTCTCTTGAAGTATCTTTTCCATGAGCAGTAATTTAGGTTTTCCCTTGTATAGTCATCTATTTTTTATTTTTGGGTCAGAATTTTGGTTTGGTCTGCTCTTCCAGGAGATTCTAGCTTACTCGTTGTATCTGTAGGAGATACATGTCCCCGGGTATGAGCCACTGATAGCACAAGTAAAAATTTCCATGGTTTCATCCTATTTTTGTGCCTCTACAGTCTTTTTTCTCCCATTTCCTGGCTAAACCCTAGGCAAAATTTTAAAAAATCTAGCCATTTGTTTGAAAAACCCTAGTGTGCCCTATTTTAAATCTATTTTCATGTTACTTTTCGAGCCACTTAAAAATCCTAAAACCCACGTGTTTAAATCTTTCCTAAGTCTATTGCACAACGGGTTTAAATTTTTCCCTAAGTCCTGATGTTAATATTTCCTAATGATTTCAGCCTTCATTCTTTCCTGGGCCCGGCTCTGACACCATCTAAATCCGACGGTGGGCGTATTTTCTTATAAAAATTTTCAAAGGCTTGTGAACTTGCACCAGCCACTGATTCTACTTTGTGATGTATCCTTTCATTGCAACAGGTCCACTACCATGTAAGCATAGGTGGCATTTTTTAATTGGTCTATGTGACCATGAGTTGGATGTTCTATCAGGCGGGCCCAGTATCTCAATGTGAAGATTCAAAATCTATGGCCAGTACATGAACTCAAGGAATCTTTTGAGCCCTTGAGATTATATGCCGATCGTCTAATCTTCCAGTATGGTAAAGACAAAGGGTGGGTCTGAACTACCACATTGTGCTGACTTGCACTTTCCTCACTGGTCAAGGCATTGCCAATTCGGAGATGTGTTAATGGGACTTGGTTGCCAACATGTTTTAAGGGCCCTAACATCTACAGAGGATCTATGGTTGGCATAAGTTCTCATGGAATTTGTTAGAGCCATGAGATATTGCGCTAGCCATTGATTTTTCTTTTTCTCAGGCACTGACAAGGGTGGGTCCTGTATGTTAGAGGGAGCTGACGTGTGCATTTTTCATTGGTGTTGACTGCTGGCATGGACATGGACTTTTTAGGGCTTCATGACTGTTGTAAAGATTAACGTGAGCCACCCGATCTGCCATGAAATAAAAGAATCTATGGTCACATTTTAAACCGTAGCCAAATGAAGCCATATTACAGGACCATTTTATATCATTCCAGCTTGGTTGTGGGTGAGATTTTATGAGGAAGGTCCTGGTGGTTGTCCTAGCATGAATTTTTGTCCTTGGAGCTAGTCAGGGTCAAATCTGTTGCAAAATTTGATGATTATTTTTTATCTTACTAGCCTTGTGCTTGGAGCCTATTTTGTCTAGCTTTCATTCTTTTTGTTGATTTAGGTAGTTTTGAAATTGTTGCTTTGAATGATCATTAGTGCTAGTTGCAATCTTTGAGATAAAGGGATTTTTTCATGATCATTCAAAGGGCATTGGGAGTTAGGTGTTCAAAAACTTTTGCTTGGTGAGCCCTATTCTTAGTCAAGGGTTTGTAATAGTTTTTTGATTCAGTGTTTGTTGATAAAAGAAGAAAGTTGCAGGTCTAAACTGTAGTTTGCAAGCAGGGTGTCTTTTGATTTGTTGTATACATAGAAGGAATTCATCATACTTAATACAAATATCTGATTCTTATCTCTCCTTTGTGTCAAGTCAAGTAAGCTTTGAGTTTTCTAGCTCATTAAATATTGTTTTTATGTATGTATCTTCATTCTTGAGTTTTGATCTAGGATTGGATTAAACAATGCTGTAAATGGGATATGAGTTTGTCCTTTTTCTATGTAAGGATTTTTTGTAAGCAGTAAAGATTAGGATAAATGTATTTATGGCTATGAATTTTTAGATATTCTCAAATCCGTGTGTCTTTGTGTCTAAGAAATCTTGCCCAATGGATGAGGCACTGGCCTAAATGAGTATTTCTCTTGTTAACATACACTAGTTGAAGTGATTACATTCCAAATATCAAAATCAATAACCTTTCTAAGCTTTAGGTCTTTGGTTGTGTGGTTGTGTTACCCAATAGTAATGGAGAGTCAATGAATGTGTGGTTAGCATTTAGTACTTTCTTACTATCAATCTGTTATTCAAACCCAGTCTTTGGTGTGTAAAGTATAGTTTTCATTGGGTTAGGTGCACCTACCTTGGTTTTTTAGAGCCAAAAGTGAAGAGGGTAGTCTTGTCCCTATAGTTGGTCTAGTTACCCTAAGATCCTTCTACATTTTGGAATTTACCAATCCTAAAATCTATTTGAGGGTATATTGGCAGCCTGAGAGCATAAGCATCCATTTTAAACACCAACACTATACAAAACTTGTCTAACATGAAACAAATGTTCTTCTCTAGTCTTACTAAATATCAAAATGTCATCAAGATGTACAATCACAAATTTACCCAAAAATTTCTTCAAAACTTTATTCATTAGCCTCATAAAAGTGCTCAGTGCATTAGTTAAACCAAAAGTCATAACCAACCACTCATACAAACCTTGTTTTGTCTTGAAAGTAGTCTTCCATTCATCACCTTCTCTAATTCTTATATGATGATACCCACTTTTCAGGTCAATCTTTGTGAAATACTTTGCTCCAGTCAAACTATCCATTATGTCATCCATTCTCGGTATAGGAAACCTATACTTCACTATTATCTTATTGATTGCTCTGGAATTAGTACACATTCTCCATTCCTCATTCTTCTTCAGTGCTAATATAGCAGGTACTACATAAGGACTCAAACTTTCTCTGATCAAACCTTTCTCCAGCAATTCTTGAATCTGTCAGTTCAATTCCTGATTCTTGGTAGGTGTTAACTAATGAGGTGCCTTATTTGGTAAACTAGCTCCAATTATTAGATCCATACAATGATCAATGCCTCTTTTTGGTGGTAAACCATCAGGTACATTATTAGAAATGATATCTTTGTACTCAGTGAGTAACTTATCTATCTCCTCAGGAACATTATCTTCTATTTTCTTACTCGGCTTATTAGGAATCACAGAAAAACATACATCATTCCTTTTCAAAGAGTTAACAAACTTTCTTCCTTCCATCAAGAAAATTTTCACAGATGTGCAAACATTACTAATAGGTTCTTCCATCAATGGTAACAAGATTTGTTTCTTTCCATTAGCCACAATAGTATACTTATGCAATCTCCCATTATATACAACATGTCTATCATATTGCCAAGGTCTACCCAACAAAATATGACAACAATCCATAGGCATGATATCACACAACACCTTATCATAGTATTTTCCAATCTTCAAATTCACATAACATTGTTCACTTACCAGGAGTGTATGCTCATCTTTGATCCATGAAATCTGATAGGGTTTTAGATGTTCTAGCCTTTCCAATTGTAGTTTAGTGACCATCTCTTTAGATGCCAAATTCTCTAAGCTACCACTATCAATGATTACCTTCCAAACTTTATCAAAAACTCTACATCTGGTCTTGAATAGACTTTTCCTTACCTGATATTCCTTCTTTCTTTCATTCCATAATGCTCTCCTCACCATTAGGTTATTCTCCCTTTCAGGTTCATTCAGTGGTTCTTCCTGCACTATAACATTTCTACTACTATTAGCCTTCTTACTCACCTGTGCACATTCAAACAACCTATGACCTTCTTCTTCACAATTGTAACAAGTTCCTTAGAAACTTCTTCAGCTATAACCACCTCAGTAGCTACTGCCTCTGCCTCTAGATGAACTTTCACCTTTCCACTCGGTCTTTCCTTTGTCCAAATTTGTCTTTTCTAGTTTAGATCTACCAATTTCACCATTATATCTACCTCTTCCTCTAGGGAATCTACCACCTATTCCTCTATGTCTTTGTTCATGTCTCTTGTTCAGTTTCTCCTTGGCCTTCAAAGAAAATTGACAAGCCTCTTCAATACTCTCCAATTTGACCATACTAATCTCCTCTTGGATGGAAATTCTCAATCCATTCAGGTATCTACCAATTCTTTCCACATCATCTTCATCATGTCCAAATCTGATGTCCAATAGATAGAATTCCTTTGTATGTTCTTTTACAGAGCTATCTTTCTATCTTAGACTTTGCATTCGCTGAACTAGGTTAATATGATAATCACAGGGTAAGAACTTTCCTTTCAATTTATTTACCATCTTATTCCATACCTTGATTTTGTCTTTTCCCTTCCTTTTTCTATCCAATTGTAGATGTTCCCACCATAAGGATGCATGACTTTTCAACTTGGTGCTTGCAATTTTCACCTTTTTATCCTCAGGGATACTTTCATATTCAAAATACTTTTCCATTTCAGTGATCCAGTCCACCAATTCATCAAAATCCATCTTTCCACTATACTCAGGGGGATTGAAATGTGGTGTAGACTTCAGATTTGTCAAAGATTTAAAAAATATTTCTTCACCTTGATCCATAATAGGTACAGGTTCTGCATTCACCTATTCTTCTTCAATTTCATCATCACTAACATCTTCAAGATGTTTGCCTCTTCTTTGGGCTATCTCAACGGCTTCAAGCATAGCAGCAATCTGCCTTAGCATATCTGCCAATCCTGGATCTCCATCTTGCCTCCCATGAACCATCTTGACAACCCTCTGCAACCGTAGGTCAGATCACAATTTGCTACCCCACAACAATCAACTAGGGTTTCAAGAGGAACCAGCAAACCTAGATCCACAGACTTAGATCAAGATCTAACCTTACTTTGATACCACTTGATGCAAGGGTAGGGAACATGAGGGGCCAAAGGATGGCACACCCTAATGATCCAAGCCTGCTCAACACACATGGAAGCAACAAAAAAACAACAAAGAGAGAGAGAATGCCAGATCTGTCATATATTTCATAACATAGAAATACATGTTGGGCTGTAAGGCCTTCCTAGTTAGGGCCTGCTATTACAATGAATTACAGAAGTCCTCCAACATGCAAGGATTTTCCAACAACCTCTATCTAAAATCTATCTTCCGTCTTACCTCAAAAATCCTTTTAAAACTACCACCAAACATCTACATTTATACAAGAAGCTATCAAGCTGATTCAGCTTTCAGATCCATAATCAATGGAAGAAATGGTCAGATCTAGGACCAAACATCTCCCAATCAAAGATTCCATCATTAAATCTATGACCCATAATAAATGCACAAGTTGGCTGAACAAGAACTTAAAATAAATGACTGAGCAACAAACAAGCAACATCAAGAACCAGTGAAACAACTGACTACCCAGGAGATGACCGACCACACTCAGTAACCAAAGGAAATCGACCAACTACCAACCAACTTATTCAAAGTAGAAACTGAGCAACACAGACAAACTCCAAAATATTTTTGGTGACACAGGATTGTTGAGGACCCAAGATGCTCCTGCATTAGTTCATATCTCCAATAGGTCTCTTATCTGCATGGTTAGTATCTCTAAACATTCTACTACTATTATTATCATTAGATCTAGGTTTCTTACAATAAATAGCTCTATGTCCAAAACCATGACAATTATAACAATAACTAGAGATAGGTTTGAATTTCTTACGTGTACAATCTTTTTTCATATGTCCAAAAGAATTGCATGAAAAAAATCTACCTTTGAATTCTCTTCACATATCTTTAGGTGGATTAGGTATATCTTCTGATTTGTTTGCTTCATTAGACTTATTTTCATTTTTGTTGTCATAGTGTTCTGGATCTAGTTTTTTACATTCCTCAATCTTCTTAGGGAACTTTTCTTCAAGATATCAAAGACCAATTTTATCATAGGTTGGTTTCTGATAAGACATTTGTTCATCAATCTTTTCATTGATGGAATACAGTTTCTCAAGATGTTGTTTAGACTAATTCAATTCTCCTTTCACAATTTTATTGTACTTCTCAAGTTTAGCATACTATAGATTTGGTTTCTTAAGTTCTGATGTAACTTTGCTAAGTTTAGACTTTAGATCTTCATTCTCAAAGTTTAGATTTGATTCATCTTTTTATTTCCATCCTTCAAGCTTAACTGTAGATCTACAATCTTCAATTCTTGTTTAAGGATGTCATTTTCTTTCTTCAGTTTAGAAACTTCAACACAATCCTTGACTTGAATTGTAGGTTCTTTCTTTGATTTCAGATATTGAACCTTTTCTTTTAGTTTCTCAATGTAGTTTTTTGCATCATCATATTTCCCTTTCAGAGTTTCTTTTTCTTTGGTAGGAATATCAATCTATTCAAAAGCTTCTTCAAGATTCTTCTCCAATTGATCCATATCCATAGTGATCTTACTCAAGTTGTTAGGATTTCTCCAAATAACTTTGTTTTGAGTAACTAAGCTCTGATACCAATTGTTATAAATAGGAAATACTGAGAAGGGGGGTGAATCAATATTTCACAAACTTTTACTTTTTCCCAATTATGGATATAAAAAATTAACTTGAAGCTTGCATAACAAAGTAAACTAAGAAAAATGAATAATAATAAATTAAATGAACTCATAACACCATGTTTTTTCTTGAGGAAACCCTGGCCAAGGAAAAACCCCGATGGGGATAATACCCACAACTGATCCACTAATCAAAAGTATCTGGTTAAGGATGTTGACCTTGTTAGGAGTCTATTACATACATATAGTGTCTCAATCCCAGTTAAAGGACTCTTGGCCTTGTTAGAAGCCTCAACCCTGTTAGATTTTCTATTAAAAAAATGATTTTCAAGATGAGCTCACTACCCAAACATGTAATATACAAAGATATCTTCAAATACAAAGGTAAATTACATAACCTTTTATTGCTGCCGAATAGCTTTCCTATTCTGATTTATCTTTTTAGTCTCTTCACTTTCATATATAGAGTGTACTTGCTTTCCTTATTACAATATACAAATTCACATCATAATTTTCTAGTTACATTTTCTATTATGTCGCTTCTATATCTTTTGCATTACATAGTTCTTACATATATACAAGTTATTACAATTACCAACATCCAATCAACTTACAATACATAAACTCTCCTCAAAATATAAAACCAATTCATGTTTCCTTAGGGTTAACATCTAGGATTTCATCCCTACATGGTTAAGTCATTATTTTCATAAACAAAATAATCCTTTAACTTAATATTCACATTCTATCTTCTTTCTCTTGTGTGTGTGAAAATTGTACCTAATCTGTAGACACAACACTTCAGTAAAACATTAGAGGTTAGCTATAATCAGAATCATGCAAAATTGAAATCTAATTTAACCAAGTGATTTACTACCTTCTAGTAGGTGCAAGATTAATGTTCTCAGATTGTTATCAAGATCAGTGACCTAGATGACACCTAAATGAAGGATTTGAATGCCAAACTAATATGAAATATGAATGCAAATAATCTTTTTTTTTTTGGTATTTTCTATGCAATAAGAATGATAAACTGATATGAATCTATGCTAATATGGAAATTGATATGCAATGCTAATCTAGAAATGATATGATATGAGAATGAAAATTCTAACAATAATATGAAAGCTATGAATTTGAAATTGATCTCACAAAGCTTCGAATCCTCAAATTTATCTTTCAAGCTCCAATTGTGCAAATTCTCCAAATCTGATATGCTATGATTCCTGTAGAGTAAGTTTGCAATTTTTGAGATATGAATTATGAAGAGCTAAGCCTTGGTTTTATATAAATCCAGGGCTTTGGAGGTGCATGAGAAAAAGCCATAAATCACTCAAATAACTCAGGTTGATTTTTGAGTTATTTGATAATAAAGATAATTAAGTCACAAAAACCATGCAAAAGCACAGTTCAACTCGAATTAGAAGTTTAGATCAACTTTAAAACTCAAAAAGATGTTGAGTTTCAAAAAGCTAACAACTTGCATTGATTTTCCAATTTGAGTTTAACTGGTCCTTGAATATGCACATGGATAATTATGATTTAATAAATAAATAAAGTGATTTATTCTCAACTTAACTACTTTTTGAAATAAAATAATTAATTTATGGGTTAATTAACTATTCTATCAAACTTTTATTAAAAACTATATTATTAAATAATGACAACTTGCTTTAATCAATTAAATAAGAATTTAATCAATTATTCACAGGATATTGGATTTATTGTCAAAATTAAATAATACAATTAATAATAGACATAATTAAATTTAATTACACAATTAAGTGGCAAGATATTAAATCTAATTAATTAAATATGAAAATATTCAATTAATCAAACTTAGGATAAATGTGATTTATCACCAAATAATCATTAAATTAAAGATAATTAAGATAATTAGGAATATTGTTAGGAATATTCCCTGATGCAGAATTTAAGATAATCAATTCAGATTCAATGATGTTTAGATGTGCGTTAGGTTAGGACTTCGATGTCAATTTCATTTGAATTGTTGATATAGGAGGTTAATGAACATATAGCCCATTTTTGGGGTATTACAGCTATGTTCAGGTCAGCTTCAACACTATCTCTGTAATTCTTTAATATCTCCTTTCATACATTCCATATAGACTTGCACTTTCATATGTGGCTTTCATAAACATATAATTATCCATGTTCAAGTGTGCATGCACTAAACCTACCTCTGTGAACATCGCTAATCAAAATTGTCTCCGATTAGATTGGTAAACACTATTGTACTTAGACAATTTTCACTTGTGCTCATACAAAATTGTTTTCTTCTATTATGCGAACATCATGGTGATTATATGTTTCCATAATGATAAGAATCTGATATCCTACCTAGCCAAATTTCCAACACAAACAAGTCTTAATAGTACTTTTTAGACGGAATAAATTACCTTTAGTCTACCTACTAGTAGCAATCAGATCTCTTGATCTTCCAAGTATCTTGCATACACCTCCTTTGAATTCTAGGTGATAACCTTTTTCATTCAACTAACCCACACTCAATAAATTATGTGCCAAAATTTCTACAAAGTAAACATCAGTAGTATTTATTTTTCCATTCAAATAAATTATACCTTTTCATTATACCAAGTAGGGCGTGTTTTTACCAAGCATGACCACACCACCATAAAATTCTTCTAGCTTTATGAACTTTCTTTTGTCACTGGTCATGTGATGTGAGACCCCACTATCAATAACCCACTCATTGATGTACACAATGTGAGAAACCAATGCCTTTTATCCTTCTGAGGTATCCTCTTTTACTTCAAAAAATACTATCTCTTCTTCTTCATTATTTTCTTGATCTTCATCAATTACACCTTCATCTATTGTAACATAACATTATTTGTATCCTTTTTCTCTAAATCTTCTAATCTTTTCTTTCTACTCACTATTTGGATTCCTAGAAGAAATATGTTTAATCTTATTGCATGAGAAACAGTTCAAAGGTAAATTTTCTTTTTACTTAGTGATACCTCTAGGAAATCTCCTTGTAAGTAATGCTTCAAGTTCCTCTTTCTTTCTTTCTTCATCCCAAATGGATTCAAATTACCTTGATTAACATGACATACTAGCTAATTCATGACTTATCTCTTTACCCTTCTTCACCAAAGCATAGACAAAGAGGCCTAAAAGCTACTTCAACTCTAGGAATACTATTACTAAAGTTTCTCAACCCAAAAGCAATAAGATTACCAATAAAAACATCAATAAAGACATTATCTATTATTTTCAACTTATGAATGGAAGAAACCCTAATGGCATAAGAAAGTGGAAAACTTCTCAACATTTTACTTACCACATCTTCATCTTCAATGGTATCATTGAATCTCTTGATGTCACCAATAACTTCTTTTTTCCTTTGACCATATTGAGCAATGTTTTCTCCTTCAATTAATTTTATGTCATCATATTTTCCCTTCAAACTATCTACCCAGGATTTTTGCACATGCTTGTCTCCAACATAGATTAGTTTAATATTTTTCCAAACCTTGTGAATAGTCTCTAAACCATATGTATCAATGTATTTGATGTCAGATAGAGTACTTACTATAGCCTCCAATTCTTGCATATTATCCTTTTTATCCTTCAATTGATCTATAGTAAGAGTCCTAGTAGGAATAACATATTTGGTCACAACATGATTCTATAATTGTGGCCCCATTCTTTTTACATAGATCTTCATTCTATCACTACATATTATGTAGTTATATCTTCTGAACTTAAGACCTTCTTTCTTCATCATTATATCTTTTCCCTGAGATGTTAAGCTTACCACAAAGAGGACCAAGGTTTTGATACTAATTGTTATTATTATAAGGTCCAAGATTACTAAGAGGGGGGTGAATCAATAATCTACCAAATCCAAACTCTTCATCAAACATTCAATAAAATTCATCAACATATAACTTGTGTAGCAATAAAAAATGAAGCACACAAACCATCCAGACATTAAACACAAAAATACATAGATTTTTATTGTGGAAACCCTTGGTTAGAGGGAAAAACCCTGGTGGGAATTAGCACCCACTAATAATATTCACTATTCTAAAGTACACCTGGTTAAAAGCCTAGCCAGGTTAGGAGATTTACAAATTCCCTCTTAGGAGTCACTTAGTTAAGGGATTTACCTCTAGCCTTGTTAGGAGCTTTACCCTATTAGGAGTAACCCAGTTAAGGGATTTAAAATTTTAGACCTATTAGGATCTACCCGGCTAAGGGATTGTCTTGGAGAACCTATTGAGATTCAACAAGTACAAAGATTTGAGAATATCACTACTCTTTTACTTGTATAGATCCAGTTAATGAAAAACACTGCTTCTTTGACAGACTATTCATGCCTTCTTATTTCCTTCTTCTCAATTGCACTTGACATTCATGCTCTACAACTTCACAAATTCATAAAAATGAGTATAAATACATTTTTTCAATAACTGGGGTGGCTAATACCTTAAAAAAAATGTATTACATTTGATTAAATCTGGCCCACCAAAATATATTAGCAAACCCTAAAAAACACTTTCTAGTTCATGTTGGCCTCCAAAATTGATCGCACATTGATTGGAATAAGAACAGTCAAACCTCGGGACTTGTTCCATCATGCTTACATGAAATTGATAAATTTGATCACCATAATAGATGCAAAGCCAAATGCTATTACACATTAGATCATCCATGTCATTATGCTACCTGGATTATGAAGAGATCTACCATGACTGATTGCATCATCACCTTTTGAGGATCAAACATAAGATTCTCCAAATACTACACATAACACTCTTTTGTTAATTGAAACTATGCCTACCAGTCAACAAAACTTGTTGCTATTATAGAAACTCTCTCATAGATCAATCATAATCATTTAGGATGGATCACAACACTAAATTTACACCATGTTGATAGGCCAAAAAAATAATTCATCTGTAGTATTTTTTTGGTTCCTCTGTTAACCTTCAATCGATCACAAATCTTTGCATACTTATTTCCAGCCACTGCACTCATACATACATCAACTAGAACTATCACTAAGTCTTTCTCTCTAAGCGTAGATTGGATTCATCAACTTAAACACTTATCATATCACTGTCAACCAGCATAGTATTTAGTTGAAATCAATGACAACACCATAATTTATCTTCTTGTAATCAATCCTATACCACAACACTCTCAACAGTCTTTGCACTAGTTATGCCAACACTCTTATCTTTTTCCTTTCTAATCTTTTCTAATATAATTGAGAGAACCAAAAATATTTTTCACAATAATAACATTTCTCTCCATTTTCTTGTTCATGTGAATCTTCAATTTCTTTAGCATAAGTCTCATATTTCATATATGTAGCAATTGAAAAAAAAGGTGGCATTTCTTGGTCAATGTCTTCTTGTTAAAAAAATCATCAAAAAGTTTGGAAGCCCACAACCGACTAGTTCTTGTTGATCTCTTTCCCTCAAGATTTATCATAATGTTCTCATCAATTTCAAGTGACCATTATGGTGTTTGAAAGTCTTTACTTTGAAGTATTTTCATTTTCCACATAAGAGACTTCATTTATCATGTAATTTGAAGATGTATAACATTCATGTGGTTTGTCAATATTATTTTCTATGCTAACCCCAAATTGAATATCTTGTACAACATTTGCATGACCAATATCTAAATTTTCATTCCCAAATTGAATATATTATGTAATATTATTATTCTCAACCTCTACATGTTCAATCACCACAATCTCATTCCCAATCTCTATATTTTCAATCCCAATCTCCATATTTTCATTCTCAATCTCTATATTATCATTTTGAATATCTAATTTTTATTCTCATTGTCAAAATTATACCTAATATTTTCAAATTCAATCTCCTCTTCAATTGAAATAAAATTTATGGGTTGAACATGGCCCTCACCTTCACTAATATTTAACATACCTTGTCTCCTCTTCCTATAATTTTCCCTATCTTTTTGTCTATATGCTTCAACTTCATCTTTTCTAATCTATCTCTTTCGTTTATGGTTTCGACAATTGTTTCTCCCCATTATACCATCAAGAAATTGACCAAATATGATTGCCAAACAAGAAATTTGAGAAAGACATACTGAAAAAAGTTTTATTCTATCTGTTGCAGACTGTAACCCCATGAAAGTAGTAAAAGAAAAGAATGTAGGGTCCATTAGAATCAATAAAATAGTACACCACCATAATTTTTTCCACACGTATCCACTTTTTATGCTTATCCTAGGGTTAAGCCGGTGTTGTATATTTTCTCAGGGCCATTACTGCCAACCCCTATTCACGCGTCTAATGGATCTTTAATGGGAATTTTGATCCAAGTCTGCCATCCTTTGTCTCCTGGCCCAATTCTTTATCAATTCCCTCTCCTAGGTTTTTGCCTACACCAAATAATGTTCCTCTATGATAAAAATAGTTTTCCTTTCAGAATAAGTTGTGACATCAAGAACTTACACAAGCTAAAATAGGTGGTTCAAGTAAGAATCCTTTTGGGTTGACGCCATCTAAAAAAACATATGAATCGGGAAGAAATTTATCTTTGTTGAATCTGCAACCTCTGATGGATGATTCTCAAACTCTATTTCATCTCTATGATGGATAACTTTCTCTATAGGTATCATATATGCAAGAAAGGGCACTTATAGGTAAAATTTGGTCTTTTTTGCCAATCTCTGAGTTTCATTTCTGGGCTAAAAGTAATTGGTTAGGGCTTACAGATTTATTTTATCTTGACCATAAGTCAAATTTTTTTGTTGCAATCTTTGATTCTAATGATGCTTGTAATGATGTCCACCGTATAAAATATAGGTTTTGTAATGGTATTGGTGTTTACATGATGTTTTGGGCCCCTAATTTTAATTTGCATGACTCTGCATATGCCCTAATGTCATTTTGGGTCGAATTACCTACTTTCCCATTGGAATATAGGGAATTAGATATTATTGAGGCTATTGCTAATAAGATTGGGAATTTTATAAGGCATGATTTGATCCCTTTTGAGGAGCCCCATCACTTTGTTATATTTTTTATTTTACTAGATCTTATCAAGCCATTTCCTAAGAGTATTATTCTCCATTCGAAATAGGGATCTTGGAGGTAGGAAATTCTTATTCAAGATGTGCATACCATTTCATCTTATTAAAATATCTTAGGTCATTTCATGAATCAATGTAAAGACCCTAATTACTTGAATTTAATTATTTGTAAGGATCAAACTTCTTTCCTTTCTAAGTTCTCTATGGCCCTCTGTAATAAGGATAAACCACCTAAGTTCTTTGAGGATAATAAGGAAGAAAACCTTCACAATCATAACCAAGTAAATGAGGAACTGAATTAGTGTGAGATGATAGTTGAGGTTAGCCTGGTGAAAGATCAACGGGTTGCTATTTCATGAAACAAAGAATCTAAGGTGTTGACATCACATATTATTTTAGTCCCATCAATCATTTCTCCATTTCTTATAGCCTCTTTTTCCAATATGTTAAAGTTATAGATGCCAATTATTGTTTTTTTTCTTAGCAAGGTAGATATTTCACAGGCTATTATCTCTGAGGCAAAATCACATTCAAAATTCCCAACTATGCCAGTTTTTTATTCAATAGTTGGATCTCTTATATTTTTCGATGCTCCTTTGAAATTAAGAAAGTTGACCAAAGATCATGATGGTATTATGTCTATGCAAGTTATGTCTGTGGTCTCCTCCCATATGAATAATGATTTGGGTATGGATGATGATCATGATTTAGGAATTGATTTATTTCAAAATCCACATGTTAATGAACCTATAACACTAGATTTGAATCAAGATACTAATGTTAATTGTCACAATGATTTTGATTATCATTTACTAACATTTGATGAACAAGTTTCATCATTAAGTAAATCTTCTTCTTTGGACAATAATAATGACTCTCAGTCTTCAGGTCATCGCCAGGAAAATCAATTGGTTGGTAATAATTTGGATCATACTGCTAAGCTATCAATTGTTCAAACACTAATCTATCCCAAGTTAGTATTTAAGACCTCCAAAACTAGGGGTAGGAAATCTAAAGCAACTAAGGCTTTGAAGGAAATTGAGGCTGGTATTCAGTCATCTTTGGATGGTAATTTTTCTGCTAGTAGGAGATGTTGGACAAGGAGGACTAAGGTTTCTCCTTGTTCACAATGAGAATACTCTCTTGGAATGTCAGAGGCATTAATGCCTCTGACAAGAGACAGAATAAAGTTGATGCTTGATTCTTCTTGATCTGATATTTTTCTTTTGCAAGAAAGTAAGTTATCTTTTGATAATTTTAATATGGCTCTAGGTAAGTGGTCTTCTTGGAAAATTATTTGTGTTCCTGCTATTGGTTCATCACATGGTTTGTCTATTTTATTGAATAAATCTAAGGTGGTTATTCATTCACTATATAATGCAACTAATTGGTAGTTTGTCAATGTTAGGTTCTTCAATTACTCTTTTTTCCTTATGAATGTATATGGACCCACTTCCAATTTGGATAAGTTGCATTTGTGGTGATCCTTAACTAATATTATCCAACAGTACCCTAATTGCAAATTTATTATAGCAGGTGACTTTAATGCTATATTGGGATCTAATGATAAAAAGAGTGGTATTTCTCCGCCTGCCCATTCAATCATGGATTTTAACAACTTCATTTTGGATAATGACATTTTTGATATTTTACCCCAGAATGGGTCTTTTAGTTGGACTAATTGTAGGTCTAGGTTCTGACAAATTTCTAATAGATTAGATAGGTTCCTTTCTCTTAGATTTGGAAACTGGAGAACATATCCATGTCCGTGGATATTATGCCCTTCTCAGATTAAGATCATTTTCCCATTCAACATTCTATTGACTTATCTTGCAATGATGGTACCAATCCTTTCAGGTCCTCATTTAAGTTTGAAGTTGTTTGGTTCAGACATCCATCATGTGATTACCTTCTTAAGCAGTGGTGGATGTTTTCCCCCATGGAGGATGGTTCTATGATGTTTAGATTCTAAAAAAAAATGCACTTTGTTAAAAATTTGATAAAAGCTTGGAATGCTAATATCTTTAAGAATATCTTTGAAAAGAAATCAAAAGTTGAAAAGGAATTGTCTGATATTAATCAGAAAATTATTTTTTCTAATGGTATGGATTCTCAAACCTTTCAAAAGAAAAAATAGTTTCAAGAGGAATGGACTAAGTTGTGTGCAAGGGAGGAAGAATATTGGAGGCAAAAGTCTCAGGAATTATGGTTGCAATCAAGTGATCAGAACACTAAATTTTTTCATGCTTCAACTAAGTAAAAAAAGGTAGCTAGGTACTTATTTTCCATTAAAGAGGAATTGGGGAATCAATTTTTTGATGAAAAGGGTATTCAGCAGGAAGGGAGTAGGTTCTTTTCAAACCTCCTTTCTCCTCCTTCTACCCCTTAGGTAGATGAGGCTAAGGTTAATGAACCTAATGTAATTGTTAAGCACTAAGTTTTTCACCCTTGTTTCAAGCTCTCTTGGTCTTGATAACCTAGTATAACATGGGAATCATCTCCAGGTTGTGGGACCTATGCTAACTAAGATCAGACCTCCAGGTTCTAGGCTAGTTCCTCTTGGATAATCACCTTAATTTCCTTTTAGATGGGAAAGTAAAAATTTGAGGGGAAAGGGATAGAAGGAATGCTAAAAGGGAAATGACTGAAAAGTAAACTACCTACTAGGTGATACACTAAAAATATGGTATGAATTGCAATATAAAGAATGAACTTAGCACACAATCTTAGGTCTAGGAGATCACAACTTACTGAATAGGCTTGCATCAATATTTTATAGAAAGGTCTGCAATAGAGAGATGCTATGCAAGGAAAATAGAATTTCACAAGGCAATAGCACTCCTAAGAACTTAGACACAAACTATAACCTTCAAACAAACATTCACCTCTACAATTGGGTATAAGAATGAGACAGATTGCCAGGGGTGGAAGTATACCCACAAGAGCATTCAAATAAAATCATTCACAGGCATACACATAGACTACAGAAAGAAAGAGGGATCAATAACCCTAAGATATCACTAAAAACATGCATATACTGAATTCAATAAGAGAAAATTCAGACAAGAAGGTATAGGGGACAAGAAAGAATGTCACAATATACTTTGCAATATCTAAACAATCAATGAAAGGTTACAAAATGTAGAAATTGGAGGGTAGAAAGAATGCCACAAATAAATTCTAAGAAAGAAAAGACTTCTTTCCAATTGTTAACTCTTAGCTTCTAAAAAGCTCCAAAACAATATATACATCTCCCTTTTGCATGCAGGCAGGAGTCAAAACCTAATTAGGGTTACATAAATTATCATATAATAATCAAACCCTAACCCTGTCATGTCTGATCATAAATGTATCTTGAAAGTATCCTGGCTGATTAGATCTCATATTTGCATTTCCATCCCATCTCTCTGCAAGTCAGGCTCATCATGAATGCTCAAAATCTGATCCTAGTCTTGGGATTTGTATTTTGAAGTATAGAAGGCCATAGGTTGCACCACCCTTTAATGTTTCTTCGGTGCAAAAAAACCAACTTGGTACCCTGAGAAATCATATGTGATGGCCATCAGATATTCTTCATCATCCTCCCAATTGCAACTATCTTGAAGACATAAATTTTGAGCTACCTGCAACTACATTCGACCAATAGCAATAAACTAGCAAGAAAGACCCCATAACAATATTTAAA
Source organism: Chamaecyparis obtusa (assembly GCA_027943335.1). Taxonomy (NCBI): domain Eukaryota; kingdom Viridiplantae; phylum Streptophyta; class Pinopsida; order Cupressales; family Cupressaceae; genus Chamaecyparis; species Chamaecyparis obtusa. The sequence goes on from BSBK01002784.1 coordinate 305,109, forward strand.
TTTGAAAATAATTGCTAGTTGATCCAATTTAAAATGTGGCCATCAATATCAATCTTTCTCGGTAGATGAATGGCCGAGATCAACATTGTGACAGTCCAGAGACCCTTTGAAAAGTCAAGCGCCAACTCATCAATTAGGAACCAATAAAAAGTGAACACCTCAGTAAGACCAACATCACAGAAGGCAGAAGAATCCTCACTATGCATCAAATGGTTGTCACGTGATTTGATGGGGTTGGTATATTCCATCAGATCATGTGATAACCATAGATCTTTGTCGACTCTGCAAATCCTCTGACACCCAGACCCACTGACAAGTGCCAACTGTTCCACCCATCGACCAATCAGAAAAAAGCTCCTCAGCACCTTTTGGCAACATGGACCCATGGCATCAATCTTCATCAGACAGTTGTTGTTGTACCATAGCTTTAACTCTCAAGCACTTTTCCTCAATGGTATAATGATGATCATCGATCTCGCATGAGCTTTAACTTGCCTCATAAGCCAAAGATTGTGGGTCCACTGACAAACCACCACATTAGAACCCAACCGGCTAATGGAACACGAGCACATCAGAACAAGAGGACCCACCTGACAAAGCCTAGAGATAAAGTAAGATCAACGGTTGGTGTATGATCACATGGGCCAAGAATATTCCATGTGATCATACGAAAGTGGTAGATCTCCAAGGAAAGACAACCACGCTGGGCCCGCACTGACGTGGCACCACATCACCAACCTTTGATCAATGAAATGCAAGCACGTCAGACCATCTGGCATAGGACCCACTAATGACTGAAGCACTGCAGACAATGAAGATCAATGGTCATTTCATGATCACAAGGGCTTGTATTAAGCCTTGCGAGCATGTGACAACCATCGGATCAAGATGATTAAGCCCATTAATCAAGGTTGCTTAGGATTTTCATCAAACTAGGCCCAGACCTACCATGTGTCACACTGTCACTATATCACATTTCAGAAAGTCTAACAACCTAGAGTCTTGAGATTTAATGATAGCCACAAGTTTTACAAGGTAAGCCTTCTAAATATTACTAGGGAAAACTTAGGCTTGGAAGAAAATAATTAAAAGGGACCCCGCTCGATGACCTAAGGGTATAACATGAAAGGGGTCACTTTTTAAAAGGTACATGCATTTAAAGGGACTTAAGTGGCCCGAAAAGGTAATGAGGAGTTATAACAGGCTAAAGGGTTTAGGGTTTTTGGGCTCCAACAACTAGATTTATGAAATTCAAACTTAGGGCTTGAAGCCAGGAACATAGAAAATATTACAAAGACCAGAGGAAAAGGCACAAAGCCATAAAAATTTCTCAGGGGCTTGATAGGGCTTAAATGTAGACCTCTGGCTAGAGTTTAGCCAAATTTGTATGGAATAGAAAAATTGGGTAACATTTTGGTGATTTCTGCTGGATGTCAGCCTGGTAGACATGATCAATGGCCTTGACATATTCATTGGGCATGGGGTCATCATTTGAGCACAAAACCTTGATAGAGAGATAGATCTAGAACCAAAGGGACAAAATGTGCATGGGCACTTCTTGAAAAGTAGGAAAAAACTAACCTAGAAAGCAGGGATAGAAAATAAGAAACATATTCATAGAGAACTACAAGGAGGGATTAACCTCAAAGCAAGGCTTCAAGTGGAAACCATTAACTAAAATTAGCAAGGCATCTCCTTCAAGAGTTGATAGCTGAAAAGAATTAGGCCCCTTGCATTCTGTAATAACAAATGGTCCACCCCAAAAAGAGTCAAACTTTGTATGTTTTCTAGGCTTTGATCTGAACTCATCCCACTAGAGGACTACATCTCCAACTTTGAAATTTATGACCTTGGCTCTTTTATCAAAAAATTTATTTGTCTGAATCTGATGGAACTCCATATCTTTCATGGATTTGTCTCTAAGTTCTTCTAACTCCATTAACTGAGCATACCTAATTTGTAAGGGATCTCCTTCTTCAAACAGGGCATATTGAGTAGCCAAGTCCAAAGCTGGCAATTCAGCTGAAATAGACAACTTATCCTCTCTGTCGTACACTAACATGTAAGGAGAATTCCCAATGATCTTCTTTGGGGTAATCCTATCTAACCATAAGGTAGACCTCAATTTAGTATGTCAATCCCTTTGATTATCCTATAGAGTCTTCTTGATTATCCTAATCAAGTTCTTATTGGTTGATTATGCCAAACCATTTCCATGAGGGTAGTAATTTGAGCTTGTATTCAGATAGATGCCATTTTTGATTGCCCATTCTGAGAATTTAAGGCCTGTGAATGCCAATGCATTATCTGATATTATGGAGTTTGGAGTGCCAAATCTATGAATTATATCATCATAAAAACTTAAGATGACACTCTCATTTGATTCTTTTAAGGCAACTGCCTCTGTCCACCTAGTGAAATAATCAGTTGCAGCGATTATCCACTTGTGTCCTGCACTAGATGGAGGATTAATCATGCCAATAAAGTCTATGCCCCACCTCATGAATGGTTTCTCTATTCTGATTGGTTGAAGGGGTAGAGCTACAAGCCTTTCTTTTCTTGCAAACATAACACATTTGATGCATTTTCTCACATGATCATGACTATCCTTAAAGATAGATGGCCAATAGTATCCAGCCCTCATGATTTTAAAAGTAGTAGTCCTAGGAGAAAAGTGACCTCTAGAAGGTCCATCATGAAATTCAAATAGGACATCAACTATCTTTTCTGAATCAATACATCTTAAAAGGACACCATTGTGATCCTTTCTAAAAAGAACTTCATCTATTACCACAAAAGGAACAGATTGTAACCTGTAATATCTTCTCTTTGTGGAATCTAGGCATGTAGGATATTGTCCTATCTTTAAGTAGTGAATCATGTCAGGCAACCAACCTAATGCCTTGGCATGTTCTTCTATAGAATGCACAACCAGAGATGCATCTATTTTTTCTAATTTCTTTGAACTTTCATCCCCTGCCAAATGCTCACAAAGACCTCTTCCTCTAACCAGCTTGGTGGTTTGGACATCAATGTCATATTCCATTACCTTGGTAATCCAACCAACTCTTTTTTCATTTAGGTCCTTGGAAATAAAAAATTCTTTGACACTTGGATGAGTAACCTTCAAGTGTACCTTGTTATGGTTCAACAAATATCTAAACTTCTTAAGGCTCTTCACCACAGCAAGTACATGTTTTTCCACAAAAGAATATCTTTGTTCATATTCCTCTAAACCTTTGCTGAAGAAAGCAATAGGCTACTCCAACCCTTCTGAATTTTCTTGAGTGAACATAGCAAATATAGCATCTTGACCTCCATAAGCATAAAGAATAAAATCCTTACTAAAATTTGGGTTTAAGAGAGCAGGAGCCTCTGTCAAGGCTTCTTTGATGACTTGGAAATTATCTTTTCCTTCTTTAGTCCAACTAAAAGTTGAACTCTTCTTTAACATGGTTGTTAAGGGTTTCAATAAATCTGCAATATTAGGCAAGAAACGCCTAACAAAATTAATCTTTCCTATGAAAGATTGAAGGCCTTTCTTATGATGTGGCAATGGTAGCTCTAGGATGGCCGCAATTCTCTTAGGGTCTACTATAATTCCTTTCTTGGATACTACATATCCCAACAATTTTCCTTCATGGACTGCAAACACACATTTCTTGGGATTAAGAGATATCCCAAATTCTCTACATCTTTCAAAGTTTTTCCTCAAATGTTTGATATGATTTGCTACATGTTTAGAATAGATAGTTATGTCATCTAAGTAGACTAGTACAAATTTATACATGAGGCTTTTAAAGGCCATATCCATTACCTTTTGAAAAGTAGCACCTGTATTTGACAAACCAAAGGGCATCTTTTGATAAGCCATGGTTCCCCACTTGGTTGTAAATGCAGTCTTATATTGATCCTCTTCATTGACTAAGATCTGATTGTATCCTGAATAGCCATCCAATAATGAAAATATCTCAGATCCAGAGACACATTGTAAGATTTGTTCCATAGAGGGTAATGGATGGCGGTCCTTTAATGAAGCTCTGTTAAGATCCCTGAAGTCAACACATAACCTCAACTCCCCATTCTTCTTCCTTACAGGAACAAGGTTGGAAAACCAACTAGTATGTTTGATGGGGTAGATGATACCACTTTCTATTAATTTGAGCACTTCTTTATGCATAAGTGGCTCAAGATTGGGATTAATAGGCCTTTACTGGCATTTGGTTCTAATTCAATAGTGTGCTGAGCAAGGGCTGGATTAAACACTTTAAGGTCTTCATATTTCCATGCAAAAACATCACTGAATTCTCTAAATAATTGGGTGTAAGCTTGCTTTTCCAAATCAGTGTTTACCTTTCCAAATTGTAAACTTTTACCTGGTTCCAACTCTAATTCAACAAAATGTTCTTGTTGAACTACCAGGGTAGCTTTATTCTTCTTAACTTGATCATCCTTGTTGAAGATAGTCTCTAAGGTGACAAGACCTCTAGGCATCTTATTAGACTTAATTTGTATCACTTGGTCACCATAGTTTTGTGATAGCCTATCTTGGTTATGTTTTGAAAAAAGATCTTCAAACAAGAATTGTAGAATTTGTTCATCATTGTCAAACACTTGCCAATTAGTATCATTGTCAGGGATAGAGGGTCTAAAAATCACTTTGATGTGTGGTTGGTCTATTTCTTTTGAAATATTATTAGGAATATCATATTGAAACCCAATAGCAGCTAATCTATTTGCATTTTGATTTAGTTTTCTAGGGATAGCAACAATATTGAAAGAACAAAAGTCTTCAATTGCATCCCAAACTCTATGTTTGTATGCTCTCAAGGTGTCATTTTTGGTTGCACTTATCCCTCTCACTTGGCTGACTACTAACTCACTATCACCATAAGATTTTAAGGCCTTGAGCCCTCTTTTCTTAGCCCATTCTAGTCCATTCACAAGGCTTTCATATTCTGTAGTGTTGCTAGTGCAGGAGAAACTGAATCTAAAATTTCTATAGTACCTTTCTCCTTTTGGGGACACTAGCATAGCACCACCACCAGAGCCATGTCTACTCCTAGCTCCATCAAAAAAAAATTCCCAAACTAGATTGCTCTGATCCTCTGAATCAGTGTCCTCCTTGAGAAGGCTTGGCTCTATGTATCCACTTTCTTGTATCAAATAACTCCCCAAACCAGCATCCCAAATAAAATTTTCTTGGGCTTCAAAAACATTTTCTGATTCTAGTTCATCTAAGAAAATGTCAAGGATACTTTCTATCTTAGTGTTTACTTCTCGAATAGTTGGGAAATCACTGTCATCAAATATAGGGCAGCTTGCATTGATGGTATTGGACACATATGGTTCTATATGGTGTGCTGCCAATGATTTAGATTTAATGGTAACCTTGGTACCATATCTTGTGTGAAAGAGCATGTGAGACTAGTCAAAAGAAAGGTAGCCTCCTATTTTGGTTGTGAAGTCCCTTGATAGACATATGGCAAACAAAGCAGGGAGATCTATGATATATATATCAAGTAGGATAGAGAAATTAGGACTAGCATGAAGGATTAGACTAGTATCCTTAGCCACACCTATAGTGTTAACTAAGGATCCATCAAGTTGTGTAACCTTCTTTTGGTGGGGTTCATATTTAAGTCCTAATTGGTCAGCCACCTTTTTGGGCATTACAGTACTAGCAGCTCCACTATCTACCATACAATTATGTACTAAGGATTTTCCAATAATTAAAGATACATAAAAGGGAGGTGGTTTTGAGTTCATACCTTGCATGGTATTGGATTTGGAGTTTCAACTTGGAGCCTCCTTTTCTTGATCAGTGTTGACCAACACTGGCTTTGTAGCTTCTTTTGTAGGCTGAGGAGTAGTCATTTCAGTGATAGCCCTCTTCAAAATCTGAGGTTTCCCTGGAATAGCCAAAGAGTCCCACATAGACATGGTAATGTTCACCTTCTTCATGTTGTCTACAATGTTGAAAGGTGTCACAATGTGTACTCTTTGTTGTGATTTTACTATGATGGGCTCTACTTCTTTGAGAGTTTGGCCTTCTTTGTTTGTAATGGAAAGAGCTTTCTTGAATGTGAGAGGAGTAGCTTACTATATTGGCTTTGTAGATGTAGTAGCTTTAGTACCAGAGTCTGCCCGCTCCATATCTTGAGCTCTTCTCTTTGACCTTGTGTTGGTAGCAATGGAAGGTTCACCAATGACTCCATTGAAATCTTGTTGCTCCTAATTAAAAAGAGCAGTCTCATTATCTTGTGGTTCCTATTGAGGAACCGATCCACTGGAAGAAGCCTCTAATTGAGCTTGTGAGGAATTTTGAACCATTAGAGCTTGGTTCATCCATCCATTTGAACATGTAGCCTAATCATGAGGCTAATTACAAGGGAAACACCATTCATTTTCCATAGCCATATTATTCTGACTAGGAACCATATCCCTAACTAGATTTGCAGAATTGAGAGGTGCAGGGTTGTATGGTTGGAATGGTCTTTGATTAAAATTTTGTCTTTGTCCCTAATAGCCTCCTTGGTATGGTGGCCTATTTTATTGATAAGGCCATCCCTGATTTTGATATTGTTGATTAGGACATTGGCCTTGTGGTTGAAAGGCTGGTTTGATTCCTTGCTCTTGTCTCTTTAGGTTTGTGACCTCTTTAGTCAAAGTTTGCAGCAAATTTGTCATTTCTTGCTGACTTGTTTGTTGGCTATTCTTTATTTCTTGCAAGTCTTGAGAGAAACTTGCTTTTAACTCTTGACCACTAGTACTGGCTTGAGGTGCTAATATGGTGGGAATAGGGGTAAATGGGGGTACTTCTGCAGGTGTAATGGGCTGAAGTCTAGGAAAGATGGGCATGGGTGGCCTTCTAGTTATCATACTTACTTGGATCAAACAATTCTTAGCTCTGATAGTTGTGTCAAAAGCTCTGGGTAAAGAGGTACCACCCATAGATTGGATCATGACAGAAATTTGGCTATTCAAACTTTTCAAGAAGTATAGGAAAGCATGGTCAGCTGATGGCCTCACTAAGATTGGAATTCTATTCCATGTCTTGAGGAATCTATTATTATAATCTGTCATTTGTTCTTGAAGGTCTCTTTTAATGGTTGTCAATTTCTCAACCAAAGATAAGTTATTTGATTTATCCTCAAAATGCTTACTTAATGCATCTCCTAACTCATCCCATGAAGTAATGGAACCAATAGTTAAATTTCTAAATAATTCAAGAGCCTTACCTTTGAGAGAGGCTACTAATAACTTGGTGGCCACATCCTCTTAAGTTATGTTGTGTATACTGCAAATGGTGGTCACATCTCTTATATGCTCAAAGGTTATAGTTTATCCTTCACCTCTAAAATCAGGTAGACTCTTCAATGCCACCAAGGGCACATCATAATGTTGAGAAAAGTTCAATGGACTCCCTTGGTTGAAAGGTGCAAAAGAAAACTATCTAGCCATTGTAGGGATTGAAACTTGATGAGTAGCAACTATGTGAGTTGTATTGGATGCTAGATTTGAATCTTCTTCTAGATCTCTGGTTAGAGATCTTCCTCTTCTTCTGAGATGAAAGAGAAAAGGTCTCCTTTCTAAAGTATCATGTGGTGTAGACTATACTCTCCTTGTAGGAGATGTTCTTTGAGTTGATCTACCTTTGTAGCCTCTTTTTAAGGGCAACTCTAAAAATTCGGTAGGCTTTGAGCTTCTAGTCTCAATCTTTCTCATAAACTTTGAACAAATTAAGCCTGGATCTATGAAATCAGTGGAGTCTCTAGATATACTTGATAAAAAAACTTCTAAAAGCCTGTATTATGTAGTCAGTATATTAGAGATAACATAATCTTCAAATAATGAACTTCTTTTATGGTCCCACCGGTTGTGCCATAATTGTTATGCCCAAGGTGGGGTGTCTTTTGAATTTGAATCTAATCTTAGTAACACCTTTGAACATAAATCTGAACTTTGGTCCCACTGGGCATGCTAGAATTGTTATGCACAAAGTTTGTCACCCTTGTTTCAAGTTCTCTTGGTCTTGATAACCTAGTATAACATGGGAATCATCTCCAGGTTGTGGGATCTATGCTAACTAAGATGAGACCTCTAGGTTCTAGGCTGGTTCCTCTTGGATAATCACCTTAATTTTCTTTTAGATAGGAAAGTAAAATTTTGAGGGGAAAGGGATAGAAGGAATACTGAAAGGGAAATGATTGAAAATAAAACTACCTACTAGGTGATACACCGAAAATATGGTATGAATTGCAGTATAAAGAATGAACTCATCACACAATCTTAGGTCTGGGAGATCACAACTTACTGAATAGGCTTGCAGCAATATTTTATAGAAAGGTCTACAATAGAGAGATGCTATGCAGGGAAAAGAGAATTTCACAAGGCAATAGCACTCCTAAGAACTTAGACACAAATTGTCATGCCCCGCAAGGGAACCAGGGAAGAGAACAAAGATTCTCTTAACAAAAGAAAACTTAAGTAAAAATTTATGAAAAATTTTGAACTTTGAAAAGAGTTATGTAATCAACACTTAAACTTAGATTCCTCCTAGGTTCCCTTCTTATTAAATCCAAGATTCATTTAAGTTCATAATTAAACTAACAACAAGATAACTTCTCAAGAAAATTACATCATATCATTAGAAGATTCTTTATGAAATACAAAGTACTTTCATTTCAATTTTATTTTATTTTTTCTTCTTAACACCATCTATATTCCTAAGAATCTTTTATGAACATTATAACTTTTAAATCAAATATAATTTATCTAACTCATTTGATACATTACAAATATACTACATTTTATTTTTCAAAAGCTTCACTTAAACAACAATAATGAAAACATACTACATAACTTGAAATTTTTCAAAATCTTTCTTTCTTTCCCAACATACATCTTAAACATAAAGTTCACATTTCCCTTTTCCCTTCTTCCTAAGTCTACCCATTCCAAATACATCATTTTGAAATACATTACTAATTACATTGCATTCAACTCCTCATGAGAGGTAACAAGATTTTACATCATGAAATATAATCACAAGGCCTTCATTCTTCAAAACTGGTACATAAGCAAGCATGAATCTTCAAGCACTGTATCTACAAAAGATACCTTGATAAAAATGTTTACCACCCAACCATGTGGATACCTATAAGGCCCACTCCCCCATGCTAGGAGATAAACACCAAGGTCCACAAAGAAGGAATAGCTAGGCCAAACCTAGGGTTGGGTAATCTTTCCCAAAATAGCAAATGAAAAGAGAGTCAAAGTATAGATCTTTCCCAAAAGGTTCTAAGGCTTGGTAGAAACTCTAAGAAACAACCTAAGTGAGTGTCATCACATAGCCCTCACCCCTTGGGTTGTCCTGGTACTAGCCACTCTAGGCCCTGGCCCCCAAGTAGGCACATGCAGGATCGAATGCCTTTCATACTGACAAGCGTCATTCGATCATACCTACGCATAGGTACCTTCTCCCACTCCCATCCATAGCCTTTACTAGTGCTAATGGCATGGGCGAGGCATATTTAATCTTTTTAATGTTTTAACCCATTCCCATAAGTTTAATTAGGTTTTCACTTGTTAAATAACTCTTCAGTCGGTTATCCTGGTTCTAGCCACTTAGGGCCCCGGCCCCACACTGAGAGCCACTCACTAGGTGTCGTTAGGTTTTCTACCCTCAAACCACATATCACAATCACATCATACACATAGTAAAATCATATTATAAATGCATTTGAGAACTACTACAAAGAATTGAAAATAATAGGATAGTTATGTATGTTTAGAGAAATTAGGTACGTTAAGAATGTTTAGAATGTCTTGATCCTCTTAGAAGACTCTAAACCCTAAACTGCTCCTTACAAACATTCTATCTCAATAAAGGCATTTAAATGTACTGAACATAATCTCCACTAAACAAGGAATGAACAATCTTCAGGTTTATACAATATTTCTTTCTAAACCTAAAACTTGGCTAATCCTGAAAATTGTCTAAGTTTGATTTAATTAAAAATCTAAAATTTAAAAGTTTCAACTTAACTCCTAGGAACCTGAAACCTATTCCAATGGATTCAAAGGGTGCCTAATCCCTTTATACAAGTATAACTTAAAGTATAAGAAATTAAAGTATTATACTTAAATGTTATACTTGTATAAAGTGAAAGTATAATTATTGTGCTAGTTGGTCTAAAAATTTTACTTCGGTTTTAATATTAAAATTCTTCCACCCTAACCCTAATATACACACAGCAACTAAACGTGCGTAAACAACGTAGGCAAAAAATATTATTTGGCCAAATGATAGAGATATTCATTCCTGATAAACTTCTACAATAGCTTGGCTGGCCTCACGGAATGTTATCTTGTTTATATTGAAATGATAGTGTATTATAAATGGCTGGCTTTCTATAAACGACAGAGATGGCTAGAGAATGCAACAATAATATATGCCCTAAAATTTAATGGCCTATTTGCATAAACATTTTGCAACTTGTAATTTGTACACACGGAAATAGAAAACAATCCCACAGCATGAACATTGAATGGCTGGCATTGCACATTAATATATATGTATATGACCAGCAATAATATATATAACCAGCAATGATGCAATATTGTATCAATATTCAGTAATAATACATTATTACAGAATACCTTAATACGTTATTACATGGTATATTAGTGTATTAACATTTCGTAAAAGTAATACACAATATAATAATAATACATTAATGCACACACAGACATTCTGCAATAATATTACACAAAATAATAAATTTAATGCACACACAAACACTCTGCAATAATATTACACAAAATAATAATATTAATGCACACACAAACATTCTGCAATACTATTACACAAGATAATAATACTACAATAATGCATATATATATTTTTCAACCATAGTACAATATACAAAAACTTTTCAATAAATCTAAATTTTACATTCATTCTACAAAATAAATCTACTTCACAGGATGGATTCCAACCTGGAGTCCTGCGAAGACTAGTTGGAGAAGAAGGAAGATCAAATCCCTTCTAATGTTTCCAACACTCCTTTGAATCCCTTTGCTTGCAATCTTCCAGCCTCTACCCGTAACAATCCAAATGCCAAACTCACAGAATACGGAACTTCTCTCTTTAAAAATATAAATTTTCTACATTAATAATAATAATCCTCTCCTCGAAATCAACTCTTCTCCCAACTCCTTTTACACAGGAAATCTTTCCTATAAATAGAATGGAGGAGGTGGTTGCACAGGTAATCCAACCGGTGCAACCATCTCAATTATCCATCTGTTAATGAGATGGTTTTGAAAACTCATTCCCGTAAAGGAATAAATAAAATATAATCTAAGTCCCTAAATTTAAGGATATTAAAATAAATATTATAATCTTAAAACAATTTATTAAATTATGTAACTATGGTAATAGGATAATCCTATTTACCATACCGCTAATTGATCTAATTATTTATTAATATAATAAATAATTACATGGTAATAATTATATATAAATATATGTATGCATATGCATATGTGTGCACCCATATGCCTATGTGTACATATATTATTATTATTATAAATATTATTACAAGCATAATATTATTATTATAAAGCATATTATTATTTTTATTGCTATAGACTCTTTGTTGTTATTTAGTATTATAAAATAATACCATAAATAAGGTACATTATTATTAATGTTAAACATTAGAATAACATTATTATAAAATATATTGTTTATTCATACCTTAATCCCCATTCTAAAATATATATGTATATATTAAGTAGCCACTAACATAGGTTAGAATTTTACCACTATTATTTAAAACTTTTTTTTTATTATTAATATTTCCTTAGACATTAAAATACCATAAAATTAATCGTTATCATGGGTATTAAAACCACATGGTTTAATTGCACTCCAGATCGCTCCTAATGAGATATGCTACTAAATCATACCCTCAAATGAACAATAATCTACATCCATGATCTACTAACAGAATTGGACATATCACGAAGGCAAGAACTAGCTACAAGATCCACAATTCCATCAACTACAAAACCACATAAGACATTCACACAAGGGACTGACTTGACACTTCCCACCTAAGGATAAAAGGATCAAAGGTGAAGTTTCTTCCTATGGACTTGGTGATACCTCCATAACAACAACAATGATTGAGGATTTTGAGGGATCACTCAGACTTGTGAAGCCAGGTGGAGACGATACCCGGTACCTGCAATCCTGCATCACCAAGAAGAGATACATATATATACATATGGAGATACAAATCAGATATATGCAAGCAGATGACCAGGATTGATACATCATGTGGACCTCAACTAAGTGAGTAACTACGACTTCATCCTGGAGTCATGAAAAACACATTAGACACATCCATGAAACATAAAACATCATGATAGTGGTTAGATTCAAATAATTGGGTTAGATCCATAAACATATAAAAATAGATAATTTTCTAATCTCATAAACATGTAATTACTAACCATAAATGAGCATATTCATCATGTCATCATCCACAAAACATAAATGTAAATGTATAGTCTTGACCATAATAATAATAAAATGTCCAAATCAGAAAAGTCTAAGTATCACCATAGGAGAGGTATTACACCAACTATAACCTGCAAATAGACATTCACCTCTACAATTGGGTATAAGAATGAGACAGATTGCTAGGGGTGGAAGTATACCTGTTGTCATATTTTTGACACATTTTGAAAGCCTAATTACTAGATGAGCTACTATAACCTAGTTTGTGTTATTAGGTAACTGGATTAAATTTGTGATCATTTCATTGCAATACATGGAAAAGAAGGGAAATGAATAGCATTTGCATCTACATATACATCTATCTGTAGCATTTGTACTGAGCAGAGAATAAGAAATTGAAAAAGAAAAGGGCATCTATCTAGGCTCACATAGGCCGTGAGCATAGCCTTTACCATAAATGAATAGATGAGTGTAGATATACATAAAGAAATATTGATATGGGGGTACCAGACATTGCCTGGTATTGGTTTCTGGATCTGGTCCTGTCTAGTGAGCTCCTCAGATCCAGAACCTGCAAGAAGTGAAGAGAGGAGATGTGTTAGATCCAATGGATCTATACAATGGTAGGTACCACAACATCATAGAATGCATACATACACTCAGCCATGCACCTCTAACAAAGGTTGTGCTCAAGGCATGTGCATGAGAATCAATCTATGAACCAAAAGGGCACCATGTTTTCACTGACATGTTTGTTTCATGTGTAGATATAGGGAAGCTGATCCAATAAAGAGTTCCATGAATGATCTGGTTCCTTGATGTGGGTAATGATAGAGTAATTGCATTATACTTTATCTTTTACCCCTTCAAGGGCCAAGAGCACACATAGTGTGTACATATGGGGAACATTCAGATGATCCAGCATCAATCACAAAATAATAATAGAGGGCTGCATGGCATCAAGAACATAATAGAGCTAATGGAAAAGTACACAAATCTATGAATCAGACAGGGCACATTGTTGCATAGATGTTCAAAGGTTGCATAACCAGAAGGGAAGAGTTAACACAGTTATGTTCTAGGGTATGGCATTGATTTGTACACCTAAGGGTTACATGAGGCATGCAAAGTGAAAGGATGATGTTTTCAGAATAGAATGTAACCTTCTAGCAGTAATATGGGCATGATAATAATCAGTAGGTTGCTTGTGGCAATAACAGAATAGTGAATCCAAATATGGTATGGCATGTCAAATTATCATGTTCATATTTTGGGCCTGTATTTTGAAAATTTTAATGCATGGTAGCAAGATTCCATAAACATTTCAAGCCTTTGTGTTTTTGGGTTTCTACAGAATGGCATGGTTATGTGTGCAGACATATTGATATAGCATCCAAGAATGTTACAATATCATAGTAAAAAGGTAGTGGCATGCCATACAAATCAAGCATGGGTTTTACTTGCTACAAACATGGATACCCTTGATGAATGCCTTGCATTCTTGGGTTTCTTCAATAGTAGACCATGCAAAGGAAGGGATAGAGTAGTGTATGCATTAAAATAGAATTCAAAAACAATATTCAAATGAATGCTATGAATTCTTGGCTATTGGACATAGTCCATTCTACCTTCGGAAAACACCACATGGATGGGAAAGTATGCAATAGCAAAAACAACATTCACATGCTATGATCATAAGACAATGCTATTAACTTTAAATTCTCAGGCTTGAGCAATAATAGAGAATTAATGTTAAACTGTGCCCTAGACTTAGTGTCTTTGGCTTGTCAATAGAAAAAATATCTAGGATCATGAAACAAAACAAAGCGGAATGAACATATACCATGCCATCAACATAGAAAATAAACACAGAGGCATTTTCATACACCACAAAAGGGATGCATAAATCCACAAAGAAAGAACAATAAAGGAGAGTTATCGAGCTACACAACAGTGATATCCAGTTAACAAGCCATCATGCCCTAGCTTCACAGGCTTAAACATATGCTCGAAGCTTTGCAAAGATAAACAATAAATGCAAAAGATCAAGGGAAGAAAATATAACAGTATGTTTCCGGCTTAAACATCTTACTTGCCATCGAATGCCGAGGTTTCACGAATCAAACAAAAAATGCAAGGTTTGTGTATCATAATACTGTAATGCCTTATGTTATTTTCATGGGCCCTTCATACAAGTGTAGTGGGTGGCAATGCCTTTCCATAAACAAGAAAACAAACACATTACAGTGTCAAATAGAGAGAAAACATAATATTATAACAAGCATACACATGATGTCCTAGCTCGAAGAAGCGAGCTGCAATTTAACAAGATATGAAATGTATGGATTCAAATAGGGGTTATGTGATAAACCCATGCCCTAGGCTTGCATCATTGGGCTTTCAAAACAATTCAAAACCATGCTTGAATATAGTTTCATATCGATTGCCATTACCACAAAACATACATTAGGGCATCGATATTACAATGTGATAAACAACAAATTTATTCAGTCATGCCGAGTATAAATAGAGGGTCACAACAACAATGCAATATGGAATGAACCAGTGCCATGATTCAACATCAACAGGGAAAATAAATTTGTGCTATGTTACAGTGATGCCTTCAAGAAAAAAAATGAAATGAAAATGGGAATCATCAAATGCCTATGTCATATTGCATGCCCAAGTTTATCTTTGTTGTTTCCAAATTCAGTTTTAGAAGTTGCTTGTTTGAATTGACAGAGGAGCTCAAACACTACCAGATTCTGAGTCACATGGCTATTTGTAGTGAGGATTCCATTTTTCGAAGGAGGGTTTCATGATGGCCACATCTTTTCCTTTTGTTTCCCCTTTTCTTTAGGGTTGAGTGACCGTTTGCTATCCTTTGATAATTTTTCACGGGCAAAGGTTTTATATTATATGTATTAATATAATTATCTTTCTTCGAAGGTGATTATATTATTATTATGCCCTAGGTTCCCTAAAGTCATTGTTGACTTAGGTGATAATATTATATTTTAAATCATGAATTCATGTATGATTTGGCATGGGGGCTATTGTTTAGATTGAATATTCTTGAAATGTGGATATGTATTAAGATGTAAATATTTTGGATTTTCTCCTCATTCTTTGAGTTGAGACTATCCTAAATATATATTTAAATCCACTACATTTGATTTTAGTAAAGGGGGAATATTTTTAATCATAAAAGTCAATGCAAGAGCCTCATTGTAAGATATTTGACATGTGGTGTTTTATAAGCCTTGTCAGAATATCATTTATTTTGTATGACTTAGTGGTGGGATAGTCTTCTTTTGACCATCTATTTTTAGGGACTCCACTTTTCCCATCCCCCTATATTCTCAGGAATTGGGCATCCAAATTTCAGAGTGATAGGGTCATGATCCTAATGGTTGGTTTTTCTATTCTTGGTGAGGTAGTGGACTTGATGGCAGTTTCTCTAGATTTTCTATATATGCTTCTCACCTTTGGTGATTGAAAGCTAGTTCTTCTTTCCCTCATTCTCATGAGGTGAATTTTGTAGCTCTTTGAGAAGCAATTTGATATTGTGACTGCTTTTATTCTAGCTAATAGCAAATTGCCTCTTCTTTTCTATAGTTTTGTGAGTTGGTTTGATGAGCTTAGTGTCATGTATTGTGATTGAATTTAGTCCTTTACATGATAGTATGTTCCTTTGATTGTTTTCCAAGCATTGATTTTCTTTGAAGTTTTCAAGTCTATGTGCATCTATTTGTGTTGAGTTGTGAAAACCATCTTTCCTTCTCATCTACAATCAACACTTGATTGTTTTTCTAAGGGGAAAATCAGATTTGGAAGAGTTGTGGTGTTCATGTTATGTACTAGGTTACATTGTGGGTTTGATTTTCAGTTTGTGGATCTATCTAGTTTGGTGAATCACCTAAGTTAGATTTAGTCATTTCACTTTTATGTAATCTCTCTCCCTTTCCCTTAAAGTTTAGTATAGTTCAGGTGATACAAACGGGGAAGATGGCTCTTAATCCAGATGTCTATTCTCAGTTATGTAGTCCCACATCCTGAGAGTATTCCCATGTTTCATAGGATTGCTAGGTTTTATACTTAGCCATCATGGGTGCAATCCCTAGTGACAACAATTTTTGGCATGCCCAGTGGGACGAAGACTCAATGAGTCTAATTTCCAAGAAAGTTTATTGCAAGTTATTGTTTGGTATGAGTAGTGATAGTGTTTTGAATTCATACCTAGCAACTCTAATGGTGTTTTATGCTGATCAGTCCCTAAGCTTATGAGTGGGATTCCAACAAGGCAGAGTAGGGATCCTTTTGTGTATATAGAGCTACCACCTATCAAAAAGAGGCCTAAAGTAGCCCAAGCTTGTGCATCTAAAACCCCTAAATCTACTTCTAAGCCTATTCATAAGCCTACAAGTGTTTCACTAGCCCAATCTATACACATGTTTTTACCTATTCAAGAAACACTAGTAGTTCAAGTACCAGTAACCCAAGCTCTGGTTACTCAAGTTCTAGTATCTCAAGCTCCCTTAAATCCACCAATGGCTCAGCCTAGAGTACATCCTTTTGTAGATTTTAATCAAGGTAGCCCTCTAAATTTGCAACAGCATGATGATATACCCATCTCAGCCCTTAAAAGTTTGCCTATGTTTACAGGAGAGGATCAAACCTCAACTATTGAGCATATAAGAGATGTAGCATCCCTTTGTGCCCTGCATAATATAACCCAAGATAATGTTGCTGTGAGATTGTTGGAAGCCTCATTTAAGTGCAAAGCTTTGCAATGGTTTAGAAGTTTACCAGTTGGTTCTATTGCAGATTGGGATGGGTTAGGTCAAGCCTTGACCAATCAGTTTGAAGACAAATCAGACCATCTGTCACTAGTTGAGCACCTAACTACTATCAAAAGGGTACCTCAAGAATACATGATGGATTTCAATTTTAGATTTTAGAGGACATGGAATAGAATACCAACTATGGTTAGACCTTCAAGCTAGCATACTTTCTTGTATTATCTAAGAGCCCTTAATAGTGATATCTTTGTTATGATCCAATCAATGGGTGGGAATAATCTACCAGCAGCATATGATCTTGCCATAAGAGATGAAAATAGTCTAATCCAAGCTGGAAAGATAGCCCCAAGGCCCCCAATGCCTATTTTTCCAGAGCTTCATCCTATTCTTGAAGTAATTCTAGCCTTGGCATCTATTCCACCTCTCCCAGCTCCTCCTCAACAAGTTGCTAACCCAGTTGTGAATCAATCTCAAGAGCTGACTGAGATAAAAAAAGGCCTTGCAAATAGTTACTAATGAGTTGGTTAGTCTAAAGAAGTAGCAATCCCAGCCTTACCAGCAACCCTATCAGTAACCTTATTAGCAGCCCTATCAAAATCATTACTAGTAGAACAAGCCCCAATACTAGCAAGGTCAAGCAAGAAGTTATAACCAAAAGACTAGCCAGCCTTATAATCCTAACATTCCTAGTTCTTCTAGGGAATTGGTTCCTGTAGCCCAGAATAATATAGCACAAGATTATCAATGGGGCTACCCTTGCAATCAGAAACATATCCAGGGGATGTTTCCTAATGGCTATGCTTAGGCCCTCATGGTACAGAACAATGTGATGATGCCGCAGGAGATGGTTCAACAACCAGAAATCTAGTAGGATCTAGTTGTTACTACAAATCAAGTCCAGGCTCCTGAGGTAGCATTGGTGAACTTTTAGAAGGAAGACTTTTGTGGGGTGAATTTCTCACCAAATGACAACTCAACTTATACTCCTATTGCAGCCAACACAAGATCCAAGAAGAAGGCTTTACAGGTGGAGAAAATGGCCGCTACCAGTCAACAAGCCCCTGTTGTGAATCCACAACCCAAAGTAGTTCAAACTCCAGTTCTAAACTAGTCAAAGGAGGCTAAAGAACCAGTCAAGGTGGCTACACAATTGGTATCTACACAAATAGAGGTTGTTGTACCTAAGGGACAGCCTAAAGAAAGTTTGGGATCCTTTAATATTATGGAGAAAATGAAGAAGACCTCCATCAGCGTACCATTGATGGACACTTTGGCAATCCCTGGACAAAAGGAGCTGATATTAAATGAATTAGCTACGATTTCACCAAGTAAAGGAGCTGTTTTGAAACAACCTAAAGTCTTGGTGGCTAGAACATCCTAGATGGATCAGCAAAAAGAAGAAGTTAGTTCATAGCCCACTGTTGTCTCACAGGTTAAACCTCCTCCTTTCTATGTAACTCTTATTGTTGGGAATCATTTAGTTCATAACTGTATGATAGATTTAGGGGCAAGTAGTTCTGTGATTTCTAAATAGCTAGCGGATCTACTAGAATTACCTTATAAGCCAATAAACAAGCCTATTGTTTAGTTGGATGGGTCATCAGTTAATACCTTGGGAGTCATAAAAAACCTGAGTCTCACTCTTCATGAGTGTCCTAATTTCTCTATTCCCCAAGATGTCTATGTCATAGATCTACCTCCTGATTTTGCTATTTGTCTAAGTAGAGAGTTCACCACTAGGATAGGAGGATATATCTTAGCTGATTGGTCTCACCTATATTTTAGAGCTAGATATGGAACTAGGGTTAGAATTAAGTTTGAGGTTTTTGCAAAAAAACCATGTTGAACGATACACCCCAAGCCCTATAAATGTTAACCTGATGTATCATGAGCAAGAGTCAAGTGATTTTGATTTTGAGACTAGTGATGAAAGAATTCTTGATATTGCTTTGGATGTGTGGGCTGAGAGAGATTTACAAGAAGATGACCCTTTCAGAAATATGGATATTTCTGGTATTGGAATGTTTATCATTCATGAGGGAGATGTTGTAATACTAGAGCTGATTAAGAAAGAATATAAACCCTCTCCCAGTCATAATGAGGAATTGTGGAAACTTTTCTTTGATGGAGCCAGAAGCAAGGTAGGTTCAGGAGGAGGGGTTGTCCTAATTTCTCGAGAAGGACAAAGGTATTACTCTATAGTTCCTTTTTCTTTCAGCTGTACTAACAATACAACAGAGTATGAGGCATTGATTCATGGTTTAGAGTGGGCTAGACAAAGAGGAATCAAATGCCTAGAAGTTTTAGGTGATATTGAGTTAGTGGTCAATCAAATTCATGGCACTAACCTCACAAAGAATGATACACTTAAGTTGTATAAGCATAGGGTTTGGGATTTAATAGAAGGTTTTCATGCTTTTAATCTAATTGTTGTTCCAAGAAATCAGAACAAACAGGTAGACAAGCTAGCTGCTATGGGAGCAGAATATGATATTCCAAGGGGTCTCTCTAATCCTGGTTCTTAGCATGTGAAGGTGCTAGTAAGACCATCTATAATAGAAAATCAAGTTAGCTGGAAAGTTTTTGAAAATGATGAACATATTGTCAATTTTCTTATTAAAGAGGCTGAGTTTTCTAGAGTGAACTAGAGAAAACATGCTCACTAGTATGAGGATCAAATGTTACAGTTGAAAATAAATAGACTACCTAAAGGATTGGTCACACTTGAGTCTATATTCAATTCTGATGATCAACTCAGAGGTGACAAGGCTAGTATAATAGTTAAAGAAGAACACTATCATTCTGTGGAGGTCCTCAAAAATAGATTTCTCAAGTTAGGAAAGGTATGCACTTAGTCTGAAACACAAGCTTTTATTTCATTATGCCAAGAGTTTAGTGATGTATTTTCTTGGGAATACTATGATTTAAATGGATTTGATCCTCATCTAGTCCAACACACCATTGAACTAGAACCCCAAGCCAAGCCTATAAGGTAGAAAAAAAGACCCATCAATCCCAAGTTAGAGGTCCTAATGAAAGAAGAATTGAGAAAAATGATTCAAGATAATATTATCTTTCCTATTAAGCATACCTCCTCGGTCTCAAACTTAGTGCCATTTAGGAAGAAGAATGGTGAGATCCAGCTATGTGTAGATTTTAGATACCTTAATAGGGCTTCCCTAAAGGATCATCACCCATTACCATCTATGGAGCAGATTTTACAGTATGTTTTTGGATCTGATAGGTTTTCTTTATTAGATGGCTTTTTTGGTTATAACCAAGTCCTGGTTAGAGAAGAGGATCAATACAAGACAACTTTCACTACTAAATGGGGCACCATGGCATATAGGAGGATGCCATTTGGGTTGTCAAATGCTGGTGCCACATTCCAGAAAGCCATGGAGATGGCTTTTGCTAGCCTAATGAATAAGTTTGTTTTGGTATATCTGGATGATATAACCATTTTTTCAAAGGACGCAGAAGACCACCTAATACACCTTAGATAGATTTTTGAAAGATGCAGGGACTTTGGGGTTTTATTGAATCCTAAGAAATGTATTTTTGTTGTTCATGAAGGAAGACTATTGGGACACATTATTTCCAAGCAGGGAACAACTATTGACCCTGAGAGGGTGAAAGCTATTCTGGCTCTTCCTCTGCCAGCTCATAAGAAAGGATTGCATAGTTTTCTGGGAAGGATCAACTTTTTAAGAAGGTTTATCCCAAATGTTGCTACACTCTTGAAGCCTATGACTAAGATTCTTAAAAAGAATACAAGTTTTCATTGGACCAGTGAAGGAAAAAGGAGCTTTGAAGAAGTCAAGGAAGCAATTGCATCTTCTCCTACATTGGTAAATCCTGACTTCTCTAAATATTTTATATTATATGCTTTTGGGGATAAAGATAGCATTTCTTTTAGTTCAACATAATGTTGAAAATCAAGAATAGCTAGTAGCTTTTTATAGTCAGGGCCTAAATTGGCTATGAGATGAATTATTTGCCTATAGAAAAACATGTATTGGCCATTGTGAGAAGTCTAAAGAAGTTTAGACATTTGTTGTCTAACAACACAATGCACTTGATGGTTGCACATCCTTACATAAAGGACTTTCTATTGAACAAAGACCTAAGTCATAAGAGAGTTGGCTGGGTCACCAAGGTTATGGAATATGATGTACAGATCAAGGTGACCAAACTAGTTAGAGGAAAAGGACTATGTGAATAGCTTAATGAGAAAACACCAAATGTAGACCAGCAGGAGGAAGAAGTAGTTTTGATAAATTAGGAAGCTAGACAAAGCCCAAGCTGGATAACAGAAATGAAGTGTTACCTTGCTACTGGCCAGTGCCCTCAAAACCATAGGATGAGTAAAAGAAGGTACTATAGACTTTAGGCTATTCCTTTTGTTGTTATTGTTAATGTTCTTTATAGAAAGGATCATGCTGGTGTCTTATTAAGATGTGTTGAAACTGATCAAATAAAGAAAATACTAGAAGAATTTCATGATCGAGGTTCTGGTGGGCACTTTGCTACCAGAACCACTACTCTTAAGATTCTAAGAGCTGGATATTACTAGCCTAGTTTGTATTAGCATGCTTTTGATTGGGTTAGAAAATGTAAGAATTGTCCAGGCGTAAACAGGTTTAAAATGCATAATCTTAATCATTTGCCTCTTTGCCTTGTTTTCAAATTGTTGAATTTATCTGTCAACATTCAAACATGGCTAAATTGAAATTTGAAATCTTATGGTATATGAAATTGAATGTGGAAACAATTAAGGAGATTTGCAGTAATGGTGGTAGCTGTACACATTTGATCCCCATCGATAAATAAGCTAAGCTCATTGTTTCCTATGTCCAAAATCAATCAAAGAGAATTATGTCTTTCTGAAGCAGTTTTTGAGCGCTAAATAAATCCAGTTTGTAGAATTTGAAGGTAATCCTATAGCGAAGATGAGTCAACTTGAGAAGAGTGCAGTTTCTTCCAGTAGTGAAGCCAAGTCTAAAAGTGGTGAAGACAAGGGCAAGCCTAATTATTTAGATGAAATCATGAAATTGCTGCCGGGATCTAGTCAGCACAAAAGAGCTCCCGATGATGTTTTTGAAGATATGTTCGGGTTATGCAGGGATCCTATCATACCAAATAGTATAGGTTATACTATTTTTAGCTTCTTTTATGGAAATAGAGATAGGCATGTTCCTGTGTAATGGTTGGAATTTGGGTTTAGGAAAATTAGTTGTTCCTGATATATTTTTAGATGTGGATCTAATTGTTGCACTAGCTAGGTAGTATGACCCTAGTTCCAAAACAATTAGAAAAGAAGACTAGTCACCTTTGGTCACTCTAGATAGGGGTTCTTTCAAAAAAACTTTTAATTTCTATACATCTTCCTCCATCGAAATTGACATGAGCAAAGAAAGGGAGAGGTACAAGAATAACATAGGGATAGTAAAGGACCAAATGACAAAGCACATCTTGAAGCAGGATAAATACATAGCTCCCCTCCCTACTCACATGAATGCCCCTTACCAATTTAAGTCCCTCCAGCATTATATGAGGCAGACTTGTTATGCATTGTGTAGGGTTTTGGGAATTGATGGAGATGTAGAGTTCTTGCCAGCTGATTTGTTGATGATAATCTCGGACATCCAGAATTCCTTGGTAAATACTGACTATGATTACATTTAGTATATAATTGATAGAATGCATGAGGGTTTGATTTCTATCAAAGAAAGTAAGAGCCCAATTAAGTTCATGCATTATTCTTTGTTAATGCATTTGATTTCATTCTTCAACATCAATAGCTTTGACTAGAACATCCTAAAACCAAGGTTTAACTTTGAAGGCCAGTATAATCTAGTACAATTATGGGTGAGGGTATGGAATTCTATTTCCAATGAAGGGGATTTTTGTGTTTTTTAGAATTTCATTGTCTTTCTGATTGTAAAGATGTTAGGCATCAATGCCTCAAGGCTATCCCTGAGGGTCCTTAGGTTCCTAAGACCATTGTAGTTTGTGGATAAGTGGGAGGGAGATCATAATTGGGGTGATTTTTACTTAGGGGAAAATTCTACAATTATTAGGGTTTATGGTTGTCCCTAGCCCCCACATCTGTTACCAAAATATGTGCCTCCAAGGGTTGCTTGTCTAGAATTTGTTTGGCACTTGATGTGCACAGATAGAGAACTTCTTGCACCTCATAGGAAGGGTACATTCACACCTAGGAAATTCAAGATAGGTGACTTCCTAGTGGGAAAGAGGGCTTTTCCTCAAATCACTGCATGGTTAAATCAATTCAAGATGGTTACTGGTGTTTATAGACATGTAGATCCTGAGGGATTTATCAAAACTGCCAGGATGGTCTATATTCTAAATATTGGTGTGATTAAGGAACATGAAGGTTTAGATGAGGAAGATGTAATCAGAAATATTTTTGAGGATGATGAAGTTAAAAGGAGATGGAACAGGTACTTTGATTCGATAGATTTATCAAAACAAGTGATGGCAGCCCAACTTCCTTTTGAGGGTTTCTTCCCTGACCTTCCTTATCTGAAAAGAATTGACAAGATGATAGAGATGCATGACACTCTATCAAATCAGTTGTCAAAGTTGATTGACTAGAAGCAACCAAAGAAAAGGGAAGATTATTCATCTACTGATCAAGAGGAGTCTTCTAATGAGTCCTCAGAAGGAAATAGCCCACCACAAGTTGGGTATGTACAAATTGTTGAGCCTAGTGAAGACCAGCTAGAAACAGAGAGTGTCCAAGAGCCACCTTTAAAGAATCAGAGACTTGAGGAAGGAGAGCCTTCAGGGTAGGGAAAACAAAAGATAATAATTGATAGAGCATCTTCTCTAGTGCCAAGTGATAGGGCTTACCATTACCAATTGAGAAAAAAAATAAGAGTAGGCAAGAAGGTGGCCACTAATGAAACAGATAAGGAATAGGCCCTATGGTTAGAAAAGTATATCAGAGAAGTCTATCAGGTGGAATTTTTGAGTGATGACCAATTTATTAAAACTGATGAATTCAAGAGTTTTCTTTTTTGGAACAAGCAACAAGAGGTGAAGAAATCTATGCCTGAAGGTGTGGAGCCAAGTGAGGAAACATTGAGAGCTTTAGCTTCTAATGATCCTAGCCTGGATCCTATAACACCAGATGAAGCTAGATAATTGGTTAAGGCAAGTGGAATGCTATTAACTCCAGGATGGGATCTGACTTCTGCATTCATCATAGATCAAATAAGCAACCACAGCGTAGCCTATCATATGAGGTTCACATTGGTGACATGATAAGAGGAAGTGGCTATGACCCTAAGTCTCAAGTTGTTGTAATGTGGTCTATGGCCCCTAGGACCCAAAAGCCATCCCTATTAAGTATAGAGGATAAGATGGAGGGGAACAAAATCATATGGACTGTGTAGAATATGACTGACCTTGAAGTTTCCAAGGAAATGACTAATTGGGCCAATTTAAATGAGGCCAAGACAACTCAATTGTCTGAGACGTGCTCAAAGTTGTTTGAAAGCGCAAACCTGGTGGCCAAGGAGAGAGACTTGAAAATGATGAAAATCAAACAATTAGAAGATGAGTTAATAGAGGTAAGAGTCAAGCTTGAAGAAGCTTCAAAGGTAGTTCCTCCTCCTTCTTTGCAAATTGATGCCCCTGTGTAGATAGATGTGGAAGTGCTTGAAAGACCCATTGAGGACTTGGGAAAGATAAGGACAGAGGAATCTTTGGATACCATGTCAAAGATTGTGCAATATAGATAGGGTAGGATAAAGGACAGAATGGAATGAGTCCATAAATCATTCATCTTATTGCACTAGACTAATGAAAAGGTGAATGAGCATTTAATCACCTTTGAGCTACTTTTCAGCACATGGTCAGGAAGGAGTATATTATTTGATAAACTTGATGATTTGCAAGAATACAGGGCAGATGTTCCTAAAGTAGTAAGTGAATTTTTTGTGAAGATTGGCTTAATAAGTACTGCTTCAAAGTTTTTCAAAGGAAAGTCAAACCAAATAAAGGCCAAGCTGGCCATGTTTGATAAAGATTATAGAAAATATTTGCCTCCGATTTATGATGACAATAGAAATGTGGTCAAGTTGGAAGAATGGAAGCTATCAATGGATCAGTTGGTAATTAATAGGATGCCTTCCTAAAGGATGATAATGCTTTGGACCTGGATAGATGTAATAATATCATTGATAGTCTTTTCAAGATTGAAAATGATTGCATACGGTTTGTGGTTGAAGCCAAAAATATAACTAATTCTACATGGGAACAGTAGATTAAATCACTTTTGGAGCTGCAGAGCTACAACTGGCCATCTGATGATGATGTGGTAGCTTGGGAGAAGTTAATAATAAAGAAGAAGAAGAAGCCAGTTGTCCAACTTGTAGAGGAAGAGGAAGAATAGAATGCACTTGGCACCTGATCGAGAGTTCGAGGCAGAACATGTCCAAACAAAGGATGATGTAGGTTAGCCAGATGGTGGTCATCATTCATGCAATAAATTTAATAACTGCTCTGAAATATCCTTAGACAAAGGTGCCACCTACAAGATTGTTGGAAATAGATATTTGTAATTTGTTGTTGCAAACAATTTTGTTAATTTGTAATCTTGTTTTTAGTGCAAGATCTTTTAACAGCCATCTGAAGCTTGTTGCATCCTTTAAAGGATTCCAAGATGGATGATTAGTATATATAGCAAGTTTTTGCTCATTTTACAGGGCGAAAAATACTCTGTAAGAAAGGTTTTGAATACAAAACCTTATTTTCTTTAAGTAAGAGGATACTATATCAATGCATTTTGACCATTAATACAAGATATTGGAGCTCTGTTATTACTATTTTGTTGTCTTTATGTATGGAGTGTTTTAGTTTTCTTATGTATTTAGATTGCAAGGCATTTTAAATACATTATTCACAAGGTGAATATAGGGGTTAAGCTTAATTTTCTTTCGAGGAAAGAATAAAATCTTAAGGGAGGTCTCTGGGAATTAATAATCTGTGTATGAATTTGATGACAATTGTAGGAATTAAAAGGATGGTATGTTAGGCATGTCATTTGAGTTATAGTATTTTTGTTTTGATAGATATATGTGGAGGTAGGGTTTGACTCTGATGCCTAGTGGATAAGGCACTAGTTTTGGATCCATTTACATTTATTTGCCACTGAAGATATAAACAACTGATTGATTTTATTTTATCTGTACAAACCATTAATCTAAACTACACTATGACACATTCATAGATGTGTATTGTAAAATTTTATAGAAGTATTGGATGATGTTAACCTTCCTTGAGTTTGACTCTAAAAAAAAGAAGGATGAATATCCTTAAACCATTGTTTCATGTTGTTGCTTTCATGATTTCCATCATAGTTTTGTGTCTCGGGATAACTTGGGCCATACTTAGAGTTTTATCATCTTACTAAGTTGATGTTTGAAAGCAATAACAAAGCTATGAAGGAGCTAGTTCATAATTCAAAGCTCAATTAAACATTGAATTGATATAGGTACACCTACCTGAATATCCATTGCTTGAAGTGAATAAGGTTTTCTAACCTTAATACCTTAGTGTTTGCATTTT
This sequence comes from Chamaecyparis obtusa, assembly GCA_027943335.1. Classification (NCBI taxonomy): domain Eukaryota; kingdom Viridiplantae; phylum Streptophyta; class Pinopsida; order Cupressales; family Cupressaceae; genus Chamaecyparis; species Chamaecyparis obtusa. Next base: position 332,046 of record BSBK01002784.1, read on the forward strand.
TCTAGATTATAGTCTATTGGGATTACATGAGTTCATAAGTATTTGATAATCTCCAGATTTGAGCACTAACAAAAATGGCGACTCTGCTAGGGACTTCTAAATAGCTTGCAATAGGTTAGTGCAAATCCTGTCTATTGTGCTTTTATAGACCAGCATAAAATAATTTGATTCCCACTTAATAATGGGTGGTGACTCTATAATCTATGTTACCAGTTTCTGATAGTTGAAAAATCTTGCCAAAATTGTTGTGATATACCATGAGTCGACCAAGGAATACTAGGTCTTATTATAGGGATCACCTAGAAGATAATGCAGGTGATGAGCTTCACACACCAAATAGAAAGAAATGGTCTAGGAGAGGTCATAATAATACTAGTTCCCAAGGCCCTTCTTGAGAAAGATCTCATGTCCCACTTCCTCGTGAAACTTCCTCCTCTTCTGATGATCCCAAACATGTTAAGAGGGTCATGCCAAGTGTGCATATGCAGAAAGAAGTAATCACAAAGGTCACAGAAGTAGGTTATTTCCCTGCGAGAGAAACTCTAGAACAACCAAAAGAAGCCTCTTCTACTAAGACTACCTCCTATGATTCTAAGAAGTTGAGAGAAGAGGTGATTACTTTGAGAAAAAAAGAGAGTGAACAACTTGCTAAGATTGCAAATAGGGTAAAAGTGAGGGAACATCAAATCTGTGATTTGCTCATAGAGAGGCGGGAACTTCTCAAGAGAACCAAGAAAAATGAGACCCAGGTTAGTGATTTAAACAAAGATATTCAAGGTTTAAATAAGGACTTGTTTGGTGACATGGAATATTTGAGAAAGCAGGCTCAGGATACTAAACCTAAACAAGGTGAATTTGAGGGAACATGCCATGTCCTAAGGCAATTGAATCCCTCTGAAATCCAAAGAAACAAGGAGATTATAATTACTCCCAAAGAAATCCCTGATAAGGGAAAACAAAAATTGGTGGGTATAAATATTAATGAGCCCAAGAAAATTATGGCTCCTCCTAATTTACCTTCTCAAACAAGTATAGACTTGGAGAAGCCTAGAAAAGCAAAGGAAGATTTGGCTATTCAACTAGAGAAACTTGAGTTGGAGGCTTTTGCTGATGAAATGAAGAGGAAGATTACCTTCCTACATGCTAACATAAATACATCTGTTAGTAGCTCTATCCCTATCACCATAGGAACAACTCCACCCAGTCAGCCCCATACTTCACTTCCAAATGCTCAAGCCTTTCACCCTAGACAAATTTTACCTGGACCAATTCCTAATCAAGTTCCCCTTATATCTAGTGGTACAGTGGAAATTGTACGCTATCAAAATATTGCAGCTACCCCTCTCAATCAACCAAATATTCAAAGAAGACCAGTTCATTTGGATAGATATAGGCCTCTATTTTTTGATGGTATTCCTGGTCAACCAAATGCTATCCCCAATGAAATTAGAAAGAAGATCCCATTATTCACTAGGAATAATATTATCACTTGTGAAGAACATCTGAAGTTTTTCATAGATAAGATCAATGATTATGAGATTGAAGATGAAGATGTCATAATGAAGCTCTTTGTTCAATCATTGATTGAGGATGCCAAGGATTGGTACAGGGGGCTACCTAAGAATAGTATTGCATCTTGGGAAGAATTTGTCAGATATTTTAAAGAGAAATATGTAGAACATGTGAACTCTAGATACATGCTCAATGAGTTCAATAATATCAAGAAACATTACAATGAGAGCATGTCAGAATTTAATAGCTAATTCCAAAAGGCTATGTATAAACTATTCCAAGTATTGAGGCTAGATGATGTAGTCTGCATGACAACTTATTTCAATTCTATGGATGGTAAGATGTCTTACCTTTTGAGAGACAATAATCCCGATACCCTTAGAGATGCTTTTAAGTTGGACATAAATATTGAGATTAACTGAAAGGCATTTTGCCAAATGTACAAAAGGGATGAAGGTAGACTGCGGAAAGAAACCAGGCCACAACCTGCAAGGCCATCCAAAGAAGAGGATAGAATGGACAAAGGACCAAGTACTAACAAAGATTTCCTAGCAAGGTTTGATAAAGGTGGTAGAAATTTTCAAGATACAAGGCCTCCTTATCAAAGGTAGGACAAGGCCCCTAACTTAAGAGATATGTCTTACAAAACAAACTGGAAAGATGGGAGGCATGTTCTTGATAATAATGAACCCCAAAAGGGAAGAGATACACCAGATCCTTTGAAGAAAAATATAGCACATAATGTGGAAAGTACCTCTTGGTGTGTGGCTTGTAATATGCCTCACTCACCATTCCAATGTGTTGTTGCTCAGGCTTTGGGAGAAGAGGCCAATGATTCATATGTAGAAGATTATGAAAGATCTGAAAAGCCCGCTATTAACATGTTCACTACTGAACTAATGGGGGACCTAATGTCCTCAGATGATGAAGAGATTTTCCTAGATGTTGATCATAAGAGAAAAATTTTCTCTGATTATGAACAAAAAATATTTACTCAATCTGATCAGGAAGAGTTTGATAATAATGATTGTAAGACTCATATGGTAGAATCTAGATCAGATGAAAAACAATGGAGAAAGCCCGGTGAATAAGAGATCAGAAGTCTAACTATGGCCACCATAACACAAGAAAGATCCTTATACAATTTGAGGAACAAAAAGGTAGACAATGAGTAGGGAGTCCCCAGGTCAGTGTTTATTAAGAGCAATTCTCAAGATAAGGATTCCCCAAAGCCCAATGTTGTAAATAGTAAGGATCAAGGGCTTGTGAGTAAAAAAAATGAAGAAGTTATTACTGACAAGGTGAAAAAGAAAATTGGTAGGTCAAAGGATCACCCTAATTTTTATACTGACTCCCCTACCTTTGATATGAGACATGTCTTGTCCCAAATGAAGGTCTCCATCCCTTTTCTTGACATGCTTAAAATAGAGGAGCACAAAGCAGCAGCTTTGGCTCTTATAAGTGAGCAGAGAACCACTCCTATTCTATAAGAGGAAGGGAAGTCCATGGATAAGCCAATTGCAATTAATGACATCTCTGATGTATGTGTTGGGACTATTGTGACACAAGAACCCTCTTCTATCAATCCTTTCTACATTACTTTTCTTGTAAATAATTGTTTGCTAAAAAATTGTATGATTGATTCTAGCATTGCTACAACTGTAATGCCTTATCAAGTGATGAAGGAGTTAGGGTTGCAAGTTAATACATCTAGTGGAAGGTGTTATGCCATGGATAATAGGGCAGTACCTATTGTAGGGACCCTGATTGGAATTGAAGTGAAGATTGCTGCATTCCCAGAAGCCACATATAAAATGGATATGGTTGTTGTTGATACAAAACCTTATTATGGCATGTTATTGTCAAGACAATGGGCTACAACAGTGGGTGGAAAGTTACAACTAGATTTGTCATATGCTACCATCCCAATAAATGGAACTGAGGTAAAGTTGTACAGGGAGCCCCATTCTTCAGTCATGATTGAAGTGGTTGCTCCGGAGGATCTAAATTGTTTTGTAGATATTGACATGAGCAATTTTGTGATTGAAGAAGCAGTACCTCAATTGAAAAACACAGATCCAATTATGGATGAGCTAATTTTGCAGCAAGATGGCTTGTGGAAAATGTTGTTTGATGGTGGATGCTCCAAGGAAGGATCAGGAGCTGGTGTTGTATTCATTTCCCCATCAGGTACTACATTTAAATACTCTTTCTTGTCAACTTTTGAGTGTACAAATAACACTGCCGAGTATGAGGATTTAATATTGGGACTAGATGTAGCCATAAAGCATGGTATTAAATTTTTAAAAGTTCATGGTGATTCCTAGTTGATTATAGCCCAAGTAAGATCTCAGTATGCTTCCAAGGATGAAAAATTGAAAATGTATAAACATGTTGTTTGGGATAGACTAGAGTTATTTGATGCTTTCAATCTACTTTGGGTAGAAAGATCCAATAATATCATGGCAAATTTTCTTGCAAATGTTGTCCTTAAGAGTGAAGACATAACTCTCATTGGTGTGTCTATGTTAGAGGTCAAAACTAGGCCTGTTGTGCCTGATAATGTATATAATTGGCAAGTTTTCGAGGATGACCTAGATATCCTTAGGTTTATTCAAGGCCTTGATCAATATGATGGTTAGCAAATAGATTTCAATGAGATACAATAGTGTGTTGAGGGAAAAGAATGTATCATGGGGAATGAAATAGTGTAGTTACCATCTAACCACATACCTAAAGGGTTAGTAGAATTGGAGGGGATGTTTAAAATAAATGATAGTTTTTTGTCCCAAAAGTCTAACACCAAAATGGAAGACTTAGAAGAAATAAACTTGGGTTCAAAAACCTCCCCACAAATGGTATACATTGGCAAGAAACTGAGTAGAGAGATCAGAGGAAATTTGATAAAGCTTTTGAAAAGATACAAGCATGTATTTTCTTGGTCCTATGATGATCTTAAGGCATATAGGGCTGATCTATTTCAGCATGAAGTTCCTTTAAAAGAAGAAGCTAAGCCTTTTAGACAGAAGTAGAGACCCATTAACCCTTTACTAGCCACTAAGATGCAAGTTGAGTTGACAAAATTGAGGGATGCTAGTATCATTGAGACAATCTGGCATTCTACATGGGTTTCCAATCTTGTGCCAGTGATGAAAAAGAACGGTGATATTAGGCTCTGTGTTGATTTCAGGAACTTGAATGTGGCTTCACTTAAAAACAATTACGGATTGCCCAATATGGAAGCCATGCTGCATAGGGTAACTAGTTGTGAGCTTTTGTTAATGATGGATGGTTTCTCGAGCTACAATCAAGTGCTAGTCAAAGAATCAGAGTAGTTTAAGACAACATTTACTACCCCATGGGGAACCTATGTATATATCTGCATGCCCTTTGGTTTGAAAAATGATAGAGCAACTTTTCAGAGAGCAATGGATGTTGCATTCAAAGAATTGATCAATGTTCTTATGGTTGTATATCAAGATGATCTCACTGCTTATTCCAAGAAAGCTAATGATCATTGTTCCCATTTGGAAAAGGTCATTCTTAAGGCCTTAGAATATGGTGTTTCCCTTAATCCTAAAAAGTGTCAGTTTGTTGTGACAGAAGGGAAGCTACTTGGACACATTGTATCAAAAGAAGGAGTCAGGATTGATCCTGAAAGAGTAGAGGCAATTAACAAGGTCCCTCCACCAAAGAACATAAAGGGTGTGTAGTCATTCTTGGGATAGATTAATTTTGTAAGGAGGTTTATTTCAAACTTTGCAGAATTGGTCAAACCCATAGTTAAGTTCCTAAAGAAGGAAGTGAAGTTTGATTGGAATTCTGAAGCTCAACAAGCTTTTGAAAGAATCAAACAAGTAATTCAAGAGGCCTCAGTTTTGGTGTCACCTGATTATTTGAAACCATTTTCTCTACTTTCTTTTGCATCTTTTCATACTATCACAACTATCCTTTTACAAAAGGATCAAGAAGGATATGAGCATCCTATAGCCTTTTTTAGCAAATCATTACAATCTGCTGAATTAAATTATGAACTAATGGAAAAGAAAGCCTATGCCCTTGTAAAGGAAGTCAAAGCTTTCAGACCATATCTGGTCTGTGCAAAGGTTAGTGCTTATGTGCCCCATGTTGCAGTAAAGGATCTCCTAACACAAAGTGAAGTCATAGGAAAAAGGTGTAAATGGATAAATAGGATCCAAGAGTTTGACCTTGAAATTCACATTACCAAATTGATAAGAGGATTGGGACTTGCTAAGTTAATGACTAAGGAAAATATGGACTTTGTCCAGGTAAATAATGTTGCTGCTAATATTGATATGATTACTAGCATTGAAATGCAACCCTGGTACAAGGATGTTATTTATTTTATTAAAAATGCTAAGTGTCCACCTGAATTGAATGATAATCAAAGGAGTCTAAGATTGCAAGCTCAGAGATATGTGCTGATCTAGGGTGATTTGTACTGGAAAGACAATGATGGAATTCTACTCTTTTGTCTGGATAAGTACCAATCAAAGAAAGTGTTGAAGGAAATGCACTCTAGAATGTGTGGAGGACATCATTCTACTCCATCAACAGCTCATAAAATCTTAAGGGCAGGATATTATTGGCTAGTATTGTTTAAAGACACTCATTCTTATGTAAGGAAATGTGAGCCCTGTCAAAGATTTTCTAAAAGATTGAAGTTTTTAGGTGCGTTCTTATTGAACCCTGTTGTTGCAGAAGCTCCTTTTGCAATGTGGGGTATGGATTTTATTGGAGAGTTCTCTAAGAAGTCCAGTGGGGGACATAGTCACATTTTGGTGGCTATTGATTATTTCACCAAGTGGATTGAAGCCATTCCAACAAAAAGGGCAACTAGTGTTGTTGTGATTGAGTTTCTGATGAACAATATAATCACTAGATTTGGTGTCCCTATTAAATTGTTTGTTGACAATGCTATGAGTTTCAGGTCAGAGGAGATTACTGATTTCTATTCAGAAATGGGCATAGTATTGTCTTACTCATCCCCTTATCATCCATAGGCCAATGGACAGGCTGAATCCAGCAATAAGAGTATTTTGCAAATCTTCGAAGAAAACCCTGGAAAAGAATAAGAGAAGTTGGCATGTGAAGCTAAAGTTATCCCTATGGGCTGATAGAATTTATGAGAAGAGAGCTACAGGGAAGTCCCCTTTTGAAATGGTATATGGGGAAAAATCAAGGTTGCCAGTCAATAATTTCCTTCCAATCTATAAGTTTATGCAAGAAGAGGACATGGAAATCAGTGATCCACTGCAAGATAGAATGGTTCAGCTGATTGAATTGGATGAGATTAGAAGGGAAGGACAAAGAGAAAATGTGAAGTTGCAGCAAAAAATGAAATATCTTTTTGATAAGAGAGCAATTGTGAGAAAATTCCAGCCTGGTGATATGGTTCTCCAATGGAATGCTAGGGCTGAAGATAAAGGGAAGCACTAAAAATTTGAGTCTTTGTGGATGGGACCTTATATTGTTCATCAAACCCATGGTAAGTACTCATATTTTCTAAAAAATGTGGATGGTGAAGAGCAGGAATTGCCAGTGCATGGACAGTTCCTGAAATTTTTCTTCAGTTAATTCTTTCTCCATGCACAGTAGGCTTGTATATATGTGTAGGTGTGTTTACTTTTGTTGTGTGTTTGTTTCCTATTTTAGGTTAAGGTTTTGTGGTCTGCCTCCCAGAGATTCATAAATTCTTGCTATGATCTTGCAATCAAGCATCCTCAGATAGAGCCACTGTTGGGTATATTCTTAATTTTCTGAGGTGTGTCCAAATTTTGGGTTAAATCTCCTTCCAGGTGTTTTGTTTGGTCTAGGGTTTGGAAAATTCACAAAAAATTGTCATAGCCAAGTTCAAAAAATCCTTACCCTAGGTTTTGTTTTTGAAAAATGTCGAATTCATGCAAGAACCCTCATGTTGCCCTTGTTCTTCTATTTCATTGTTACCTTTTAGTCACTTAAGTAGGTTAAATCATGCACGTGCTTCATTATCCCAAGTGTTCGCTGAATCAAAAAATGTCATAGCATGTCTCATATAGTATTTGACGAATCAGTGAACAAGTCAATCTTATGCTAAGTGTCATTTTAGTCACATGGTCTCTAAGTCTCCCCATGATCACCTCAACCATTCAGTGAATTGGTGAATGTGTTTGAACCTTATTAACTATTTTTCTTTGTCGCTGAGTCTCCAAATGTTTTGGCGATTATTTTACCCTTTGCAAGAAATAGTGAACAAAGGCTATCTCTAGTTCGCTTAATCCTTGGTAGTCATGTGTTAACACTCAGCGACCTAGCGAAAGTAGTATTCACTCATTCTCTGAATCCGGTGGTCAAGGGTTATATCAAATGGAGAACTGGCGAATACCATGGATTGATTTCAAGATCAATGACTCTATTTTAATCTCAAGTATCTTTTGGGTCCTACATGTTTGATTTGGAAAATAAGCAACTGATTACTTATATTATCATCATCCAAGTCTAGTGGTTTTGACAATTTGATGAAATGAGTTTGGCAGAGGTAATGTTTTTGTGTTCACTTATTCTCGGAATGAGTTAGTGAAATAATAAATGATTTGGCAATTCAGTAAATCATATGGTCATAGGTTCTCTTAAATGAAAGGTAAAGGGTAGAAGTATTTGGTGAATGGGTGAATCAAAGGATTAGCAAAGTTTTAAGTCTTCAGTTGCTTAATCACGTAAGGAAACATTCAATGTTTGAAGTATTGTGAGAATGCGTGAACCCTTTGTTCACTGATTCTCATAATCAAATAACTAAAGATTATATGTTTCGGTGAAATGGTCAACTAACCACATTCACCAAGCCGCGTGATGTTGGTAGTCAAAGCTACATAATTCAACAATTCAGAGATAAGTTGTTTGCCAAATCATCAGATATCTAGGCAGTTAGCACTCACATCTAGTGAATGGGCGAAGCATACAGTCACTAAGTCTCAAAATAAAGGTGACAGTTAAGGAAAGATTCAGCAACTCAGAGAGTAAAAGCTTCGCCAGTTCTCTAAATAATCAGGCAGTTAAATATCTCATTAAGTGAATGCATGAACCCTTTGTTCGCCAAAGCTCCAAGAAAATAAGTAGTTAGCCAGGACATTAAGAGAATGGGAGATGACCTTATTCACTAGCTCTCTAAATGATAACTACAGTTAAGTGTTCGAAGGAGATCATTTCAAGTCGTTGTTTCACTAAGTGAACAAGGGTTAAGAATTGCATTGCGAGAACCTATGAAGGCTATGGTCACCAGTTCTCTGAATATGAGCTAGGGTTAACATTGTATTAAGTGATTACGAGAAGCTTTCAGTCGTTGATTCGCTAAATGGGCTCAGTTGGAAAAGGTAATAAAAGAAAAGAAAAGGGACTATTGCCTGTGTGGATAAAGTATAGTGTCAAGCTAGAGAGTAAACTAATGAGCCATCCAATTAGTTTCAAAGGAATATTGCATGACGTAAATAGGTTTAAAGGGTAGAATCTTAATCATTTGCCTCTTTGCCTTGCTTTTGAGTTGTTTAATTTATCTGTCAACATCCAAACATAGCTAACTCAAAATTTGAAATCTAATGGTATATGAAATTGAATGTGGAAATAATTAAGGAGATTTGTAGAAATTGTGGTAGCTGTACACATTTGATCTGCATCAATAAATAAGCTAAGCTCATTATTTCCTATGTCCAAAATCAGTCAAAGAGAATTGTGTCTTTCTGAAGTAGTTTTTCAGTGCCAAATAAATCCAGTTTGTAGAATTTGAAGGTAATCCTATAGCAAAGATGAGTCAACCTAAGAAGAGTGCAGTGCCTTCCAGCAGTGAAGCCAAGTCTAAAAGTGGTGAAGACAAGGGCAAGCCTAATTATTCAGATGAATTCATGAAATTGCTATCGGGATCTAGTCAGAACAATAGAGCTCCTGATGATGTTTTTGAAGATGTGTTGGGGTTATGCAGGGATTCTATCATACCAAATAGTATAGGTTATACTATTTTTAGCTTCTTTTATGGAAATAGAGATAGGCATGTTCCTGTGTGTAATGGTTGGAATTTAGGTTTAGGAAAATTAGTTATTCCTGATATATTTTTAGATGTGGATCTAATTGTTGCACTAGCTAGGCAGTATGACCCTATTTCTAAAATAATTAGAAAAGAGGACTAGTCACCTTTGGTCACTCTAGATAGGGGTTCATTCATGAAAATTTTTAATTTCTATACATCTTCCTCCACCAAAATTGACCTGAGCAAAGAAAGGGAGAGGTACAAGAATAACATAGGGACAGTAAAGGACCAAATGATGAAGCACATCCTAAATCAGGCTAAATATATAGCTCCCCTCCCTACTCACATGAATGCCCCTTACCAATTTAAGTCCCTCCAACATTATATGAGGCAGACTTGTTATGCATTGTGTAGGGTTTTGGGAATTGATGGAGATGTAGAGTTCTTGCTAGCTGATTTGTTGATGATAATCTTGGACATCTAGAATTCCTTGGTAAATACTGACTATGATTACATTCAGTATATAATTGATAGAATGTATGAGGGTTTTCTTTTTGTCAAAGAAAGTAAGAGCCCAATTAAGTTCATGCATTATTCTTTATTAATGCATTTGATTTTGTTCTTCAACATCAAAAGCTTTGATTCGAACATGCTAAAACCAAGGTTTAACTTCAAAGGCTAGTATAATCCAAGACAATTATGGGTGAGGGTATGGAATTCTACTTCCAATGAAGGGGATTTTTATGTTTTTTAGAATTTCATTGTCTTTCCGATTGTAAAGCTATTAGCCATCAATGCCACAAGGCTATCCCTGAGGGTCCTTAGGCTCCTAAGACCATTGCAGTTTGTGGATAAGTGGGAGGGAGATCATAATTGGGGTGATTTTTACTTAGGGGAAAATTCTACATTTATTAGGGTTTATGGTTGTCCCCAGCCCCCACATCTGTTACCAAAATATGTGCCTCCAAGAGTTTCTTGTCTGGAATTTGTTTGGCAATTGATGTGCACAGATAGAGAACTTCTAGCCCCTCACAAGAAGGGTACATTCACACCTAGGCAATTCAAGATAGGTGACTTCCTTGTGGGAAAGATGGCTTTTCCTCAAATCACTGCATGGTTAAATCAATTTAAGATGGTTACTGGTGTTTGTAGACATGTAGCTCCTGAGGGATTTATCAAAACTGCCAGGATGGTCTATATTCCAAATATTGGTGTGAGTAAGGAACATGAAGGTTTAGATGAGGAAGATGTAATCATAAATATTTTCAAGGATGATAAAGTTAAAAGGAGATGGAACAAGTACTTTGATTTGATAGATTTATCAAAACAAGTGATGGCAGCCCAACTTCCTTTTGAGGGTTTCTTCCCTGACCTTCCTTATCTGAAAAGAATTGATAAGATGATAGAGATGCATGACAATCTATCAAATCAGTTTGAGAAGTTGATTGACAAGAAGAAACCAAAGAAAAGGAAAGATTATTCATCTTCTGATCAAGAGGAGTCTTCTAATGAGTCCCCAGAAGGAAATAGCCCACCACAAGTTTGGTATGTACAAATTGTTGAGCCTAGTGAAGACTAGCCAGAAACAAAGAGTGTCCAAGAGCCACCTTTGAAGAAGTAGAGGCTTGAGGAAGGACAACCTTCAGGGTAGGGAAAACAAAAGAGAATAATTGAAAAAGCATCTTCTCTATTGCCAGGCAATAGGGCTTACCATCACCGATTGAGAAAAACAATAAAAATAGGCAAGAAGGTGGCCACTGATGAAATAGATAAGGAACAGGCCCTGTGGTTAGGAAAGGATATCAGAGAAGTGTATCAGGAGGAATTTTTGAGTGATGACCAATTTATTAAAACTGATGAATTCAAGAGTTTTCTTATTTGGAAAAAGCAACAAGAGGTGAAGAAAGCTATGCCTGAAGGTGTGGAGCCAAGTGAGGAAACATTGAGAGCTTTAGTTTCTTATGATCCTAGCTTGGATCGTATAACACCAAATGAAGCTAGACAATTGGTTAAGGCAAGTGGAATGCTATTAACTCTAGGATGGGAGCTGACTTCTACATTCATCATAGATCAAATAAGGAAGCAACCATAGGGTATCCTATCATATGAGGTTCACATTGGTGATATGATAAGAGGAAGTGGCTATGACCCTAAGTCTCAAGCTGTTGCAATGTGGTCTATGGCCCCTAGGACTCAAAAGCCATCCCTATTAAGTATAGAGGATAAGATGAAGGGAAAAAAATCATATGAACTGTGCAGAATATGATTGACCTTGAAGTTTCCAAGCAATGACTCATTGGGCCAATTTAAATGAGGCCAAGATAGCTCAATTGTCTGAGATGTACTCAAAGTTGTTTTAAAGCGTGAACCTGGTAGCCAAGGATAGAGACTTGAAAATGATAAAATCAAACAATTAGAAGATGAGTTGGTAGAGGTATGAGTCAAGCTTGAAGAAGCTTCAAAGGTAGTTCCTCCTCCTTCTTTGCAAATTGAGGCCCCTCTGTAGACAGATGTGGAAGTGCTTGAAAGACCCACCAAGGACTTGGAAAAGATAAGGATGGAGGCATCTTTGGATACTATGTCAAAGATTGTGCAATATAGGTAGGGTAGGATAAAGGACATAATGGAATGAGTCCATAAATTATTCAGCTTATTGCACCAGACTAATGAAAAGGTGAATGAGCATTTAATCACCTTGGAGCCACTTTTCAACACATGGTCAGGAAGGAGTATATTATTTGATAAACTTGATGATTTGCAAGAATACAGGGCATATGTTCCTAAAGTAGTAAGTGAAGTTTTTGAGAAGATTGGCTTAATAAGTGCTACTTCAAAGTTTTTCAAAGAAAAGTCAAACCAAATAAACGCCAAGCTGGCCATGTTTGATAAAGATTATAGAAAATATTTGCCTCTAATTTATGATGATAATGGAAATGTGGTCAAGTTGGAAGAATGGAAGCTATCAATGGATCAGTTGGTAATTAAATAGGATGCTTTCCTAAAGGATGATAATGCTTTTTACCTGGATAGATGTAATAATATCATTGATAGTCTTTTCAAGATTGAAAATGATTGCATACGGTTTGTGGTTGAAGCCAAAAATATAACTGATTCTACATGGGAACAGTAGATTAAATCACTTTTGGAGCTGCAGAGCTACAACTGGCCATCTGATGATGATGTGGTAGCTTGGGAGAAGTTAATAATAAAGAAGTAGAAGAAGCCAGTTGTCCAACTTGTAGAGGAAGAGGAAGAATAGAATGCACTTGGCACCTGATCGAGAGTTCAAGGGAGAGCATGTCCAAACAAAGGATGATGTAGGTTAGCCAGATGGCGGTCATCATTCATTCAATAAATTTAATAACTACTTTGAAATATCCTTAGACAAAGGTGCCACCTGCAAGATTGTTGGAAATAGATATTTGTAATTTGTTGTTGCAAACAATTTTGTTAATTTGTAATCTTGTTTTTAGTGAAAGATCTTTTAACAACCATCTGAAGCTTGTTGCATCCTTTCGAGGATTCCAAGATGGCTGATTAGTATATATAGCAAGTTTTTGCTCATTTTAAAGGGGGAAAAATACTCTGTAAGAAAGGTTTTGAATACAAAACCTTATTTTCTTTAAGTAAGAGGATACTATATCAATGCATTTTGACCATTAATACAAAATATTGGAGCTCTGTTATTACTATTTTGTTGTCTTTATGTATGGAGTTTTGTAGTTTTCTTATGTATTTAGATTGCAAGGCATTTTAAATACATTATTCACAAGGTGAATATAGGGGTTAAGCTTAAGTTTCTTTCAAGGAAAGAATAAAATCTTAAGGGTGGTCTCTAGGAATTAATAATCCGTGTATGAATTTGATGACAATTGTAGGAATTAAAAGGATGGTATGTTAGGCATGTCATTTGAGTTACAATATATTTGTTTTGATAGATATATGTGGAGGTAGGGTTTGACTCTGACGGCTAGTGGATAAGGCACTAGTTTTGGATCCATTTACATTTATTTGCCACGCAAGATATAAACAACTAATTGATTTTACTTTATCTATACAAACCATTAATTTGAGCTACACTATGACACATTCATAAATGTGTATTGTAAAGCTTTATAGAAGTACTGGATGAGGTTAACCTTCCTTGATTTTGACTCTACAAAGAAGAAGGATGAATATCCTTAAACCATTGTTTCATGTTGCTACTTTCATGATTTCCATCATAGTTTTTTGTATCAGGATAATTTGGGCGATACTCAGAGTTTTATCATCTTACTAAGTTGATGTTTGAAAGAAATAACAAATCCGTGAAGGAGCTAGTTCACAATTCAGAGCTCAATTAAACATTGAATTGATATAGGTACACCTGCCTGAGTATCCATTTCTTGAAGTGAAGAAGGTTTTCTAACCTTAATACCTTAGTGTTTGTATTTTGCTAGATTATAGTCTATTGGGATTACATGAGTTCATAAGTATTTGATAATTTGTAGATTTGAGCACTAACAGACTACTTCACTAAGTGGACAGAAGTAGTAGCACTGAAGGAGGCTAATGAGACCTCTGTGTTGAACTTTTATGAAGATATTATATCCAAGTTTGGTACTCCTGATTCAATTGTATCAGATAATGCCATGGCTTTCCTGGGAGCTAGGGTTTTAGAGTGGGCACTCAAGCATGGAATCTTTCTGAGTACCTCTTCTAATTATTATCCTTAGGGTAATGGCCAAGTAGAATCAACTAATAAGAACTTTCTCAGAATAATTAGAAGAGTTATAGAAGGAAATCAGAGAGACTGGCATATCAAGTCAAAATTAGCCTTGTGGGCTGACAGAATAACTCCTAAGAGGGCTACTGGTAATTCACCTTACACATTGGTCTATGGAAGCAAGGCTAGGATTCCTCTATCTACTGAGCTACCTACCCTAAGTTTGATTAAGGAGATTGATCTCATGTAGGAGGATGCTATGCAGGTTAGGTTGGTAGAACTTATTGAATTAGAAGAGACAAGAAAAATGGCATTTGAAGAAGGAGATTTAGTTCTCAGGTGGGATGAAGCAAATCATAAGCTAGGGAAACAAACTAAGTTTGATGCTATCTAGACTGGACCATTTATGGTGATTGGATGCAAGGCCCACAATGCTTATCAACTAGCCAACATGGATGGAGAGGAGCTACCCATTGCAGTGAATGGGATTCACCTCAAAGCTTGCTTCTGAGGTTCTTTCTACCCTGTATTTTAGTAGTGTTAGATGGTTTTGGCTTTCTATTTTCCCTAAGTGCGTAGCACAAGTGTTCTAGTTCAATTTGCTTTCAACTTGTAGTTGTTCAGTTCAGTTTGGTTAGCAATAAGCCTAAATAGTTGTTAGGAAGTTAGTTTCATTTTTGTTGGAGAGAAGAAGTTTTGTTTTGGTTGGAGTTTGGTTATTTGTTAGTGACTTTGTGCCCAACGGATCTTCAAGGCAACTAGTTGGATGCTTAGCAGGAAAGCACTCCAAAGAGGTCACCATAATGTTGTCATATTTTTGACACATTTTGAAAGCCTAATTACTAGATGAGCTACTATAACCTAGTTTGTGTTATTAGGTGATCTGGATTAAATCTGTGTTCATTTCATTTCAATACATGGAAAAGAAAGGAAATGAATATCATATGCATCTACATATACATCTATCTATAGCATTTGTATTGAGCAAAGAATAAGAAATTGAAAAAGAAAGGGGCATCTATCTAGGCTCACATAGGCCGTGAGCATAGCCTTTACCAGAAATGAATAGATGAGTGCAAATATACATAAAGAAATATTGATATGGGGGTACTAGACATTGCTTGGTATTGGTGTCTGGATCCGGTCCTATCCAGTGAGCTCCTGAGATCTAGAACCTGCAAGAAGTGAAGGGAGGACATGTGTTAGGTCCAATGGATCTATGCAATGGCAGGTACCACAACATCATAGAATGCATACATACACTCAGCCATGCACCTCTAACAAAGGCTGTGCTCAGGGCATGTGCATGAGAATCAATCTATGAACCAAAAGGACACCATTTTTTCACTGACATGTTTGTTTCATGTGTAGATGCAAGGAAGCTGATCTAATAAAGAGTTTTATGAATGATCTGGGTCCTTGATGTGGGTAACGATAGAGTAATTTCATTATACTTTATCTATTACCCCTTCAAGGGCCAAGAGCACACACAGTGTGTACATATGGGGAACATTCAGATGATCCAACATCAATCACAAAATAATAATAGAGGGCTGCATGGCATCAAGAACAAAATAGAGCTAATGGCAGAGTACACAAATCTATGAATCAGACAGGGCACTTTGTTGCATAGATGTTCAAAGGTTGCATAACCAGAAGGGCAGAGTTAACACAGTTATGTTCTAGGGTATGGAATTGATTTTTACACCTAAGGGTTACATGAGGCATGCAAAGTGAAAGGATGATGTTTTTAGAACAGAAAGTAACCTTCTAGCAGTAATATGGGCATGATAATAATTAGTAGGTTGCTTGTGGCAATAACAGAATAGTGAATCCAAATATGGTATGGCATGTCAAATCATCATGTTTTTATTTTGGGCCTGTATTTTGAAGATTTTAATGCATGGTAGCAAGATTCCATAAACATTTCAAGCCTTGTGTTTTTGGGTTTCTACAGAGTGGCATGGTTATGTGTGTAGACATACTGATATAGAATGCAAGAATGTTACAATATCACAGTAAAAAGGCAATGGCATGCCATACAAATCAAGCATGGGTTTTACTTGCTACAAACATGCATTCCCTTGATGAATGCCTTGCATTCTCCGGTTTCTTCAATAGTAGACCATGCAAAGGAAGGGAGAGAGCAGTGTATGCATTAAAACAGAATTCAAAAACAATATTGAAATGAATGCTATGAATTCTCGGCTATTGGACATAGTCCAGTCTACCTTCGGAAAACACCACATGGATGGCAAAGTATGCAATAGCAAAAACAACATTCACATGCTATGATCATAAGACAATGCCATTAACTTTACATTCTCAAGCTTGAGCAATAAGAGAGAATTAATGTTAAACTGTGCCCTAGACTTAGTGTCTTCATCTTGTCAACAACAAACATATCTAGCATCGTGCAACAAAATAGAGGGTAATGAACATATACCATGCCATCAGCAAAGAAGATAAACACAGAGGCATTTTCATACACCAGAACAAGGATGCATAAATCCATAAAGAAAGATCAATAAAGGAGATTTATCGAGCTATGCAAGAGTGATATCCAGTTAACAAGTCATCATGCCCTAGCTTCACAGGCTTAAACATATGCTCGAAGCTTTGTAAAGATAAATAGTAAATGATGAAGATCAAGGGTAGAAAATACAACAATATGTTTCCGGCTTAAATAGTGTGCTTGCCATTGAATGCCGAGGTTTCATGAATCAAACAAAAAATGCAAGGTTTGTGTATCATAATATCGTAATGCCTTATGTTATTTTCATGGGCCCTTCATACAAGTGCAGTGGGCAGGAATGTATTTCCATAAACATGAAAACAAATACATTACAATGACAAACAAAGAGAAAACATAATATTATAACAAGCATACACATGATGCCCTAGCTCGAAGAAGTGAGCTGCAATTTAACAAGATATGAAATGTATAGATTCAAACAGGGGTTATGTGATAAACCAGTGCCCTAGCCTTGCACCATCAGGTTTTCAAAACAATTCAAAACCATGCCTGAATATAGTTGCATATCGATTGCCATTACCACAAAACATACATTAGGGCATCAATATTACAATGTGATAAACAAAAAATTTATTCAGTCATGCTGAGTATAAACAAAGGGTCACAACAATAATGCAATATGCAATGAACTAGTGCCATGATTCAACATCAATAGGGAAAAGAAATTTTTTCTATGTTACAGTGATGCCTGCAAGAAAAAAAATGAAATGAAAATGGGAATCATCAAATCCCTACCTCATATTGCATGCCCAAGTTTATCTTTGTTGTTTCCAAATTTAGTTTTAGAAGTTGCCTGTTTGAATCGACAGAGGAGTTCAAACATTGCTAGATGCCGAGTCACATTGCTATTTTTAGTGAGGATGCCATTTTTTGAAGGAGGGTTTCATGATTGCCACATCTTTTCCTTTTGTCTCCCCTTTTCTTTAGGGTTGAGTGACCGTTTTCTATCCTCTGATAATTTTTCACGGGCAAAGGTTTTATATTATATGTATTAATATAATTATCTTTCTTTGAAGGTAATTATATTATTATTATGCCCTAGGTTCCCTAAAGTCATCATTGACTTAGGTGATAATATTATATTTTAAATCATGAATTCATGTATGATTTGGCATGGGGGCTATTGTTTAGATTGAATATTCTTGAAATGTGGATATGTATTAAGATGTAAATATTTTGGATTTTCTCCTCATTCTTTGAGTTGAGACTATCCTAAATATATATTTAAATCCACTACACTTGATTTTAGTAAAGGGGCAATATTTTTAATGATATAAGTCAATGCAAGAGCCTCATTGTAAGATATTTGACATGTGGCATTTTGTAAGCCTTGTCAGAATATCATTTATTTTGCATGACTTAGTGGTGGGATAGTCTTCTTTTGACCATCTATTTTTAGGGACTCCACTTTTTCTATCCCCCTATATTCTCAGGAATTGGTCATCCAAATTTCAGAGTGATGGGGTCATGATCCTAATGGCTGGTTTTTCTATTCTTGGTGAGGTAGTGGACTTGATGGCAGATTCTCCAGATTTTCTATATATGCCTCTCCCTTTGGTGATTGAAGGCTAGTTCTTCTTTCCCTCATTCTCACAAGGTGAATGTTGTAGCTCTTTGAGAAGCAATCTGATATTGTGACTCTTTTTATTCTAGCTAATAGAAAATTGCCCCTTCTTTTCTATAGCTTTGTGAGTTGGTTTGATGAGATTAGTGTCATGTATTGTGATTGAATTTAATCTTTTACATGATATTATGTTCCTTTGATTGTTTTTCAAGAATTGGTTTTCTTTGAAGTTTTCAAATATGTTTCCATCTATTTGTGTTGAGTTGTGAAAACCATCTTTCCTTCTCATCTACAATTAGCACCTAATTGTTTTTCTAAGGGGAAAATTAGATTTGGGAGAGTTGTGGTGTTCATGTTATGTACTGGGTTACATTGTGGGTTTGATTTTTAGTTTGTGGATCTATCTAGTTTGGTGAATCACCTAAGTTAGATTTAGTCATTTTAGTTTTATGCAATCTCTCTCCCTTTCCCTTCAAGTTCAGTACAACTCAGGTGATACAAATGGGGAAGTCGGCCCTTAATCTAGAGGTCTATTCTCAGTGAAGCAGTCCCACATCCTAAGAGTATTCCCATGTTTCATGAGATTGCTAGGTTGTATACTTAGCCACCAGAGGTGCAATCCCTAGTGACAAAAATACCCAGAAGAGCATTCAAATCAAATCATTCATAGGCATACACATAGACTGCAGAAAGAAAGATGGATCAAGAACCCTAAGATATCACTAAAAACATGCATATACTGAATTCAATAAGAGAAAATTCAAACAAGAAGGTATAGGGGACAAGAAAGAATGTCACAATATACTTTGTAA
The DNA here is from genome assembly GCA_027943335.1 of Chamaecyparis obtusa. NCBI lineage: Eukaryota > Viridiplantae > Streptophyta > Pinopsida > Cupressales > Cupressaceae > Chamaecyparis > Chamaecyparis obtusa. The sequence goes on from BSBK01002784.1 coordinate 351,192, forward strand.
TATCTAAACAATCAATGAAAGGTTACAAAATGCAGAAATCAGAGGGTATAAAGAATGCCACAGATAAATTTTGAGAAAGAAAAGATTTCTTTCCAATTGTTAACTCTTAGCTTTTAAAAAGCTCCAAAACAATATATACATCTCCCTTTTGCACGTAGGTAGGAGTCAAAACCTAATTAGGGTTACATAAATTGTCATATAATAATCAAACCCTAATCTTGTCATGTTTGATCATAAATGTATCTTGAAAGTATCTTGACTGATCAGATCTCATATTTGCATGTCCATCCCATCTCTCTGCAAGTTGAGCTCATCATGAATGCTCAAAATTTGATCCTGGTCTTGGTATTTGTATTTTGAAGTATAGAAGGCCATAGGTGGTGCCACCCTTTAATGTTTCTTTGGCGCAAGAACACCGACTTGGTACCCTAAGAAATCATATGTGATGGCCATCAGATATTCTTCATCATCCTCCCATCTACAACTATCCTAAAGACATAAATTTTGAGCTACCCGCAGCTGCATTCGACCAACAGCAAGAAACCAGTAAGAAAGACCCCATAAAAATATTTAAATTTGAAAATAATGGCTAGCTGATCCAATTTAAAATGTGGCCATCGATATCAATCTTTCCCAGTAGATGAACGACCCAGATCAACCTTGTGATAGTCAGGAGACCCTTTGAAAATTCAAGCTCCAACTCATTAGTCAGGAACCAATAAAAAGTGAAACACCTTAGCAAGACTGATAGCACAAACTGCCAAAGAATCCTCACTATGCATTAGATGGTTGTCACATGATCTGATGGGGTTGGGATATTCATTTAGATCATACAAAGACCATAGATCTTCATCGACTCTATAAATCCTCTAACAACCAGACCCACTGACAAGTGCCAACTGGTCCACCCATCGACGAATCAAAAACAAGCTCGTTAGCACCTTCTGGGAACACGGACCGACAACATCAATCTTCATCGGATAGTTTTCATTATACCACAGCTTTAACTCTCGAGCACTTTTCCTCAGTGGTATAATGATGATCGTTGATCTTGCACAAGCTTTAACTTGCCTCATAAGCCAAAGACTGTGGGTCCACTAACAAACTGCCACATCAGAACCCAACTGGCCAATGGAATGGGAGCACGTCGGAACAAGAGGACCCACCTGATAGAACTTGGAGATAAAGTAAGATCAACAGTTGGAATATGATCCCATGGGCTAAGAATATTCCATGTGATCATACGACCATCATAGATCTCCAAGGAAAGACAACCACACTGGGCCCGCACTGATGTGGCACCACATCACAAACCTTTGATCAATGAAATGTGAGCATGTCAGACCATCTGGCATAGGACCCACTAACAACCGAAGTGCTGCAGACAATGAAGATCAATGGTCATCGCATGATCACAAGGGCTTGGATTAAGCCTTGTGAACATGAAACAACCATCAGATCAAGATGATTAAGCCCATTAATCAAGGCCGCTTAGGATTTTCATCAAATCGGGCCCAAACCTGCCATGTGTCACACTGTCACTATATCGCATGTCAGAAAGTCTGACAACCCGGAGTCTTGAGATTTAATGATAGCCACAAGTTTTACAAAGTAAGCCTTGGAAATATTACCAGGGAAAACTTAGGCTTCGAAGAAAATAATTAAAAGGGACCCCACCCGACGACCTAAGGGTATAACATGAAAGGGGTCACTTTTTAAAAGGCACATACGTTTAAAGGGACTTAAGTGGCCTGAAAAGGTAACATGGAATTGTAACAAGCTAAAGGGTTTAGGGTTTTTGGTCTCCAACGACTAGATTTATGAAATTAAGACTTAGGGCTTGAAGCCAGGAATGCAAAAAATATTGCAGAGACTAGAGGAAAAGGTATAGAGCCATAAAAATTTCTCAGGGGCTTGAGAGGGCTTAAATGCAGACATCTAGCTGGAGCTTAGCCAAATTTGTATGGAATAGAAAAATTGGGTAACAGTAATACCTACTATATCCTCAAAATAAATTTGCATTAATGGCTCTATTTTCCCTTAGCGAGGTAAGATTGGTAGTTTTTCCTTATCATTAGAAAAGGCTCCTAGGCCTGATGGTTTTACGACCCTATTTTTTCAAAAATGTTGGGATGTCATATGTCTTGATATTTTGGTTTTTCTTGAGGAATCTATAAAAAATAAAGCTATGTTGAAATGTTTTAATGCTAAAAACATTGTTCTTATCCCCAAAAATAATGATCCACAAACTTTTGTAGAGTTTAGTCCAATTTCACTTTGTAACACTATTTGTAAAATTGTTACAAAAGCAATCTATTTAAGACTTCAAAATTTTATTCCTAGGATTGTTTCTATTGAGAAAGGGGGTTTTGTCCCAGGTTGGGAAACCACTGATGGTGCTCCTTTGTCCCATGAAACCTTGCATTCTATTAATGAACATTCTATTCCTTCCTTTATTGTTAAGTTGGATATGATGAAGGCCTATGATAAGCTTAATTGGTCCTTTCTTATTAAGGTCTTGCTTAAGTTTGGATTGTCCAAAAAATGGCATAAGTGGATCAAGGCTTGTATTTTTGGGGCCCAATTCTCTACCATAATTAATGGGGTGCCTATCAGTTTCTTCCCACCTTCACAAGGTGTTAGAAAAGGTGACCCCTTGTCACCTTGTCTTTTCATCATTATGGATGAAGCTTTGAGTCATCTTATTAATGATTCTCATATTTCTGATTGTTGGCTTGGTGTTAAAATTGAGAATATTGTTATCTTAGTTACTCATTCCCTATTTGAATATGATTGATTATTGTTTGGGAAAGCTTCTATTCAAGAATCTAGACAAGTTAAAAAGCTTTTTGATTTGTATACTGATGTTTCTGGGCAAAGAATCAATGTTCAAAAGTCAAAAGTTTGTCTTTAATACTAACCCTAAGGTATGTGCTAAGATTGTTAACATTCTAGGTTTTCCTTTAGATGAACTTCCTTCTACCTATTTAGGCATTCCCTTCTTTATAGGTTAGAATAAGCCTTCCTATTGGCAATCAGTTATTGATCATATCAAATCTCGAGTTATCGCTTAGAAAAATAGGTGGTTGTCTCTTTCTGGTAGGATCCTTCTTATTAAAATGATTTTATCAGCTATCCCTAATTACTATATTTCAGTTTTGCAAGCTCCAAAATCAATTCTTAATCAAATTGAGAGATTAATTGGGGATTTTCTATGGACTTCTAACATGATAGGTCAAAAGAAGATCCCTCTCATTTCTCTGTCTAACATGTCTCTTTCTCCACCCACTGGGGGTGTTGGTCTTCATAACCTTTGTAAAAGAAATTTGACCTTTGGTGGTAAATGAGTGTGGAAAATGTATTCACAACCTACTATTAAATGGTGTAAGTTAATGCAACAAATATACATAGATAACTTGGATCCATCTAGGGTCATTTTAGCCCTTGACCCTTCGAAAGGATCTGCCATTTGGAATTTCATGATAAAATCTAGACATATTATTACGACACAAGAGAGGGCAGGAGGGGCCATGAAATGACACACCCTAACCTGAACCACCTTGCTCAACAACATGCAGAAGCAACAACACCACTGTGGGAGAGAGAAAATGCAAGATCATTCATCTATTGTTTCAAATTGATTCATATATGTCAAGTTGTAAAGCCTTCCCAGTTATGGCCAAATATTACAATGAAATACAAAATTCCTCAAACATGCAAGGATTTGCAGATAATCTCAATCTTCCATCTTCTACCAACCTTACTCTAAAAACTGACTCCTGAACTCTAACCAAACAACTACATTTATACAAGAGGCTACCAAACTAAGTCGACCTTTAGATCCACAATTAACTGAAGGAATGGTCAGATCTAGGACCACACGCTTCTCAATGATGGATACTAGCATTAAATTTGTGACCCATAATCAATGCACAAGTCGGCCTCAATAGAAACTCAAAAGAAACCTATCGGTAAGAAAAGCCAACCAAGTGCTAGACAAGCATCACTGAGTGCTAGGGAAATTATCAAGCACCAAAGAGATATTCGACCAACACTGGCGAACAAAGGAAACCAAGAAAAATCGAACCAACTCGGTCAAAGCAAGAACTGAGAAACACAAACAAACTCAAATCTATTTTTGGTGACATAGGATTGCCAAGGACCTAAGATGCTCTTGCATCAAACACCTGGGGTTATTTGAAAATGATTCTCCAAATCATTTAGTAGGTATGATCTAAGCTACATCCAACTCAGACTGTGAAATCCATGAACTATCTTCAATCGGTCTATTCTTCCATTTTACTAGATATTCCATATGCCATTTTCCTCTTGTACTTCTTCCAATCTCTGTTCCAAAGTATTCTCAACCTCTTCATTCTTCTTTTTAGTATAATCCATTGGTGCTGCCATGTCTTCTTCAAGTTCATGAAATGCATACAAATCAACAATGTTGAATATAGGTGAAATATCCATGTCATCAGGTAACTCAACTTCATATGCATTTCCTTTGTCAATTTTTCTCAAAATCTTGCAAGGTCCAAACTTCTTCATCTTCAGCTTCCCATATGTTCCAATAGGAAATCTTCCTTTCTTCAAATGAACCATCACTTCATCACCAGCATCAAACGTCTTATGTCTTCTGTATCTATCAGCTCTGTCTTTGTATTTCTGATTACTCTTTTCCAATTTAAGTTTCACATCTTCATGCAATGTCTTCATGTACTCAACAAATTTTACTCCTTCAACACTTCTCTTTCTTTCATCATCAATGTCTCTCAAGTCAGATATACCTCTAGTACTTCTATTCATTGAATTATTGTATGCAAACTCTTCTTCTACCAACACAGAATCCCAATTACCTAGTGTGTCTCCAACTAAACATCTCAAAAGATTTCCCAAGCTTCTATTCACAACTTCTTTTTGTCCATCAGTTTGTGGGTGAAATGTAGAATTATATTTCAACTCAGTACCCAACTTTCTCCAAAGAGTCTTCCAAAAGTATCCAACAAATTTACTATCTCGGTCAGAGATAATACTCCTCGGTAATCCATCCAATCTTTCAATTTCCTAAAAGAAAATATCTGCTACATGTACTACATTTGATGTCTTTCTACAAGGTATAAAATGTGCCATTTTAGAAAATCTATCCACAACCACAAATATAGAATCATTACCTCTTACTATCTTCGGTAAGCCAAGAACAAAATCCATATTGATGTCACTCCAAGGTTTTTCAGGTACATCAATCGGTGTATATAATCTAGTATTCTAACTTACTCCTTTTGCAACTTGAAAAACTCCACAACTTTTCACAAATTTCTAAAAATCTTTATACAACTGTGGCCAAAAGTATTTCTCCTTAAGCAAACTCAATGTCTTATCAACACCAAGATGTCTAGCCAAACCACCGCTATGTTTCTCTTTTATAAAATTAGTTCTCATAGGTCCTCTTGGTATACCCAACTGAATACCTTTAAAAAACATACCTCCTTGCATAAAATATTCATCCCATTTAGTACTATGTTGATCTTGAATAGGTTCTTTTCACTTTCTCCATGGCTCAGAAAAATTAGGATCAAATTGATAAGAATCTCTCATGTCATCAAAGCCTAGAATTCAAATTTTCATCTCGGTAATCAAAGATCTCCTTCTACTAAATACATCAGCAACTCAGTTAGTGACTCCACTCTTATGCTTTATCACAAATGTATAACTCTGCAAATACTCAACCCATTTCATATGTCTCTGATTCAACTTATTCTGACTACCCAAATACTATAAAGCTTTATGATCGATATACAACACAAATTCACTCAATATCAAATAATGTCTCCATTTCTTTAGTGCTTGAACAATAGCATATAATTCTTGATCATACATAGAATATATCATTTTTGCATCATTCAACTTTTCACTAAAGAAAGCAATAGGTTTACCTTCTTGACTCAACACATCTCTAGTTGCACTACCACTTGCATCACATTCCACTTGAAATACCTTATTGAAATTACGCAATGCCAAAAAAGGCAATTTAGCAACCTTCTGCTTTAGAGTCTCAAAACTTTTATAAGCTCCATGTGTCCACTTGAATTTTCTTTTGTCTCATCTCATAGTCTCAGTCATAGCATTACAAATTGAACTAAAATTTCTAATGAACTTTCGATCAAAAATTTCCAAACCATGAAATGATCTTACCTCACTAGCATTCATAGCTGTAGGCCAATTCAAAATAGCTTCAACCTTTTCAGGATCCATTTTCAAACCATTAGCTAAGATCACAAATCCCAAATACATAATCTCCTCTTTCATGAATGAACACTTTTTCAGATTTATCAGCAACTTTTCATCTTTTAATCTCTACAAAACTTGTCTAACATGCAACAAATGTTCTTCTCTAGTCTTACTGAATATCAAAATATCATCAAGATATACAATCACAAATTTACCCAAGAATTTATTCAAAACTTCATTCATCGACCTCATAAAAGTACTCGGTGCATTAGTTAAACCAAAAGGCATAACCAACCACTCATACAAACCTTCTTTTGTCTTGAACGCAGTCTTCCATTCATCACCTTGTTTGATTTTGATATGATGATACCCACTTTTAAAATCAATTTTGGTAAAATACTTTGCTCCAGTCAAACTATCCATTATATAATCCATTCTTGGTATAGGAAACCTATACTTCACTGTTATGTTATTGATTTCTCTGGAATAAGTACACATTCACCATTCTCCATTCTTCTTAGGTGACAATACCATAAGTACTACACAAGGACTCAAACTTTCTCTGATCAAACCTTTCTCCAGTAACTCTTGAATCTATCGGTTCAATTCTTGATTCTCAGTAGGTGTCAATTGATGAGGTGCCTTGTTTGGTAAAATAGCTCCAAGGATTAGCTCCATGCAATGATCAATGCTTCTTTTTGGTGGCAAACCATCAGGTACATTATCATAAATAATTTCACTATACTTGGTGAGTAACTTATCAATCTCCTTAGGGACATTATCCTTTGTTTTCTTACTCGGTTTATTAGGAATCACAGTAAAACATACATCATTTCTCTTTAAATCCTTAAAAAAAATTCTTCCTTCCATCAAGAAAACTTTCATAGATGTGAAAACATAACTAACAGGTTCTTCCATCAAAGGTAACAAGATTTGTCTTTTTCCATCAGCCAACATAGTATACTTATGCAATCTCCCATCATATATAGCATGTCTATCATATTGTCAAGGTCTACCCAACAAAATATGACAACAATCCATAGGCATGATATCACATAAAACCTTATCATAGTACTTTCCAATCTTCAAATTCACATAAAATTTTTCACTTACCAGGAGTGTATGCTCATTTTTTATCCATGAAATTTGATAGGGCTTCGGATGTTTCAACCTTTCCAATTGCAACTTTGTGACCATCTCTTCAGATGCCAAATTCTCTAAGCTACCACTGTCAATGATTACCTTCCAAACTTTGTCAGAAACTCTACATCTAGTCTTGAACAAAATTTTCCTTATTGGATCTTCCTTTTTACCTTCATTCCAAAGTGCTCTTCTTACCATCAAGTTAATTTCCTTCTCAGGTTCATTTGGTGACTCTTCTTGCACCAAAGCATTCCGACTGTTACCAACCTTCTTACTTGCATGTGTACACTCAAATGATCTATTTCCTTCTTCTCAACAATTGTAACAAGTTCCTCAGAAACTTCCTCTGTTATAACCACCTCGGTAGTTACTACCTCTACCTCTAGATGAACTTTCACCTTTCCACTTGGTCTTGCCTTTATCTAGAGTTGTCTTTTCTAGTTCAAATCTACTATTTTCACCATAAGATCTACCTCCTCCTCTAGGGAATCTACCACCTCTACCTCTTTGTCTTTGCTCATGTTTCTTGTTCAATTTCTCCTCAGCTTTTAATGCAGATTGATAAGCCTTTTCAATGTTCTCCAATTTGACCAAACTGATTTCTTCTTGGATGGAAACTCTCAAACCATTTAGGTATCTAGAAATTCTTTCCACATCATCTTCATCATGCCTAGATTTAATATCTAATCTATATAATTCCTCAGTATAATCCTTTACTAAGCTATCTTTCTTCCTCAAACTTTGCATTCACCTAACTAGGTTAATCTGATAATCACAAGGTAAGAACTTTCCTTTCAATTTATTCACCATTATACTCCATACCTTTATTTTGTCTTTGCCTTTCCTCTTTATGTCTAGCTGCATGATGTTCCCACCATAAGGATGCATGACTTTTCAACTTTGTGCTTTCAATTTTCACTTTCTTATCTTTAGGTACATTTTCATGAGAATCCAACTTTCTACCATACTGAGGATTAAAGTGTGGTGTAGAATTTAGAATTTTCAAAGCCTTCAAGAATATATCTTCACCTTGATCCATCACAGGTGTAGGTTCTACATCACCTTGTTCTACCTCAATTTCATCATCACTAACATCTTCAAGATGTCTTCCTCTTCTCTGGGCTGTTTCGACAGCTTCAAATCTAGCAACAATTTGTCTCAACATGTTTTCTAATCCTGAATCTGCATCTTGTCTCCCATGAACCATCTTGAAAATGCTCTCCAAATGTAGGTTAGATCACAATCTGCTACCCCACAACAATTCAACTAGGGCTTCATAAGAAGGAACCTTCAAATCTTGATTCGCAAACCTAGATCTAGATCTCACCTCGCTTTGATACCACCTAACACAAGAGAGGGTGGGAGGGGCCAAGAAATGGCACACCCTAACCTAAACCACCAGACTCAACAACATGTAGAAGAAACAACAACACAGTGGGAGAGAGAAAATGTAGGATCATTCATCTATTTACTTCTAATATATTCATACATGTCATTCTATAAGGCCTTCCTGGTTATGGCCAGATATTACAATTAAATACAGAAGTCCTCAAACATGAGGGGATCTATAGATAATCTCAATCTTGTATCTTCTACCAACATTACTCTAAAAATTGACTCCTAAACTCTAACCAAATAACTACATTTATACAAGAGGCTACCAAACTAAGTCAACCTTCAGATCCACAATCAATGGAAGGACTAGTCAAATCTAGGACCACATGCTTCCCAATGATGGATACCAACATTAAATCTATGACCCATAATCAATGCATAAGTCAGCCTCAACAGATACTAAAAAGAAACCCGTTGGTAAGAAAAGCCAACCGAGTGCCAAACAAGCATCACCAAGCACCAGGGAAATTACTGAGTGCTAAAGAGATAATCGACCAACATCGGTGAACAAAGGAAACCAAGCAACACTGAACCAACTCAATCAAAGTAGGAATCGGGAAACACAAACAAACTCAAATCTATTTTTGGTGACACAAGATTTCCAAGGACCTGAGATGCTCCTGCATCATATTACTTCTTATATCTCTTGGGAGATGCATAATGGTGAATCTGTTAATTTTTGGGTTGATTCATGGAATGGTTGTCCTCCTTTAAATACCTTGGATATATTTCATGACATTTGGGAAATTGCTTCATTAAATTGGGGGTGTTTTCTTATTGACTATGTATCTACAGTTCATATCCATTCAGGTTTGGTAGTTTGGAAGGATTTTCATAATATTCCAATTTATTTTCAAAAAGCATCTAATGAAAATTAGTACCTTCTTGATAATATTTTTTTATTTTCTAGGGCCCTAAATCACCTCTTCTGGGCTCCTTCTGCAGATGTTAATTATTCTATCAAATGTGGTTATGAATTGGCTCAATCTCTTCAAAATAATGATGTCAAACATAGAGCTTTTTTTCTTTTGTTGGCACTCTATTGTTCTTCCCAAAGCTGGTTGTTTTACCTGGTTAGTATTGAAAAAATGAGTCCTAACTAGTGAGAGATTAGCTAGGCTAAATATTGAAGGCTCAATCTAGTGTGTTATTTGCAATCAATACTTGGAATCAGTTGATTACCTCTTTCTAAATTGTCCCTTGGCACAATTATGCTGGTAGTTTGTTATGTAGAAATTGAATTTTTCTATGCCTCTTCCATTGTTAATTTGGTACTTATTCCAATCTTGACCTATCGTATTTCATAAATCTATGTTTTCTTGTTTATGGATTTGTATTCCTTCTCTAGTCTTATAGTCTATTTGGTGGGAAAGGAACAAAAGGATTTTCCACAATTAGTCTTCCTATTTTGAGTCTATAACGACTAGTCTTGAAAAATCTATTGTGGAAGTTGTTAATTCTTATTCTTGAAAATTCAATGGTATGTGGACATTCTCATCTTGGGATGATTCTATTTCTAAAAATTGAAAGGGTTTAGTTTTTCCATCACTCCCTTATCCTCTTTTGCCTAAGGATGTATCTTCAGTTAGATCACAAGTTAAATGGTCCCCCCCTCAGCAAGGCTTTATCAAACTTAATTTTGATGGATCTTCTAAGGATAACCCAAGTAGTTTGGGTATAGGTTTTTCTCTCCGAGATTGTCATGGTTCTCCTCTTTCTTTTGAGGTTTGTCCTATTCCTCTTGGGACCAATAATTTAGTAGAAGAATATGCCTTATTGTATGGTCTCTCCACTGCCAAAAATCTAAACATTAGTTTTCTTCATATTGAATTTGATTCTTCGGTAATTATTAATGCATGCATTTCTAGGCATTCTCTCTCTTGGAAAATTCATTATTTCTTAAAAAAAATTGGTCTCTATTAGATTCTTTTGCTGAATGTTACATTTCTCACATCTTTAGAGAAGGAAATAATCTATCAGATTTTCTTGCAAAGTTTGGTTCGGAAGGCCTCCATATTACCTTCCCCTCCACCATGGTTTCCCTGGTTTCTCATCCTACCATTTTTAATGTAATCAACCTTAAGTCAGTCTCTAAGCTCATCCCCTAGTATTTAGTATCATTTATTCATTATGAGGATATCATGATTTTTCACTTTGGCATTAATATGATATCTATGATGATGCTCGTATCATTATGTTATGTTTGTAGACCATAAGTTGGATATTTATTTAAATCATGCATATGTGTGGCTTGTGTCATTTTCATTATGATATGTAGTACTTTATAAAGTGTGGATGGCTATGTGGCTATTTCATGGCCAAAGCTCTCACATAGCTATGATCTCCAATATCTATTCACGTAAGTGTGTTAATGGATCTCTATATGGTTATGTGAGATATCAGTAATTTTTATTTTTAGTTACATTTATGATGACCTTTCCATCATTCGGCACACTAAGCTTTATATTTTTCATGCTCCTATCTGCCAATTATCGGTTTTGGTTTCGACATAATTTGGGTGATCTCTAGTCTGGTTTTGATTATGGTTGTCTCTAGGTTCGTTGATGAATTTAGACCACTAAAATTAAGGATCTCTTTGCCCTCTGATGCCTTGGAGCTTCCGTTTGAGGGTAATATTACTGATGAACTCTTGGATTCTATGTTTTATGTTCACTGTCCCAAATTTTGTAGAAGTATTCCCTAACTTATTGGTGAATATTTCCTCTCCCTGCACTTTAAGAGAATTATATTCCCATCCCAAATTATCTCTATCTTTTGTTCTATTTTCCTTGACCTATCACAGTCTTGGTCTCTATTGTTTCATGTGGAAAATGGGGTAATTCTACTCATAATTCTTCAAAACAATAAGTTTCTTTCTACAGTCCAAAGCTATAATATTTGGCAGGGGGATGCAAGTGTTGGAGGTATTTTCCCATGACATTTTATATTGAATTTAGACAAATTTTTTATGATCCTTGGAGAAATTAAAGATTGCATTTCTTCTTCCTCTATTATGCCTTTGGATATTATGTTAAAAATAAATGTTGTTGAAGTTGGGTATCAAGGGAAACTTTTTTCTAAAACATATGCTATTCTTGGTCTTATGGCTCATTCCAATGCAGTAGCTAATCCTATTTTTTTCCCTTACTTGGCTTCATCCATAGTGGAGGATAGGGCCTCTAACTCAGCTCCGTGTGTTTCAATAGCTCATGTGTTGCACCCATTGGAACCAGGTTTATTGCACTCCCTGGAACTAGGTAGAGGTCAACTCTTCTCTCCATGTTAGTGTGCAAATGATGATTTCATTCATCCATAATGAAGCTGACAGATTATGGAGCTCTTTGTTTTATTCTCCTCCATCTCATCTTGGGGATGAGAACCTACACTTTCAGGGTTGATTATATTACAATTTTTTTGAAGTGCTATCTAATGTTGCAAGTATTTCTTAGGATACTTCTATTTTTCTTGCCACAAGTTATACTTTCCATGGGTTTGAATCATTCGGCTTCACCTTCACTTTTTCTCCTTTCGGCTGGACTTTCATATGGGGATACTCCATTTTGCTAATTTGGCATGCATGTTTTTTGGTTTCAGTGCACTAAGCTTCTGCCTCCTTCAAATTCTTCGATTGGATAATGAATTGCTCAAATATCTATCAGCACATTATTTTGTACACAACTTCTAACTGTTTTGGGCCTATATATTTGACATTGTATCATGGCTACATGTCGAGCTTCTATTTATTATATTATCGTACATATGATTGGATTATTGCATATATCCCTCCTATTTTGATAAATGTAGGGGGTTGATGATTGGGGGTCTTCTACTAACATGTAATAGGTCCTTTAATGGGCTATGTGGGTGGGGATAGACTATCAATATCTTGCAGAACTTTCTACTTTTTGTACTATGGGTAACGAACAAATTTTTTCTTCACTAGTTCATTTCTCCATGAGCCCTTTCTTGAACTAGTTTTTATTAATATAAATATTAAAATTTCACCAAATTATATATATATATATTAATTAAATATATATTAGATATCTAATGCATTACCTCTCTACTAATATATATTAGAGAAAGAGAGGGAGAGAGAGAGAGAAAGGGAGAGAGAGAAGAGGATAGAGAGTAGGACTCTCTCTCTCTCTCTCTCTCTCAATATGGAAATACACACAAATGAGGGGGGGTGGTGAATCAAATATGTTCAAAAAAGTTGTGTCAAAATAAAAACTTAGGAATAGTTAACTTATTTACTTGATGTGAACATTAAAGAGCTAAACCACAATCATAAGAACACAAAACTAGAATTTTTGTGTGAAAACTCGGTTAAGGAAAAAACAAAGGTTGGGATAAAACCCACAAGATGATGTACTAGGACATATTCAAGACTATCTTAGACATAGCTAGGACTATGATGATTCAAGGAAAATTATGGTATATCTATTGGATGGAAGAAATGTACATCATAGTATATACTTTGAACTGGGTATATATTAAACAAGGAGCTAGTAAGACTCCTTATAAACTTTGGTATGGTCATTTTCCTATAGTGATATATTTTAGAATACTTGGAAGTAAATGCTATATTAAGAGAGATGAAGATGTTGGAAAGTTTGATCCTAGAAGTGATCAAGGAACATTTCTTGGTTATTATAAAAAGAGAAAGGCATATAAATGTTATAACTATAGAATAAAGAATATTATTAAAAGTGAAAATGTCAGAGTTGATAAAAATGAGTAGTGATCATAAAGGAATTGTATGTATGATATGACTAAAGATGATAATAAGATTGTGGAAATGCAAAATTGGAATTAGGATGGATCAGAAGAGAAGAGAGAGCATGAAGTAAATAAAGTAGATGTTAAAGAATCATGTATTGATGAGAATTAGATGAAAGAAATTAAGGAAGAACTTGATCAAATTGAAAATAACAAGACTTGGATACTTGTTCCCAGACCTATTGACATTAGTGTGATAAAATATAAGAGGGTATTCAGAAGTAAGCTGAATAAAGATCGTAAAGTGGTTCAGAACAAAGAAAGACTAGTATGTAAAGGTTATTCACAAATTAAAGGTATAGATTTTACAGAGACTTTTGCTCATGTCTCTAGAATTGAATTTTTTATACTAATTCTTGCATATGCAACTTATAAGAAATTTAAGGTCTATCATATGGATGTTAACTCTGCATCTTTCAATGGTGCACTAGAGGAAGATGTTTATATTGAGAAGCCTGATGGTTTTACTCTAATTGAAGAAAGAGATATGGTTTTCAAACTGCAGAAAGCTTTGTATGGATTAAAGAAATATCCTAAAGCCTGGTATGCTAGATTAGACATGTATTTAACAAAGATTGGTTTCAACAAAGGTATGATAGATAGTAACTTATATTTAAAATAGTTGATGATAATATCTTGATTAATAAAGTATTTATTGATGATATCCTATTTGGTGGAAATAATGAGTTGAGCAGAGGTTTTGCTGATGAAATGAAAAAATAATTTTAAATGTCTATGATCAATGAAATAAAATTCTTTCTTGGATTGCAAGTTACACAACCAACTTTCATTACTCAGTCTAAGTATGTCAGACAATAATTGAAGAATTTGGTATGGAAGATTCAAAACCGGTAGGAACCTCTATTGTTACTGGTTGTAAGATGACTATGGATGATGATTCTTCTTATGTTATTTAGACATTGTATAAATCTATGATTGGTGGGGTGCAAAACTAACTCATTCTTGAATAGATACATCAAATGTTGTTGGAATTACTACAAGATTTCATGTTGAACTAAAGGAATCTCTCATGGTTGTTGTGAAATTTTTTTTAGATACATGAAGGTATACTTTACTATGGATTATGTTATGAGAAAGATGATGAATTAAATCTATGTACAAAAATTGATTCTAATTGGGTAGGTAATATGGATGATAGAAAAAGTACTAGTGGAGGTGCATTCTTCTTGGATAAGAAACTAGTTTCTTGGACTAGTAAGAAGCAATATTGTTTTTCTCAATCTACTACTAAATTTGAGTATGTTTCTATTGTATTTAACTCTAATCAAGTTATTTGGATAAAGAAAATATTGAAAGACATACGGATAAACATTGATGAATCAATTTTTATTCACTATGATAAATCAAGTGCTATAAATATTCCAAAGAATCTTTATCTGCATTCAAAGACAAAGGAACTTTTAAATTAAGTATCATGTCTTAATGGATAACATAAAGGAAAAGGAAGTGAAATTGGATTTTGTGTCTTCTAAGGAACATATTTTTGACATCTTTACAAAGCCTTCATTGAAGGATAATTTTGATTATCAATCTAGAGGAAATTTCAAAAAATTATGCGATAGATCAATAAGTTTTGAGGACTACTCCTTAGGGGGAGTAGTCTTATGGCTATTTTTTGGTTTGGTATTTTTCATGGATTTGGTCCTTTTCCATTTATGTCAAAGGGGGAGAAGATTGAGTGAAAAAAAAGAAATATCATAGATTTTAGAGATGGTGTTGCAGCTAGATATTCAAAGTGATCAAGTGGATATATTGCAAGTATAATTTTATAGTAATGAGGTGGATATTTTTGGAAATTTTTCTAAGTTGATTACATAGATGTTGTCATCATGGAAACATATGATCCACATGAAGATCTCATAGGTCAGAGAGCAAGTATGACAAAGCGCATTGCAAATTTGTCTAAGTGTGAGACAATGTTTTACCAGTGAACCTGGACATAGTTTTTATTTGAGATGTTGACTAGAGTAAGTTCAATGCTCATGCAATTGAACATAGAATCTATGATTTATATTGATCACCCATCTCAAAGTGCAAGTCAGTATGGCATGTACGGAAGAATTTATGATAGTTTTACCGAAGACAATGTGAAGCCGACATGACAGAGTATGAAGACAGAACTAGTAAAGAGTTAAGGGATTATTTTGTTTATCAAAATAATGACTTAATAATATAAAAGGATGACATCCTAGATGTTAAATCTTGGATAAATCTATTGGTATAAATGTAAATGTAATTTTAATTTTAATTGTAGTATTATTGAGAAAGAATAGAATAGTGTGGACAAGTGATATGATGTGAAATATATGAAGCATATGTAATAGCGATAGTGAAAGAGCAGCGAAGTGATATTGATGAAAGTAGTATAAGGTTATGTACCTTAACCTATTTTGTAATCAGTGTATATTGTACATTACTTGTTTGGGCAGTGGGCTCATCTGGTAATCACTTTTTGCACTACAACGCCTAACAAGGTTGAGGCTTCTAACAAGGCCTATAGTGCCTTAATCAGGACTAATACACTATATGCTTGTAATAGACTCCTAACAGGGTCAACATCCTTAACAAGATACTTTTGATTAGTGGATCTTTGTGGGTACCATCCCCACCAGGGTTTTCCCTTGGCCAGGGTTTCCTTGAGAACAAATAATGTGTTATGAGTTCTTCATTGTTATGCATGTTGTTTAGCTTCTTATGTTATGCATGCATAAAGATAATCTGTTATATCCATAATTGGGCAAAAGATAAATTTTTTAGAATACTGATTCACCCCCCCCTCTCAGTATTCCCTATTTCTAACAATTGGTATCAGAGAGTAGTTACTCGGAAAAGAATCATTCAAGGAAAGCCTAGAAGCTTGAGTAAGATCTCTATGGATATGGATCAACTACAGAAGAAGCTTGAAGAAGCTCTTGAATAGATTAACTTGCTTACTATTAAAATAGATACTTTGAAAAGAAAGTATGATGATGCAAAGAACCTCATTGATAAACTGAAAAACAAATTGGAAGATCTAAGATCTGAAAAGGAATCTGAAGTTTTTATTAAAGATTGTGATGACAATATGGAAAAAGAAAATGAGATCCTTAAGCATGAACTGAAGATAGAAAATTTGAAGCTTAGTTTGAAAGATGGAAATGGCAAGAATGAAGCAAATCTGAAACTTGAAAATGAAAGTCTAAAGACTAAAAATTAAGGACTAAAAACTAAACTTTCTAAAGTAACATCTGAACTTGAGAAAGTCAATTTGCAGTATGATGAACTTGAGAAATACAATAAGATTGTGAAAGGTGAACTGACTCAATCCAAACAACAACTTGAAAGGCTATATTCAACTAGTGAGAAGATTGATGAACAAATATCTTATCAGAAACCATTCTATGATAAGACTGGTCTTGTATTCAACACTTTCAAAGCAAATGATAAAGGCAAGGAATCATATCTGAAGATATTTGAAAGCATAGATGAAAAGAAGTCTGATGAGATCAACAAATCTGAAGATACATCTAAAGAAGAAGAATCACTGAAGCAAGAGGAATCACCCAAAGGTATGCAAAGAGAATTCAAAGGTAGATGTTTTTCTTGTAACACTATTGGTCATATGAAGAGAGATTGCACATGTAAACAATTTAAACCTCTTAATGGTTATTATTACAATTTTCATGGTTTTGGACATAGAGCTATTGAATGTAGGAAACCTAAATTTATTGAGAATAATGATGATAGTAGAATGTTTAGGAATACTAACAATGCAAATAAGAAACCTACTGAAGATATGAATAGAAGAAGTGGAGTAGTATGTTATAGATGCAACAAGGTTGGACACTTTGTGAGAAACTACAGATCACAAATCAATCATCCTGGACCAAGATATGGAAACAATGGAATTGTTTGTCAAATTCACAACAAGATTAGATATAGCAAGGTTTTGCAGAATGAACAATAGAGTTTTTCATCCTAATCCTAACCCTAGAAATCATGCAAGAAGAAATGTAGATGCAAGTAACAGTCAGAAAGGATGCTAGAGTAATTTAGATGAAGTGAAGTTTATCAAAAGCATAGACCAAGGAGACATATTCAACATTGAAGGTAATCAGGAAGGTGAAGTATTGAAAGGTAAGAATGAATCTTTACCTGACCTATCTCAAAGTACTTAATTTATGTAAATTATAGTAGAATAGGAACTTAGATTTAGTATAGAAGTAGATATATGATGAACTAAGTCTTGTGTAGTTAATGCAAGGTAGTTTATGATTCTCTAATGATATGGATAAGAGTGCAAAGAAAAATATTATTTTTTGCGAGATCGCAAGAAGTTTTAAGTTTTGTAGGTTAGCAGAGACAACTTTTTGGAAACAAGCAGCAAAAGAATTGAATGCGATGTCAGATCTAAGTGATATTTAATTAATAAAAGGTTATGATCAGTATTATTTGATCATCAAAGAAAATTCAAGTGTCAAGGAGATCAAAGAGTAGTGATTAAAAGCATTTTGCAAGGATTTGAAGAAGAATTTTGTGCCGAATCTACGCAAGCCCTAAAATCATGAAATTAGGAGATAATAATAGACCTAAATTGAAAAGGGAACCATTAGAACCCTTGGAAGAAGACCCTAGGTTTGCACTATAATCTGTACCGGATGGAGTTTTACATTTAGAGAATGTCAGAAGTTATCTTGGATGCAAACTAGAGATAGTAAGTGATAGTGATTTTATAGATGAATATTAGAAGATTTACAATCAGGATATGACACTGAAACAAGGTTTTAATTATTTGGAACATAATGAAATTGTCAAATATGGATTATAGTATGAATTTGATAATGAAGAATGCACTAAGATCATCTTGAGCAGAATTCATAATGGAAATTTTTGCCTAGAAGATAGAGTGATAGATATTATAGCTGATTTGATTCATGAAGTCACTAGATTATCTAAGACTGGAGCTATTCCTTTTAATGAGAAAAACATGAGGAAAATAGTCATTGAAAACACAAACTCATCCTATAATGGTAGAGGAATTGTGATTATTAAGATCAAACAAGATGATGTGAGATACTTATGCAAGATCCTAACTACTAAGTTTTGTGCAAATTCAAGAGAGGATGACATAGAAGATGGAATGGTACATGCATCTTATCTTATGTGTGTTGACAGGGTACCAGTTGATATGTGTGAAATTCTTAGAATTCAATTGTTTGAGAACTTGGAGAAGATCAAGAAAACTAAGTATGCGCAGTTTAGGTTCTCATCCCTAATCACATATATGTTCTTTCATCTTTTGAGGAGATTTCCTTACACCATAGGAAATGACCGAAATGATGGACAAACTACAATGGAAAGGATTAATGTAGTATACAGAAGGCATGTTATTGATAGTTTTAATGTGAGTGCAGTACTTGTTATTAAGACATTTCAGAATATTATGTCTAGAAGATCAAGGATCCCTAAGTCTCTTATTTAAAAATATAAAGATGATATATGTTTTATGGTGGATACTGACTTTACCTATATTGAAGCAGTAGAGCCTAGAACAGAGTTCATAGACCCTCTTGGCTATGCGATATCTAAGGTAGAGACTGAAGAGTATATTAGCAGACTATTGAAGTGTAAGTTGGACACTCAGTGTAATAGGTTTGGAACCTTTGAGGAGAACTTCAACTCCGCAAAGATTCTAATTGAAGAGAAGTAGTCTAAGAAGAGAGTTGAGAGAACCATTAAGAAAATCCTAAAAGATATAGGAATGATAGAGAGAGAGTTTTTGGTATCAAAGCAGATAGCAGCAACAATCAGAGAGAGTGGAAAAAATGAAGTTTTGTCTATCCCTCCTTTATCATCAATTGCAGTGCCATAGGAAGAACCACAAGTAAAGGTGAAAGTGGAAGTACCTGAGAAGGACATAGAAAGAAAGATGTCTACTAGATCCACTTCCTCCACACCTAGAAAAAGAGTTAAGGAAAGTACCACTGCACCAGAAAAGAGACATAAAACTCTAGGGCAACCAATTCCAAGAAAGATTGTAGAAGTAAAAGATGATGTCACTACTAAGAAGAAAGCTTGGAAACCAAAAGTTGAAAAGCTTAATGAGCAGATTATTCAGAATGGTGAGTTTGCAAGAATGAAAAAATATTATGATCTTTATGATTATACTGATAGACTTAATCTGGAGAATGCAGTTGTGAAACATATGATCTTGACTGGCAAGAAGTTTGATACTATTCAAGGATAGATACTTGATGATATATATAAAAAGCTTATAAATAGGAAGATGAGAGCATCAAAGGAAGAGACAACTATCAGAGAGAAGCTTGTAAGAAATATTTGTGAAATAAGAGATAAAACCCATTTCAATCAGATCATGAAAGCCCTAAGCACCCATCTAAGAACCAAAAGGAGAACAATTCAAATTATGGGAGGTAGGTATGAAGAAGTAAATTTTGAGACAGAACCGACTATTATCAAGGTTATGGCAGAATATGTTGGAGAATCATTAGTTGTAGTAGAGAAAGTAGGTGAGAAAGTACAAGAGAACATTCCCTCTTCTCTAGCTATTAATATTGAAGATGAAAAAATGAATGTGGAAGGTAAAAAAATCAACTTGGATACCGATGAAAATGTATTCAAGAATTTGGAGAACATTGTTGACAATTCGGCCTTTGAAGAACAGGAAGCTACAAAAGAAGAAGAGATGACGAAGACCACAGTTGTGGAACCACCAGTTACAAAAGAAAAAATTCCCATTCCCACCAAAGAATATATTAGTCTTACTCCCGAGACTAGAAAAAAGACTCAAATTGTATCTATGATTGAGCATTTGGGAAAAGAAGTAATTGATGATGATCAGTTGGAACTGATTACATCCCTGAACAAAATAATTGGTAAGAATAAGAAAGTAAAAAGTCTTGAAGGGTGTTTGAAGGAACTAACTAAGAAGTTACAAAGTACTATGACTACACAAATTTCACAAGCAGACCCTATGGAGAAGGAAAATAAGGTAATGAGCACCTTTGATAATGAATTCTCAAACCTAGCTGATATTGCAAAAGTGAAAGCACCAGCAGACTATGAGGCTAGAATGCTTTTGAACATCATTCAAAATATTAGAAATGATATCAACACTCTTGATATTTGTATCAAGGATTTGAGGAAGTATTTGGAAATAGGTAAATCTTTGTACATACAGTGTACAAAATTAGACACTTTGATAGCTGAGGAAGATCAAAAGATAAAGTTAAAGGAAGCAGGAATTCTAAATGAAACAAACCTTCTGTCTAGTCCCAATGTGAATGTATGTGATATTGAGAAGAAGTTAGGAAACTTTATGATGAAATTAGAGTTGTAAAAGATGCGAAAGATAGGAAATTGAGAAGATACACTCTTTTGAGAGAGCATTCGTCTATGAAATTGAGCATCATTGAAGAACAATTGGAAGAATGTCTTTCAGCAAAGACATCTTTTCAGAAATTTAACTTTGAAAATCTCCAAGCATGTGAAATTTCTTCTTAGGGACTGAGTGCACTACTTAATGTCGTAGATTCCATTAAGAAATCATGGGAGAAGGAGATAGAAGCCATGAAGATATATTTTGTAGATTGTGTTGCAAGCCTGCCAGCTTTGCAATAAATAAATTAAGGTATAACTTTTTGTGATATAATTTTGTGACCCTCCCTACCTTATTTTGTCATTGTTATCAAAGGGGGAGAGAGATATATAGAAGAAAATTGATAGTATATGATAAGGGTTGTTACTCTTAGGGGGAGTACTATATTAGAGGTAATAATTTTTTGAGGAGTTATAAGGATAGTATGTATTCTATACTATGGCCACACTTTTGAACAATTTTGAGATTTTGAGTTGTACAGTTAGCCAATTTTCTCATATGTTGCCACCAATGACAAAGGGGGAGATTGTTGGAAATTTGGCTGAGTTCATTACATAGATGTTGTCATTATGGAAACATATGATCCACATGAAGATTACACAGGTTAGAGAGCAAGTATGAGAGAGTGCATTGCAAATTTGTCTAAGTGTGAGACAATGTTTTACCAGTGAACCTAGACATAGTTTTTGTTTGCAAATTTGACTGGAGTAATTTCAGTGCTTGTGCAATTTAACATAGACTCTATGATGTCTATTGATCACCCATCTTAGAGTGCAAGTTAGTATGGCATGTAAAGAAGAAGTTATGATAGTTTTACTGAAGACAATGTGAAGTCGACATGACAGAATATGAAGACAAAACTAGTAAAGAGTTAAGGGATTGTTTTGTTTATCAAAATAATAACTTAAAAATATAAAGGGATGACATCCTAGATGTTAACTCTTGGATAAAGCTATTCGTATAGATGTAAATGTAATTTTAATTGTAATTGTAGTATTATTGAGAAAGAACATAATAGTGTGGACAAGTGATATAATGTGAAATATATGAAGCATATGTAATAGTGATAGTGAAAGAGTAGCGAAGTGATATTGATGCAAGCAGTATCAGGTTTTGTACCTTAACCTATTTTGTAATCAGTGTATATTTTACATTACTTTTTTGGGTAGTGGGCTCATCTGGTAATCACTTTTTGCACAACAACTCCTAACAGGGTTGAGGCTTCTAACAAGGCCTATAGTCCCTTAATCAGGACCGATACACTATATACTTGTAATAGACACCTAATAGGGTCAACATCCTTAATAAGATACTTTTTATTAGTGGATCTTTGTGGGTACCATCCCCACCAGGGTTTTCCCTTGGCCAGGGTTTCCTCGAGAACAAATAATGTGTTATGAGTTCTTTATTGTTATGCATATTGTTTAGCTTCTTATGTTATGCATGTATAAAGATAATCTATTATATCCATAATTGGGCAAAAGATAAAGTTTGTAGAATACTGATTCACCCCCCCCCTCCCCTCTCAGTATTCCCTATTTCTAATAGATATAAGATTGAATTTGTGCATTTATTATTTTTTCACTACATATATTTCCATCAATGCCAAAGGGGAAGATTTTTTAGCATTTTAGAGTTTTGGATTTGGGTGTGCTGACATTAATGTTTTGTCATTGATGTCAACATACTTGTTTCTTTCTCAGAAAGTGTGTTCATGATGTTCGCTAAGTTGGATTTTAGTTTTTCAAATGATATACTAAAGATCTTGAGATACAATGGTCAGGAATTATTATAGGATGTCTGTAGATCATCTACAAAGGTTCAGTGAGGTTGGTTTGATAGTTTGAGTAAGATGTGATCCAGTTTCTGGTCATTGGTGTCATAGTGTTCCTATGAGTAGTGGTTGTATATTTGGTTTGGTATGACTCAAGTATGTGATGTTTTAGAGGTTTCAGATATGGTTATTATATGATCTCTTATCTTCTAATCACAATTGGTGTTGTTCATGATTCAACGTACAACAAGTTACCTTTTTCTATGTCTAAGTTTGTTAGTTTAGTGTTCCTATTGATCAAAGTTAAAGATATGTTTGGATTTCATATTGGAGATGATGCAAAGGTTTTGGATGGTATTCATCCTAATTTTTGGTGTTCTTGGATTGTTTGATGATTTTTTTGTTGGTTCACATTGGTTGTGGTGATCAGATTTGCTACTTTGGTAGCATGTTGGCATTTCTTCATTTAAGTCCTAGCCAATTTAATAGAGTAGCATGTTTTAATTATTGATGATGCATTGGTGATGGTATAGCATATTCAAGGATGAATATTTGAGTCCTATCTAAGTCTTAAGTGACCAGATTAAAATTGCATTAAGGATTGTGTATATGTTTATATCTTTCATTATATTAAGTATTAGTCAACCTAGTGGTTGATTATTCTTTCTAATCGGTATAAATGAGAGATCATTTTGTAATTGATGTGCATGAGAGAAAGGATTGTATATATCTTTTCTACACTTAAGGTAGATTTTATACTTCATTGGAAATGTATTGGCATAGTAGATGCTATTTGCCAATTTAGTTGTAAGGAATGTATGTCCACTTCTTTGTAATTGAAGTTACAACAGTGAACTTGACTGAGGGCTAGATCTGAGATTGTATTATGAGAAGTGAGATTTGGGAATTGATCTGGTAGATTGGGCTATAAGCCTATGGTTGTAAGTGCATCCTTTTTCCTCTATTTTTCTCTTAATCAAAAATTAATTTTAATAGAGTACACTCATCTAGTGGGTTTGACTCCCATTCAGTTTTTCCCTTAACTAGGTTTCCTCGAGAACAAAGCTTTGTGTTCTTTTTTTTGTGGTGTGGACCTTGAATTATTTTTTATCTTTCAAATATAAGTGGCTTAAGTGAAATTAATGTAATTAGATACACACAAATGATTCACCCCCTCCCCATTCTTAGTTGTGCTTGCCTCCTTTTGTGCCTAACACATATAACCATGTTAAAGGTACAAAAGGGAAGTGTATATGAATTTAGGTTCACTAGATAGATCTCACGACTCAAATACAACTAAGGGAAACAACCCAAATAAAAATAATGGCTACAACCCCAAATGGAAAGCAATCCACTATGTACAATAATCCACTAATGTATGAACTGACTAATAGCATCTTTGATATGCCAGTATAGTTCTAATAAAGTACAATTATATTCTAGCTTAATGTCAAATTCCACTCATACATCTTCACACATCCCCCTCTCTCTCTCTCTCTCTCTCTCTCTCTCTCTCTCTCTCTCTCTCTCCATTTAGGTCCTAGCCAACTTAATAGAGTAGTGTGTTGTGATTCTTGATGATGCATTGGTGATGGTATAATGTATTCAAGGATTAATATTTGAGTCCTATCTAAGTCTTAAATGACCAGATTAAAATTTCATTAAGGATTGGGTATATTTTTATATCTTTCATTATATTAAGTATTAGTCGAGCTAGTGGTTGATTATTCTTTCTAATCAGTATAAATGAGAGATCATTTTTTAATTGATGTGCATGAGAGAAAGGATTGTCTATATCTTTTCTGCACTTAAGGTAGATTTTATACTTCATTGGAAATGTATTGGCATAGGAGATGCTATTTGTCAATTTAGTTGTAAGGACTGTATGTCCACTCCTTTGTAACCAAAGTTACAATGGTGAACTTGACTCAGGGCTAGATCTGAAATTGTATTATGAGAAGTGAGATTTGGGAAGTGATCTGGTAGATTGGGATATAAGCCTATGGTTGTAAGTGCATCATTTTTCCTCTATTTTTCTCTTAATAAAAAATTACTTTTAATAGATTACACTCATCTAGTGGGTTTGACTCCCATTGGGGTTTTCCCTTAACTAGGTTTCCTCAAGAAAAAATCTTTGTGTTCTTTTTTTTGTGGTGTGGACCTTGAATTATTTTTTATCTTTCAAATCTAAGTGGCTTAAGTGAAATTAAAGTAATTAGGTACACACAAATGATTCACCCCCTCCCCATTCTTAGTTGTGCTTACCTCCTTTTGGGCCTAACACATATAACCATGTTAAAGGTACAAAAGGGAAGTTTATATGCATTTAGGTTCACTAGATAGATCTCACAACTCAAATACAACTAAGGGAAAAAACCCAAATAAAAATAATGGCTACAACCCCAAATGGAAAGAAATCCACTATGTACAATAATCCACTAATTTATGAACTGACTAATAACATCTTTGATATGCCAATATAGTTCTAATGAAGAAAAATTATATTATGGCTTAATGTCAAATTCCACTCATACCTCTTCACACATCCACTGATCTCTCTCTCTCTCTCTCTCTCTCTCTCTCTCTCTCTCATAATAATGAATATTACATCTTTAAATACATTACAACAACATATTACAATAATTTTGGTCAAGGACCTAATTAAAAAATATTTACAAAGAGTAATACACAATCTTCAATGCAATCCAATACATGTTGGAAAATAAATATCTAGGACCTAATCCTTCATCCATGAACATGCTTCAATCCATATATCAGTCCACAGATATTCACAACAATCTATCCATCAATTTGGCCAAGAACACCAACATACTATAGGAAAATCATTGAATCCAATAACATAACCCAATGCAATCCACCAACATAAATAAGACACAATATAGAAACATTAGAAATAAACATAAAATGCGATAACAAAAACACAAACATCTATGTCTCATAATTCACAATTGTCTCTACTTTGTTCATTAGGAACACTAAACATAAACCTCTGTCAGTCAAGAAAAATAGCTTGATGGCATCCAAATAAAAACCATCCAGGATGAGGATACACATCCATGTCTTGAACTCACCACCAAGTTAGCAACCAAAAATATTGCAAAAATGATCTTTACTAAACAAAAACTGCAACACTATTACCTCCAAACTAACTCAAAAATGTCCTCCGATAAATCACTCATAACTTCCTCAACTCTCAGAGTGAACGTTTGAAAATTGAACAAGATCAAGTATAGAAATTCCAAAATACTTCTACAACTTCACAACAAGTGATATTCAATATACTGCCCATACCAATTTAGAACTTTTGATTAAATAAACTATGGAATAAAGAAATATGTTGACATCAATGAAAAAAAATTAATTTTAGCACATATATGCATGAAATTTCCAACATTGTTCTCCTTCGGCATTGATGGAAACATATGATGTGAAAAACCAAATCAATGCGCAAAGAAATCATATCAACAAAAATCAACCATAATATATCAACCACTCCCCCTAAGTCTGACACTTTATTTTTCCATGGCAATCTCCCCCTTTAGTATTTTTTTTTTTTTTTCACATGGCTATCTCTCTCCTTTTGACATTAATGTGAAATGAACATATATGCAATAGGCGATCCCACAATAGTGAATTACACATTTTTAGACATGCTGATTTTTGTTGAAATAACACATTTTAATAAAATATAATGATTTAAGGCTTGATAAGTTCCATTTTAAGGAATTAATTACAAATGGATAGCTCAAAGCCTCTTAAATGAAAAAACATTGATATAATATCTATACTCGTCATTCACACCTATAATGGAGTCTCCTTCGCACCTATTAAAATGCTGACAAAAAATCACTTTGACTTTATCTTTTGGCAAATCAAATGAATCCATTTGACAAACCTATCTATGTAGTAAGGTACTACTGACAAAAATCCTTCTAATGATTATAATGTTAATATATATTAAGTTTATTATGACTTTGTATTTTTAGTTTTACTAAACATAGATATTTCTTTGTATGTCTACCTCTATGTTTGACGCTTATGGAAAAATAGTAAATCAGAGAAAAAAATTCTTAAAAATATCTATGCCCTCGATATTGAAGTTCTCTTTCTAAAAAATAAAAAAATAACAAAAAAATTGCACAAATACATGACAAGTTATAAGCTATGTAGTCAAGGTATGTCAAATTTATGATTTAGTCAACTTTAAATGTTAATAAAATATGCAATAATCATGATAATGTCATCAAAACAATTACATTCCCTTCGTATGGATGTTACAAAACTAAATTCGAAAGAATCACATTGATATTTATTTTAGAAAAAAAGTTATGCTCTATGAAAATAATGTAACTCTTTGAAAATGACATTTCAACAACATAGCAGTTTTTGTGGGAGAAATAAAAAACCATTCAAATCAATTCAATATATATATATATATATATATATATATATATATATATATATATATATATATATATATATATATATATATATATATATATATATATATATATATATATATATATATATATATATATATATATATATATATATATATATATATATATATATATATATATATATATATATATATTTATATATATATATTTAGAATCTTGACAAAAAATTCTAAAAGACTCTAATTTACTTCATCCTCTTATTTAAAATGGTTTAATGACAATATGTATCCGAATCTGAAAGTTTTTTTCAAAATGCAGAGTTTAGTGTCCAATCAGGCAAAAAAGTGTAACCCACTATTGTTTTCTTTTTTAATTAAACACATGGTTCTTTTAAATTTTCTTTTTTTGATCGATAATAGGTTATTTTATTAATCTATAAAATTTTATACATTAAGCATATTAAAGAAACTAACTTCCTACCCATCCTCTATCCTTTACATAGGATATCACATCAAAGTCTCCTCCATTCACCCTTACTACAAGCAAATACCCTAATATGGACTAATAATTTTTTATTACATTTCCCTTTTAGAGTCTATCAATTCTTTCCAATCATTATAGGACCAATTGGAAAATTCTATAAATAATAGGCTCACCAAAATATATTCTTATGTCTTCCATCATTTTATTCATCCAAACTACTTGATTATAGTTCATAGTAGCTCAGTAACATACTCAACTTTAGTAGTAGATTGAGATATACAAATTTGTTTCTTAGTGGACCAAGAGACTAAGTTCTTTCCCAAGAAGAATGCTCTACCTATATTACTTGTTTTTTCATCCACATTACCTGCCCAATCCACATAAATATAAACACACAATGTCATGAGATCATCATCCTTAAGATACTATAGTCCATTATCCCTTTCAAGTATCTAAAAATACTCTTAACATCAACATGTGATTCCTTCAGTTCTTCTTGAAATCTCACAAAAATGAAAATAACATTCATTATGTCTAGTATAGTCTGAGTCAAGTATAGAAACCCACAGATCATTGATCTGTGCCTTTTTTGTTTAGCAAGATGGGAATCATCATTATTTGTTAATTTACAACCAATAACCTTTGGGGTTTCAATGGGTTTAGAATCATCCATTCCAAATATATTAAATAAATCTTTCACATACTTAGATTGTGATATGAAAATTCCTCTTTATAATTGAGTAATTTGAAGACAGAAATAATTTCATCTCACCTATCATTGACATCTCTAATTCATTTTTCATCTCATTTATAAAAAAAATTCTCAAATTTTCATTCACACCAAAAATGATATCATCCACATGTTGGAGCACACACATTACTAAGAGGGGTTGAATCAATAATCACACACATAATAAAACTATCTTTTAATAAACTTGAGAAAAGTTAAATCAAATAATGTAGATAAAAATAAGCACACATCATACACAAAATATTGACACAAGTATTGTCTTGGGTGAAAACCCTCTCAGGTGAATAAAACCACTTGAAATTAGCCTCACTAGCTTCATCCTTTAAACTAATTTATACATCTCACGAATGTTGTCTTACTGACAATTTTAATGCCTCACTAGACTTGTGCCTTATTGGTATTTTATACCTTACTGGCCTTATTATAATCTACCTTAATGGATTTTAAAATATTTTACAACTTCTTACATACACATATTAAAAAATTTATTGTCATTTATCCCTTACAATTCTATACTACACATCATTGAGCACAATACATGTCTTTCTATTGAACATTGCATAGACTATAGATTCTATGTCAATCAGACTTTTTTGTCTAAACTATTTGTGCAAAAATATTGTCAAAATATAATCAATAATAGCCTCAATAAATTCTCTATCTATACACCAAAACCAATCTACTTTTGATATATAAATAAGTGTCCTGTGATTGAAAGAACTGAAGTCAAACTGTTGATAAACCAATACAAAAACTAATTTCAAAATTGTAACATAATGTGCCTTGATATGGACATCGACAAACATGTATATTAAATGATCAATATGTTAGGAATGGGAACACTAAGAGGGGGGGTGGGGGGGGGGGGGCATGAATCAGTGTTCATTGTATATTTATCTTTTTGCTTTGATCTTTAAACTAAACTTAAATGCTTAAGTACTGAAATGAACATCCACATAAATATGAAACATGAAATAAACACATAACAACAATATGGTTATGGGGAAACCCAAATAGGTAAAAACCCCGGTGGGAATTGACACCCACTAATATTTTGTACTAGTGTTTAGTGATCCTTGTTAGAAGACCATTAACCCTATTACGAGTTTCTTTAAAATGTATTAAGTATAGTAGACCTTGTCAAGGTTAGACCCTATTAGGGGAGTGGACACACTATCCTAGAGCTCACTGCTCAAGTGGTGAAGGCTACAACCTTCTAATCTCAGATACACACTATATCTGATGGGTGAACTATCACTATGACACTGCTTGTCAGAGCAATTCCTTTGATTTGTTGATGCTTTGACCTATTCCAAAGCTCTAATACATCTTATAGACTCTTCAAACACTTTTTCACTTCTTATTATAACTCTATATCAACTTCTTACTAATTACAATGGGCGCATCTTATATTTATATCCACATACAAAACAAACAACTAGGTCGTCCCTTAGACCTACTACATACAATGCTTCCAATTGAATTGGCTCAAGCATGCTTACAAAAAAATACAATTACATGTCAGAAACCTAATTACAATAGGGGTGTAGCCTTTACATCATTAGATTATAACTGCAACTCAAAATTCTAACAGTTGGCTTCTTATTATGTTCTTCACTGGCACGTACTGTCTGTGCAACTTCAACTTCTTGTATCTTTCTCATACTTTCATATCTGATCATGCATGCATAGACTAAGAATGAATATAGTCAAACCAACTTAACTTATAGGGTTCACATCATAACTCAATCGTATGCATGTGTGCTGATGCTCTGAGCTACAAGAACTCTGTACACTGTCCAATCTTCAACACTTAATTGATTTTAGATCTTCTCATCAAGTGTGCTGCCTCTAGACTACTATATGACTTTGTTGCCATAATGACAACACTATATTAAGTCATATATATCAGTATAGCCAAATTTCCAAGAATCTCCCCCTTTTTCATTGATGGCAACAAAGGAATATGGCTAAGTTGTTAACTGTCCTTAATACAAAAAACTTTTTGTCTTCTATACATATACTTATATCTCCCTATTCATATTATGATCCAGATTCTATATACAACTCCCCCTTTGACATTAATGATAAAGGTGTTTCAAAAACTGTATCTACATATACTCACTGAGGGAAAACATTCGGATATGCTATCTTTAGGTTTTGGATGTCCTTCTTCCAAAATGTGATCACAGAGTTTACTATCTGGAGATGGGCGCATAGTGCATATTGTAGCTTCTCCATCTTCTCCAAGTTAGTGCTAGGACCATGATCATATGTTACTATTGTGGCATCTATGTCCTTGATGTTATGATTGAGTATATCTAATGAGGGTGCAAGAGCATTCCTGAGCTGTGTTTTCCTTTCTCTGGTCTTTGACATTTCTTTTTTAGCCTTCTCAATCTTATCTATTTTTCCTTGGTATACATTGTTATCTCTATTGAACCTTCTAAGGTTGTCATTAGTACCAAAGGTATGTATAGATATCGGTCGGTCACTTACATAGAGTAATTGGTAACATAAAGCAGAACAGTCTAGTCGGTAAAGCCTATACACCGAGTAGTAGACAATTTACTGAGTACCGGCAGACACCGACACCAATAGACAGTAAACACTGAGCATCACAGTATACACCGATCAGTTTACATAGTGTTTATCGAGGAACACAAGAAATGGCATAGTAATCAGGAATGACACATTCTTCTATGCAAATGGTTGCAATGGTTTGTAAAACATTTTACCAAGATCGAGGAACATTTAATGTAATGATATTCATTAAATACAATGTATATCTTTTGTAATAGATGATCTAGGTTATTATTATACATCGTAGATCTTAGGGTTATGATTATAGTATGTAACCTAATTATGTTAAAGTAGAAAAAATAGAACACTATATATTTATGTGTTCACATCATTTTTGAAGTGAGCTGATAAATATGAATCATGAAGCATTTTGCCTATCTTCAAGTCTATCAGTTTACAGAACATAACCGAGCATAGTAGAATTTAGTTTGAATAGAATTAGCAGAGGCTACTGAGTAGATTCAGAGTAGAGATTCATCACAAGCAAGGTGATAATTTTATCAGAGCTTATAGATCTATAACACACAATTGAGTGTCAAACAAGCAGATAATTCCTATTGCTTTCTGACAATTGTAATAGAGTTTTTGGATAAAATCTCTTCATAGAGTAGACTTAACAGTCTTATGTAAATCTCTTAACCGAGTGCACACTTCATTAGTGTTTCTAAAAACCTATAACTAGGTAGATCTAGCTGATCTAACATGTCACTCCTAATAAGGTGAGATCACTAGAAGTGATCAAAACTTGCAGCCCTAACAAGAAAACCTTTTCTATCTACAGTAGTGAAGAATTTGTGGGTGTCATCCCCACCGCAATTTTTACCTTCTAACAAGGGTTTCTGTGTTACCAAAATACTTGTGTCATGTGATTGTGTTATGGATTTCATGTTTTTTACTTACTTATGTTAAGTGGATAAATGATTCATGCAATTATGTTCAAGTTATATTGGTCGGTTATCACTGTTTATAGTTTTAGATCTGAAAGGTTTTACAAGTAAAGTTTTGAAGGCACTGATTCACCCCTCCCCTCTCAGTACCTATCTCTCCTAATTCCAACATACATTATTACACATGTTTACATATGTGGATGTGTCTTTTACTGAACTCTTGACTTTCTCATTCATAGCTTCTGCCTCTTTTATTTTCTGGAAATGGGAATCAGTAAGCTTATCCTAATCCATGCATTCTGCAATGACTCTTCTTCCTTGATCTAAAAATTCTTTTAAGGATGCTTGACCAGTCTTAAGTGAGGTTAGATCAAGTGCAAAGTTTCTCATTAATTCACTCAACCTCTTCTTTAGATACTTTTCTTCTACAACTAGGGATGCATATTTTTCAAGGCTCGAGAAGTTACTTTTGAAGTGTGAGATGTCTGTACTCACATCATCAACAAAGTGTATCTTTGAGACTTTCTTTTCCTCTGGCAACAAATTGTTTAGAATGTTTACTAATTCTACCAGGAGGGAATTCCTCATCACTTGTTTTTCTTTTTCCTTTTCCATGGCTAGGACACTAAATTTTATTAGATCTTCTTCTCTCCATGAGTCCAAACTGGATGTGCTAGGTGTCAAACTTGAAAAAAATGATGCTAAGGGAGTGATTGGAGTGCTATCCATCACTTCTTGTTTTACCTTGACTAGTTCAACTGATGGTTCATTACTCTATTCTTCTTTTTCTATTTCTTTTTATTGTTCTTTCTTATCTTCCTCTTTCTCATCATCAATCAATACTTCTTGATGAGTGGGAGGTGTGTTGCTACATAAGATTTTATCTTCTTGTGTGCTACAAAATCTTCTTCAAACTTATCCAACTCAATGTTAGTGGCTACCATGGCTATCTCCACATTATCAATGATAATTGTGTTTTCTTTTTGTGACTCTGTAGTGTGTGCAGACTTATCTGCCTCTGATTGTGCTTCCACTACCGATGTTGAATCCTAAGGACATGTTACTAATGCATTAGTGGGCTCTACCACCTTGACTTCCTTTATGGATACTTGTGCTTTGGGCATAGTAGGTGGATACATGTGTCTGTTCATAAAGACCTTCTCAAAGGTTTTCTCTATTTCTTTGGCAACTAATTCATATTTTTTATCCATTATATTCAATGTTCTTATCTTGGTCCTGAGGTGAGGCATCACTAGATCTAACAGTAACTTCTTCTCTTCTAGCTCACATATAGGAAGAGTTTCATCTAATATCTTCTCTCTTATCCGTAGATCTTCTTCAATTGCCTGTCTCTTTAGGAATTCTAGAATGTTCCATACCTTATCAGGGATCATAGTCTTAAGTTCCAAGATTGTCTTCTTGAACTTCAGCATGTGTTTGATTATCATACTATGTATCTCAGATTTGTCTATTTCACTATATTTTTCATAAAAATTCCCTACTTGACCAATTCTTCCCTCATCAATTATTCTTGCACTTAGCACACTGAGACTAGGTTTGAAACTTACATTAGGAGGTGCTTGTGAGTTCCTTCTATTTCTTGTGACTCTTGAGCATGGATGACTAGTGCTGATCTCTTTCTTCCTCTTTGGTAATGCCTTATACTCTGAAGGAGTAGTAGGGTCAATGGTTTCCTTGGGCATAGAGGGAGTATCATTAGTTTTATCCTTTTGTACATTAGATTTCTCTATCTTTACCTTCTTCAACCTGGGATCATGTGATTCTTCCTTTGCTGCATTTGTGGTTTCTAATTCAAAAGCAATCTTTTACTCTTTTTCTTTGTCTAGATCTACTTGAGATACTCCATGTATTCTCAAGATCTTTGATGTGACTTTGGCAACCTTTCTTTTTGTTTCTATGTTGTTTAGTTTATCATCAATCTCTCTTGTCTTTTCCTCACAAGTTCCCCATCTTGGCTCATTAGGGTCAGTAGGAGCTGAAAGAAATACTCGAGCATATGCTTCTAAAACTTGTTCCTCTACTTCATATCCAAGAGGATTAATCCACTTTGTTCTAGGTACAACTACCTCCATGCATGTTGTATCTGTTTCAACCATAAAAAAAATACTATCCTCGTATTTCTCAACAATGTTCTCTAGAATTTTGTACCTCATTTGCGTCTTGGCCCTAAAGGTCTTCAATTCCAATGTAATGTAATCTCTCAATGTACTCTCAGTGGATGCCTTATAAGATATTTGTGGCATGGTTGGAATGGACTTGTCCAAATGTGAATCTGATACTTTCCCAACTATATGAAGGTACATGTAAATGATCAAAGACCCAAACCTGAATATCTTGGTCTTATCATGATTGATTGCCTTGATGTTATCAATCAATTGTGTGTGCAAGATCTCACATAGATTGAACTCTCCATCTTCCTTCACAAGTCTAATGGCTACTATAATTGTGGCCACAGACACACTATTCACCCTGCTGGTGTGTTGAAACCTGTATCCAAGTATCATGGACATCAATTTGATGTCAGCTTGCTCAATAGGCTCAATTGTCATCTCATGCCTATCACTCCTTGACTTACATGTTTGATCAACAATTTTTTTGACATCCTTACCTGTAGGAAGGATCGTGCCAAACTTAGATAGGCCTATCATCTCATATATTTGGTCACTAGTGATTCTTACTGGCACATCACCTATCCAAAATAGGTCATCATGAATTCTTCTCAAAAGTATTTTAATCCATTATGTCTCATAGAACTCATATGTCGTAGCATACTCCACTATAGGGTGATCATTCCACTTTTCATATTCATCCAAGAACATTTTGTTTGGTTTTAGCATGGTTTCCATGTGCGTCCTTAGTCTGTCCAATCCTACTGGTTCCTTTTTGCAGTAACTGTATGTCCTAATGTCTCCGAGATGCATAATGCCCATAGGCATGCAGGAGAATACTCCCTCTAAGTCATCTAGGGTAGACTTAAATGGATGCTTCTTAAATACATATATTTTCCTTTTTGCAACATCAAATACTATGGGAGTGGCCATGACTTACTTGATTTATCACTTTCCAAATTTTCTATGAGATAATCTGAAGACTTCTAAATCGGTGCAATGAACTAGGGTTTTTGCAACCGATCAAATGAACTGCTAATCACTAATAGATCAATCTACAAGTCTTCACAATAAATTCTAAATCTTTTTCTACTCTTCAATTGCTCTGAGTTCGAATGCAATGAGTAATCAAAAAGCTTTCTTTATACTTAAAGTGAAAATTCTACCATTAATGCTTTCCGTGTAAACTAGGTTGTCACTTAGAAATTTCTATCCTCCATTCTGCAAAGAATCAGATAGTGCGCTCTTACATGAAGGTTTCTCTAGTCTCCAAAAGATTAAGTCCAAAGGCACATACTCTAAGAGTGAGTATACCAGCCACACAGGGGTCTAGAGCTAAATTAGCTCCACCTATGACCCTCAGGGCCATTCATCCAGATGTAGAGGGTGCATCCATTGTGGATGCATCCAATACATATTCATCAACCTTGTCCTTCTTTTTTTTTTACCAAATCAAGCTCCCATCCTCTGAAGCTTTCACAAAATTGACTTCTCCTTCAGGATCCAAAATTGGTTCTTCGAGCTTTTTAGGGCTTTCTTGACCATGTGTCCTTGATCTATAGAACTTTGAGATATGTCCAACCTTGTTACAGGAGTGAAAAATGATTGGAGGCCTTATATTCCTTGATGCATTGACATGGGTCACCATCTTACATTTTTTACCTGAGTGACCATTATAGTTACATATCTGACATGTAACATTCTAAAAGCTTCTTACATTTGATTGATTTTGATTTGTTTGATTATGAGTCCTATTCTTTTGGCTTGTCTTGCAATTCATAGCTCTATGACCAAATTTATTGCATGAATAACAGTAACCATTGAAAGGCCTTTCCTCTGTATAGTTCCTTACTATGTGTCCATACTTGTTACATGCATAACAAGTGTGGTCTACAGGCTTGTGCTCATTCTTAGGTGGTTCAATGTGATCCTTGGTATGATTTCCAGTCTCTTTAGCATATGAGGTTCCTTCTGGTGCTTTCATTCTTGCTCACATGTTATCAATCTAATTATGTGCTTCATCGTTTCCAATGTAGCTAGTATCTCCTTTGGCTCTTCTTGCATATAACTGAGATTCTATTAAATTAGAACTAGTGTGTAATTTATCAATGTGATTCTTAGCCTCTTTCAATTCAGATTCCAACCTTTCCTTATTGTTTCTTAGTTCTAAGATTTCCATGTTTTCTTGCCTCAATTCTTCATTTAGTTGAAGATTCTCTTTGATCTGTTCATCATAAACTTATTGATTGTTAGTCAAATTATCATCAAACTCTTCAAGTTGTTCTTTTAAGGATTTATTTTCTTCATTCAGCTTCTTGACCATTGTCCCTAGATCACTAGTAGAGCATTCTTTCAAATCTTTCCTTAGCCTTTTAATGACTAATTGAGCATCACTAAGTTTTTCCCTTAGTTCTTCAGTTTCTCTTTTAGACTTGTCCAGGTCTTCAAGAGAAGCTTCCAAATTTCTTTTCAGATGTTTCATTTCTGCTTTGTCCATGATCTTTTCAAGTGGTTAAAATTATTTTCTAAGGACCACAACTTTGATGCCAATTGTTAGGAATGGGAACACTGAGAGGGCAGGGGGGGGGGGGGGTGAATTGGTGTTCACTGTATATTTATCTTTTTTCTTTGATCTTTAAACTAAACTTAAATGCTTAAGTACTGAAATGAACATCTACATAAATATGAAACATGAAATCAACACATAACAACAATATGGTTACAGGGAAACCCAAATAGGTAAAAACCCCAGTGGGAATTGAAACCCACTAATATTCTGTACTAGTGTTTAGCGATCCTTGTTAGAAGATCCTTAACCCTGTTAGGAGTTGCTTTACAATGTATTAAGTATAGTAGACCTTGTCAAGGGTCAGACCTTGTTAGGAGTCTTTTACAATATTCATTGTTAGGGGAGTGGATGCAATGTCCTAGAGCTCACTGCTCAAGTGGTGAAGGCTACAACCTTCTAATCTCAGATACACACTATATCTGTTGGGTGAACTATCACTATGACACTGCTTGTCAAATCAGTTTCTTTGATGTGTTGATGCTTTGACCTCTTGCAAAGATCTAATATATCTTATAGAATCTTCACACACTTTTTCACTTCTTATTATAACTCTATATCAACTTCTTACTAATTATAATGGGTGCATCTTATACTTATATGCGCATACAAAACAAACAACTAGGTCATCCCTTAGACCTACTACATACAACGCTTCCAATTGAATTGGATCAAGCATGCTTAAAAATAAATACAATTACATGTCATAAAACTAATTACAATAGGCACATAGCCTTTAAATCATTAGATTATAACCGCAACTCAAAATGCTAATAGTCGGTTGCTTATTTTGTTCTTCACTGGCACACACTGACTGTGCAACTTCAACTGCTTGTATCTTTCTCATACTTGCATATCTGATCATGCACTCATAGACTAAGCATGAATATAATCAAACCAACTTAACCTCTAGGGCACACATCATAACTTGATCATACGCATGTGCACTAATTCTCTGACCTGGAGGAACTCTGTACACTGTCCAGTCTTCAACACTTAACCAATTTCAGATCTTCTCATCAAATGCGCTGAGTCCAAACTGCTATATGAATTTTTTTCCATAATGAAAACACTATATTAAGTCATATACATCAGTATAGAAAACTTTCCAACAATATATTCATCAAAATAATGAGAAATAAACTAAATCATAGTATCATTTTCATATTCACAATTTGCTTCTCTAAAATCCCAAACTGAATATCAATGTAATGTAAAATTGAGTCATGCATTCAACATTGATATTAGCATGATGTAATGCATTCTATCAAAATAAAATCATCAAGTAAGTTCCTTAACATTGTTGTTCCATAAAATAAATATGATATGGTTGTCATAATTATCTTAAAAAATAACTTATTCCATAAACAAAACTGAAGAAATGTAAATTGTCATGATCTTCTCATATGAGTGCATCTGTGTATGCTTATGACAAACATATAATAAAAATGTAATGTAACAATAATAATAATATAATGCACATTAAACATGATAAACCTTACCAAGGGTGTAATCCAACATTGACTGTTTATGGGTAAACTGAGCCACATATATGTGTTATGAACTACAACTAATTGAATATTTGATGAACTGAAGGAATAATGATTAGAGATAACCAAGCTATTTAAATGATATGTAAGATGATTAAATCAGTCAATATGTTGTCATTGATGTCAACTAGTTTTGACAGTACTTATCATGTTAGTTACAAACATTTGAACATCTATTGAAGGAATAAAAGATGAAGAACTGAGATATCTACATGAGGAAAAGATGGATATGACAGATAAGGATAAGGTAAACATTGGGTAACTTATTGACAAGCCTATGGCTTTATATTGTTGACTTGAGCCTGTTATATTAATCTATTATGAAGAAGAGATTTGAAATTGAACAAGTCAATGTGGTTAGTAATTGAATATTTTTGTATACACTGAGTTAGTACAATGTATATCAAGTGACAATATTAATCGAGCTAGTTAGCTAGTTATCATTAATGCATTTCTATATTGACCGAGTATGGATGAAAACATTAAATTCTAAGAATAGATGACTACATTTGATGAGCTAGAATTTTTTATGATTTAGAGGTTAAGAATAAAGTTTGTTATGAGATCCATGACTGACAAAATTTAGAGAAGATCTAAATGATGAGCTTGAAATGTTATTAAGGTTGATATGAAAAATATTTACTTGTCTACATAAGACTACATATATTTTGCATGAAGACTATATTCATGTATGCCTAATCAAGCTAGTTATTGAAAGAACCGAGCTGCAGACATTACCAAGCGTTAGAGAACTATTTACTGAGTGAAAGTAAGTTGATAAATATTGAGGAAGTGAATTTGATTAATGATCAGAGGATTTGTATGGGCTTAACATAGATCTAAATATTTTCAATTGAGTTGTATTTGAATCATATGAGTATAGTATAATTTTAACCATTGATTTAGAAAATCTCTTAACCGAGTGGACTTAATAGTCTTATGTTCTATCCTATGACATTCATTGAATGTAAAGTATTATCTTATTGAACCCATTCTTAATACTGGTCAAAAGTTAACTGTTAGTGATAAATCCTCTAACCAAGTCACACATAACAGTGTGCATTGTAACCTTTAACAGGGTTTTCTCTTCACCGAGCTCAATTTAGAAGAGTGAACTATTTTGGGTTACCGGTCCTAGGTGGTTTTTTCCTTAGTAGGGTTTCCACATTAAATCATTGTGTTATGTTTTATTTATTTCTCTATCATACTTTACATACTGCATAGTTGATTTAGTCAGTAATCACAATTGGATAATTACTGGTAATCGGTATACTGAACAGACAGATTGTTATATTATGTTACCAAGCTACATAATTTGGTGAAATTGTTTTATAAAGTACATCTTTGTATTTGGGAATGTAGGATAATTGATCTAACTGATTCATGCCCCCTCTTAGTTATTCTAAAAATTGGTATTAGAGCATATTGGTTGCTTGGATGGAATTTTTAAGGACTTGAGCAGAAAGATTACAAGATGTATAAGAGGGATGTGCCGAAGCTGAACAAAGACAACTTTACTACATGAAAAAGTTGGATGAGACTTCACATATCTAGAGTCAAAGATTCTTCCTTACATTTACTTGACCATGGCTACTTACAAATGATGGTTGGACCTTTGACTCTTGATCAATTGAGAGACCGACATGAACACAATATTACTATGATAGAGATTGTTGCTAGTCTATCTGGTGCTGAATTTGAGGATGTCGAGGATTGCACTACAGTGAAGCAAATGTGGGATAAACTTTCCCTATTTTATGGTGGTGATGTGAATGTGATGAGAGCTAGAGCTGAAAGCTTGAGAGGTAGATTTGATGACATGAAGATGAAGGAAGGAGAGAATATACACAATACATAAACTGAATTAAAGATGTAGTCAATGCTATCTGAGGAGCTGGAGGTATCATTTATGAAGATACAATGGTAAGTAAGATACTAAGAACCTCGTTTCCTGTCTATGAAATCAAAATATTTGCTATTCATGAAATGAGGTCTACACCTAATAGCACTCTTACTCTTAATAGTCTCATTGGAAAGTTAACAAATTTTAAGCTGAATAATTTTGACAATAGTGTTGTACCGAGTGTTGAGTCTTATTTTATGTCATCTCTTAAGATTGGTAAATCTAGTAGTAATCATAATATAAGGAATGAAAGTGATAGTAACACTGATGATGAGCTTGATGATCTTGAAGCACTTATGGCCTGGAGACTGTAGAAAGGTAAAGGTAGATATAAGGGAAAGTTACCTTTATCTTATTTTAATTGTAAAGAGGTTGGCCATATTGCTGCTAGATGTCCTAATAGAAAAGAGGAAGATAAAGATAATGACTGATCTAGTGATGGAAAGTATGGCATAAGGAATAATAGATGAAATCAACACTACAATAGAGACAATCAAGATTACAAAGATAAAGGTAAAAAGGCTTGTTACCTTGTTGGAGAATATGACACCGACACCAACACTAATGATGATATTGAGGTAGTTTTTTTTGCAATGAAAAATGATTCATAAGAGGAGGAAAGGTATGTAGAAACAACACTTATTTCTAAAGTTAATAAGAATGATACTTGGATCATTGATATTGGCTATACACATCACATAAATGGTGATGAAGATAAGTTTGAGCATCTTGAGAATTATAATGGAGGATCAGTGAAAATAGGAAATGACATACCTTGCCTGGTAAAAGGAAAAGGATCTATTTTATTGAATGATAGAACTAGATGTGATAATGCATACTGGGTGAAAGGACTTAATTACAATTTGTTGAGTGTAGAAAAGATGAACAACCTAGGTCACCAAGTTGCATTTGAAAGAAAGATGGTGAAAATCTATGATGAAAATGGAAAGCTAATCGGAATGGGAGGACAATCAAAAGGTAATTTATTTTATCTGGACAATGCTGAAACTTCTTGTTTGGGTGAAAAATGAAGATGCATGGTTATGGCATAAGAGGTTAAGTCATGTAAATTTTGATAACATTATTAAGATTAGTAGAAAGAGAAAAGTTAGAGGATTTCCTAGTCTAACCAAACCTAATCATGTTATGTTCCATCAATGTCAGAAAGGAAAGATGACCAAATCTAGTTTTAAAAGTAAGGACTATTCATATAAAGGAATTTTGAAGTTGGTTCACACCGACTTATGTGGTCTTATGAGAACTCAAAGATAATATGGTAATAGATACTTTATTTTTTTTGTTGATGACTATACCAGATTTATGACAGTTATGTTCTTGAAAGAAAAATATGAGGCATTCAAACTGTTTAAATGGTATAAGGCTAAAGTTGAAAAAGAAAATGGAAAAGAATTGAAATGCCTAAGGTTTGATAGAGGAGGTGAGTCTATTTTTGATGAATTCACTAACTTTTGTAATGAGAATGGAATCAAAAGGTAGGTTTCTGCACCTAGAACACCACAATAGAATGGAATTGCTGAAAGGAGAAACCGATCTATTATTGATTGAGCTAGAACATTGATGATTGAGAAAAATGTTGCACAAATGTACTAGAGAGAGGTAGTTAGTACAACAATATATGTCTTGAACTGAGTTCAACTAAAGAAAGACACAAAAATGAGTTATGGTTTGGATACACACTAAGTGTAAGTTATTTCAAAATTTTTGGTAGTAAGTGTTTATTCTGAAAGATGATAGGAATGGTAAATTTGACTCTAAAGGTGATGAAGGAATATTCTTAGGATATTCTACTAAGAGTAAAGCTTATAAATGTTTGAAAAGGTTACTAATAAGATGATAGAAAGTGCTAATGTTAGTGTTGATGAGTTTGCTGAAAATAATGATGAAGAAAGCATGAAGGAACCATAAGGGTAGGTTTACTTATGTTGAAGATCTAGATTATCGACCAAAGCCACAAGCTGAGTCCACCAAGCATCAGGAAAATGCTACCAAGAATCAACACATGCAAACTGAGAATTGGGAAGAAGCTACCGAGCATGACAATGATCCTGAACCGAATGATGAGCAAAGAAGAGATCAAGTGCTAGAAATATTTGTTAGAAGACACCATCTAGAGAATCAAATAATTGGATATAAGAAAGTTGGCATGCTGACCCAAAGTAAGTTAAGACATAACACATACTTATTTTGTGAGTTTGAACCTAAGAATGTTAGGGATGCACTTGAAAATGAGGAATGGATCAATGCTATGAATGAGGAAATTGAAAAAATTTAAAAAGACATGGACATTAGTGCCTAGACTGAAGGATAAAAATGTTATTGGGACTAAGTGGATTTTCAGGAATAAGTTGAATAAAAATGGAGAGGTCACTAGGAATAAGGCAAGACTTGTTTTCAAGGGATATGCACGAGAAGAAGGTATTGATTTTGGTGAAACCTTTGCACCTGTTGCTAGA
Organism: Chamaecyparis obtusa; assembly: GCA_027943335.1. Lineage (NCBI taxonomy): Eukaryota > Viridiplantae > Streptophyta > Pinopsida > Cupressales > Cupressaceae > Chamaecyparis > Chamaecyparis obtusa. The sequence continues at coordinate 393,663 of BSBK01002784.1, forward strand.
CTTGAAGGAGTTCATGTATTACTTGCATATGCTACACATAATGGGTTTAAAGTATATCAAATGGATGTGAAATCACCTTTTCTGAATGGAATTCTTGACGAAGAGGTCTACATAGAACAACCAGAAGGGTTTGTTGATCATAATCAGAAAGACATGGTATGTAGACTGAACAAAGCCTTGTATGGATTGAAGCAAGCACCGAGGGGATGGTATGAAAGACTAAATACTTATCTTATAAGTATTGATTTTGTATGTGTTAGAAAGTAAAGATCCCCAAGATAACTGAGAGGGGGGGGGGGGTGAATCAGTTATCTGATAATTTAACCATTCAACTACTTTAAACAATATAATCAATGTACTAATCAACCATAGAAAGATAACCATACACAATTGCACAATAACACAAGATATGTTGACTAGGGAACCTCTTGAAAAGAGTAAACCCTGGTGGGAATGATGCCCACAATATGATGCACTAATATGAAAGTTCCTTGTTAGAGGATGGACCCTGTTAGGAGTCATATGAAATACATTTAGTACATATAAATCCCTATTAGGAGATTTTGAATCCCTATAAAAAGATTCTAACTCAGTTAAGAGTTTATGGAAGACAGAAGGACCCACTGCCCAAACAGCTTCAAGGCAAGATCTCTGAACCCACTATCCAAAAGATCTTAGAATTATTCAATAGAATAATATGAAATATATTACCTCCTTCACACTGTGCCAAAACTGCACTCTCTACTACACAAGATCACAATTCCAGATCTTTGTACTCATAAGTCTTCCTTCATCACTGAATTAGCTCTTTTCTTCACTTCATGCATATATTCACATCTCAACCTTCAGAGTTCATATTAAAACAAGGAAAACATTCCTTCATATATACCAAACTCAAATAATTACAAATGAGTCGATCCTCAATTACAAAATAATAAATTCTACACGCTACACACAAAATTTCACATAACTCTCATGAATGAATGAATTTCTTTTTGCGCTGTTAACCATAGGTTAATAGAAAACCAAAGAACATACCATCAACTATGCAAAAGCCAATCTACAATACAACATGTGTGCAAAACAAAATAGTACCTTCTTTCCTACTAATATCCAGAATATCACTGTGTTGACATCAATGACAATCCAAGTCATGAATGCAACAACAACTGCTATAGAATGACTGCCAAAATACTTTGCATTCATTCCTAACAATCTCCCCCTTTGGCATTGATGGAAACATAGATGAAAAACATCCAATGTTCCAAAAATCCAATACTGCAACATCACTACAAAATATCAAGTTAAATCTTTCTTCATTTTCCTATTCAGCTCTCTCATACAATCCTCAACGTTTTTCATGTATATGTCTCCCCCATTGACATCAATGACATAAATTCCATCACTAAGTCAACAACAACTTAATGTCAAAAGACACTTTTCATAAAAATACAATAACAAGAGTGCTCATGACTCAGCTCATAAACTCCCCCATAGAGGAAGTTCCAACATCCAATCCAGACGAAAGATAGGGCTCATATACCACTGGACGGATGCAATCATCTGCATCAATTTTCAAAAATAGGTTGGGGCATAACCCAAAGCATACCTCTCAGATACACAAATGTATTCTTAGGTAAAGGCTTTGTAAATATATCTGCTATCTGCTCCTTTGTACTTATGTACTCCAATCTTACTTCTTTTTCTGCAACTTTCGCTCTTACAACATGATACTTGATCTCAATATGTTTAGTCTTAGAATGTAAAATAGGATTTTTTAACATACTCACTGTACTGGTGTTATCACAATGTATAAAAATAGGCTCATCAAACTTTATTCCAATATCCTTCAACATCTACTTCATCCAAATAATTTGATTACAATTATTTGCTACTGCAACATATTCTGCTTCTGTCATACTTTGTGAAGTACAATTCTGCTTCTTACTTAACCAAGAGACTAATTTTCTTCCAAGAAAAAAGGCTCCACCACTGGTTCTTTTCTTGTCATCAACATTACCTCCCCAATCTGCATCAGTATAGGCACATAAAGTAAAATCATCAAAATTCTCATACCATAATCCATCGTTCCTTTCAGATATCTCAGTATCCTCTTTACTGGTGCATAATGTGATTCTCTAGGTTCTACTTGAAATCTTGCTACAATCCCAACTGAATGTGCTATATCAGGTCTTGTATGTGTCAAGTACTACAATCCTCCAATCATAGATATGTACTTTTTCTGCTCAACTGCTGGTGTCTCATCTTTGCTAGATAACTTATGTCCAGTTACCATAGGTGTTCCAATAGGTTTAGAATCTTCCATTCCAAATCTTTTCAATAAGTCATTCAAATACTTAGTCTGACTTACAAATATACTTCCTTGCTTTGTGTTATTTGTAATCCCAAAAAATATTTCATTTCTCCAATCATGCTCATCTCAAATTCAGTCTTCATTTCATCTGCAAATTTGTCACTAGCTTCATCTTCTCCTCCAAAGATAATATCATCAACAAATATAACTATAACCAACAAACCATTCTCAATTTTTTTTGTGTATAAGTTACTATCTTCTGTTCCTTTTATAAATCCCAATTTCAATAAATACTTATCCAATCTTGCATACCAGGTTCTAGGTGCTTGTTTTAATCCATATAAAGCTTTCTTTAACTTACATACCATATCTCCTTCTTGTGTCAAAGGAAAACCTTTAGGCTGCTCAATGTAGACTTCTTCTTCCAATTCACCATTCAAAAATGTTGACTTCACATCCATCTGATACACTTTGAATTTCTTGTAAGCTGCATATGCTAGAAACATTCTCACTGCTTCAAGTCTAGCCACAGGTGCAAAAGTTTCTTCATAGTCAATTCCTTCTTGTTGTGAATATCCTTTACATACCAATCTTTCTTTGTTTCTTATCACTTCTCCTTGTTCATTCATCTTGTTTCTGAATACCCACTTTGTTCCAATCACATTCTTCTCTTCAGGTCTAGGGACCAATTCCCATGTCTTGTTTTTTTCAATCTGCTCCATTTCTTCTTTCATAGCATTAATCCAATGTTCATCTTCACAAGCTTCATTAGTAGTCTTAGGTTCAATTTGAGAAATCAAACATAAATGTACCTTATTTCGAGTAAAAAATCCTCTATCTAAACTTCCAATAACTTGCTCAATGGGGTGATGTCTCGAAGTATACCTGTTAGGTGTCATAGTTACTGATCTTGTTCCAACTATAGATTCTTCTCTGCTTTCTTCTCTATTTTCTTCTTTGTTTTCTTCAGTATGACTTTCATTCAGCAAATCACTATTAGTTTCAAAAAATAATTCTACATTTTCAATGTTAGGCTGAGGTTGTGTTTCTCCATCAGATTCATAATCAAGCATTCTTTCCTGAATTTTAAACTTCTCATCAACTTTTACATTTGCACTCTCAACAATAGTCTTAGTTCTTTTGTTATAACATCTATATGCTTTTCTTTTTAAAGAATATCCAAGAAATATTCCTTCATCACTTCTAGGATCAAACTTTCCTATATCATCATCTCTCTTTATATAACATTTACTTCCAAAAATTCTAAAATACTTAACTGAGGGTGTATGTCCAAACCATAATTCATAAGGTGTCTTGTTTGTATCTGCTCTAATTTGTACTCTCTTCATAGTGTATACTACTGTGTTCACTGCTTCTCTCCAGAAATTCTTAGCCAAATCATTTTCAAACAACATAGCTCTTGTTGCTTTAGTTATTGACCTGTTTCTTCTTTCTGCAATACCATTTTGTTCTGGTGTTCTAGGGGCTGAAATTTGTCTCTTAATACCATTCATTTCACAAAAGATGTTAAACTCTCTAGATGTAAATTCACCACCTCTATCAAATCTTAGACACTTAATCTTCATTCTAGATTCATTCTCAATTTTTCTTTTCATGATCTTAAATTTATCAAATGCTTCAGATTTTTCTTTCAAAAATGCAATCCACATCATCCTTGTAAAATCATCAACAAGAATCATAAAATACCTTTCTCCATAGAATCCTCTAGTCCTAGTAGGACCACTCAAGTTTGTATGAACAATCTCCAGCTTCTCTGTCGATGTGAACTTCTTGTTGGGAAATGAACTCCTTTTCTGCTTTGTCATCATACATTCTTTGCAAATCATGTTAGTAGGTTTCAAAATTCTAGGTAAATCTCTTACTGCAAGTGTAGTGCTCACCTTGACAATATTATCAAAGTTTATATGACAAAACCTTTTATGCCATAACCAACTATCATCAATCCTAGTTATCAAACATGTCATCTCAGTAGGATTCAACTGAAACACATTACCTCTAGTTCTGGATCCTTTTCTAATCAGATTTCCATCTTTATCTTTTATCACACAAGTTTTCTCAGTAAACCAAACTTGATAACCCTTATCAGCCAATTGTCCAACGCTTAGTAGATTATGTCTCAATCCATCAACAATGTAAACATCATCAGTGTTAGTCTTTCCATCAAGAGTAATAGATCCTATACCCTTAATCAAACAAGGTGCATTGTTACCAACCCTAACATAATTATCTAACTTAACAAACTTTCTTTTATCTCTAGTCATATGATGTGAACAACCACTATCTATAATCCAATCAGATTTTTTTTCAACTTGTGAAACTAATGATTTTTCTTCCCTTTTATCAGATTTAGAACTTTCTTCTTTAATTGCTACAAATCCTATTTCCTCAAAGTTATCATTATCACTGTCACTTAAATGTTTTTCAATTCCTGCTTCAAGATCTTCATCATTTGCATAATAACATTCTTTAGATCTCCTAGGTTTAAAGTTGCTTCTATACTTCTTAACTCTTTTAGGACATTTAGATGCAAAATGACCATATTCTTGACAAGTCCAACATTTAAATATTTTCTTACCATCTGGTTCTCTTTTTACAAGTAATGCAATACCTTCTTCAATCTTCTTATCTTCCTCAGATTTAAATCTACTACTGCTGGCATAATCTCCATTCACACTAGTACTTCTTATAGGTCTAATGTTAAGAGCACTAAATGTTGTTTCCATTCTAGGTAGCTCTCCTGATAATATCAAGTTCATCTATGATGTTTCTAATATTCCAAGAAGAGTATCTCTTGAAAAGTTTGATGTACAAGGTATCACTTGTTCAATCATCTGTGTTGTCTACTTGAATACTGGTGTCAAAGTTCTTAGAATTTTCTATATCACTTCATTCTCTATCTTATCACCTCCACAAGACTTTATTCCTATTACAATCTCAGACATCCTACCAATATAGCTTCTAATAGATTCATCTTCCATCATTCTGATATCTTCAAATGCACAAATCCAATTATGTAATCTAGCCTTCTTTGCATGTTCATCACCTTCAAAAGTAGAATGTAAAGCTTTCCAAATTGCATGAGATGTTTTCAAACATCTTACCTGACTATATTCATTCTCTGGTAGTGCTGACAAAAGTGCTTCTCTTGCAAGTGTGTTACACATGAATAGATCTAGTTCATCTTTAGTTCTTGCCTCTAGATTGTCTTCCTCAATGATAGTCTTCTCATTCTTTGTAATCAACCAATAACTTGGTCCTAAGCATAATAGATGAGTCTTCATCTTTTCTTTCCAGCTGTTAAAATTTACTCCATCAAACTTAGGGCTTTCTTTTTTGAAATTCACCATGGATCTCCTTAAGTTGTTAAACTTTTCTTTCAAGGACTTGCTGCTCTGATACCAATTGTTAGAAAGTAAAGATCCCCAAGATAACTGAGAGGGGGGGGGGTGAATTAGTTATCTGATAATTTAACCATTCAACTACTTTAAACAATATAATCAATGTACTAATCAACCATAGAAAGATAACCATATACAATTGCACAATAACACAAGATATGTTGACTAGGGAACCTCTTGAAAAGAGTAAACCATGGTGGGAATGATGCACTAATATAAAAGTTCCTTGTTAGAGGATGGACCCTGTTAGGAGTCATATGAAATACATTCAGTACATATAAATCCCTGTTAGGAGATTTTGAATCCCTGTTAAAAGATTCTAACCCGGTTAAGAGTTTATGGAAGACAAAAGGACCCACTGCCCAAACAGCTTCAAGGCAAGATCTCTGAACCCACTATCCAAAAGATCTTAGAATTATTCAACAAAATAATATGAAATATATTACCTCCTTCACACTGTGCCAAAACCACACTCTCTACTACACAAGATCACAATTCCAGATCTCTATACTCACAAGTCTTCCTTCATCACTGAATTAGCTCTTTTCTTCACTTCATGCATATATTCACATCTAAACCTTCATAGTTCATATTAAAAAAAGGAAAAAATTCCTTCATATATACCAAACTCAAATAATTACAAATGAGTCGGTCCTCAATTACAAAATAATAAATTCTACACGCTACACACAAAATTTCACATAAAATTGTCGGCTTCCAGATACTATAACTTTCTCCAACCATATCTTCAAAGTTTTTGCTATGAACCACATCATCATTAATAAGTCTCCAACATCCCTTTAACTGTGCAAAATTAGATTCCATCCCAGCTAGGAGATATCCTCCGATTTATGAAAATCACTTCACAGAAACACTGTCTAAACACTGCTTTCACCAAAATGCTCATAACTCTCATGAATGAATGAATTTATTTTTGCATTGTTAACCATAGGTTAATAACACACCAAAGAAAATACCATCAACTACACAAAATAAAATCTACAATAAAACATGTGTGAAAACAAAATTGTCCCTGCTTTCCTGCTAATATCCAGAATATCACTGTGTTGACCTCAATGACAATCCAAGTCATGAATGCAACAACAACTGCTACAGAATGACTGGTAAAATACTTTGCATTCATTCCTAACAGTATGAACTAGTGAAAAGAGTAATTTTTAAATGAAAGTAGGATCTGACGATAATATTTTGATTGCTGAGATATTTGTTGATGATATAATATTTGGAGGACAAGATCTAATTTGCAAATCTTTTGTTGATGACATGAGAAAGGAATTTGATATGTCTATGTTTGGGGAGACTAAATTCTTTCTAGGTTTGTAGGTTATACAACAAAATGATGGGATTTTCATCACTCAATCAAAATATATTAAAGAAGTATTGACAACTTTTTCCATGGAAGATGCTAAACGAGTGGGAACACCAATGGTAATTGGATGTAAATTAACAAAGGATGATGAATCTAATGAAGTAAATAAGACACTATACCAATCTATGATTGGTAAACTGATGTATGTTGTACATAGTAGGCCTGATATTGGACATGTAATGGGGATTGTGGCTAGATTTTCTACCAATCCTAAAGATTCATATATGGTTTTTGTAAGGAAACTCAAGTGCGGAAATAGCTTCCTACGCTAATCTCTATAGGAGAGTATTGTGCAAATTCTTATAAATATTTACAATTTCAGATTCGTTAACTACTTTAACAAAGATATTGCAACCACATACCATACATAAAGAAAAAATAGAGAATGACACTGATATACACTGGGGAAAACCTTTCAGTAAAAAACCCTAGCACTCCAAAACCTGCACAATGTATTATCTTCAACACAAAGATTATAATACACTTGCAATGTAAGTTCTTTCAGGAAATGAGAGACAAAGCCAACAAGACTTAAATTTTTGTTATATCTCTCCCATAGGAGCAACATCATATATATAGACTCCTCTGGACCCAAAAATAGGCACAACCACCAAGACCCATGCACAAAGCCACATTTACACAGTTGTTACATGCAATCCCAAGAATAGGTGTCCATCCCTAGAATAGACTATGACAACTTGTCATAGAATCTGCCAAAAATAACGGTCACAAGAGAAGTGTAAGAGAATCTGTCATACCAACCTATTTTTGGCATATTCTCTTACACACACCAACCACTTCTTCTTGGGTGCCCAAATAGGCCCAAGTCATAAGATGCTCTTACACCTATCATAGCACATTCCTTAAATAGTTCTTACACATCATAAGAATCTGTCATGACCATTTCAGTCATGATCTCCTTATGCACAAGATGTCGACACATCAAGTGGAGTGACACATCAACATGCCAACTAGACATGTACACTCACACTTAATTACACTATTTGCAAAAAATACATTGACAAAACAAATAATAAGAATAGGAATTATCCAAGGTTGAGACACCTTATTCCTAACATTCTCCCTCTTGTCGAACACCTTGTAAGAGTAATAGGAACATAACAGGAACTTTAACCGCTATAGGCCAGAAGGCCCATAGACTCTAAACACCATCTGAACTTCTCATTGCCCACTAGTTTTATTAATGTATCTACAACATTCTTCATAGTATCTACCTTCTCCAAATTTAGCTTTCCATCTTCCACCATATCTCTCACAAAGTGAAACTACACATCAATGTGCTTCGTTCTGGCATGGAAAGTTGGATTCTTTGCAAGGCAAATAGCGCTCTGACTGTAACACCAAATAGTAATCTATTCTACATCAACACCAACATCAGAACACAATCTTCTAAGCCAAATGGCTTCTTTACAAGCATGAGTAGCAGCCATGTACTTAGCTTTTGTAGTGGACAAAACAACCACAGGTTGTCGCTTACTCATCCAACTGATGGCACCACCAAACATAGTGAACACATAAGCATTGGTTGATCTCCTGATGTCAATATCACTTGCCCAATCTGAATCCACAAACCCATGAATACACACTGAATGCGGAGATCCAGAAGAGTTACCATGATAACATATAGAGTAATCTGATGTACCCCTCAAATATTTGAATACTCGCTTAACTGCATCCCAATGTACCCGTCCAGGATTAGCCATAAACTGACTCAGGACTCCCACTACTTGGGCAATGTCTTGTCTAGTACAGACCATAGCGTACATAAGACTACCAACTGCACTAGCATAAGGTACTCTACTCATGTCCTCCACCTCACTAGGAGATTTTGGACAATCATCTACAGATAACTTTGTTCCCATAGAAATAGGAACACATAGTGGTCTACAATCTGCCATGCTGAACCTGTCCAACACAGACTTCACATACTTACTCTGACTCAAGAAAAGTTTTCTATTAGACCTATCTCTACTGATTTCCATACCCAAGATGTACCTAGCTGCCCCAAGATCTTTCATCTCAAACTGTGCTGACAACTGAGATTTAAAATCAGAAATCATACCCTTACCCTTCCCAAACAACAACATATCATCAACATATAATGCAACAATAAGAAGGTGATCATTTTCAACTCTGAAATAAACACAATGATCTAATTTTGATCTTACAAATCCAATTGACAACACAAAGGCATCAAACTTAAGGTACCACATCCTAGGAGATTGCTTCAAACCATATAGAGATTTCTTTAATCTACAAACTAAGGATTCTTTACCTTTAACAATGTAGTGCTTAGGTGGTGACATATAAATTTCTTCCTCCAAAACACCATGAAGGAAAGTTGTCTTCACATCCATCTATTCTATCTCTAAATCATATGATGTAGCAAGAGATAACAAAAATCTAATGGATGTCAACTTTGTAACAAGAGAGAATATTTCACCATAATCTATTCCCTCTACCTATGAATACCCCTTTGCAACCAATCTAGCTTTATACCTTTCAACTTTGCCATCTGCATAGAATTTCTTCTTGAACACCCATTTACAACCAACAGATTTTCTCCCTTTAGGAAAAGGTACAGGGTCCCAAGTTTTGTTTTTCTCCAATGAAGCCATCTCATCATTCATAGCCTCAATCTAGGAACTTGCATCTTCCATGCCCAAAGCCTCTTTCACAGATCTAGGCTCATCAGTGTTAGTAATCAAAGCAAAGGCACAACTGGAATCTAACATAGAATAACCAAACCTTTCTGGTTGTTTTCTTTCTCTCTTGGATCTCCTCAAGGGCTGAGGTTGAGGTTGTTCTTCCTCTTCTTCTGAACTATCAGAGCTGCTAGAGCTCTCCTCATCATTAGACCCAACATGGTCTCTCTGTTCAGTCTTCTTAGGGGTAGGAGGCAACTGAACAACATCTTTTTCTTTTTCTTTTTCATCTGGTTGTAGCACAATAGGAGAAGATGTTAGCTCTCTAGAAATAACATTTCTACTATACAACACCTTACTAGTCAGGGGATCCCAAAGCTTGTATCCTTTCACACCAGCACTGTATTCGATGAAAATACATTTAACAGCTTTGTTTTCCAACTTAGATCTTTTCTCCTTTGGAACATGTGCATAAGCTTCACAGCCAAAAACATGAAGATGTCTAATTGAAGGCTTCTTACCAGACCACACCTCCATGGGTGTCTTACCAACAAGGGCTGATGTAGGAGATCTGTTAACCAGATAGCAAGCAATGGCCACAACTTCAGCCCAAACCCTTTGTTCTAAACTAGCTCCACTAAGCATACTCCTAGCCTTCTCCATCAGTGTCTTGTTCATTCTCTCTGCAACTCCATTTTTTTGTGGGGTATAAGGAGTTGTCTTATACCTCTCGATAGCTCATTCTTTAAAGAACTGTTCAAACTCTGCTGAGCAAAACTCACCACCATTGTCAGTTCTCACACCCTTAATCTTCTTACTAGTCTGATTCTCTACAAGAGCTTTAAATTCCTTGAACCAACTAAAGACTTGTGTCTTACTTTTAAGGAAATAAATCCATGTCCTTCTACTGTAATCATCTATGAAAGATACAAAAAATATAGACTTGGAGATTGAAGGAACTTTTACAGGACCAAATACATCAGAATGAATAAGATCCAAAACATCAGAAGATTTGTGAGAACTAGAGTAAAACTAAACATGATTTTGTTTACCATAGACACAGTGTTCATAGAAGTTGAACTTGAGATTGCAATCATTTAACCCCTCAATGAGATTTTTATTTTTCAGGGTTCTGAGACCCTTTTCACCAATGTGGCCAAATCTCATATGCCACAATATTGTCTTTTCTGCAAGAAGCTTACCTTCCAAATTATTTGCACTACCATCAGAACCAATAGCCACTGACTTCTTCACTACTTGTTCAGATGGTGAGGATGAAGAACTATTACATAGAGGAATACATGCATCTAGCTGAAATAAGGTACCTCTCCTAGTACCCCTTGCAAGCACTATCGATCCTCTCATCATCTTGCATCCTTCTTTCAAAAAAACAACTTGCACACCTACATCATTCAACATACTTATAGATAATAGGTTTCGTGCCAAACCCGGAATGTGCATAACTCCGTTGATTCCCTTTACTCATCCATCAGGAAATTTGATAGTGACCCTTCCGCGTCCAACTATCTTTAGGTGAGAATCATCGCCCAAGTACACCTTTCCACCATCAAACTCCTCATATTTTGAGAACCAGTTTCGATGAGAGGTCATGTGAAAAGATGCACCCAAGTCAACCAACCACACATCATCAGATGCATGGGCTACCAAAGCTGCGATGAATGCATCACCATCTTCTTGAGATCTTTCTGAAGCTGAATCTGAACCTTTCTTCTTCTTCTTCTTTGGCTCTTTGCAGTCTTTACGGAAGTGCCCAGATTTATCATAGTTCCAACATTTTTCCTTGGACTTAATGGAAGTCTTTGACTTCCCACAAGATTTGGATCTACCCTTATTGTCAGACTTATTAACATTTTTCTTCCGTCTTTCAGTGGATCTCCCACGAATAGCAAGGGCTTCTTTTTTTGAAATGGAAGCCTTTCTCCGCGTCTCCTCTGATAGCAATGAAGACACCACATCATCCATTTTGAAGGTGACTAAATTACTTCTAAGAGCCATCACAAGATGGTCCCATGAATCCGGTAAAGAACACAAAAGTGTGTAGCAATGATCCTCCTCCTCTAACTTGACACCAGCTGATGTCAACTGTGCAGCCAGTAGATTAAATGCATTTAAATGATTTGTTAAGGATCCACCTTCCTCCATTCATAGAGAGTACAAATTCTTCCTTAGGAACAACTTGTTCACTAGAGATTTGGCTTGATACACGGCCACAATTCTTTCCCACAAACTATTTGCGATTTTCTTATCTAGAACATTCAGAAGGACTGCATCAGTTAAACAAAGTCTTATGAGACCCTTAGCTTTACGGTCTTTGATATCCCAATCTTCTTGAGCTATAGTTGCTGGTCTTGTAGCATTTGAAGTTGCTTCCCATAGGTCATGATCTTCCAACATGTCTTCCATCTTGAGTTTCCACAACTCAAAATTAGTGCCATTAAATTTCTCCACCTCCATTCTTCCATATGATGAACTTGCCATCTCAATCTGCAAATAAGATTCAGAATGCTTTGCAAAAAACTCCCACTCAAACTTGAGATCAGCTCAAAAAACCCTACCCAACAACTAGGATCAAAAGTTGATCAAGCTCTGATACCACTTGTAAGGAAACTTAGGTGCGGAAATAGCTTCCTACGCTAATCTCTATAGGAGAGTATTGTGCAAATTCTTATAAATCCTTACAATTTCAGATTTGTTAACTATTTTAACAAAGATATTGCAACCACATACCATACATAAAGAAAAAATAGAGAGTGACACAATGATATACCCTAGGGAAAACCTTTCGGTAAAAAACCCCAGCACTCCAAAATCTGCACAATGTATTATCTTCAACACAAAGATTACAATACACTTGCAATGCAAGTTCTTTCAGGAAATAAGAGACAAAGCCAACAAGACTTAATTTTTTGTTATATCTCTCCCATAGGAGCAGCATCATATATATAGACTCCTCTGGACCCAAAAATAGGCACAACCACCAAGACCCATGCACAAAGCCACATGTACACAGTTGTTATATGTAATCCCAAGAATAGGTGTCCATCCCTAGAATAGACTATGATAGCTTGTCATAGAATCCACCAAAAATAACGGTCACAAGAGAAGTGTAAGAGAATCTGTCATACCAACCTATTTTTGGCATATTCTCTTACACACACCAACCACTTCTTCTTGGGTGCCCAAATAGGCCCAAGTCATAAGATGCTCTTACACCTGTCATAGCACATTCCTTAAATAGTTCTTACGCATCATAGGAATCCATCATGACCATTTCAGTCATGATCTCCTTACGCATAAGATGCCAACACATCAAGTGGAGTGACACATCAACATGCCAACTAGACATGTACACTCACACTTAATTACATTATTTGCAAAAAATACGTTTACAAAACAAATAATAAGAATAGGAATTATCCAAGGTTGAGACACCTTATTCCTAACAGTTTCAGTTAAAAGAATTTTTAGATACTTGAAGAAGAAAAAAGATTATGGTTTATGGTACACATTTGAAGGAAAATTTGAACTCAGAGTTTACACCAATGCAGATTGGGCTAGAAACATAGATGATTGGAAGAGCACAACCGGTGGAGCATTCTTTTTAGGAGAATGGCTTGTGACTTGGATAAGAAATAAATAGTCATGCATTTCTTAGTCTACTGCTAAAGAAGAGTATGTTGTTGCTACTACAAACCATTCAAATATTTCTTGGATTAGAAAAGTGTTGGAAGGGATGAATGAGGTAATCACTAACCTAGTTATTATATATTGTGACAACACTAGTGCTATAAATATTTCTAAGAATATTGTAACTCATTCAAAGACAAAGCATATATATATTAAGTATCACTACTTAAGGGAACAAGTTCAAGAGAAGAAGGTGAAACTAGAATTTGTAACATCTAAAGAACAACTTGCTGATATATTTACTAAACCATTACCAAAGGACATATTTTAATATTTGAGGACTAGACTTGGGGTATGTCCCCTGACTACCAGTCACTGAGGTGATCAGAGGGTTGCATCAACCTATACTTATCAGAAGATCATTCATGTTGATGTACATAGCTCACACTTTATATTTTTTGTCTAAGGTTGTGAAAGATTATAGAAGCTGGAACAAAAATTTGTTTATCTGCACAGTGAAGGTACCTGATATGAACCCAAAAATAGAGAATCACTTGGCTACTGAAGAGTTGTTTGTATATTTTCTTTGGAATTTTTGTCAAAGGGAGAGGAATTGCATATGAAATATCTGTTAGTGAGAACAAGAATCTAAGAACTAAAAAGATCAAAATCATAGGGAGAGTTGCACATGTATATGTTGTTATATTTTTTAGTTATTAAACATATTAAATATCAAGCTAGGGAGAGCTTACAGAGCTACAAAATTTACTTACATAGTTGTAGAATACATGTTGGTATGTGTATGGCATATTTTCATATTTCTTGTGTTGCCAATGATGCCAAAGGGAGAGATTGATGACCTACAACTGATTGAATATTTGATGAACTGAAGGAACATTGATTAGAGATCACCGAGCTACTGAAATGATATGTAAGATGATTAAATCAGTCAATATGTTGTCATTGATGTCAACTAGATTTGACAATACTTATCATGTTAGTTACAAGAATCTAAACATCTATTGAAGGAAGAAAAGATGAAAAACTAAGATATCTAAATGAGGAAAAGATGGATATGATAGATAAGGATAAGGTAAACATTGGGTAACTTATTGTTGAGTCTATGGCTTTATATTGTTTGACTTGAGCATGTTCTATTAATCTATTATGAAGAAGAGATTTCAAATTGAACAAGTCAATGTGATCAGTAATTGAATATTTATGTATACACCAAGCCAGTGCAGTGTATACCGAGTGACAATATTAACTGAGCTAGTTAGCTAGTTATCACCGATGCATTTCTTTATTGACCGAGTATGGATGAAAATATTAAATGCTAAGAACAACTTGATGGAATATGGATGAAGTGACTGAGAGGGGGGGGGTGAATCAGTCAACCATAAATCTTGCCAATTAATTCTTTGCAGATCCCTTTAAGATATCTTAACAATGTTATCTGTTTTAGCACTCGGTAAATAGATTGCAGTAACTTTGAAGATGCAGAAAGTATTATCAATATTATCTTTAGATATTCATCAAAACATGTATATAATTGTGAAAGCAATTAAGAACACAGGAGACACAAGATTTAACGTGGAAACCCAATATGGGAAAAACCACCAATGTATCTAGATACTGATTTTCACTTTTCTGAAGTGATGCCTGGTTAGAAGCCAACCCGGTAAAAGGTTACAAAACACACTGTTAGGTGTGACCTTGTTAGAGGATTTAAAACACCCTACAAGGAGTGGCCTGGTAAGAGGTCTTGAAAACAATTCAATGGAATTGTCACCTTGTTAGAGGATTTATATTATGGCTGTTAAACCAACTCGGTTAAGAGATTTAGAATTCACTGTTACAATGATAAGAAGGTAACAATGAAAAAGTGACCTGTATAATAATGCAACTGTCTTGCTGATTACAGATCTCTGTTCTGCATAAGTCTGATCTTCTCTGATCGAATAAATCTCTGCTGCTCCTCAAGGATATCTGAACATCCTTCACAAACTCGCATATATCTTTCCTTCTTTTCTTCTGTAGATCTTCTGCTATCTTCTTTTTTACTTTTCACAATTGACCTTTTATTTATATGATTTTGGATTAGTCAAATCGTCATTATTTAGTATAACAGTCGGCTGAATTAAGTAAACTCTATTTGCAAAAATCCTTCAAGGGCCGACAGTGCTCGGTGACCATATCTCTTATAATTTTTCGGTGACCGAGGGAACTCGGTAAACACCGACAATTCTTTACCTTTGATAACCGACTGAACTCGGTAAACACTATCTTTTCTTCGGCAACCGAGTGAACTCGGTAAACACTAAACTTTCTTCGGCAACCGAGTGAACTCGGTAAACACTAAACTTTCTTGTCTGGTAGACCGACTGAGCTCGGTAGAAGCTGATTGCTGCGGACTATGACATAGTGTGACATCAAAGACAATACATAATTGAGTAGCAATTTCCTTCAGACAATTGTTTCCAACAATCTCCCTCTTTGGCATTGATGGCAACACAATATGTCATATCATAAGAAATTTGAAAGAGTTAGCTCGGAATCTCCCTCTGTCAGCAAACTTCCTGTAACCTGAAAATTCTTCCTTCTGACTATTGAAAATTTCTTGAAAGCAATAGTAAAGAGCAATAGTAAAGACATAGCAAACACTCCCTCTTTGACAACACATGCCAAAGACAATTCACATATTACCGGTGAAAATTAATGTACCTCCAGTACTGATTCATGTGCAATGAGTCCTTTAATATGATGCATCAACAGGTTGATTTTTAATCATGTTCTGGTTGATGCATCACTAAAACTGTATTTAGTGAGCCTCGGATAGGGGAATGACCCCTAACTTACCTCTTAGATACATAAATGCATCCTTAGGTAATGGTTTGGTAAAAATGTCTGCAATCTGTTCTTTTGTATGAATATATTCTAATCTGATTTCCTTGTCCTGCACCAATTCTCTGACAAAGTGATATTTAATAGCAATGTGCTTGGTTTTGGAATGCATCACTGGATTCTTAGAAATGTTTATTGCACTGGTATTGTCACAAAATATAACAACTGGTTCTTTGATTTCAACCTTCATACCTTCTAATAGTTGTTTAAACCAAACAATATTTGAACAGTTTACTGCAGCAGCAACATATTCTGCTTCAGCTATGGATTGAGATGTGCAATTCTGCTTTTTACTAGTCCAGGATACCAGTCTTTTTCCAAGAAAAAATGCTCCACCACTTGTGCTTTTTCTGTCATCAATGTTTCCTGCCCAATCTGCATCAGTAAATACTTTCAAGTCTAGATTGCCTCCAAATTTATACCACAAACCATACTCTTCAGTTCCTTTTAAGTATCTTAAGATTCTTTTGATTGCCATCATGTGATTTTCATTAGGTTTTGCTGAGAATCTAGCTACTATACCGACTGCTAAGGCAATATCAGGTCTTGTATGTACCACATACTGCAATTTTCCAATCATAGATCAGTATAGGGTCTGATCAACTTCTTTTGAATCATCATTTTTGGTAAGTTTCAGTCCAGTACACATGGGTGTACCAACTGGTTTTGAATCTTCCATTCCAAACTTCTTAAGTATCTCCTTAATGTATTTGGATTGAGTAATGTATATACCATTCTTTCTTTGCTGAATTTGAAGACCAACAAAGAATTTTATTAAACCAAACATAGACATTTCAAATTCTCTGTTCATTTGTTCTGAAAATTCTTTGCACTGATCCTCATTCCCTGTAAATATAGTATCATCCACAAATATTTCTGCCAGTACAATTTTGTCATCCGGTCCTTCTTTAATATACAGATTGCTGTTATCATTAGCTCTTTTGAAATTAATCTGAATCAAATAGTTATGGAGTCTTTCATACCATGCTCTAAGAGCTTGTTTTAAACCATACAATGCTTTGTGTAACCTGCAGACCATGTCCCTTTTGTCTGGATCAACAAAACCTTCAGGTTGTTCAATGTAGACTTCTTCATCAAGAATTCCATTGAGAAATGCAGATTTTATATCCATCTGATATACCTTAAATCCTTTGTGTGCTGCATAAGCAAGTAGAGTTCTTACACCTTCTAATCTTGCAACAGGAGCAAAAGTTTCTCCATAATCTATACCTTCTTCTTGAGAGTAACCTTTACATACCAGTCTAGCTTTGTTTCTAGATACTTGACCATCTTCATTCAGCTTATTCCTGAATACCCATTTTGTTCCAATTACATTCTTATCTTTGGGTCTAGGTACAAAAGTCCAGGTTTTGTTCTTTTGAATTTGTTCTAATTCTTCATTCATTGCTTCAATCCAACTTTCATTCTCTAATGCATCTTTGATATTTCTAGGTTCAAAATCAGTAAGTAGACATGTACCTTTTAGCTTGCTTCTTGTCATAGTACCATCTAATTTGTTTCCGATGATTTGATCTGGTGTATGATGTCTTCTGACATATTTGGCCAGTATAGGTTCCTTGCCTTTTGAATGATTCATGCTGTTGTCTTCTAGGATCTCTTCTTCAGGTTGCTCGGGCTCGATAGATATTTGTTCGGTAACTTCAGGCTGAGACTCGATCTGAATTTCTTCCTGTGACTCGGTTTGAACTTCTTCCTGCGACTTGGTCTGTGACTCGGTAACTGTGCTCGGCTCGGTAGATATAGCTTCCTTATTGATAGTTGTGTCTGTCAATGTTTCAGGTTCAATGTAAACGAATCTTCTGTAGTTCTCAGGTTCCCTTTTTCTTTCTTCCTCAGTCTTTTCTGCAAACTCATCAAATTTTACATGTATACTTTCTATGACTTTGTAAGTAGATAAGTTCAGACATTTGTATGCCTTGCTTTTGCTAGAATATCCTAGGAATATTCCTTCATCACTTTTCACATCAAATTTATTTCTTCTGGATTCTTTTAGGATATAACACTTGCTACCAAATATTTTCATGTAACTTACATTAGGTTTATAGCCATACCATAATTCATAAGGAGTTTTGAATGTGTCTTTCTTCAGTTGTACTCGGTTCAAGGTATGAACTGCAGTGCTGATAGCTTCCTTCCAGTACTTTATAGCGATGTTCTTTTCTATCATTAGAGTCCTTGCACAATCCATAATAGATCTGTTTCTTCTTTCTGCTATTCCATTCTGCTCAGGAGTTCTCGGAGCTGATACCTGTCTTTTGATTCCTCTTTCAATGCAGAAGTTGTTAAAATCATGGGAGATGAATTCACCACCTCTGTCTGATCTTAAGCATTTCAATCTTTTCCCTGTTTCTTTTTCTACTCTTGCTAAGTACCATTTGAACTTTTCAAATGCCTCTGATTTTTCTCTTAAATACATAACAGTCATCATTCTAGAATAATCATCAACGAAAAGAATAAAGAATTTATCTCCAGTATAGCTTTGTATTCCAATAGGTCCACATAAATCAGTATGCACAATTTCCAAAATTTCTTTAGACTGATAGTTCTTACTTTTGAAACTAGTTTTACTCATTTTGCCAATCTGACAATTCTTACATAGACCAGTGTCAGGTTTCTTCAAAGTAGGAATGCCTCTAACCTTCTTGAATTTGCTTATTTTTATCATGTTATCAAAGTTCACATGACATAACCTTTTGTGCCATAGCCAACTTTCTTCTATTTGAGCAATAAGGCATGAGTATTCATTGAGATCAAGATAAAATAAGTTACCTTTTGTTTGTTTGCCTGATCCAATGAGTTTTCCTTTTCCATCCAGCAGTCTTGCTTGACCATTCATGAATTCAACCTTGAAACCAGTGTTGATTAGCTGTGCAACACTTAAGAGATTATGTTTTAGTCCTTCAACCCAGTAAGCATTATCACATATGAGTTCTTTGGTTAATGAGATTCTTCCTTTTCCTTTTATACAACAAGGTTCATTGTTTCCAAATCTTACATTACCATTGTCACAGTCTTCTAGATATTCAAATTTTGTCTTGTCACCAGTCATGTGGTGTGAACATCCGCTGTCTATTATCCATATATCATCTTTGCTTATATGAGAAATAAGTGCCATCTTATCTTCATCATCATCAGATTCATCTTTTATAGCAATAAAGACAATTTCTTCTTCACTATCATCAGAATCTTTAGCCATAAAACATGATTTCTTACCTTTATCCTTGTATGATTTGAAATTCTTTTTGCCATAGTACTTGTGACTTTTCTTTTCTTCCTTGACTTGCTTGTTTGGGCACCTAGCTGCAATATGTCCAATTTCTTCACATGAAAAACAGATTAAAGGAGTTTTACCTTTATATTTACCTTTCCCTCTAGAGTACTTCTTTGCAAGTAATGCTTCTACAATTTCAAGATCACTATCAGAACTTTCTTCTGATTCTTCTTCACTTTCTGACTGAACTTCTTTAATTTTCTTGTTCTTCTTTAGTGAAACCTTGGCCTCAAATGCTGATTCAATATTTTTGGAACTAGGAACATAGTTATCATAGTTGTCTAATTCAAAAGCTGTCAATCTTCCAACTAAAGCATCCAAAGTTATATTGTGGTTTGTTTCACATCTTCTTTCTTGAATAGCTGATACTCTTATTGCATAGATAGGGAGTAGTGTTCTGAGTACCTTACTTATAACAGTCTCATCTGAGATTGTTCCTCCAGAAGCTCTAATTGCACTTACACTTGCTTTGATTCTTTCAACATATTTTGCAATGTTTTCATCTTCCTTCATATTCATTTTGTCAAACTGTCCTCTTAGGCTTTCTGCTTTGGCTCTTTTCACATTTGCATCACCACCATATATTTTCTTCAGTGCCACCCACATTTCATATGCAGTAGTGCAGTCTTTAATATCATCAAATTCTTCATAGCTGAGAGCAGATGCAATGTCTATCATCATGGTGTTGTGAGTCTTTTTATCTGCAATGTCTTCAACAGTTAATGCGCCATTAGGAATTGTATACTCTTCATCAATGTATTTGCATCCTGAATCACCAATGGAAGCCAGATGAAGTCGCATGAGACCTTGCCATGCTGAAAAGTTATCTCTGTTAAGCTTTGGAATTTCCCTCTTGTAAGACATCCTGATCTTTAGCTTAGGTCTTTGAAACCCTTCCTGCAAGCACCAAAAGCTCTGATACCAATTGATGGAATATGGATGAAGTGACTGAGAGGGGGGGGGGCTGAATCAGTCAACCATAAATCTTGCCAATTAATTCTTTGTAGATCCCTTTAAGATATCTTAACAATGTTATCTGTTTTAGCACTCGGTAAATAGATTGCAGTAACTTTGAAGATGCAGAAAGTATTATCAATATTATCTTTAGATATTCATCAAAACATGTATATAATTGTGAAAGCAATTAAGAACACAGGAGACACAAGATTTAACGTGGAAACCCAATATGGGAAAAACCACCAATGTATCTAGATACTGATTTTCACTTTTCTGAAGTGATGCCTGGTTAGAAGCCAACTCGGTAAAAGGTTACAAAACACACTGTTAGGTGTGACCTTGTTAGAGGATTTAAAACACCCTGCAAGGAGTGGCCTGGTAAGAGGTCTTGAAAACAATTCAATGGAATTGTCACCTTGTTAGAGGATTTATATTATGGCTGTTAAACCAACTCGGTTAAGAGATTTAGAATTCACTGTTACAATGATAAGAAGGTAACAATGAAAAAGTGACCTGTATAATAATGCAACTGTCTTGCTGATTACAGATCTCTGTTCTGCATAAGTCTGATCTTCTCTGATCGAATAAATCTCTGCTGCTCCTCAAGGATATCTGAACATCCTTCACAAACTCGCATATATCTTTCCTTCTTTTCTTCTGTAGATCTTCTGCTATCTTCTTTTTTACTTTTCACAATTGACCTTTTATTTATATGATTTTGGATTAGTCAAATCGTCATTATTTAGTATAACAGTCGGCTGAATTAAGTAAACTCTATTTGCAAAAATCCTTCAAGGGCCGACAGTGCTCGGTGACCATATCTCTTATAATTTTTCGGTGACCGAGGGAACTCGGTAAACACCGACAATTCTTTACCTTTGATAACCGACTGAACTCGGTAAACACTATCTTTTCTTCGGCAACCGAGTGAACTCGGTAAACACTAAACTTTCTTCGGCAACCGAGTGAACTCGGTAAACACTAAACTTTCTTGTCTGGCAGACCAACTGAGCTCGGTAGAAGCTGATTGCTGCGGACTATGACATAGTGTGACATCAAAGACAATACATAATTGAGTAGCAATTTCCTTCAGACAATTGTTTCCAACACAACTGACTAAATTTGATGAGCTAGAAATTGTTATGATTTAGAGGTTAAGGATAAAGTTTGTTATGAGATCTACGGATGATAAAATTCAGAGAAGATCTAAAGAATGAGATTGAAATGTGTTAATGACACATCTACTGAGGAAGGTTTAAGCGGCAAAATGGATGACGGAGATTAAGTGGTGAAATATAATGGCTCATATGAAAATGATTTACTTGTCTATATAAGAGATATGATTTTCATTATTGAAACATGATGGAAAGAAGAAGATTGTAGAGATTTTACATGAAGACTATATTCATGCAATCCTGATCAAACTAGTTATTGAAAGAACCTAGCTATAGACATTACTAAGCGTTAGAGAACTATTTACCGAGTGAAAGTAAGTTGAGAAATATTGAGGAAGTGAAATTTTTTAATCATCAGAGGATTTGTATGGGCTTAGCATAGATCTAAATATTTGCAATTGAGTTGTATTTGAATCAGATCAGTACTGTATCAGTTTAACCATTGATTCAAAAAATCTCTTAACCATGTGGACTTAACAGTCTTATGTTCTACCCTATGACATTATTTGAATGTAAAATGTTATCTTGTTTACCCCATAGTAAATGCTGGTCAAAAGTTAAATGTTAGTGATAAATCATCTAACTAGGTCACACCTAACAGTGTGCATTATAACCTTTAACATGGTTGGCTCTTCACCGAGCTCACTTCAGAAGAGTGAATTATTTTGGGTTACCAGTCCCAAGTGGTTTTTCCCTTAGTAGGGTTTCCATGTTAAATCATTTTGTTATGTGTTATTTATTTTTCTATCATACTTTACATATTACATTTTTTATTTAGCTGGTAATCATAGTTGGATAATTATTGGTAATCAGTAAACTGAATAGATAAATTGTTATATTATGTTACCGAGCTGCATAATTTGGTGAAATTGTTTTATAAGGTACTTCTTTGTATTTGGGACTATAGGATAACTAATCTAACTAATTCACCCCGCCTCTCAGTTATTCTAAAAATGTGAAAAAGATACAAGCGTGGCTAACAAAAAGTTAAAATATTGTTTCCAAGAATGAATGACATAAAAATAGTGAACATTGGCTTCCTTAATATCTATATGATAGTTATGGTAACCTCAAAAATGTGTAAGCAATAGTATTCTCACTATCATATGATAGTTAATAAACACAACAAATGAAATACACTACACAATAAACCCTAAAAGGGTTTTATGGAAAATATAAAGTAACCATGCTTATGATGTAGATCATGACTAGCTCAACAAGGATAATGAAAGCAGCACATAAAATCTAAAGAGGGTTTTGAAAAATAACCAAAACTCCAACATATACATTGTGGTCATGTAGAGAAATGATATGTAAATGAAATTAATAATTTAACAATAGTTAACCAATTTTTGACATAAACAAACTATAAACTAACAAACCCTTTCAATATCACCATGAATGTGACAAACCCAACAAGGGTTTAGTAAAGAATACAAAAACTAAAAACTAAACCGTTAATGAATAGACTAATTATAGAGCTAAACTTCTTTTAATTAAAAGAATGATATATGATAAGCACGAGAAGATGAACTCAAAATGAAAAGAATAGAATTGAATACACCTAGAGAAAATCTTGAAGATCCTCTGTATCTTTTCTTAGAATCAAACCCAAACTATTCCATCTCCCTTCTAACTTTCATCCCAAACCAAACTATAACTTTTCAAGAAAATGCTGATTATAACTGTGATTCCCTAGCTTGATAGAGATAGGGTTAACTTTGTAGTTAACCAAAATAAAATGAAGCTTCAAAAGTGGTGCTCGAAGCACCAAATAAGGTTATTGCATCAAATCTATAATTAATGCTCTTAACTACCACTTAATTGTGGCTTTATCACATTTTATCAATTAAAATAATAGCTAGAAAACTGACCAAAAGGTCCTAGCCAACCATAACTTTTAAATACCTTGGTCACAACTTTGTCACTTAGGTGACATAAGAAAAATATGCAAAAATAAACATTAAAAATGTGTACCTTAGCATCAAAACATATCATTCACATTTGGAGGTGCAAAAAGAGTATGAATGCCAAAATTACAAACTACAATGATATTACCTTTATGATTGAAATATTCACTTAAACTTCATTTGACCATGATGTCAATACTGAATGCAACCAATATCAAAGATTCCAATATTTATAATGACATAAAGATGCCAATGTCAAATTGAATGATGAAAAAGAGCATGAATGCCAAAATTGAAGGTGCAATTCATTGTCAATGCCACTCACTTACCAATCCTAGTTAGGATTTTTATCATCAAGCACAAAAAATAATCAAGCATCAAAAAGCTCCCCCTTTGTCCTTGGTGGAAAAAATACTAACACCACCTATTCTTCTCCCCTTATTTTGTCAACAAGGGAAAATGAATGAACATGAATACATATAAAATGAATAAAAAATACCATATAAATGCAAACCATCCTTCTAAAACTAGGAGTATTATGCTTGGAGAATCCAAAAGCCTATTTGATAAATGCAACAAGAAACAAAATTACTATCATGTCATAGCATATCCTTATTGAATGCCCACTTGTAATGCTCAAAGAACTGTCAAATCAGTAATCTGTGACAAACCATCAGAATGCATGAAGTGTATGATAACATAATAATGAACATAGTCCAGGAAAGATATCAAGAAAAACAAAAAACAAAGAGAAGTATCCCAAAAAATAGTATTCTCGATCAAGATAATGCCTGAATGCTGAAGATATCATCAATACAATGAGAAAATATCATATACAATGATACCCCTTTACCATACCAAATACTTTGTCAAATTTTCAACAATATAACACTTGGGAGATTTATAAGATGGAGAAGTCTTTATGAGCAATAAATAAAAATCTATTAAGAACAACAAGAAGTTAGCTCCATATCACTACTTACAAAAAAATAAAAATGTAATGTGCAAATTCCATGAAAGGATCAACAATGATCAATATAACCATTTGATCTGCATAAATACTATGTTTGATGATCAAACAAAAAATTCCCCTTAGATTAACAACTAATGATGCATTCTTGTAAGATTATTATGATAGTTACTGTGTATCTTGTATATAAGAAGAAAAAGAAAATGATAAAATGTGTAAATGAAACATACATATTTCATCATTATCTTAACAAGATAAGAAGAAAGACTATTATAATGGAACTACAAAATATCATCATATTATGTTCAAATGAGTAAATTATAATTAGGGAAAAGCACCTAATAAGATACTATTGATAGAACCTTTAACTCAAATTTGATGAAAAATTATAGTATAGTCATACTTTATTGTAAAAGATCCTTCTCAAAAATTGTGAATTTTTATTCAAAGGATGAAGTATTTAGATCTTTTGAATTAACTATTTATCTACTATATAGCATTAGAAAACTTGAGATTTTGGCCTGAATCAAATGTATAAACATTTTGTTGTGACCTATCTAGTAATATGTGATTTATCACGCTCCATGTGTGTTCCTTGAGAAAGTTATATTTTTTAGTATATTTATCTAACTTTGTCATTAGTCATGAAATTTATTTGTCATATTGTATGCATTTATTGGTGTATCATCTTAAAATCAAAGCATTTCCATGTTAAGACTATTTAGCCCTCCTTAGGGGGTGTTTTGGTCCATTGTCATGTTGTCCTCTATTTTCTTCCCCTTTTCCATCTTCTGTGCTTGTTTAAGACTCTGATTGGGCCTCCCCAAGCACTGTTTTCCCCACCTGACATATTTTCCAGGGGTTTTAAACCCCTAGGTCAAGGTTGACCTCGAACCTGGCCTAGGTCAAGGTTGACCTTAACCTTGACCCAGGTCCCCCTTTTTCATCAGAAAGTGTGTCAAATGTGGGGGGAAACTCAAAAGTTTATTTTTCCACTTTCGGCATGACTGTTTTGGGTTTTGAAGTGGTGACTCTTAAAAGATATTTAATATAGGTCTAGTTCTAAGGGTATAGGCCTAATGAGAATTTATTTCTCATATGATGGCCTCTCTAGAAGTTTGTGCCCTAGAATAGTATATAAGGAGGATCATCAACATCCATTGTTCTACATGCTTTCAACCTTCCAAGTGTTCAATCAAGGTTTTCAAGTCATCTTCTCAAGAATTCAAGTTCTCTATTAAAGATCAAGGATTTAAGCATTCAAACCTTTGAAGGGATTTGGTTCAAGCATTCAAGATTCATCATTCAAACCCTAAATCTATCCATCATGGTGGTGTGATCTTGATGTAGGAGCATCTCAGGTCCTTGGCAATCTTGTGTCACCACAAAGATGTTTTTGTTTTTCTTTTCTTTTCTCAGTTCTTTCTTTGATTGAGTTGGTTTGGTGTTGCTTGGTTTCCTTGTTGACCGAGTTGGTTGGTCATCTCTGTGGTGCTCAGTTAATTTCTTGGTGCTCGGCGATGCTTTTTTGGTGCTTGGTTCCCCTTTCTTACTGAGTTGTTTATTTTGGATTTCTATTGAGGCTGACTTGTGTAATTAACTTGGGTCATAGATTTAATGTTGGTATCCATCATTAGGAAGCATGTGGACCTAGATCTAGTCATTCCTTCCATTGATAAAAGATAGAAGATAGAAAATTAGAGATTGTTGGCAGATCCTTGCATGTTGGAGGACTTTTGTACTTGATTGTAATATCTAGACTAAACTGGGAAGGCCTTACAGCCTGACATGTATGAATCAATTTGATGATAATATATGAGAGTATCCTACATTCTCTCTCTCTCACTATTATTATTTTTTGCTTCTGTGTGTTGTTTCACAGGGTGGATCTAGTTAGGTTGTGCCTTTGGCCCCCTCTCTGCATCTACTCTTGTGTCAGGTGGTATCAGATTGTAAATCTAGGTTTGAAGGTTCCTTCTTGTGAAGCCTTAGTTGAAATTGGTTGTGGGGTAGCAGATTGTGATTTGACCTACAATTGCAGAGGGTTTTCAAGATGGTTCGTGAGAGGTGAGATGCGGATCTGGGATTGGCATACATGTTGAGACAACTTGCTGCTAGATTAGAAGCTGTTGAAATAGGCCAAAGAAGAGGAAGAAATCTTGAAGATGTTAGTGATGATGAAATTTAGGTAGCATAAGGTGATGTAGAACCTACACCTATGATGGATCAGGGTGAGGAAAGATTCTTGAAGGCTTTGACAAGTTTGAAGTCTACTGATGCAGGAACATCTTGGGTCTTGAGCAATCTTGCATCACCAAAAATAGTTTTTGTTTCCTGTACCTGTCTGGTGTTTGTTTTAGCATCAATGTTTCCTTTGGTTTCATGACTTGCAAAGTTAATATTATGTCTTGGACATATTCTTGGACCTTCTCCTAAGAGCACACATCCTAATTCATTCAGACTTGGAAGTTATCATCATTTCCCTTGGGTATCAATTTACCACCAATTTTTCATGAAACATGTGGTATTTTTCCTTGCATGGTTTCATGTGGGGAAATTGGATATGCTCTTGGATCATGTGTGGACCTAAATCTAAAGGCACATTATGTTTTGTTGTTTCTAGCTTTAGTTTTGGTTTCTCCTCCTAAGTGGACCAATAATGTAATTAAATGCTTGACTGGTTGACTTGTGGCTTTGTGAGCTATATATTGGAAGCTTGGGATGTTGTAGAGGATATCTTAGTTAGATTAGAAGTGAGATAGTAGAAGAAAAAGTAGAAGGATGAAAATTATGATTCTAATTTCATAAATTCATTATATAAGGCTAAAACCTAGAAGGCCTCACAACCGGGTATGTTGATGTTAATATAATATTTGTTCTAGTGTTGCTGCTAGTTGCTTGTCTCATATCCATTGTGTTTTACTACTTTCTTGCATATTTTCATATTTCTTCCATGTGTAACTCTTTGCAGGGCTTGTTGTGGGTTTTAGTAGAGTAAATTAACCCCAATTCTACCTTTACCTTGCCCCCCCCCCCACCTTGCATCAAGTGGTATGAGAGTGAAGTGGTTTCTTATGGATTAGATCATGGAGAGCCTTAAAGATTGGTTGTAGGGTGGAAGATCTAAGATCTGACCTATAACTTGTAGAAGGTTATGGTCTTTTTGGAACTTGATTGCCAAGATGGTTCATGGTAAGGGAAATGATAATTCTATCATGGATATGTTGAGGCAGATTGCAACTAGGCTTGAAGCTGTAGAGATAGCCCAGAGAAGAGGCAGACATCTTGAAGATGTTAGTGATGAGGAAGAAGTAGCACCTAACCCTAAACCTGAAGTTGAATAGGATGAGGAAAGACTCTTGAGAATTTTTTCTAAGGCTAAATCTAGACCTATTGTTGAAGTTGCTTGCTATGATAGAAGACTTGAGACCAATGAAATTTTGGATTGGATCTTTGAGATGGATAAGTATTTTGAGTATGAAGGTACTCCTAATAATAAGAAAGTGAAGATTGTAGTCACAAAGTTGAAAGGTCATGCATCTCTTTGGTGGGATCATTTTCAAACTAAGAGACAAAAGAGAGGAAAAGAAAAGATCAAGACATGGATGAAAATGCTTGGAAAGATGAAATATAATTTTCTTCCAGTTCATTACCAAGCTAGTTTGATGAGGAAAATGCAGAATTTGAGACAAAGGGAATTTAGTGTGAAAGAATATATCGAGGAATTGTACAAATTGGATATTAGATCTGGACATGTGGATGATGAATTTGAAAAGGTGGCTAGATATTTGAATGGCCTAAGGACATCTATTCAATATGCAATCAGTTATGTAAAGATTTATAGTGTGGAAGAAGCATACCAATTTTCTTTGAAGGCTAAGGAAAGATTGACAAAAAGACATGGTCAAAGACAAAGAGGAAGAGGTGGTAGATTTCAAAGAAGCAGAGGTAGATCTTATGGAGAAAGTAGTAGATCTGACAATGTAGTACAAGATAAAGGATGGAAAGATGACCCTACTAGTAAAAGAGGTAACTACTCTAGAAGTAGCTATACTAGTTACTCTAGGAATAACAATAATGGAAAGAGAGAAGAAAAGTCTTGGTTTAAAGGTACTTGTTATAAATGTGGTGAAGAAGGACATATAGCCTTTGACTGTACTAACTCTGGAAAGAAGATTGGAGGTAATAGCAGAAGTAACTTGGCTTGTGAAGAAGTTGAGGAATTAGCTAATGAACCTAAACATGGTGAGAACTTAATGTTGAGAAGGATCTTGTGTAATAAATAAGCTGATGAAGAACCTATCTTCAGGAAAAGCTTGTTCAGAACTAGATGTAAGATCATTGACAAATGTTGCAAAGTAATCATTGATGGCAGAAGTTATGATAATCTAGCATCCGAAGAGCTGGTTAGAAAATTGCAGTTGCAGATATTGAAACATCTAAAACCTTATCACATTGCTTGGATCCAGAAGGAGCATAAACTACTTGTAAGTGAACAATTCCTTGTTAAGTTCAAAATTGGGAATTATCATGATGAAGTCTTGAGTGATATTATGCCTATGGATTGTTGTCATATTCTTTTGGGTAGACCTTGGCAGTATGATAGGAAATCTTTGCATGATGGTAGATTGAATCTATATACTTTTTGGATGGATGGAAAGAAACAAGTATTGTTTCCTTTGATAGAGAAGTTTTATCAAAGTCACTACACCATAGTTAGAGTATGTTTGGTTGATGGTAAAACATTTTCAAGAGACACGAAGGAACATAATATTTTCTTTTCTTTAATACTAAGGAAAACTGGAAAACAAGATGAATAAGAACATGTACATGAGAATGAATCTTTATTAACTAAATTTAGTGATATCATTTTCGATAATGTACCTAATGGTTTACCACCTATGAGAAGTATAAGTCATTGTATGGATTTGATACTTGGAGCTAGTTTGCTAAATAAAGAACCACATAGGTTGACACCGGATGAAAAGGCTGAATTGAATAGACAAGTGCAAGAATTAATTGAAAGGGGATTGATTAGGGAAATTTTGAGTCCTTGTGCAGTACCTTCTATGTTAGCACCTAAGAAGAATGGAGAATGGAGAATGTGTACTAATTCTAGAGCCATAAATAAGATCATAGTAAAGTACAAATTTCCTTTGCCTAGGATGGATGACATAATGGATAGCTTGAGTGGAGCAAAGTATTTTACAAAGATTGATTTGAAAAGTGGATATCATTAGATTAGGATCAAAGAAGGGGATGAATGGAAAACTACTTTTAAAACTAATGAAGGTTTGTATGAATGGTTGGTTATGTCTTTTTGTTTGACTAATACACCTTGTACTTTCATGAGGCTGATGAATGAAGTTCTAAAAAGATTCTTGGGTAAGTTTTTAATTGTATATCTTGATGACATTTTGATATTCAGTAAGACTAAGGAAGAACACCTTGAGCATATGAGACAAGTATTGTAGAGGTTGAAGTAAGATAAGTTCCTGACTAACTTGAAGAAATGTTCATTTATGAAAGAGGAGATTGTGTATCTTGGTTTTGTGATTTCAGCTAATGACTTGAGGATGGACCTTGAGAAAGTAACAACTACACTTGATTGGCCTACACCAAAGAATATTGGAGAGGTAAGATCATTTCATGGATTCAAAATTTTCTATAGAAAGTTTATTAGAAGTTTTAGTTCTATTTGTAATGCTATGACTGAAACCATGAGAGGAGATAAAAAGTATTTAAAATGGACACATTGAGCACAAAATATTTTTGAAACATTGAAACAAAGAGTTGTAGAGTTTCCTACACTTGCTTTTCTTGATTTTTGTAAAGTTTTTCAAGTTGAATGTGATGCTAGTGGAAGTGTAATTGGATCTATTTTGAGTCAAGAAGGAAGACCTATAGCTTTCTTTAGTGAAAATTTGAATGATGCTAAGAGAAAATATTTAGTTTATGATCAGGAATTCTATACTATTGTTCAAGCTTTGAAGAAGTGGAGACACTATTTGATGCCTAAATATTTTGTGTTACAATTGACCATAAATCTTTATAGTATTTGGGTAGTCAGAATAAGTAGAATCAGAGACATATGAAATGGGATGAGTTCTTGTAGAATTCCTCATTTTCATTGAAACGTAAGAGTGGACAGTTGAATAAGGTTGTTGATGCCTTGAGCTGAAGAAGAAGTTTGCTGACTGAGATGAAATTTGAGATACTTGGTTTTGATGATTTGAAATATTTGTATGAGGCTGACATTAATTTTGTAGAATATTGGAAGGCTTGTAAGGAGAAAACAAGGAATGACAAGTGGACTGATTATTTTATTTAGGAATATATGTTGTTTAGAGGAGTTCAGTTATGTATACCAAGAGGATATATGAGAGAAAACATCATAAATGAGAAGCATAGTGGTGGATTTGCTAGAGATTTTCAGATTGATAAGACAATGAAATTGATTTTTGAGAGATACTTTTAGCTGCAGATTTACAAAGATGTATAGAGAATGGTGAGAAGTTGTAGAGTTTGTCAAGTAGCAAAAGGAACTAGTTAGAATATGGGAATTTATACACCTTTTCCTGTACCTAATAGACCATGGGAAGATGTGAGTATGGACTTTGTTCTTAGATTTCCTAGAACTAAGAGAGGTAATGATTCTATTTTGGTTGTAGTGGATAGATTTTCAAAGATGGCACATTTCATACCTTGTAAGAAGACATTTGATGTATTTCATGTAGCTGAATTATTCTTCAAGGAAGTGGTAAGATTGCATGGTTTTCCTAAATCTATTGTTTTAGATAGAGATACTAAGTTTACTAGTCATTTTTGGAGAACTCTTTGGAATAAGATGAATACTGAGTTGAAATTTTGGTCTACATTTCACCCTTAGACAGATGGACATACTAAAGTTGTGAACAAAATTTTGGGAAACTTGTTGAGATGTTTAGTTGGAGATAAGCCTGTTGTTTGGGATTTGGTTTTGGCGCAAGATGAATTTGCATATAATAATTCTATGAATAGAAGTACTAAGAAGATACCATTTGAAATTGTTATTGGATTTCACCCTAAAGGAATTACAGAGTTGAGAGAATTACCTACTAAGATCAGAAGAAGTGCTAAAGCTGATCATTTTGTAGAATACATGAGAAATTTTCATGATGAAGTTAAGAGGAATTTGGAGGATAGTAATTTGAACTACAAGCAGAGAGAAGATAAGAGAAGGAGACATAAATATTTTGAATTTGGAGATGAAGTCATGATTAATTTGAAGAAAAATAGATTTCAAGTTGGTACCTACAAAAAATTAAAGATGAATAAATTTGGACCTTTTGAGATTCTGAAGAAGTTTGATAGTGGAAATGCATATGAAGTAGAATTTCTTGAAGACATGGATATATCACCTATATTCAACATTTCAAACATCTTTGAGTATTTTGAATCACCTGATGAGACTGAAGATAACATGGATTTTCCTAAGAAAGACAAAGACAACATTGTGAATATTATGAACAGTAGAATAAGCATGAGTATCAAAGGAAAGGACTACATGGAATACCTAGTTTAGTGGAAAGATAAGCCGGTTGAAGACAGTTCATGGATTACACAAGTTGAATTGGATCTTTATGATTTAGGTCAGAGAATGAGTAGTGCTTGATGTGGACATTAGTTCTTTTGTAACTCCAGGTGTCTGATGCAAGAGCATCTTGGGTCTTGAGAAATCTTGCATCATCAAAAATAGTTTCTATTTCTTGTACCTATTTGCTATTTTTTTTAGCGTTGATGTTTCTGTTGGTTTCATGACTTGAAAAGTTAATATTATGCCTTGGACCTATTCTTGGACCTTCTCCTAAGAGTGCATGTCCTTATTCATTCAGACTTGGAAGTTATCACCATTTCCCTCGTGTATCAATTTACTACCAGTTTCGCATGAAACATGTGGTATTTTTCCTTGTGCGGTTTCATGTGGGGAAATTGGATCTTGTGTGGTTGAGGATATATTCTTGGGTCATGTGTGGACCTAAATGTAAAGGTGCATTATTTTTTTTTGTTTCTAGCTTTAGTTTTGGTTTCTCCTCCTAAGTGGACCTATAATGTAATTAAATGCTTGACTGGCCAACTTGTGACTTTGCAAGCTATATATTGGAAGCTTGGGATGTTGTAGAGGATAGCTTAGTTATATTTGAAGTGAGATAGAAGAAGAACAAGCAGAAGGATGCCAATTATGATTCTAATTTCATAAATTCATTGTATAAGGCTGAAACTCGAAAGGCCTCACAACCAGACACATTGATGTTAATATAATATTTGTTCCAATGTTGCTACCAGTTTCTTGTCTCATATCCACTTTATTTTACTACTTTCTTGCATTTTTTCATATTGCTTTTGTGTGTAACTCTTCGCAGGGCTTGTTGTGGGTTTTAGTAGAATCAACTAACCTTGATTCTACCTTTACCTCACCCCCCTTTTGTCATCTACACCACACTTTAATCCTCCTAAGTATAGTGGAAAATTGGATTCTGATGAATTGGTGGACTGGATCACTAAGATGGAAAAATACTTTGAGTATGAAAATGTACCTAAAGAAAAGAAGGTAAAAATTGCAAGCACAAAGTTGAAGAGTCATGCATCCTTGTGGTGGGAACATCTGCAGTTGGATAGAAAGAGGAAAGACAAAGACAAAATCAAGGTATGGAGTAAAATGGTGAATAAATTGAAAGGAAAGTTCTTACCTTGTGATTATCAAATTAGCCTAGTTAGGTGAATGCAAAGTTTGAGGTAGAAAGATAGCTCAATAAAATAATATACTGAGGAATTCTATAGATTAGATATCAGATCTGGACATGATGAAGATGATGTGGAAAGAATTGCTAGCTACATGAATGGTTTGAGAGTTTCCATCCTGGAAGAAATCAATTTGGTCAAATTGGAGAACACTGAAGAGGCTTATCAATTTGCATTGAAGGTTGAGGAGAAATTAAATAAGAGACATGAGAAAAGACAAAGAGGTAGAGATGGTAGATTTCCTAGAGGAAGAGGTAGATCTTATGGTGAAAATAGTAGATCTGAACTTGAAAAGAAAAATCTGGATGAAGGCAAGATCGAGTGGAAAGGTGAAAGTTCATCTAGAGGTAGAGGTAGTAACTACTAAGGTGGTTATAATAGAGGTGGTTTTCGAGGAACTTGTTACAATTGTGGAGAAGAAGGACATAGATCATTTGAGTGTACACATGCAAGTAAGAAGGTTGGTAATAGTAGAAATACTTTGGTGCAAGAAGATTCACCGAATGAACGTAAGAAGGAAAGTAACTTGATGGTAAGGAGAGCACTTTGGAGTGAAAGTAAAAAGGAAGATCTGGTAAGGAAAATTTTGTTCAAGGCCAAATGTAAATTTTTTGACAAATTTTGGAAGGTAATCATTGACAATAGTACCTTAGAGAATATAGCATCTGAGGAAATGGTCACAAAGTTGAAGTTGAAAAGGTTAGAACATCCAAAACCCTATCATATTTTATGGATTAGAGATGAGCATACACTCTTGGTATGTGAACAATGTTATGTGAATTTAAAAATTGGAAAGTACTATGATAAGGTATTATGTGATATCATGCCTATGGATTGTTGTCATATTTTGTTGGGTAGACCTTGGCAATATGATAGGCATGCTATCTATGATGGGAGAAGACAAATCTTATTACATTTGATGGAAGAACCTGTTAGTAATGTTTGCACATCTATGAAAGTTTTCTTGATGGAAGGAAGAAAGTTTGTTAAGGATTTGAAGAAGAATGATGTATGTTTTGTTGTGATTCCTAACAAACTGAGTAATAAAATAGAGGATAGTGTCCCTGAGGAGATTGATAAGTTACTCACCGAGTATAGTGAAATTATTTCTGATAATGTATCTAATGGTGTGCCACTGAAGATAAGCATTAATCATTGCATGGATCTAATCCCTGGAGCTAGTTTATCAAATAAGGCACCTCGTCAGTTGACACCTACAGAGAATCAGGAATTGAAATGAGAGATTCAAGAATTATTGGAGAAAGGTTTGATCAAAGAAAGTTTGAGCCCTTGTACAATACCTATTTTATTTTCACCTAAGAAGAATGGAAAATGGCAAATGTGTACTGATTCCAGAGCAATCAATAAGATAACAGTGAAATATAGGTTTCCTATACTGAGAATGGATGACATAATGGATAGTTTGAAAAGAGAAAAATATTTTACCAAAATTAATTTGAAAAGTGGGCATGATTAGATCAAAATTAGAGAAGGTGATGAATGGAAGACTTCTTCCAAGATAAAAGAAGGTTTGTATGAGTGCTTGGTTATGCCTTTTGGTTTAACTAATGCATTGAGTACTTTTATGAGGTTGATGAATGAAGTTTTGAAGAAATTCTTGGGTAAGTTTGTGATTGTATATCTTGATGATATTATGATATTTAGTAAGACTAGAGAAGACAATTTGTTGCATGTTAGACAAGTTTTACAAAGGTTGAAAGAAGAAAAGTTTCTAATAAATCTGAAAAAGTGTTCATTCATGAAAGAGGAGATTGTGCATTTGGGATTTGTGATTTCAGCTGATGGTTTGAAAATGGATCCTAAAAAGGTTGAAGCTATTTTGAATTGGCCTACACCTGAGAATTCTAGTGAGGTAGGATCATTTCATGGTTTGGCAAGTTTTTATCAAAAGTTCATTAGGAATTTCAATTCAATTTGTAATGCTATGACTTAGACTATGAGAGGAGATAAAAGAGAATTCAAATGGACACACGGAGTTGATAAAATTTTTGAGACTCTGAAGTAGAAGGTTGTTGAATTGCCTATTTTGGCATTGTCTGATTTCAATAAGGTATTTCAAGTGGAATGTGATGCAGGTGGAAGTGCAATTGGAGCTATGTTGAGTTAAGAAGTAAACCTATTGCTTTCTTTAGTGAAAATTTTGTTGGCAATTTGGCTGAGTTAGATATCAATTTGTTGTCATTATGGAAACATATAATCAGTAAGAAGATCAAACTATGATAGAAAACATTTATGATAAAGCACAAGTAAAATTGTTTAAGTATAAGCAATATTTTCTAGTCTAACCAGAGACAGTTTTGGATAGCGATGTTGATAGAAGTAGGTTCAGTGCATGCACACTTTAAAATGGATAATTATATGTATGACAAAGACACATCTAAAAGTGCAAGTTTGTACGGCATGTACAAAAGATGTTCTTGTAAATTTATCGAAACATAGTTAGAGCCAACATAGCAGAGTAAGAAGACAGAACAAGTAAAATAGTTAAGGGATTTTTTTTTTTTTATCAAAATAATGACTTAACCATACAAGGGATGACATCCTAGATGTTAACTCTTGGGTAGCAGGAGTTAGTTTTGAGTTTATGCTTTGTAAAGCCGACTGTAAAGATATTATTCTTAATAACTTGTATAAATGTAAGAAATATGTAATGCGAAGACATATGCTCAATGTGATAAGATATTTTAATGATATGATGTGAAGATATACGTTGTAAAAGAAAAGAAAGAGTATTTTGTATATGAAAGCGAAGAAGCTAGAAAGCTAAATCAGAATAGGAAAGCTATTCGACAGTAGTAAAAGGTTAAGTATCATATCTTTTTGTAAATAGATATCACTACATTACATGTTTGGGAAGTGAGCTCATCTTGTAATCACTCTATGTTGTATACCAACTCTTAGCAAGGTTGAGGCTTCTAACAAGGCCTAGAGTCCTTTAATCAGGATAGAGACACTATATGTATGTAATAGACTCCTAACAGGGTCAACATCCTTAACATGATACTTTTGATTAGTGGATCACTTGTGGGTATCATCCCCACTAGGGTTTTCCCTTGGCTATGGTTTCCTCGAGAACAAACATAATTTTATGAGTTCATTTGCTTTATTTATTTTCATGTTATTTAGTTTACTTTGTTTTGCAAGCATCAAGTTAATTTTCTATATCCATAATTGGGTGAAAGTAAAAGTTTGTAGAATACTAATTCACCCCCCCCCCTCAGTATTCTCTATTTCTAACAATTGGTATCAAAGCTTAGTTACTCAGAAGAAAGTTATTCAGAGAAAGCCTAGAAGCTTGAGTAAGATCTCTATGGATATGGATCAATTATAGAAGAATCTTGAAGAAGCTCTTGAATAGATTGATATTCTTACTGAAAAAAGAGATACTCTAAAAGGAAAATATGATGAAGCAAAGAACTGCATTGAGAAGCTAAAAGAAAAACTATAAGAATTGAAATCAAAGAAAGAACCTTCAATACAAATCAAAGATTGTGATGAAATTTCAAATCTGAAGAAATAAAATGAGATCCTTAAACATGAATTAAAGATTGTAGATCTGAAGTTAAGTTTGAAAGATGGAAACAAGAAGAATGAATCAAATCTAAAATCTAAAAATGAAGATCTGAAGTCTAAACTTTGTAAAGTGACATCTAAACTTGAGAAAACCAAATTACAGTATGTTGAACTTGAAAAGTACAACACAATTGTGAAAGGAGAACTGAAATAGTCTAAACAACATCTTGAGAAACTGTATTCCACCAGTGAAAAGATTTATGAAAAAATGTCTTATCAGAAGCCATTTTATGATAAAAACTAGTCTTGTATTTAACTCATCTAAGATAAGTGAAGAAAACAAGGAATTGGATCTGAAAGTCTCTGAGAACAAAGGTGAAAAAAACCCTGATGAAGCTAACAAATCTGAAGATATGCTTAATCCACCTAAAG
This sequence comes from Chamaecyparis obtusa, assembly GCA_027943335.1. Lineage (NCBI taxonomy): Eukaryota > Viridiplantae > Streptophyta > Pinopsida > Cupressales > Cupressaceae > Chamaecyparis > Chamaecyparis obtusa. Next base: position 431,055 of record BSBK01002784.1, read on the forward strand.
AAGATGAACCACCCAAAGATAATTCAAAGGTACATGTTTTGCATGTAATACTTTTGGTCATATGAAGAAAGATTTCACAGGTAAGAAATTCAAATCTCTCAATGGTTATTGTTATAATTTTAATGGTTTTGGACATAGAGCTATTGATTATAAGAAGCCTAGATCTAATGATAATAATAGTAGTAGAATGTTTAGAGATACTAACCAGTAGATAAGAGACCTACTGAAGATATAAATAGAAGAAGTGGAGTTGTGTGTTATAGATGCAACAAGATTGGACACATTGCTAGGCATTGCAGATCAGAAATCAATCAGATAGGATTGAGATATGGAAATATTGGAGTAGTTTTCTAGATATGTAACAAATTTGGTCATACAACAAGATTTTGTAGAATGAACAACATGAGAAACCCTAATCCTAGAAACTATACAAGTGTTAAAGTATTGTTCATTCATGTTTAATAAACGATGAGACAATCATGATATGCATATATATATATATATATATATATATATATATATATATATATATATATATATATATATATATATATATATATATATATATATATATATATATATATATATATATATATATATATATATATATATATATATATATATATGTATGTATGTATGTATGTATGTATGTATGTATGTATGTATGTATCTATGTATGTATCTATGTATATGTATATGTATATGTATATGTATATAATATAATATAATTGAAAAGTAAGTATTTATTAATATGCATATGTGTGTGTGTGTGTGTGTGTGTGTGTCTATATATATATATATATATATATATATATATATATATATATATATATATATATATATATATATATATATATATATTATACAAAGTATGAATAAACTATTGGTTAAGATATGTTAACTAATAGTTATGTAATGAAGTGACATGACCATAAGTATATACGGTCATGTCTATTCATTACATGACTATTCAATAGATACATATATCCTATTGTTGTTGTAGAATCAATCAATAATGAAGGTAATTATATTCTACAATATCAAACAAGTATATATTATCTCTATAGGACAGTCCAGATTTCTCAACATGGTATCAGAGCCTAACCTATAGAGAATATATATATATACAGATCAGTAAGTAAAATAAGGAAACATCATGTTCAATCCTGCACTTGACAAATCTCGGGATGGGGAGGAGATAAGATGAACACTGGTTGTAAACGGGATGGATACTCAGCACCGAGTTCATACAGTCAACGATAGAATCTAAAAGGAATACATGCGAATGAAGAGGGAATTATAGGCCACAATATATGTAGAAGGTCATCGACATATAAATTGGAATTACATGGGATAAGTCGGTCAACAGATTAAAAGAGGGACCATTACACGAAGAAGAGGAATTCATCGCAAATGGAACATCATTGATTGCTAAGTTATCCATAAGCAACAGTGATTACTATCTTTACACATGGAATGGCCAACGATCACTAATATAATCTATAGGGAATAAATATTATCAGTGGTCAAAATAGAATAAGAAAATTTCAACATCGAACCATTTGAACGAAAGAAAAGAGGCTAAATTATTTTGGGAGATATCCAATATGATGAGGTTGATTCCTGTCACAAAAGCTAAATAAAATCAATGTTATTTTAGGAATGAATTCATGGTTCCACATCCACAAATTATCCCATGGCTAGTGATATCTATCATCAACCATCTAAGTTAACTACTTATTATTGACTAAGATAGATGATTACCGATAGCAAAGTTTGTAATTGAAGTTGGATCTATGTGCCGACGATAGCCAACATTGACAGGATAAGTGCAATATACACAATCACATGGATTCAGATAGGACTAATTATTTATAGATAAAAGGATGATTTCTGATTGACACCAATCGTATTATGATCTAGTCATATTATAATTTCAAATAATAGTGAATGATGTAATACTACATAAACCCAATAATAATTATCAAAAATAGTTAAAGGTGGACATTTGAACCAGAAGAATGTTGTGGATTAATGATAAATGAGTTATTGGTACAAGCTAGTGATAAACATTATTTATGCTATTCAATACATGGGACATTACAATAGAAGATCATACCGAAAGGCAAAGTTTAATTAAAATAGAGTACCAAAGTCATTCCAGGTTTAGCCTTCATTACTCAAGTCAGAAAGTGGGAACATTACACAGAAGGAGAGATGTTGAAAGGGCTGGACTAGTATGCTAGATCATGCTACAGAAACTCAAGAACATGTGATGGGTAGATGACTTCAAATAGAGACTATTAACTATAGAAATGACAATGAGTCAATCATTCTTTGACTTAAGAAAGAGTGTAGCATCAATAATGGTGGGTCAAAAGGAGGTTGATAGTGTATAGCAATAGTGAATGATGGTTTGTACGTTTCTATCCCCATATACGAAGGAAGCATCTACAGATACATATTTTGGAGGCCAGTGATATTAATAAAATGGAGGATATAGTTATTGGAATCACCAGCAAACACTACCTATAGCATACAGAAATTCAAGGAGGAGTAAGAAACATATCATCTCCAATGTATTTGGACTAAGACCTATGGGACCCGAGATATCCAGATCAACATAGTCAAACAAAAAGGAAGATTCACGATGGTCTAGAGGCACAAGTAATAATCCATCCCCTCACAGGTTGTCAATGCATCAAATAGAAAAGTAGACTTTGATAGTGAGTCTCAATTGGAGATTATAAATCTTCACTCCCCGTGTATACCTTGCAACAAGGGATTCACTAAAATCATTGAACAAGAGAAAATTGAGGAGTATTAGTTCTGCAGAGAAGGGCCTCCATTCGATGATAGAAGATCTAGTATATGTAGCTATGAAAGACTTCAGAGGAGGATCAGAATGGTGTGTGGAAAGTAGCTATAGGTAGTTGTGGAGCAAAGGAACATACAAACAATCAACATAACCATACAATGCAAATCTAAAAGTCAGTCTCCTATCATATTGCATCCTTTATATATACATTAAGCAATAATTTTAGTCAACATGGTATGCATTAGTGATATTAGACTAGGTCTGAAGACCTTCAAGAGCAACTTGGAAGTCATCTTCAGAATTGCTTCAATCCGGGTACAAGTTATTTTTCCCTTATGTTTTCTTATATCCTAAACTAACAAAACTTATGTTAGTTTTGTTAGACCTCTATAGATAATGTTTGATCATTTATGGGCATCACAATGATCAAGAAAGATGGGTAAATTAAACAACATAAGTTTTCATTTCAACAAAGTGTGCTAAGGAAAAGAGGTAGAATTGGTTGATATCTTATCAAGGATATCAACTGACTATGGGCTCACTTTAAAGAAAGAAATATTTGAAACTTAAGATAAGTATTCATCTTTGAGTTAAATTTTTTATAATTTTGTAGTCATTTTCTTATATGTATTCATGTTTGTACTATAAGAGCTATTTGCCTTGATCTTTTCATTTGTCTCCAATAATGTTCTTGTAGGAAAAGAAGAATGATGCAATTAAGGCATTATGCAGGGTTGTTCCATACTATAATAAGTGCAGGATGATTCTTTGATCACAAGTACTTATCAACTACTGAGTGTAGGGTCTGTTGTACATGTGGCACTGACAAGCTCCTACAACTACTCTACTCTAGATCTTGATTACACTACAACAGTGAAATTTCATAATAAGTACTCATGGATTTGTGTACAACCTTTGGACTATAGCAAGATGGATTCTTCAAAATACTTTTTGTATGGGCTCACCTTATGAAAGGGAATATAAAAGGATGAAAGCATGAGAAATTCAAATTAAGAGGGAGTCCTGACATCTTCAAAAAGTTTAAGAATTGATGAACTTGAGCTTCAGAGGGAGCAGATGATTCAGTCAACTTGTGACAAAATTGATCATATTGATTGAGAGGGAGATCATTGTTGAAGGTGAAACAATTCTGAGGCTATAGAAGTGGAAACTCATGGATAGAATCACAAATGAGATGCACATGGATAGGATCTCTGATTAAAGTAATTCATACATCTTGAAACTACAGTTCATTGAGATGAACATCATACTAGAGGTCTTTATTATCTTCCCTCAAGTCCAAGAGGGAGTGTCAATGTTATGGCCTTGAAAAAGATCAAAATGCATCCTATATGAGATATCGATTCTCTCAGGAAGAAAAGTATGAAGTCACATCCTCCAGTGACATTGAGCTATGTATATAAAAAGGGTATTGCCTCCATGACATAAGAAGAGGAAGCGAAAAGATCTGCATCAGCGGACATTCAAAGATCTTGATTCAGAGGGAGTAGACCATGTTTTGTTGGTTACCTAGTGATCAAAAAAACTGTAGCAGAGAATTATGATGAATTACCATGTGAGAAGGCTATGCTTTCATGTTAGTGGGAGAAGCTAGAAGATCAAATTAAGATGGCAACCTAGGATCATGGTCATATTAATTTAGAGGAAGTATTCCTGATGTTGATTTTCAGCCTTAGTGATCTATCACTTTGTATCTTAAATGATTCTTGTCTTTGATAGACAAGTTTAAGGTGGAAGCCTTCCTCACTTGATAATAGTGAACCAAAGTGTCAAGATAGACTACTTAATTGTGTGTCCCGACTATGCAGAGATCTTAACTCTTGTTATTACTGGATGTGTAATAATGAAACCATATCATGATAGACTACTTAATTGTGTGTCCTAACTGTGCGGAGATCATGATATTCAAGTCTATTTTCATGATGAGACTACATTAAATTGTGTGTCCCGAAGTGTCGAAAGTCATGGTAGACTTTATGGGCCCATTCATTTTGTGTTATGAAAGGTGATGATCTTTCACATGTGTTGGGTTACTATTTGAAGGTGATGATCTTGAAAATAGTTAACCAGGCTTCAAGATTGACTCCCGAAAGGGACTGTCCCAGATGTGCTGGATATCTTGTTGCTTATGTTATTACTTGGTGTGTAATAACTTGTCAAGATTGACTCCCAAAAGGGTCTGTCCCCGATGTGCCAGATATCTTGATGCCTATCATGATCCTGAAAGGGTCTATCCTGGATGTGCCGAATATCATGATATGAAAAGATTCTACAAATTCTATTAAACTCTCTCTCAAGAGGGAGTGTTAAAGTATTGTTTGTTTGTGTTTAATAAATGACAAGACAATCATGATATGCATATATATATATATATATATATATATATATATATATATATATATATATATATATACAAACACACTATATAATATAATTGAAAAGTAAGTATATATTAATATGCATGTGTGTGTGTGTGTGTGTGTATATATTATACAAAGTATGAATAAACTATTGGTTAAGATATGTTAACTAATAGTTATGTAATGAAGTGACATGACCATAAGTATATACGGTCATGTCTATTCATTACATGACTATTCAATATATACATATATCCTATTGTTATTGTAGAATCAATCAATAATGAAGGTAATTGTATTCTACAATATCAAACAAGTATATATTATCTCTATAGGACGGTCCAGATTTCTCAACAACAAGGAGAAATGAGAATGCAAGAAATAGTCAAAAAGGATGTTGTAGTAATTTAGAAGAAATTAAATGTTTTAAAGCCATAGATCAAGTACACACCCTTAGTACACAAGGTAATTAGACAGGTGAAGTATTTGATAGTAAGTGTGAAACACTTTCTAACCCATCTCAAAGAACTTAATTCATAAAGAATGTATTAGAGTAGGAACTTAGGATAATGTAGAAATTAGTATAGAATGAATTGAGTCTTGCATGGTTAATGTAAGGTAGTATGTGATGTATTGATGCTATGGTTAAGAGTGCATGAGCTAATATGAATGTATGCGAGTTCGTGAGAAGTATGAAGTTTTGTAGGAAAGCAGGAACAACTTTTCAGAAAGAAGCGGCAAAAGAATTGAATGCGATGTTAGAATCTTGAAAGATTGAAAGGTTAAAATCTTATTATTAGTATTAATTGATCATTCAAGTGACTACAAGTGATAAGAAGATCAATGTAGTGGCGATTGAGATTAGTTTGTAGGATTTGGTAAATAATTTTGTGACAGATCTATGCAAAGCCCTAAATCATGCAATTGAGGTATTTTACTGAGCAATTCTATCAACCAGTTAAAATATTTTCTAGAAGTCATGGATGTTTCACTTATTCATCATGTAAGGGATACTATTAGACCTAGAGTTAAAAGGCAACCTATATAACCCTTGAAAGAAGACCCTAGTCTTGCATTTTCATCTGTACTAGATAATGTTTTACATTTAGAAGATGTAAGAGGTTATTTAAAATGCAAATTTGAAACCCTAAGTGAGAGTAACATGACTAAGGATTATGAGAAGTTATATAATCAGGATATGTCATTGAAAGAAGGATTTGAACATCTTAAGGATAATGAAATTTTAAAGTATTCACCACCCTATGAATTTGATTATGATGAATGCACTAAAATCATTTTAAGCAGAATTCACAATGGGAAGTTTTGGATAGATGATAGAGTGATAGATATGTTGGAAACTGAATTGAAACAATTATTGTATTGTCATTGATGTCAAACCTTAATTGGTCAGACTATTGCTACTTAGGAAAGTACTATATCTATTTGATTGTTGCTCAGCTTAACAAAACTAGTTACTGAGTGGAATTTCATCACAAGCAAGCTAAAATATTTGACTGGAAGTGAAGATCAGACTAGAGGTAATTTGTTCTATCCTGACCTATCTGAAGAAACATGTTTGATTTCACAACTTGATGATATTTGGTTATGGCATAAAAGGTTGTGTCATGTTAACTTTGACAATCTGGTAGAGATAAGTAAGAAGAAAAAGGTAAGAGGTCTACCTAGATTGAAGAAACCTGAGAATGTGATGTGCAAGGAATGTCAGTTAGGAAAAATGACTAAGTCAAGTTTCAAGAGAAAATCCTTTACTTCTGAAAACATTTTAGATTTGGTTCATACTAACCTTTGTGGAGCTATGGGTGTACAAAGTTACTGTGGTGCTAGATACTTTATCTTATTTGTTGATGATCATACTAGGATGATGCATGTGATGTTTCTAAAAGAAAAATCTGAAGCTTTTAAGCGGTATTTGGCTAAGGTTGAAAAGGAGATAGATAGGAACCTAAAATTTCTTAGATCTGACCGAGGTGGAGAATTTACATCAAATGAATTTAATCTATTTTGCAATGATAGAGGAATTAAAAGATAAATGTCTACACCTAGAACACCTCCACAAAATGGTATAGTAGAAAGGAGGAACATATATATCTTGGATTGTGCAAGGACATTGATGATTGAAAAGAATGTGGCACATAAATATTGGAAAGAAGCTATCAGCCCTACTATCTACACTCTTAACTAGGTATAGATCAAGAAAGGTACAAATCTGACACCTTATGAATTATGGCATGGGCATGCACTGAGTGTTAAATACTTTAGAATATTTGGAAGTAAGTGCTATATATTAAAAGACACTAGGAATGGAAAGTTTGATGCTAAGAGTGATGAAGGCATATTCCTAGGGTACTCCACAAAAAGTAAAGCTTATAAGTGTTTGAACTCTAACACTAACAAAATTGTGGAAAGTGTGAATGTCAAAATTGATGAGTATGCAGAAAGAAATGAAGCTAATAGAAAAAAAGAACCAAAAGATTATAGATCTTTTGTGTACATTGAAGAAGAAGAAGAGGCAAGTAATAGACTTGCACCTGATGTTGAGTCTTGGGTAAGCAATGCTGAGTGACAGACATAAGCTATCGAGTATCAGGAAAATAGTGCCAAGAAAGAATAAGAACATGTCAAGCTACAAGAAAATGTTGTTGAGTATTAGGATGAGGTTGCCGAGAAGTTGAATCTGACAATCTTGTTGAGGAACATGATGAAATAGAGTAGAGAATAGTTGAACCTATTTTGGCAAAATATGTAAGAAGACATCATAAGCCTGAACATATAATTGGAGACAAAGATACTGGAATCTAGACCAGAAGTAAGACTAAGGATCCAACATGTCTACTATGTGAATTTGAACTGAAGACAACTAGAGAAGCATTGGAGAATGAGGTCTGGATACAAGCAATGAATGAAGAAATTGACCAAATTGAGAAGAATGATACTTGGACTCTGGTACCGAGACCTGAAAACAATAATGTTATAGGAACAAAATGGGTGTTTCGGAATAAGATGAATGAAAATGGTGAAATCGCTAGGAACAAAGCTAGGCTGGTATGCAAAGGCTACACACAAGAAGAAGGAATAGATTATGTGGAGACATTTTCCCCTGTAGCTAGTTTGGAAGGAGTAAGAACTCTACTTGCATATGCTGCTTATAAAGATTTCAAGGTATATCAAATGGATGTCAAGTCTGCATTTTTGAATGGTATAATAGAAGAATAAGTTTACATAGAACAACCACAAGGTTTTATTGATCCAAACAGAAGACACATGGTGTGCAAACTGAACAAAGCATTATATGAATTGAAACAAGCACCTAGAGCATGGTATGAGAGGTTGCACAACTACTTGATACAGATTGGATTTTCAAGAACAAATGACACAAGCAATCTATACATGAAGGATGAAGAAGGTAAAGGTATCATGTTGGCAAAAAAAATTTTTGATGACATTATTTTTGGTGGACAAGATGCATTATGTAAAAGATTTTCAAATGAAATTCAAACTAAATTTGAAATGAGTATGTTTGGTGAGATCAAATTCTTTGTTGGTTTACAAGTATATCAGAAGAAGAATGGAATTTTCATTACTCAGTCTAAATATGTTAATGAAATACTAAAAACTTTTGGGATGGAAGATGCTAAACTAGTGGGTACTCCTATGGTTACTGGAAAAAAGTTATATAAGAATGATGATGCTGCAGAAGTGAATCAGACTCTGTATAGATCTATGATTGGAAAATTGCAATATGATGTACATAGAAGACCAGATATTGCATTAGTTGTTGGGATTGTGGCAAGATTCTCTTCCAATCCTAAGGAAACACATATGATGGTCGTGAAAAGAATTATGAGATACTTGAAAGGAACTACTGACTATGGTCTATATTATAAGAAGGATGACAAATTTGAACTCTGAGTTTATACAGATGCTGATTGGGTAGGAAATGTAGATGATAGAAAAAGTACAAGTGGTGGAGCTTTCTTTCTTGGATAGAGATTAGTCTCCTAGACAAACAAGAAACAAAATTGCATTTCCCAATCTACTGCCAAGGCCGAGTATGTTGCTACTACATTAAACTGTTCAAACTTGGTATGGATAAACACTAAGCTACATAGATATTATCTACATCTGATGGATGCATGTTTTAGTTGTTGCTTTGGAATTTTTGTCAAAGAGGGAGAATGAACTGATATGATAACATGAGATATGATAACACATGATACTGTAAAGTAAGAGGGAGATGAACTAAAATGAAGAATCGGGATAGAGGGAGATCTGAATACTTGTAACGGTCACAGAAGTGAGGCTTACAAGATTCTGAATCAGAATGAAGCTAAGGATATTATAAATAATTTTTTGGTGGGCAGATAAGTTTTTGGACTGGTTGGTAATCCATGTGTTATTTAGGTGATATCATATGGTGTTGCTATCAATGCCAAAGAGGGAGATTGTTGGAAACTGAATTGAAACAATTGTTGTATTGTCATTGATGTCAAACCTTAATTGGTAAGACTATTGCTACTTAGGAAAGTACTATATCTATTTGAGTGTTTCTAAGGGGCTAAGAAAGGTTGGTCACAATAAAACTTAGGAAAAGGTTGAGTTATCTTGATACTACAAAGTGTACTTGACTATGTTGCACTATGATGAGATAATGTATTGTTTATCTTAGTAAGACTGAAGACTAAACTGGTAGACTTAATCGAGCAAAGAAAGGAAAAATCATGTTTAATCTGAGTGATGTTAGTGTTGATCGAGTTAGTATATGTTGAGCAAGATTATATTGTCGACCGAGCATCAGTAAATTGCCAAGGAAGATAGTGCAAGCCAAGGAAATAGTTTTAATATTGACCGAGCATTCTACATAAAGACCGAGTTGACAATCACAGTATTGACCAAGAATCAACAATTTTATATTTGAAGAGAATTTAATTTTGGAGCCAACATTGTTGAATTCTTGGATTATGTAAAACATGTTGACTTTATTTATTGATAGTTTGGAAGCATTAAATGCATTGTAAAATGTTTTATTGTAAATCTTTGAGAGATTTGAGATGATTCTAGGAAAGGAGTCGAAGAACATAAAGTGGGTAGATTCAATGAATCTGATCTAACCCTAAGATTTGTGAATGAGATTGAGCGGAAAAAGATGAGTTAGCCTAATTGAGGAAAATATAAGGGAATCTGAACATTGTGATATGTATGCACACGGTGAATAGAGAATGTTGGAAGAGGAAAATTTTATTGACTGAATAAACAAGAAAAGGTTGAAGGAGAATGGTGGTGATTGCTTGAAGAAAAGTTCCAAGTAGATCAAAGATGGAAATGGAAAAGTTTCAAAGTCAGTAAACCAACATTAGTGTATCAAATTGGATCTAATATTTGCAAAGTGAGTTGTATATTTTTTAGATAATACTGCTACTACTTTCTAACCATTGTAACAGTCAAAATCCTTTTAACAAAGGTTGACCTAATAGTCATATGTTAAATCCTTTGAACAAGGTTGCATTCTAATGGAGTGTATGTAAGTCCTATGACTAGGCTCACTTTTAACAGGGTGATTGAAATCCTTTCACCGGGTCACATTTGATAGTGTGTATTGTAACCTTTGACAGGGTTGGCTTTTTATCGAGCTCACTTCAGAAGAGTGAAAATAATAGTAGCATGTTACAAAGTGGTTTTTCCCATATTGGGTTTCCACTATAAATCCTGGTGTTTATACTTGTGTGAATGTTTAGATCTAAACATTAGTATGTTTACAAGTTATGTTATAGGTAGGTAGTGGACTACATTGTTAGATGTTTCTATTATTGAATCAGTGATGACCGAGTTTGTTTTGGTTTTGGATCTGATTTAAGGATAAGTTTTTGAGATTGTTTTATACATTAGGACCTCAGAACAACTGATTCACCGCCCCCCCCCCCCCCCCCCCTCTATTGTTCTAAATCATATTAACAAGATATCACTGTAGACCTAATTTATAAGGTAATCAGTTTGTCTAAAACTGGAGTCATGCCCTTTAATGAGGAAAATGTGAAGAAGATTGCATTGGACAACACCAAGTCATCCTATAATGGTATAGGGATAGTAATCAACAAGATATTACAAGATGATGTTAGATTTTTTTGCAAGATCTTAACATCCAAGTTTTGTGCAAACTCTAGAGAAGATGACATGGAAGCTGGAATGGTTCATGCAACATATCTGATGTGCGTTGATAAATTTCAAATAGATATGTGTGAAATCTTAAGAATTTAGTTTTTTGAGAACCTTGAGAAGATAAAGAAAACCAAGAAATCACGGTTTAGATTCTCTTCTCTGATTACATACGTGTTTTTTTATTTATTGAGAAGATTTCCATACACTATTGGAGAAGATTGGAATCATAACAAGACTACTAGAGACAAAATCAGCATCTGAGACACCCTATTGAAAAGGTTAATGGGAGCGCAACCTTGGTAATCAAAACATTTCAAAATCAAATGAAGAAAAGGTCAAGGGTTCCACAAGATATTGTAGAGAAGTATAAAAATTAAATATGTTTTATGGTTGACACTGATTTTACTTTCATTGAAGTAGTTGAACTGAGAGTTGATTTTATTGATCGTCTAAGATATGAAGTTTCAAAAATTGAAGCAGAAGAGTATGTGAATAGATTGCTTAAGAGAAAGATGGATGTGAAAATTTCTAGATTTGGAACCTATGAGGAGAACTTTAACTCCGCAAAGTCTCTACATGAAGAGAAATTGGCCAAAAAGAGAGTTGACAACACCATTAAGAAAATTCATAGGGATACAAGAATGATAGAACATGAATTCCTAGTTGCAAAGTAGACTGCAACAACAATAAGAGACATTGGAAAAAAAGAAGTTTTGTTTGTTCCACCCCTTTAATCAGTCGCAGATCAAACTGAAAATGTTTAGAATTTAGAAAAAGTGGTAAAAGTTGAAGAGGTACAAGAAATAAGGAAATCAACTAGAACCTCCACCACTCCACTAGCTAAAAGAGTAAAGGAAATGACAAGTGGGCTAGGAAAGAGATAGAAAACAATATTTACTCCAATCCAAAGGAAGGTATCTAAAGTAAAAGATGATGAAGAAACTGAATGCAACAAAAAGAAATGGAAACCGAAGATAGAGAAATTAAATGTCATAATCATTAATGAAGGAGATTTCTCTAAGATGAACAAATACTATGAGATGTACAACTATTATGAGAAGTTGAACTTAGAAAATGTAGTTGTCAAGCATATGATTTTGGCTGGTAAGAAGTTTGACAGTATTCAAGGAAAGATTCCTAATGAATTTTTTGAAAAGCTAGTGAACAGAAAGAAAAGAGTAGTAGAAGGAGATAGAAACATAAGAGAAAACTATGTAAGGAAGCTCTATGACATTAAAGATGAAGATCATTTCAAATAAATTTTGAAATCTCTTAATACTCATTTGAGAATGAAAAGGAGAACCATCTTGATAATGGGAGGGAACTATGAGGAAGTTAACAAGGAAACTGAACAGGTAGTTATAAAGGTAATGACCTTAGGCCCTAGTAAACACACAAGTGCACTAGATCAAGTATTTGAAGCTGAGAAATAGAAAAGTCCTACACCATCACCACCACTATCAATCAAAATTGAAGCTAAATCAATGAATGTGGAAGGAACTGATATCATTTTGGATAGTGAGGACAACCCATTTAGTAATCTTGAGGACATTGTTGACAATTCGGCTATGGAACAACAAGATATGATAGTGAATGAGGAAGAAAGGAAATCAAACAACAACAACAACAAGAACATAATCAAGTAGAACCAAAAGCTAAAATAGAGGTAGCAAGATAGGAAGGAACACAAGAACAAGCATAAATTAGTCTTACACCTAAGGTAGCAGCAGAGAAGCCATAGACTAAATCCATCTTTTCTCTAGTCTTGGACAGGAAGTTGATGATGATGATCAAAAAGAATTGATCTCATCTTTGAATAAAATCATTGGGAAGAACAAGAAAGTTAAAATCCTTGAAGGATCACTGATTGAAGTAACAAAAAATTGTAGAATGTTATAACCAGTCAAATCAATGAGGCAGATCCACAGGTCAAAGCAAAGGAATTTGTGAAAGCATTTGACAGTGAATTCACAAATCTATCAGACATGGCTACAATAAAAGCACAAGCAACCTATGAAGGAAAAATATTTTAGGATATATATCAGAATATCAGAAATGATATTGATAATTTGGATATTTTCATAAAAAAACTAAGATGAAACTTGAATAAAGGAAAATCTCTATATAAACAATGTACAAAATTTGAAGATCTTGTATCAGAAATAGTAGATAAGATGAAAGAAAAAGAGGTAGAAATTAAGATAGCTGCAAATCTCTTAGCAAGTCCGAATGTGGAGATATCTGCTATTGAGAAAAGAATAAGTAAATTGTATGATGACATAAGGATTCTAAGAGATGAAAAGGAAAAGAAATTGAGAACATTCGCTCTATTAAGAGAGCATGTTTCAATAAAGATTAGTATTCTTGAATGTCAATTGGAAGAATGTCTTACCTCTAAGACATCTTATGAGAAATTTCACTATGCTAACCTTAAGGCATGTGAAATAGCATTTTATGGTTTATGTGCACTTCTTAGTGTTTCAAACACTATTAAGAAATCATGGGAGAAAGAGTTAGAGAGAATAAAGATAAATTTTACAGATTGTGTTGCAAGCCTACCGGCTTTACAATCTTGAATCCAAAGGTAAACATTTTTGTTGAATAGTTTTAGTACCCTCTTTTGTCATTGTTGTCAAAGGGGGAGTAATAGTAGAAATTTGTGAATTGTATAGATAATATGATATATTGTATAGAATGTATGGAGGCATACTCCTAGGGGGAGTATAGATATTCTATAGATATTTGGAGATATAAGTATACTAAAGAATTTTCGTTATGGCCACAATTTTTGAAGTTTTGTATGACTTAGCCAATTTTCTCATATGTTGCCACTAATGACAAAGGGGGAGATTGTTGGAAATTTTTTTGAGTTAGATATCAATTAGTTTTCATTATGGAAACATATAATCAGTATGAAGATCGCACTATGATAGAAAACATTTATGATAGAGCGTAAGTAAAATTGTCAAAGTATAAGCAATATTTTCCAGTCTAACCAGAGAAAGTTTTGGATAGTGATGTTGATAGAAGCAGGTTCATTACATGCGCACTTGAACATGGATAATTCTATGTATGAAAAAGAAACATATGGAAGAGCAAGTCTGTACGACATGTACAAAAGAAGCTATTGAAAATTTACCAAAACAGAGTTAGAGTTGACTGAGCAGAGTAAGAAGATAAAACACATAAAATAGTTAAGGGATTATTTTTTTTATCAAAATAATGACTTAACCATACAAGGGATGACATCCTAGATGTTAACTCTTGGGTAACAGAAGCTAGTTTTGAGTTTATGCTTTGTAAAGCTGACTGTAAGTTATTATTCTTAATAACTTGTATAAATGTAAGAAATATGTAATGAAAAGACATATGCTCGATGTGATAAGATATTGTAATGATATGATGTGAAGATATATGTTTTAAAATAAAAGTGAGCAGATTTTGTATATGAAAGCGAAGAAGCTAGAAAGCTAAATTAGAATAGGAAAGCTATTTGGTAGCAGTAAAAGGTTAAGTACCTTACCTTTTTGTAAATAGATATTACTGTAAATTACATGTTTGGGAAATGAGCTAATCTTTTAATCACTCTATGTTGTATACCAACTCTTAGCAGGGTTGAGGTGTCTAACAAGCCCTAGAGTCCTTTAATTAGGACATAGACACTATATGTATGTAATAGACTCCTAACAGGGTCAACATCCTTAACATGATACTTTTGATTAGTGGATCACTTGTGGGTATCATCCCCACTGGGGTTTTCCCTTAGCTAGGGTTTCCTCAAGAACAAACATGATGTTATGAGTTCATTTGCTTTATTTCTTTGCATGTTATTTAGTTTACTTTGTTTTTCAAGCATCAAGTTAATTTTCTATATCCATAATTGAGTGAAAGTAAAAGTTTGTAGAATACTGATTCACCCCCCCCCTCTCAGTATTCCCTATTTCTAACAAAGTTGAATGATGCAAAAAGGAAATATTCTATGTATGATCAAGAATTATATGCTATTGTTCAAGCACTGAATAATGGAGACATTATTTTATGCCGAGTGAATTTGTGTTGTATACCGATCATAAGGCTTTACAATATTTGGGTAGTTAGAATAATTTGAATCAGTGACATATGAAATGGGTTGAGTATTTGAAAAGTTATACATTTGTGATAAAACATAAGAGTGGAGTCACTAACCGAGTTGCTGATGCATTGAGTAGAAGAAGATCTTTGATGACCAAAATAAAAATTAAAGTTCTAGGATTTGATGACATGAGAGATTCTTATGAATTTGGTGCTGATTTTTCTAAGCCATGGAGAAACTGTAGAGAACCTATTCAAGATCAACTAAGTACTAAATGGGATGAATATTTTATGCAAGGAGTTATGTTGTTTAAAGGTATTCATTTGTGTATACTGAGAGGAGCAATGAGAACTAATTTGATAACAGAGAAACATAGTAGTGGTTTTGCTGGACATTTTGGCATTGATAAAACATTGAATCTACTGAAGGAGAAATACTTTTGGCCACAGTTGTATAAATATGTTTAGAAATTTGTGAAAAGTTGTGGAGTTTGTCAAGTTACGAAAGGAGTAAGTCATAATACTAGATTATATACATCGATTTTTATTCCTGAGAAACCTTGGATTGACATAAGTATGGATTTTGTTCTTGGCTTACCGAAGATAGTAAGAGGTAATGATTCTATATTTGTTGTTGTAGATAGATTTTCTAAAATGGCACATTTTATACATTATAGAAAGACATCAGATGCAATACATGTAGCAGATCTTTTCTTTAAGGAAATTGTTAGATTGCATGGATTACCAAGGAGTATCATCTTTGACCAAGATAATAAATTTGTTGGATACTTTTGGAAGACTCTTTGGAGAAAGTTTGGCACCAAGTTGAAATATAGTTCTACATCTCACCCAAAGACTGATGGACAAATAGAAGTTGAGAATAGAAGCTTGGGAAATATTTTGAGATGTTTAGTTGGAGACACACCAAGTAATTGGGATTCTGTGGTGGCACAAGAAGAGTTTCCATACAATAATTCAGTGAATAGGAGTACTATAAAAACACCTTTTGAGATTGTAAATGGCATACAACCAAGAGGTATATTAGATTTGAGAGACATTGTTGATAAAGGAAAGAAAAGTGTTGGACTTAAATTTGTTGAGTACATGAAGACATTGCATGAAGATGTGAAATACAAGCTGAAAGAAAGTAATTAGAAATAGAAAGAAAGAGCTAATAGATCAAGAAGACATAATACTTTTGATGTTGGTGATGAAGTGATGGTTCATTTGAAGAAAGACAAATTTTCTATTGGAACATATGGGAAGCTGAAAAAGAAGAAGTTTGGACCTTGTAAGATTTTGAGAAAATTTTACAGTGGGAATGCATATGAGATTGAGTTACCTAATGACATGGATATATCACCTATTTTCAACATTTCTAATTTGTATGAGTATCATGAACTTGATGAAGACATGACAGTAATGATGGATCATCCTATGAAGAAGAATGAAGAGGGTGAAAATATTTTAGAGAAAAGAATTGGCAGAAGTACAAGAGGAAAATAGTATATGGAATATCTAGTAAAATGGAAGAATAGACCGATTGAAGATAGTTTATGGATTTCACAATCTGAATTGGATGTAGCTTGAAACATACCTATTTCATGATTTAGAGAAACATTTCAAATAACCCTAGGTGTTTGATGTAGGAGAATCTCGGGTCCTTGGCAATCCTGTGTCACCAAAAAGATGTTTGTGTTTTTCTCTACTTTTCTCGATTCTTGCTTTGACTGAGTTGGTTCGGCATTGCTTAGTTTCCTTGTTGACTAAGTTGGTCGGTCATATCTCTAGTGCTCAGTTAATTTCCTAGTGCTCAGTGATTTTTTTTGGTGCTCCGTTCCCCTTTCTTGCCGAGTTGTTTGTTTTGGATTTTTGTTGAGTCTGACTTGTGTAATTAATTTGGGTCATAGATTTAATGTTGGTATCCATCATTGGGAAGTGTGTAGACCTAGATCTAGCCATTCCTTCCATTGATTGTGGATCTAAAGGCTGACTTGATTCAGTAGCCTCTTGTATAAATATAGTTATTTGGTTAGAGTTTAGGGAGGAAGTTTTTGGGAGATAGAGGATAGAAAATTAGAGATTGTTTGAAAATCCTCACATGTTGGAGGACTTCTATACTTTATTGTAATATCTGGCCTAAACTAGGAAGGCCTTACAACCTGACATTTATGAATCAATTTGATGATAATATATTAAAGCATCATGTATTCTCTCTCACTCTATTTTTTATTGTTTCTTTCATGTGTTGTTCTGCAGGGTGGATCTAGTTAGGGTGTGCCTTTGGCCCCTCTCCCCATCTACCCTTGTGTTAGATCTTCCTTCAAGATCCTTTGTGCATCCCCAAGATTCATTCATTCTTCCTTCAAGGTAGATTCCAAGCATACAATAATGGAATTTTTTATTTACATTTATGGTTTTTGATGTTGAGTCTAAGCTTTCATATTAACATACTTGTTTACATTTCAAATACAATTTCATATCTAATGAATATCATAGCCTCATTGTTAGATCTTCTTCTTCTACCTGTTAGCATTCTCCATTTCAATTATATTTCAAGGTTAATTCCAAAAATGGGGTTTGACCAAGGCAAACCCATCATCCAAATAAAAAAACCTTTTTTTCTTGCAGGAATAGGTGCGAAACAATGAATTACAAAGAAGATTTGGATACCCTTTTAAAAAAAAAATTGGGATCCACGAACAAAATTTTCATCAGAGCAGTGCAGGTCAAGGTTGACTTGTATTTGGGTCAAGGTCAACCTGACTCATAAAAGAAAAATATTTCTAGGTTTTCTCGGTCTTTGTGTTTTCGTTCCACATCCGGTTGTAGAATTTCTAGAAACTCAGTACAGACACCAAAAAATGGGTATTTCCAGATCTGGTACATTTCAAGATAAGTGTTTTATTTTATCATAATCTTTATGATTTATTGCTTTACTTTATAATTAAGAAATTAGAACCCCTTTCCCTTTATCCATAACTAGTTGATTCCTTTTTGCGTTGATCGTCTCCTTTTGGTTAATCAATTGGCATCTCCTTGTCTTGGATTGGAAGGTAATATATGTCCACAAAATTTTCCACACATCAAAACACTCACTTAGATATAAAAATATATACATCCAAATATATATATTTTTATATCTTACATTTTGGTGAACCCGCAATAGACAACTCTTTCTTTTTGGTGTTGGATGCTTTGCCTCTTTTCCTTAAGACTAGCTTAGATTATATTTCTTTTATGCTCTTGCATTTTAAATTAAAAAATGAAAACAAAAAATCTGCATACTCATCAAAATACAAAAATATTTCTTGCATTTCATTCACTATGAAGATCCTTAAGATGCTTTGGTGTATGGCTATTTTATGTATTATTCTCCTCTTAGCATATCTTTATAGTACTTATGATGTTTATGAGAGTATCATCCATTTCATTATGTTTGTCACTCTTCATGTTTCACTTTCTTATGCTATTATGAGATTGACTAATACTAGCCTTCCTACTTTCATTAAGAATTTGTGTGGTGAACTTATTGTTCTTTTGGATTATGTGAAGAATTTTGTAGATGATACACCATTTCCTAATATTCCTAATCCTAATCCTATCCTTCCTAATCCAATTCCTAATATTCTCATTCCCATTTCTCCATCTGCTATTCCTAGTTCTTCCCACACTTATGATGGGGCTCAAACTATGGTTCATGATGCAAATGTGCAAGAATTTTTTGATTTACCTTCTTCTTCTTATCTGATCCATGATGATATTAAAGGGAAACTTCTTCTAAACCTATCATTCCACCTTGACAATGTTTTCTCATGATCACCATAAACAATCACCTCCTACAAAATCTTTACAAGATATGTTCACTATAGGATACACTATGATGGTTGAACAAGGTTATAAGTGTTTAGGGCTTGGTGTTAATGAACAAGGTATTAAATCTCTCATTCATCTATCCCCTAAACATGATATGTGTGGTCTTGGCTTTCCTCTATCTCAATTTAAGGTGGTTTATTTTGATCGTCACCCTCCTCTTCATGTTCTTGTTCCAAAAACTTCCTTAGATTACCAAAATACCCCTCAAGATGTGGCTAAGGTGTATGTTCAATTAATGAATTCTAAGAAAGAAATCTTTAAACCTATGTAGAAAGATGTTCTATCCAAGTACAAATGTCCTTTTCACTATAGTAGTACACATTTACTTGCTGATTGTGTACATTTCAAGATGTATGTTAGAGAAAGAGCTTCTTTAGGAATTATAACCCACTCTCATGTGGTTTTACAATTTCTTCATAATTTCCATACGAGGAATACCCCTCATTCTTCTATAATTTAGATATTTTCTCCTCTTGTCTCTAGACTGGGGGGAAAGAGGTATTTCTTCCATTTTTCTAGGATCCACTGTTCTCTTAGTATGTATTTTTTTTTTAGCTTAATTGGTTATTCTTTCTACGTTCTATCCCTATGGTTTTGTATTATGATGTCTTTCCTTTGCTCATAATCATCCATAGCTCTTTTATAGTATTCATGATATCTTTTCTAAAGACATTTGTTTTGCAAAGATATCCCTTGCTTTCATCCCAGAGGGGCAAGGTTTTCCCTTCTTTCTCTCTATCTAGGGATATACTTTCCTTAGCTTAGTGGCACTTGTTTATTTTGCAACATTATTTCCTTATACTGACTAATGTTTTGGCTATGGATATACTTTTACGTGAGAGGTTTTTGTCCTAGGTCATCACCTCTTATTTATTTTGCAAATTATGTTCTTTATAAACTCTTGCCCTTGCTTTGGGATTAGAGTTTTCTTCCTTCATTCCAAGATTCCACTTCCTCTTGATCACAGGGGGCTTGATGATTGAATCTTTGATCCCTCTTTTCTTTTCTTTGAAAGATGATATTTTATCCAAAGCACTCCTCTATGGTGGAGGTCTTGTTGATAATATCTCTTTCTCTTTGAGGATCCTTTTTCCATGAGTGACATATCCTTTTTCATGATTATCTATATTCTTTGATGTAAGGGTCAATATTCTTTGCTAAGAATATATTGTACATTTTTTTTTAATTGGATATCTCCTTACTTTGTGAAGTCGGTATCCTCTTTCTCTTCCTTATCCTATCTATTAGGTAGCCGTGATAAGGAGGGGGGCATATATAGGGTCTTACTTATACTATAGTTTTCAATTTTAAATATGCTAAATCCTTAGAAGGTAACGCACATAAGTTTCTAAATCATGAAGAGACATGCATTTTAAATTTTAAATATGCTAAATCCTTATAAAGTAACACACACAAGTTGCTAAATCCTGAAGAGACGCACATTTTCAATTTTAAATATGCTAAATCCTTGAAAGGTAATGCACATAAGTTGCTAAATCCTAAAGAGACACACATTTTCAATTTCAAATATGCTAAATCCTTGGAAGGTAATGCACATAAGTTGCTAAATCTTGAAGAGACACACATTTTATATTCCATAGTGATACAAGAATTTGGATCTATGGGTATTCCAAAAGCCGACAGAAGACACATTACAACTACAAACCACAATTTATGGGTGAACTATAAAGTTTGGCTACCTATTGGGCTCTCCCTCCTTGGTGATTCATAGTAAGGTGGGCATCTTACTGGGCAAGGTAATCATTATCACTTCTCTCTCTTTTTGCTTTCATGCTATTAGGATTAGATCATGAAGATACACTATTTAGAGTGTTGCTCTTGTCTTTCTTATGTAGTCATTTATGCTTTTATGATAGATTTCCCAATATGATATTAGTATAGGAAGTATTTCTTAGCAAGGTTTCCTTTGCTAGTTAATTTGGGTTTGTTTTTGTACTAACCCTTCTTTTCTATGTCGTTTAGCTTTGTCTTTATTTTATATTTGTTTTTGCACCCTCGTGCATGTATGTTGAGTTAGAATCATTTGCCTGGGGGCTCATGTCCTTAACTAAGTGATGTTATAACTTGTTGTGATCCACTACAATCTTTATTCTAACTTTACCATGAGTATATTTGATTTCCATACTGCCACTAAAGTGGGGCCTTAATGTAGCATCTTAAAATAGAAGCATTTCCATGTTAAGATTATTTGGCCCTCCTTAGGGGGTGTTTTGGGGTATTTTCATGTTGTCCTCTATTTTATTCCCCTTTTCCATCTTCTATGCCTATTTAGGACTCTACTTGGGCTTCTTTGGGCACTGGTTTCCCCACCTGGTGTGTAAGATAAATATGGGCTTCTAATTCAACCTCACACTTCAACATAGTCATTGTTCACCAGTAGAAAAGGACTATCATGTTGCAAGGTACAAGAGCATAGTAGACAAGGATAGATAATAGAGAGACAATGTGAGTTTAAGAAATAATCATGTGGTTCTCAGCCTGAGACATCCAGTTTCAAACTATGGACAATAGGAAAATAGGCAAATCAACCCTAGACAAAAACTAGATTAGACAGAAAATTGACCAGTTGACGGGAATAAGCTTGTTGTTTATGAAAACTAGGGAACAGTCTAGCACGAGGAAATAAAGTTTCATGTGAGGAAATGCCAGACTATGCGTGAAGATATGTTGTCTCGCATGAGAAAGTGCTTAGAAAGCCGAAATCTTGTGTGAAAAAGGAACAAAATTTGATAGTTTGGCATGGATTTTGAGGCAAGAACAAATTTTGAGACACAACATTGGCTGTTCTCTGATAGAATATCCATTTTTCAGATAGTTTAAATCATCAAGCTCAACTTTTGTTCATTTCTAAATGACCAACTATATGCATCAACAAATTTCTATCATGATCAGGCATGCTAGACAACAATCAGGGAGTTCAAGAAAACAATGTCTTCAAACAATGAGCAAGGGACAAAGAAACCTTATGCATGAATAAGAATATGTGACATAGTATTCTATTCCCTAAGAATGCTACTTTTGTATGTTCTCAAAATATTTTGCAATCACACACATAGTCCTAGAAAATAAAAAGTTGGTTGTACTATGGTTCGTAGTAATGGTCAACTCTACAACTTTTGTGAACTCAAGAGGGCGAACTCCAATCCAGGTGCACCAGGGTTTTGATACATTTCAAGAATTTAATCAATCAAAGATGCTGAGGAAATCTGTTAGCCCAACAAGAAACTACACTTGTGGAGATTTCTTCCATAAGGACATTTATATAGTGGTTGCTTCTACCACGGTGAAAATGGCTATTACTGCTTGAGGTTCCATCCACGTGGTTTACCCAATAAAGGGAATGTCCACTATGGTTAACCCTCTCTAATAAGGAGACTCACAAAAAGGACCACATGGGGACTTAGCTCAGATTCAAGGGTCTAATTTTTTGATGTGCCCAAAAGGGAATAGAGCATAATCCTCTAGCCTCTTTAGCTCAGCCAGACATAGCAGACAGATTGATTGACACACTAAATTGAAATCACCTCACCAAGGTTTGTATGTCAACAACAATGGCTACCGATCTCTCTGAGTGGGACCAAGAGAGAACATACCACCAAAGATTGAAGACAAAAACCAAGTAAGACCATGAGATGATAACAACTCCTTCCCTACCTATAAGGGGATCTATCTTTGAGAAGCGCTTCACATGTAAAACAAGTGAATGAAGCCCAGTCTCTCAAGAATGACACAAATAGTATTCATAGGGCCTATTTACTATGTGAAATAGATATGCAGAAAGTAAATCTAGATTTTTTTTAGAGCCCAAAATCAAAGTGCGATTTATCAAAGCAAGAAACACTTAAGCCAAACACGTGAAAGATTCATTTTAATGTCCAAAATTGAAGTGTTATAGAGATTGTAGAAAATCACCTCAAGTCCAAAGCTCTACAATCAAGTATTACGCTGTCTCCAAAAAGAAGAATCAAGAAAATCCACAAAAAATAGAAAATGTCAGGAAACAACAAGCTGAAAGTAAAAATCTACAAATTTTAAGTCTCTAGATGCAGCATTTCACGTGAGCAGGGATGCAGTCCCACACGAGAAAGTATAAAACTTTGCATGATATAGCCAGAATCTTCGCTTGATAAATTAGATCCTTTGAATGAGAAATGAGGGTTCTTTTATAGAATCCTAGGTTCAATCAACGGTTGAGATTGAATCAGATGAATGGTGGAGATTGGATGAGAATTCAGTTCAGAATAGAAAGTTTCCTGTAGAGAGGCAATCGACTACCTATTTTTTTCTGTGTTAAAGTTGTTAGTTGTTTTATTCCTCTTTTTTTATTTTCAATTAACTCAAAGTTTCCTTTTCTGAATTGAAGAGAATATTTTGTTGAGAATATTTGATTCAATAAATCAAATATTGCCTCATAAATGGATTTTCTCAATTATTTGAATAATTAAATTCAATTATTAAGATGAGGATATTTATTTAAAACCAAATATTTATTTAATTCCTTTTTTTTAATGTGTTTTAGCTAAAGAGGGTGGATTTAATTTAATTAAAGTGCCAGGACTTTATAATTAAATTAATTGATCATAGGGTTTATTTAACTAATTTATATTTGATATTTAGCAATTAAATATGTTATATGATTGATACAGATTTAGGGTTTTCTACATTTGACACTAAGTCGAGTAAATTCAAATAGAAGATAGAATTGCCTAGTACAATAGGACTTTGATGATTCATAAATTTGATAGAATGAGACTAAATGCAACAAAATTGGTTAAGATACCAAGATGCCAATTTTGGAGAATTATACCTGGCATATTTTCTAGGTGTTTTAACCCCCTCGGTCAACATCAACCTTGACCTTTACCTAGGTCAGGGTCAACCTCAACCTTGACTCAGGTCCCCCTTTTTCCTTAGAAAGTGTGCCACATGTGGGGGGAAACTCAAAAGTTTATTTTTCTACTTTCGAGTTAGCTGTTTGGGGTTTCAAAGCGGTCTCTTAAAAGATATTTAATAAAGGTCCACTTCTAAGGGTAAAGGCCTAATGTGAATTTATTTCTCATATGTCAGCCTCTCTAGAAGTTTTTTCCCTAGACTAGTATATAAGGAATACTTCTTCTCTCATTTCAATCCAAGTGTTCATCATCAATCATCAAGGAGAAAGATCAAGAAATCTAAGGAGGATCATCAACATCCATTTTTCTACATTCTTTCAATCTTCCAAGTGTTGAATCAAGGTTTTAAAATCTTCTTCTCAAGCATTCAAGTTATCCATTGAAGATCAATGATTCAAGAATTCAAGATTCATCATTCAAACACTAGATCTATCCATCATGGTGGTGTGCTCTTCCTTCAAGATCCTTTGTGCATCCTCAATATTCATTCATTCTATTAGCGATTTTTCTTGTGGGTCAAACTTGGCAAGGGCATGGGCTAAATTCTCAGTTAAAAGATCTCCAAGTTTGCAAGAAAGGCCTAATTGATGAGGATTGGATAAGATCCTCCTTTTGCTTCAAGCTCCACAAGACTCAGGTGGGTATTGCCTGCAAATAGGTTACTATCTTTCAAGTAAGCTATGGATCAGTGGATTATGTCTTCATTGTCATGCTACTGAGTTTCTCAAACATATCTTTATGGGAGATGATCTTGAAAATAGCTGAGAATAACCTATTGTAGAATGTGACTAATGAAACTACTAGTATGATAACATGAACAATGGCATAAGGGTGATGAATCCTTCT
Organism: Chamaecyparis obtusa; assembly: GCA_027943335.1. Taxonomy (NCBI): domain Eukaryota; kingdom Viridiplantae; phylum Streptophyta; class Pinopsida; order Cupressales; family Cupressaceae; genus Chamaecyparis; species Chamaecyparis obtusa. The sequence continues at coordinate 456,134 of BSBK01002784.1, forward strand.
TCTTTTTATGAGTAGAACTCAAGGAAGGCTAACCTCTGATTCACTCTTCAAGGAATCAACAATTATGGACTATGAAACATCAGGGACAGTCCTATCTCTTTGGTGCATGAACATGGAATGAAAGTATACTAGTAATGATAAATTTTGTGCTTGATGACTGAAAGGTGTTTGAATAATAGAGATCAGACCAATACCTAATCCTTTGGGAAAAAGAATCTAACATAAATCAATAGAGGGATTTCTAGGACATATAATGGTATGCTTTACAAACTATCTTCTCAATCTAAATTTGCTAACATCAAGATCTCTACAGATGTGTTCATTCCCTAAAATTGCACATGAGGATTCAATCCTTTCCTTGAAAGAAACTCATGCAATAATTAGATAGCTTCCTTACAACTAGTATGTTCTATATGCCTTACAAATAGAAACACACAAGAATAAACACAAAGCAAAGAGATAATAATAGAACCAAGATAGAAATTGTATTGTATTTCATGAAAGTGTATCAATACATACAAGGAAACTCTTCACTCAAAAACTTAGGATAAATAATCTTCTTTGCAAAGCTTGTATTTTCAGCATTCAACCATCAAGAATATGGAACTAGAGAATAGAATCCCTTAGATTGCCAAAAACTAGAACTAGGAACCAAAAGATTGGAAAACCACAAAGCTAGGGAACCCAAAAAGTCTTGGAACCCCCTTTACAAAATCAAAACTCTTACCATTTATACCACTAGCTATCTTGGAATCCTAAAAGAATTCAAGATGCAACAAGATTTAGATAGCGAGGGTTAGGGTTTCACCCACTAAACCAACTAAAACCAATTAGAAATTAATTCCAGGGGAGAAAACCAAGCAACCTGAACAATCAAACCCAAAATTGATCTTCATCAAATGAAAATCTCCTAATTTGTACTAAAGATCACGCAAATACCATACTTATCAGTCTAATTATACACCTGCAACATGCCTCAAGCAATACTTGTGTTCATTTCTTGACGGTACAGGCATCTGCAATTAATCATCAAACCCTCAAGACCACTCTACAATAGTCATTGAAAGAATTCTTACTAGATCCTACCGCTAAAACATTCAATTTCCAGTCCTTCTATCGCTGAGAAAACATTTAAAAATTCAAACTCTGGTGGCAACGGTCAGTTAGCAATTTTTCAAACGTGGCTATTGATTATATCTCTTCTCAACAGATCAAGCAGTTCACAAAACTCCTTCAACAATCAACAAAACCCTTCAAAAAAATGCTTTCCACATCACTAAAGCCTCAAACCAATGAAAATAGAGCAGGTCAGTGATGAATCAGCATATTGGACCCACTCTTTCATAAGCTTTAAAATGAACGATTGTTGTAAGTTTGCATAGCCTCAAAAGATTCTATGCAACAATATGCCAACCATTAGATTCTTCATCTTGGCATCCCTTGAATCTTTCAGGCCCACTGACATGTCTTTACCCCTTTCCAACTCATCCAATTAAAAAAAAACACCTAAGCGATGAATCAGCATGTGGTCCCACTGTCCTCGGCTAAACCTTAACCCTTTTGACTATTTGGCAAATACGTGACTGCAAGGAATTTTAAGTCTCAAGATGCTTTATTCAAAAATGGTCTGATTGAACCATTTAGCGAACAAAGCATTTCACTAAATCATTGGGTCTCATGTTTAACCCCTAGTTATATTTGGTGAATGCACGAAAACTTGTATTCGCTAGTTTACAAGATGTTTTAGAGCTTCACTACTTTATTTGGAGACTCAATGAATACATTCATTCACCTATTTGTGAGAAGACTTAGAAATTCACCAAATTACTTTGTGAATGAGTGATCATAGAAGAATTTATCGATGCCGCCAAACATTTTGTCAGAGCTACCAAAAAACCTTAATAATGTTGGGCCCACCTGAAATCTGCCACATGTCAACACCATTCACCGTCTCTGCCTAGTCACCACTGACATAGGACCACTTGATTAAAATAAGATCAATGACTATCTAAATTTTTCATAGAGCTAAAAGATTCCATGAGAACATCAGACAACCATTAGATCGATCCTTCGATACCACTCTGTAGATTCTCTGACACAGGACCCTCTCACAAAAGCCAACTCAGCACTTCGTGGACCAATGAGAAAATTCCAACTGCGCACACCTGACTATCAAATCGTTGAAAGAAAATATTACATCACACAAAAGAATCAATGGTTGTCTTATAATCTCATGTATCTGACACATCCTTTGTGAAGACACACCCACCGTTGATCTCTGTAGATGTCAGAGCCTTCTGACATGCTGACAAACAAGACCCACTACCTTTGAAACATTGCGTCACAAAGTAAATGAATGGATGGCATAAGATCACATGCCTCTAACAAGATCAGTGCACTTTAACACCAACCGTTGGATACAAATGTTGTCAGAGCTGAGCCCAGGAAAGAAATAAGGCTGGAAACATTAGAAAAAAAAAGGCATAGGACCATAGGGAAATTTAATGCCGTCGGGCACTTAGACTTAGGAAAAATAAAGACTGCCAGGGTGAATAAAATATTTAAGCACATGCTTTTATCAGATTTTAAGTAGCCCGAAAGGTAACATAAAATTAGAACTAGGCTAGCGCACACTTAGGGTTTTTCTACCCAAACGGCTAGAATATGAAGTTTTTGCCTAGGTTTTTAGCCAAAAACATGGAAAAACAATTGTAGAGACTAGAGGAAAAAGAATATGACCATTTAAATTTACAGGTGCCAATAGTGGCTCTATCTAAGGATGTTGAAATGCAATTTTAAACAAGAACCATAGGACTCTGGGATGCAGACCAAAAACTGCACTAACCTAAAACAAGGAAGGAAACACACAACCTAAAGGGAAGCAAACCTGTACAGAATGTACAAAATATTTACACATGCATGAGAAGCAAAAACTTAACTGAAGAAGGGCTTCAAGAATTTCCCATGCACTAGAAATTCAAAAACTTCACCATTCGTGTTCCTCAACAAGTAGGAGTCCTTCCCATAATAGTCATGGATCACAAAAGGACAAAGCCATAGTGATTCAAATTTTTTGTGCTTCCCTTTATCTTCTGCTCTCACATTCCATTGAAACACCAAATCATTAGCTTTGAATTTATTGGTAGTTTCTCTCTTGTCAAATAGGTACTTCATCTTCTGTTGCAACTTGATATTATTCTTTTGACTTTCTTTTCTCTATTCATCTAACTCTGTCAGCTGCATAATTCTATTCTGCATTGGCCCTGTGGCATCCAATTCTTCATCCTGAATAAACTGATAAACTGGAATTAGATTGTTTATAGGTAGCCTTGACTACAAACCATATACAAGCTCGAAGGAAGACTTCCTAGTGGCTCTTTTCACTGTAATCCTATCTACCCATAAAGCCAATCTCAACTTGGAATGCAAGCTCTCTTATTCTTTTCAAGTGTTTTCTTCAAGATTGTTAGGATACTTTTATTGCTAGACTCAGCCTATCCATTTTCTTGAGGATGATAAGGAGATGAATAGGAATTCATGATTCCATTGTCTTTTCAAAACTCCTTAAACTCATTTGATCTAAAACACATTGCATTATCTGTGATCAACTTCATAGGGACACCAAATCTAGTCAAAATATAGTCAAGTAAGAAATCAATCACCACTTTACTTGTTGCCCCTTTTGTAGGAATGGCCTCTACCCATTTTTTGAAGTAGTGAGTTGCAACAAGTATATAATTATGTCCCCCACTAGATTTATCAGAAAACTCACCTATGAAATCCATGCCCCACATAGCAAATGGTGCTTCAACAGCTATTGGGTTTAATGATAGTGCTCCTGAGTACTTTAATTTTGAAGCAAACCTCTGATAAGCTTCACATTTCCTAACATACTGGAATGAATATTTAAACAAGGTAGGCCAGAAATAACCTACCCTTAAGATCTTGTGGGTAGTAGTCTTTGCTGAATAATGACCTCTGTAAACACTAGCATGCATTTCATTTAAAACCTTCTCTGCCTGATATCTCTCAAGACAAAACAGTAAGACCCCATCTCTATTTTTCCAATACAAATCCCCTTGTATCAATGTATACTTCTGAGCTTGCAATTTCAAGGACCTCTTTTGGTTATCTATCATATGCTCTGGGCATCTAGCATTCTTTATGAAATATACAATATCAGCATATTCTGGTTGCAATTCAATACTTGTAATTAATATACCTGGAGTTCCTTCATTATTAACTTGGACCAAGTCCATAGTTTCTTCAGTCATCAGTTTTACTAGGCCTTTTCCTCTTACCAACTTAGTAATGTGAATTTCCAAATTGAATTCTTGGATTTTAGTAATCCACATGCATCTCTTACCAGTAACTTTAGATTGAGTAAGGACATCCTTAACTGCTGCATGTGGGACATATGCAATAACCTTTGCACAAACCAGATAAGGCCTGGAAGACTTTACTACATTTACCAGTGCATATGCCTGCTTCTCCATCATCTCATAATTTAACTCAGCAGCCTACAAGGATTTACTAAAAAATGCAATTGGATGTTCAAAACCCTCATTGTCCTTTTGCAATAAAACTACAACAATAGTGTGAAATGATGTAAAAGAAAATAATGAAAAAGGCTTGGTATAGTCAGGAGACCTAAGCATAGGTGCTCATTGGACCACATCTTTAATCTTCTCAAATGCATCTTGGGCTTCCATAGTCCATTGAAACTTCACATCCTTTTTCAACAACTTTACTATGGGTTTGACAACTTCAGCAAAACTTGCAATGAATCTTCTAACAAAATTGATCTTTCCTAAAAATGACTAAACACCCTTGAGATTTTTTGGTACAGACACTTTCCTGATGGCTTCAACTCTCTCTGGATCAATTCTTATTCCATCTTTTGATACAATGTGTCCTATAAACTTTCCCTCTTTGACTACAAAATTACATTTTTTAGGATTCAGGGACACACCATACTCCAAAGCTTTGACAAAAATCTTTTCTAGGTGTGAACAATGGTCATGAACCTTCTTGGAATAACCAGTTAGGTCATCTTGATATACAACCATAAATAGGTCTATGTACTCTTTGAAAGAAACATCCATGGCTCTTTGAAAATTTGCTCTCGCATTTCTAAGACCAAATGCCATTCTAACATATACATAAGTTCCCCAAGGTGTTGTGAATGTAGTTTTGAATTGTTCAGATTCTTTCACCAACACCTGGTTATATCCAGAGAAGCCATCTATCATAGACAATAACTCACAACCAGTGACCTTATACAACATTGCCTCCATGTTAGGCAATGAATAATTGTCTTTCAATAATGCAACATTCAAATTTCTAAAGTCCACACACAATCTAATGTCACCATTCTTCTTTCTATCTGGGACTAAATTAGATACCCAAGTTGAATGCCTTATAGGTTGAATTATTCCTGCATCACTCAACTTGACTAGCTCCTACTGCATCTTAGGAGCCAATAATAGGTTAATGGGCCTTTGCTTCTATCTAAATGGTTTGACACCTTGCTTTAATGGGATTTCATGTTGGAAAAGGTCCTCTCTGTAGGCCTTTAGATCATCATAGGACCATGCAAACACATGCTTGTACCTTCTCAATAACTTTATCAAATTATCTTTCAATAGAGGGGCTAATCCTTTTCCAATATAGACTATTTGAGGTGCATTATGTGACCCCAAATTCACTTCCTCTAGATCTTCTATATTGGCATTACTTATTTTAGACATATGATCAATTTGGCTACTATACAATACTTTTAACTTAGTTAAGCCCTTAGGGATATTATTTGAATTTAATCAGATCACTTCATTTCCCATGACCATGTCCTTACCTTCAATTTCCTCAACCAAAGTGTTGCAGTCTACAGGTTGATCCTCATATAAGTCAAGACATTGAATGAATTTTAGAATGTCATGATCATCTTCAAAGACCTTCCAATTGTAAATGTTGTCTGCAACAACTGGTCTACTTTTTACTTCAAGAATTGATACTCCAAACAAAGTTGAATCATCCCCTTTTAGAGAAACATTGGCCAAAAAATCAGCCATTATGTTACTTGATCTTTCTACCCAACATATATTGAAAGCATAAAAAATTTCAACCTGATCCCATATTACATGTTTATACAATTTCAATCTATCATTCTTGACAACATATTTGGATCAAACTTGTGCTACCACAAGCTCAGAATCACCAAAAACCTTTAAGCATTTTATCCCATTTTTTATAGCAATATTCAATCCCAAAGACAATGCTTCATATTCAATAGTATTATTTGTGCATTGAAAAGTCAATGAGAATGAATACTTAAAAGTAGTACCTGATGGAGATATGAATAGGGCTCCAACTCCTGAGCCTTCTTTTGAGCATGCTCCATCAAAATACATCTACCACAATCCATCTTGCTATTTCTTTAATTCTGCAACTAGTGGATCTATCTCTTCCACTGGTGGGACAGTCTCTTCTAATTTGAAATTCTCCATGTCAACATCCACACAACAATTTAAATGATCATCATTTATTTCAATCATATGTGGAGTTCTACTTTCTCTGGATACTTTCACATTGTCACCATCAATATTGAAAGTTGCAAAGGACAAATCACACTGGATACTACCTCCCATTTGAGCACTCCACTTCCTTGATAGTAACATCCCATAATGAGGGGGAATATGAACCACTAGAACACTCATTGTTAGCAACTTGTCAGGGAAGGCTGTCAACCTGTAAGGAAGTGCTTTTATAGTACCAATAACATGGACCTCTCTTGAATCCATAGCTTGACATCTTCCATGAGGTGTATCTACTTTCAGCCCCAAGGATCTCATTATTTCTACAGGCATAACAGTATTAGAGGCTCCTGAATCAATCATACAATTTCTTAACAACTTTCCATTTACTATTAGGGACAAAAAGAAAGGATCAACAGTTCCTATCACAACATTAGCAGCATTAGTGTCCAAATAAATCTAAGGGATCTCAAAGATGATCTCCCCACATTGGTTCTTAGTTGAATCACTTCCTGCAGTAGCCATTTCATCAGTCTTAGTGGAACCTTGGGCATCAGAAAGAAAAGCTCCTTTCACCCAACTCAAAGCCTTCACTTTATGCTCCTCTATCCTCATCATTTCTAATAAGGGGACCTTGACAGTGATTTGTGACAACAATTTTCTCATGTCAATGGGAACATACTTGGGGTCAACTACATCTTGCTTAGTGATAGTAGACTCCTCATCTTCTTCATGTGTAACCAGATTAGGACTATCTTTGCTCTAACCTTTTTCTTTATTTTGCAAAGGAGGTACAGTGTCTACAAGAGGTTTAGCTTTTACCTTGTAAGCCACAATTGGCTTTGTGAAGGTAAGATTTTTCTTTAACTTGGTTTTGTCAGTAGTTTCTACAACCTTCTTCTTATTTTGGGCTTTTTTTTCATCCTTTTCTATTTTCTTGATGAAAATTCTAGCAGGCCTACCACTTGGACTACCTACCACCCTATTTCTCAATTTATAATTTCTTTGAACTTGAGACACCATGTCCACCGTAATTTATGCAATTTCTTCATCAGAAGGTCTCCTCAACACTACTGGTTCATCATGTTTTAAAGTGTTGCACTGGATTTCATCCAAGTGATCATCTTCCTCATTAGAAAACACTTGCTAATGATAAAATCTCATTAATGACTTGGAAAATGCCAGCATCTTGGTTTTCATCTTCATCTATAGAGTCTAACTCATCATACATGTATGAAGAAGTCATACCACACCCTTGATCATCATAAGTATCATCATTGTTGTTGCCTTGATCTCCATCTGCAGAAACACTTTGAGTAATAGAATAGTAATAGGGATCATGAGGTGATTGGCAAACAATACACCATGGAACATCATCATTCATATTCACTGTATTTCTATGCAAGGGGTCAGGGGTCTTGTCATTTGGTTTGTCCTTCCTTTTAGGGAGCATTGGCTTCCCATCTTTCCACTAATTGTTGTAGGGATAGTTTTGCATTCTTGGTAACTTGTTAAAGTTATTGAAATCTAGCCTATCATTTCCTTGCACTCTACAATTTCTTGCCTCACCAAGATTTAAATCCTTTATTGCTTCCAAGATTTGCTTCAAACTATCATCATCTTTTGGCTTTGCATCAAGTTTCCCTAGCTCCCTTCTATTTGAGACTGAAGGCTGACAATCTTCTCTCCATCCCAACTTCCCTAATATCCTTCTATTGCTCTCTATATTAATAGCCAATTTGTAAGCTTCTACAAGATTCCTAGGGTTCTTATCTCTCAAAAGATATCCCATTTTTTAATCAAAAGCATTCAAGTATGTAACAAGACACACTCTTCCATCCAATATGATAACCTACAACAACTTATGCATGGCCTTCTAAAATCTGACATTGAACTCAACAACACCTTCATTTGATTTTTTCTTAATGTTGTTGAACTCATTAAGCATGGAGCCTTCATTGGTTTTATCACCATATTGTTCCTTGAAAGAACATTTGAACTATTCCCATGAACATATGCTAGCATGAGGCAAATTTATAAACCAATCTCTAGCATCTTCAGTCAGAGACTGAACAAAAAGCTTCATGATCACACCATCAGGCTCAATATTGTAGTCATCTATTACATCAATGAAACTTTTCAAATGTTCTTCACATGAAACTGCATTACTTCTAGTGAATTTTGGGAGCTTCTTCCTAATTTCATCAAGGATGGGATTTGGGTAACCAGTAATTCCCATAAACACCAATTGTTTATGCCTCTCATGAATGGGATCTCCTTGTGATGGACCACCACCTAAAGATGTGGATGTGTGAATATTAGAAACATTAGAAGCCTTAGGCATACCTAAAGTGTTGGTAGTGTTGAACACATTTTCTCCTTGTTCTTGAGAAGTGGAAAGGGTATTAGTAGGTCCAGAAGATTGCTTAAGGAAATCAATCTTCCTTTTCATCTCAGTAGCAATGGCTTCAAACTCTTCCTTTTCCAACTCTTTGGCCAAAAATTCTTGTTTTCTTTTTGCTTATTCCAAGTTAGCCTATAATCTTGTTGCTTGATCTAAAGGCTTCTTTGCATGATTTGGTTCATTTATTGAAACTCCTACAGCCTTTTGTTTACCTTTCTCCCTAGGATTTCTCACTTCATAAACTTGCTGGACAATAGGCTGATCTTCTACTTGTTCTGTCACATGATCCTAATTCATGGCCTCAAGATCCAAAAATTGTTTCTTCAATTGCTCTTCTCTAATCATAGCATGTCTAATATTTTCCTCTTTTTCCTTGTTTCTTTTCTATCTTAAATGGATCTGTTCTTGGACTCTCCTTTCCAACTCATAGACTTCTTCAAAAATTTCTTCTGATTCAGGGAGAGTAGTCTCAAATTCAGCATCTCCTACTTGAACCTCATCCTCATATTGGTTCAAACCCAAATCAACAACCTCCTTATATTCAGAGGTATTTCCTTCTTGATTCATTTGAATAGGTTGGATTTGTTCCTCTTTATGTTTCTGAGTATGAAACATATTCCTATTTTTTCTCCCTCTCCTTGTCTAACTAGGCCTAGAAGTACTTGGAAGACCTTCTTCCAATCTATCCAGAGGAAGCTTATTTCTCTAAGACCTAGTACCTCTGTAACTCATCTTGTGAATGGTTTTCTAACCAGTACTACTACAGAGATTGTTTGAGTTGCCACCCAAAATTTGGGAATTTTATCTAAAATACAAATACTAATGGTAACTAGCTGGTTTGTATAGGATAGGAGCCCTAGCTCAACTAAACCCTATAACTTAGCAAAATACTTCTTACAAGTTCCCCAACGGAGTCACCAGTTTGTTAGGGATTTTTCTTGTGGGTAAAACTTGGTAAGGGCATGGGCTAAATTCTCAGTTAAAAGATCTCCAAGTTTGCAAGAAAGGCCTAATTGATGAGGATTGGATAAGATCCTCCTTCTGCTTTGAGCTCCACAAGACTGAGGTGGGTACTACCTACAAATAGGTTACTATCTTTCAAGTAAGATATGGATCAGTGGATTATGTCTTCATTGTCATGCTACTGAGTTTCTCAAACATATCTTTATGGGAGATGATCTTGAAAAAAACTAAGAATAACCTGTTGCAAAATGTGACTAATGAAACTACTACTATGATAACATGAACAATGGCATAAGGGTGTGTTGGGAGTATTCTTAATTTTTTGAGGTTTTTGTCCAAACGTTGGTTTAGTCCTTTGGTTTGTGAAGTTTTCCTAGGTACAGGTGTTGGAAGTTCTTCAAAAATTTGTCATAGCCCACCTCAAAATCCTTACCTTAGGTCTTGTCCTTGAAAAATGTTGAATTCATGAAAAAGTCCTCATGATTAGCCCTTATTCTTCTATTTCATTGTTACCTTTTTAAGTCACTTAAGCGGATTAAATCATGCATGTGTTAAATGTTTTGTGTTCACTGAATTGGAAAAGGTCATAGCATGTCTCATATATTATTTGGTGATTCAGCAAACAAGTCAATCTTATGCTAAGCATCATTTTAGTCATGTGGTCTCTAAGTATCCTGGTTAACACCTCAACCATTCAGCGAACTGGAGAATATATTAAAAATGTTAAGTGTTGTCTTTGTTCACGTAGGCTCCAAATATTTGACGATTATCATAAAACATCTAGCGATTTGGCAAATGCATTATCTCCAGTTCACGTATTCCTTGGTGGTTCTTTGCAAATATTTCAACGACTTGGTGACAACGGTTATCGCTCATTCTCTGAATCTAGCGGTTAAGGGCAAAATAACCTAGTGACTTGGCGAATACCGTAGCTCATTGTCAGGATCGACGGTTCTAGTTTAATCTTAGATATTGTTGGGTACTACATGTTTCATTTGGTGAATGAGCAAATATGTAAATACTTCTAGGTTTGGCGGCCCTGACAGTTTGGTATGAAGAATTTGGCGGAACGGGTTGTTTTAAGTGTTCGCTTGTTCTCAGAGTAAATTAGTAAGAAGATAAATGATTTAGCGATTCAGTGAGTCATGTGTTCACGGGTTCTCTAAAAGAAAAAGGTAAAGGGCATAATCATTTGGCGAATGCGTGAATAAAAGGATTGGCTAAGTTTTGAGTCTTCAGTCGCTTAATCATGGGTTGAAATACTCAGTGCTTAATATGATCTGGCGATTCAGCAAACCCTTTGTTTGCTGAATCTCATAATCAAATGACCAAGGATCAAATATTTCAGCGAACTGGTGATATCCGTAGATCATCAACAAGATCAACGGTTCATTTAGAATCTCAGAGTAAAGAGGATGGTTAAGAAAGATTCAGTGATTCAGAGAGTGAAGGCTTCGCCAGTTCTCTAAGTAATCTAGTAGTTAAGTGATCCATTAAGTGAATGTTGGAACCCTTTGTTCATTGAATCTCCAAAAGATTTAATAGTTAGCCACAACATTAAGAGAATGCAAGATGGCTTTGTTCGCTGGTTCGCCAAATAATAACTGCAGTCAAGTGCTCGAAGGGTGTCACTATGTTCGCTAATTTGTGAAAAGTATCATGAGTTAAGGATTGCATTTCGAGAACCCATGAAGGCTTTGGTCGCTAGTTCTCTAAATATATGCTAGGGTTAACATTGCATTCAGTGATGATGAGAAGCTTTCAGTCGTGGATTCGCTAAATGGGCCTAGTCAGAAAAGGTAATAAAAGAAAAGAAAAGGGACCGTTGCCTGCATGGATAAAGTATAGTATCAAGCTAGAAAGTAAACTAATGAGCCATCCAATCAATTTCAAAGGAAGATTGCATGATGTAAACAGGTTTAAAGTGTAGGATCTTAATCATTTGCCTCTTTGCCTTGTTTTCAAGTTTTTTAAAATCTATCTATCAACATCTGTACATCGGCTAGCTCCATTTTGAAAACTGGTGACATGTGAAATTGAATGCGGGAGCAATTAAGGAGATTTGCAATGATTGTGGTAGTTGTACATACTTGATCTATGTTGATAAATAAGTTAAGCTCATTGTTTCCTATGTCCAAAATCATTCAAAGAGAATTGTGTCATTCTGAAGCAATTTTTGAGTGCCAAGTGAATCCATTTTGCAGAGATTGAAGATAATTCTGTAGCAAAGATGAGTCAACCTGAGAGAAGCGTAGCATCTTCCAGCAGTGAAGCAAAGGCTAAAAGTGGTGAAGATAAGGGAAAGCCTAATTATTCAGATGAGTTTTTGAAATTGCTACCTGGTTCCAGTCAAAACAAAAGAGCTCCCGATGATGTTTTTGAAGATGTTCTAGGGTTTTGCAGAGATCCTTTCACACCAAATACCACAGGTTATACTATCTTCAACTTCTTTTATAAAAATAGAGATAGTCATATCCCTATATGTAATGGTTGGGCTTTGGCGTTAGGGAAATTAGTAGTACATGATGTATTCCTGGATGTAGATTTAATTGTTGCTCTAGCTAGGCGTTACGACCCTATTTCTAAGACTATTAGGAAAGAGGACTAGTTAGCTTTGGTTACTCTTGATAGGGGTTTGTTCATGAAGGCTTTTAATGTTTATACATCCACTTCTATTGAAATCAACTTGAGAAAATAAAAGGAGAGGTACAAGAAGAACATAGGGATAGTGAAGGAACAAATAATGAAGCATATCCCAAAACAAGATAAGTATATAGCTCCCCTCCCTACTCACATGAATGCCCCTTACCAATTTAAGTCTCTTCAGCATTACATGAAGCAAACTTGTTATGGGTTGTGTAGGGTTTTGGGAATTGATGGTGATGCAGAGTTTTTACCAGCTGATCTTTTGATGATTATCCTAGATATCCAAAATTCTTTGGTTAATACTAACTATGATTACATCCAGTATATCATTGATAGAATGCATGATGGTTTGATTTCTTTCAAGGATAGTAAGAGCCCATTTAAGTTCATGCATTATTCTTTGCTAATGCACTTAATTTTGTTCTTCAATATTAATAGTTTTGATTCGAACATGCTGAAGCCAAGGTTCAACTTTGAAGGCCAGTATAATCCGGTGCAATTATGGGTGAGGATGTGGAATTCTACTTCCAATGAGGGGAACTTTTGTCTCATTCAGAATTTCATTGTGTATCCTCTCGTAAGGATGTTAGGTATCAACACTACAAGGATATCCCCTAGGGTCCTCAGGCTCCTACGACCAGTGCAGTTTGTGAACAAATGGGAGGGAGATCACAATTGGGGTGATTTTTACTTGGGGGAGAATGCTACAATTTTGAGAGTCTACGATTGCCCCCAACCCCCACATCTGTTACCAAAATTTGTGCCTCCAAGGGTTGCTTGTTTGTAATTTGTGTGGTAGTTGATGTGGACAGACAGGGAAATTCTAGCCCCTCACAGGAAGGGTACATTCACACCTAGGCAATTCAAGGTAGGTGACTTCCTGGTAGGAAAGAGGGAATTTCCTCAAATTACTGCATGGTTAAATCAGTTCAAAATGGCTACTGGTGCTTGTAGACATGTAGATCTTGAGGGCTTTATCAAAACTGCCAGGATGCTATACATCCCAAATATTGGTGTGAACAAAGAACATGAAGGCTTGGACGAGGAAGATGTAGTCAGAAACATCATTGATGATGATGAGGTCAATAGGAGATGGAATAGGTACTTTGATTTGATAGACTTGTCAAAACAAATGATGGCAACCCAGCTCCCTTTTGAGGGTTTCTTCCCTAACCTTCCCTATTTAAAAAGAATTGACAAGATGATAGAGATGCATGACACTCTATCAAATCAGTTGGAGAAGTTGATTGACCAAATTCAACCAAAGAAAATGAAAGATTATTCATCTTCTGATCAAGAGGAGTTTTCTGATGAGTCACAAGAAGGGAACAGCCTGCCACTAATGGAAGATGTACAAAGTGTTAGGCCTATTGGAGACCAACCAGAAACAGGGGATACTCGAGAGCCACCCTTGAAGAAAGAGAGGCTTGAGGTGGGAGAGCCTTCAAGGCAGGAAATATAAAGGAGAACAATTGATAGAGCATTTGCTCTAGTGCCAGGTGATAGGGTTTACCATCACCAATTGAGAAAAGCAACAAGAGAAGGAAAGAAGGTGGCCACTGATGAAGTAGATAAGGAACAGTCCCTATGGTCAAAAAGGGATATCAGAGAGGTCTATTAGAAGGAATTTTTGAGTGATGACTAGTTTATTAAAACTGATGAATTCAAGAGTTTCCTTGTTTGGAATAAGCAGCAAGAAGTGAGGAAACTTCTTCCTGAAGGTATGGAACCAAGTGAAGAGACATCGAGAGCCTTAAATTCTTATGATCCTAGCCTTGATCCCATAACTGTAGATGAAGCTAGACAACTGGTCAAGTCAAGTGGAATGCTATTGACTCCAGGATGGGATCTGACTTCTACTTTCATCATAGATCAAATAAGAAGGCAACCGCCAGGCAGCCTGTCATATGAGGTTCACATTGGTGATATGATAAGAGGAAGTGGCTATGACCCTAAGTCTCAAGCTATTGCAATGTGGTCCATGGCCCCTAGGACTCAAAAGCCATCCCTATTGAGTATAGAGGATAAAGTGGAAGGGAATCAGATTATTTGGACAGTGCAGAATACAACTGACCTTGAAGTTTCTAAGGCAGTGACTCATTGGGCTAACTTGAATGATGCAAAAATAGTTCAATTATCTGAAAGGTACTCAAAGTTGTTTGAAAGTGCAAACCTGGTGGCCAAGGATAGAGATTTAAAATTGATGAAGATCAAGTAGCTAGAAGATGAATTGGCAGAGATAAAAGTTAATCTGGAAGAAGCTTCGAAGGTGGTTGTTGTCCCCCCTGTGCAAATTGAGGTCCCAATTCAAATTGATGAAGAATTACCTGAGGTACCTAATGAATATTTAGATAAGATAAGGATAGAGGCATCTTTGGAGACCATGTCAAAGATTGTGCAATATAGGCAAGATAAGATAATAGAGAAAATGGATATCATTTATCAATTAGTTAGCCAATTACACTAGACAAACAGAAAGCTAAATGAATCATTGGCTGCTTTGGAGCCACTTCATAGTGTTTGGTCTAGAAGAAGTTTGTTGTTTGATAAACTAGATAGCCTACAAGAGCATAAGCCTGAGATCCTTGGAGTAGTTACAGAAGTTTTTGAGAAGATTGGCTTAATCAATGTTGTTTCAAAGTTTTTTAAAGGTAAGTCCAACCAGGAGAGGGTTAAGTTGTTTATGTTTGATACACATTATAACAAGTATCTGCCTACGGTATGTGATGATAGTAGAAACCTGATCAAGTTGGAGGAATGGAATTTTTCAGTGGATCAGTTGGTGATTACACAAGATGCTTTCCTTAATAATGACAATACTTTGGATTTTAAGAGGTGTAATAGCATCATTGACAGTCTATTTAAAATTGAAAATGATTGCATATGATTTGTGGAAAAAGCCAAAAATATAACTGACTCCATGTGGGACAAGCAAGTCAGCTTATTACAAGAATTGCAGACTTACAACTGGCCATCAGATGATGAAGTAGTGGCTTGGGAGAAGCTAACAATAAAGAAGAAAAAGAGGCCAGTTGTCCAACTTATAGAGGAAGAGGAAGAATAGAGTTGCAGATGGCACCTGATCTAGAAATTGAGGGAGAGCAAGTTTCAAACAAGGGATGGTGTAGGTTAGCTAGAATAGCGGTCATCATTCATGCAGCGAATTCAGCAACTGCTCTGAAATATCTTTAGACAAAGATGCCACCTGCGGAATTGTTGAGAAAAGATCTTTGTAATGTGTTGTTACAATCTGTTTGTTAGTTTGTAATCTTGTCTCTAGTATAGGATCTTTTCTAGCCATCCCAAGATTGTTGCATCCTTTTGAGGATTCCAAGATGGCTATGTTATATATAGTAAGTTTGACTCTTTTGGGAAGAGGTTGAAAACATATACTGTAGAGGGAGGCTTGGCTCCATTATTGAATCTTTAGAATATTTTATCAAATTTTGAAATGTATTGATGCAGTGAAATTTTACTGGAATATAATAGAATTCCCTTGCATGATTTCAATTGTCTTCTTGTTTGAATTCTGTAACTTTTGTGTATTGAATCTGTCAGGTAGTTTTGATATACCATTTACAAGGTATCTATGATTTTAATCTCTAACTCCTTTCAAGGAAAGGGTAATGTCTTTAGGTTAATTTCTGAGAGCTTAGGAATTTGGCAAGAATTTGATGATCAAATGTGTTTAAGAGAGGATGAATTGTAAGGCATTTCATCTGGGATTTGTTTGTGTTTCATTTAGAAGATTTATGTAAATATATGTTTCACTGTTTGACTCTATACCCAAGGATAAGGCACTGGTCTATCCTCGATTTGCAGGGACCTCATCATCAACAAAACTTAAATAACAATTTACTTTCATGTATGTTTGAACAACTGAGAAGATAATGTTTGTATCAAGGATATAAACTAATGTTGTGATCCTTTCAAGAAGTAGATCTGACATGGGTTAACCTGCCCGAGTTCAAATCTAGAAAAGATGAAGGAGTTTATCCTTGTCACACTTTCCATTTTTCTGCAATGAGTTTTTACTTCTGTTAATATCACGGATTGGATTTCTGAGCTCTGCATCAATTGCAGCAAGAGGTATTAGTGAATCATTGCTAGAACCTTTGATCCACTATAGGATTTCATTTTGAAGCAGTGAGTCTGAAGATAGGTACACCTGCCTGGGTCTGTGGAGCCTGAAGTAGAAGAAGGACTTGGTCCTTATCAATTAGCCTTTTTCGTATAAGAATCTAGAGTTGAGAACCTGAGAGTCAAGTTTGAAAACTATATTGGTGATTCTACATGAAAAAGAGCTAACAGGGTGATGAATCCTTATTCTTTTTATGATTAGAACTCAAGGAAGGCTAACCTCTGATTCATTCTTCAAGGAATCAACAATTATGGACTGTGAAACACCAGGGACAATCCTATCTCTTTGGTGCATGAACATGGAATGAAAATATACTAGTAATGATAAATTTTGTGCATGATGACTGAAAGGTGTTTGAATAACAGAGATCAGACCAGTGCCTAATCCTTTTGGCAAAATAATCTAACATAAATAAATAGAGGGATTTCTAGGAAATATAGTGGTATGCCTTACAAACCACATACAATTTAGATAGGATGCCTTACAAACTATCTTCTCAATCTAAATTTGCTAACATCAAGATCTCCATAGATGTGTTCATTCCCTAAAATTGCACATGAGGATTTAATCCTTTCCTTGAAAGAAACTCATGCAACAATTAGATAGTTGTCTTACAACTAGTATGTTCTATATGCCTTACAAATAGAAACACACAAGAATAAACACAAAGCAAAGAGACAATAATAGAACCAAGGTAGAAATTGTATTGTATTTCATGAAAGTGTATCAATACATACAAGGAAACTCTTCACTCAAAAACTTAGGATAAATAATCTGCTCTGCAAAGCTTGTATTTTTAGCATTCAACCATCAAGAATATGGAACCAGAGAATAGAATCCCTTAGATTGCCAAAAACTGGAACCAGGATCCAAAAGATTGGAAAACCATAAAGCTAGGAAACCCAAAAAATCTTGGAACCCCCTTTACAAAATCAAAACTCTTACCATTTATACCACTAGCTATCTTGGAATCCTAAAAGAATTCAGGGTGCAACAAGATTTAGATAGCTAGGGTTAGGGTTTCACCCACTAAACCAACTAAAACCAATCATAAATTAATTCCAGGGGAGAAAAACAAGCAACCTGAACAATCAGACCCAAAATTGATCTTCATCAAATGAAAATCTCCTGATTTGTACTGAAGATCACACAAACACCATACTTATCAGTCTAATTGTACACCTGCAACATGCCTCAAGCAGTACTTGTGTTCATTTCTTGATGGTACAGGCATCTACAATTAATCATCAAACCCTCCAGACCACTCTGTAATAGTCGTCGAAAGCATTCTTACCAAATCTTGCCGCTAAAACATTCAATTTCTAGTCCTTGTATCACTGAGAAACCATTTAAAAATTCAAACTCTAGTGGCAATGGTCAGTTAGAAATTTTTAAAACATGGTCGTTGATTATATCTCTTCTTGACAGATTGGGCAGCTCACAAAAATCCTTCAACAGTCGACAAAACCCTTCAAAAAAATGCTTTCCACATCACTAAAGCCTCAAACCAATGAAAATAGTGCACGTCAGCAATGAATTAGCATATTGGACCCACTCTTTCATAAGATTTAAAATGAACAGTTGTCATAAGGTTGGATAGCCTCAAAAGATTCTATGTGACAATATGCCAACCGTTAGATTCTCCATCTTGGCATCCCTTGAATATTTTGGGCTGACGGACATGTCTTTACCCCTTTCCAACTTGGCCAATCAAAACAAAACACCTCAGTGATGAATTAGCATGTGGTCTGACTGTCCTCAGCTAAACCTTAACCCTTTTTAATATTTGGTGAATACATGACTGCAAGGAATTTTAAGTCACAAGATGCTTTATTAAACTATGGTCCGATTGAATGATTCAGTGAACAAATGATTTTGCTGAATCACTGGGTCTCATGTTTAACCCCTAGTTATATTTGGCAAATGCATGAAAACCTTTATTCACCAAATCACAAGATGTTTTAGAGCTTCACTACTTTATTTGGAGACTCAGCGAATACATTCATTTGCCTATTCGCGAGAAGACTTAGAACTTTGCCAAATTACTTTGTGAATGAGCAAACATAGAAGACTTTATCAGTGCCGCCAAACATTTTGTATGAGCCGCCAAAAAACCTTAATAACCCTGGGCCTGCTTGAAATTTGCCACATGTCAACACACCATTCACCGTCTCAGCCTAGTCACCTCTAACACAGGACCACTCGCTTAAAATAAGATCAATGGCTATCTAAAGTTTGAATAGAGCTAAAAGATTCCATGAGAACATTAGACAACCGTTAGATCAATCCCTTGATACCACTCTGTAGATTCTCTGACACAAGACCCTCTAACAAAAGCTGACTTAGCACTTCATGGACCAATGAGAAAATGCCAACTGTGCACACCTAGTAATGGACCCGCTGAAAGAAAAGATTACATCACACAAAAGAATCAATGGTTTTCTTATAATCTCATGCATCTAACACATCCTTTGTGAAGACATGCCCACCATTGATCTCTACAGATGTTAGAGCCTTCTGACATGTCGACAAATAAGACCCACTACCTTTGAAATGCTGCGTCACAAAGTAAATGAATGGCTAGCGTAAGATCGCATGCCTCTGACAAGATCAATGTGCTTTAACACCAACCATTGGATAGAAATGTTGTCAGAGCCAAGCCCAGGAAAGAAATAAGGCTGGAAACGTTAGAAAATAAAAAAAGGCATAGGACCATAGGGAAATTTAATGCCATCGGACACTTAGACTTAGGAAAAATAAAGACCACCGGGGTGAATAAAATATTTAAGCACATGCTTTTATCAGATTTTAAGTGGCCCAAAAGGTAACATAAAATTAGAACTAGGCTAGGGCACACTTAGGGTTTTTCTACCCAAAAGGCTAGAATATGAATTTTTTGCCTAGGGTTTTAGCTAGAAACATGGAAAAACAATTGTAGAGACCAGAGGAAAAAGAATATGACCACGAAAATTTGTAGGTGCCAACACATTCTTCCTTCAAGGTGGATTCCAAGCATACATTAATGGAGGTTTTGATTTACATTTATGGTTTTTGATGTTGATTCTAAGCTTTCATTATAACATACTTAATTACATTTCAAATACAATTGTGTATCTATTGAATATCATAGCTTCATTATTAGATCTTCTTCTTCTACTTGTTAGCATTCTCCATTTAAATTCTATTTCAAGGTTAATTCCAAAATTGGGGTTTGACCAAGGCAAACCCCTCATACAAACAACAAAACATTTTTTTCTTGCAAGAACATGTGCAAAACAATGAATTAAAAAGAAGATTCAGATACCCTTTTCGGAAAACTTTCAGGATTCACAAACAGAATTTCTGTCAAAGTAATGTAGGTCAAGGTTGAGATAAAGGGGTTAAGGTCAACTTGTATTTGGGTCAAGGTTGACTTGACTTAGAAAAGGAAAATATTTTTGGGTTTTAAACTGTGTTTCCATTCCAGATCCGGTTGTAGAATTTCCATAAACTCAGTACAAACACCAAAAAATAGGTATTTCTAGATCTACTACATTTCAAGATAAGTGTTTCATTTTATCCTAATCTTTCTGATTTATTTCTTTACTTTATAATTAAGAAATTATAACCCCTTTCCCTCTTTATCCATAACTAGTTGATTCCTTTTTGCGTTTATCGTCTCCTTTCGGTTAATCAATTGGGATCTCCTTGTCTTGGATTAGGAGGTAATATATGACAACAATATTTTCCACACATGAACACACTCACTTAGATATAAAAATATATACATCCAATATATATATTTATATCTTACAATTGGTAAACCTTTTCCTCAAGTTTACTTGATCTTTGGTAGCTTCTTTCATTCTCTTACAAAGATATGAATTTGAATTGGCCAATTCATTAGCAATATTTTAACATTCATCTAAATTAAGTTTTAATTTATCAATTTTATTTTGAAGTTTAATAATTCTCTTCTTTGCATCAATCAACTGTATGTAGTAATCTATTGTAATGATTTTCTTATAAAACTCTCCAATTCCACTTACCATACAGATCTCATCATCATCTTTGGATATCACTTATTCTAAACAATATATATTACTTTCAATTTTATTTCTTGTAATACAAATTGAATGATTTTTTAAAATCTGACATCTATTGGTTGTAAAAACAAATGTTAAACTCTATTCACAAGTTTGACTAACACTTAATAAGTTGTGAATCATTCCTTGAGCATAGTAAACATTGTTAACAAGAGTATTACCATCAAGCTGAATTGACCTTGATCTTGTGATCTAAAATCACTTATTCTCACCAAATATAACTATACCAACATCAAATATATCTAGTTTTACAAATTTATTTTTGTCTTCAGTTAGATGATGAGAACAACCACTAGATAGCATCCAAACATCTTCAATTTTGGAAAAAATACATGATTGAGAAGTCATTGCAATCTTTTTAGGTCTCCAAACAAGTTTTGTTTTAGAGGTACCATTAAGTTTCTTTTTGAAGGAATCTTGACAAAATCTTGCAATATGACCAAATTGACTACATTTATAACATTAAAGTTTAGTGAAAAAATGATAAAGTTTCCCATTGAGTAAACTTGTATATCTTCTAGGAAATATATTATTATCATTTGATATTTTTAGTGAGCCTCTACAAATATCACAATATTGAACACAAGTGTTTCTTTTTCCTCCTTTGGAAGTCTCTCTAGAGTAGCACCAGAGACTTTATTTAACTATTTCCTTAAAGATTCTATTTCTACTTCAAGAATACTAATCTTGTTATCTTTTGACTTACTAGTTTCTTGAGTGACCTTGATGTAGTCAAGGATGGTGGATCCAATTAAAGATAGTCCAAACCTTGCATCTTTAGAACAACATAGTGAAATACTCAACAACACAACAACACAACAACAAAGTAATTGTTTAAGTCTGCTTTTCACTAACATGCCCGACTGTAAGGCCTTCTGGGTTAGGGCCAATTACAATCAGAAACAATTCTGCAAGATCCAAATAGATATAATACAATCTCAACTAGTTTAGCTCTAAAGACAATCAGAAGTTGATGGAAACCCTAAGACAGATCTAAACTTGAGCTCACAAGCCTCCAAGCAATCTCCTTGTCTCCAAGTGTGCAAACCACTAGCTCTGCAATTACAAACTAGATAACAATTTGATGTGTAAGATCATGCAAGATCTTTTCCACAACTTTGCCAACTCTAGCTTTTAGAACCTTAGATTTGATTCTCTAAGTCTTCCAAGTCATGAAATTCTACTCTCCTCCTTCTCCTTAAACATCTACTCCAAGCATCCTATAAATACTAATCATCAACCACAAGTCGGCTAGATGAAACCATTAACTCCCCCCAATAAATATTAAATTTAATACAAGTCAGCATCAAAATAGCCTTACAAACATTTAATCTAACATGTCAGCCTATAACAATAGCTACCAACAATAAATGCACCAAGTTCACCCAAAAAATCACACAAAACTCTAGTCGGTAAACTAGAACTATCAAGAAATAGTGAAATAACTGAGCATGCTAGGCATTGCCGAGCACCAGTGTTGATAGAGTACCACAGGCATCGCCAAGTAACACTTTCACCGAGCACCAGAGGTTACCAAGTTCCTTTAGCAACTAAGATTCCTTCAATGACTGAAGCCATCGGTCAAGGCTGCAACTGAGTAACACTGGCCAAACATACACCTCCCATGCAGATTCACTGAGTACCCTAGAATGCCCCTACATCAGACACCCAAGGTTTGGAAAGAAGTTCATATGTGAGAAGAAAATCTTCTAAGATTCAACACATAAACCCCGAACTAGTTCTTCACATACAATTCCTCCACCTTTTCAGCTTGCACACTCTTCCACTTTAGCTTTCTCAGTCTCTTCAAGTCTTTTCTTAACAACACATAGGTTGGTTCTCCATACTAATCATTCATTTTCTCTAGATCCACAACCTCAACCTTTCTACCAATACTTAGGCTTCTCCTACCGTGTGTTTTATCCAGCAAAGGCATCAGGGAAAACTTCTTGTCATCCTTCTCAACAGTAAACACATTTCTTCCACAGTCATACATAGCTCTACAATCATATTTCCAAGGTCTACCAAGCAATATATCACAACTATTCATCTTCATAATGTCACATAACACAATATCCTTATACTGGCCAATCTAAACATCAATAAAGCATTGTTCTGTTACTTCTAGAGCATGAACATCTTGTAACTAGCCAATCCTATAAGGACAAGGATGCTTCATTCTATTCAACCCAAGTTTTTAAACCATGTCCTCAACAACAAGGTTATAAGTACTACCACTATCAACAATAACATCACATAGTTTAACTCCAAACTTGCATTGGGTCCTAAACAAGTTACTCCTCTAACAAGGTTCCTCCTTTGTATTGAGCAATGTTTGTCGAAGTAGCAAGTTCTTAGATTCAAGTTCATTCTCATTCACCACAGTAGTTTATCGATCACCAAGCTTCTTCTGTGTACACTCAAAAGAATGGTGTCCTTCCTCTCCATAGTTATAGAAAGTACCCTTAAAGATAACTCTACCTATCTTCTTCTTTGGTTCCATAGGTTTTTGTTCATCTTCTGCATTAGTCAGTTTATCCCTCACCGAGTGATCAATCTTTTCCTTCCCTCAAGGATTACTATGTTGTTTTCTCTTCAACTTATCTTCTACCCTCAGAGCATACTAATAAGCATCTTCAACAGAATCAATCTTTAGCATACCAAGTTCATCCTGAATATTGAATCTCAAACCATTCACATACTGAGCTACCTTTTCCTTACTAAGCTCTCAGTGTCCAGACCAAATAGTAAGTTTGTAGAACTCCTTGGTATAATCTTCCAATGACAAATCCTTCTATTTTAGATTCTACAACTTATTAAACAATTCAAGCTCATAATCAGAAGGTATGAACTTAGCTTTCAACTTAGTCACCATCAACCTCCACCAATTGATCTTCATTTCACCTTCATCTTCTCTATCTCTTTGTAGTTCCTTCTACCAAAGAGCAGCATGTCCTTTTAACTTTGTCTATGCTAATCTCACCAAAAGAGGATCTTCAATTTCTTCCAGCTCAAAGAAATCTTCAAGTTCACCAATCCAATCAATCAAGTTCTCAAGTTTCAAAGTACCAAAGAAAGTAGAAACTTCCATTTGGTAACTAATACTTAACCGAGCTCTAAATCTAGGTAACTGAGTAGTTTTGTCTTCACTAGACCTATCCCTCTAGGCATCACCACTAGATCCAATAGGTTCAAAGTCTTCGGTAGCTTCCTCATAATCATCTTCAGTACAAACATTCTGAGGTATACTAGTAACAACTCTCATGATCTTGGCAACCATGTCATTCTTCATCAACTCCATCTCAAATCTGAAATTTGATTTCACCTTCTCTGTGATTCCATAGTATCACAAAGATAAAAAATAACTCTTTGGTCCAATCTCCTCGGAGGCATCCTTAAAGATATGAAAAAACCCTCTGCAACAAACCCTCATCGACCACCTTGTGCCAATCTCCAAGTTTTGTACAAGTTAGATCTCAACCTGCTACCTTGAACAAACAACTAGGGCAAGATCCACAAGTTCAACGCCATGGATCTACAATCCAGATCATATGATCTCTTCACCACCAATATCAACTTTGCAAGATCACCCTTGCTAGGTCAACCTTTTCTCCACAAGATCAACTCTCAACTTTGATACCACCTAATGCAGTCAAGGATGGTGAATCCAATTAAGAACAGTCCAAACCTTGTAGCTTCATAACAACATAGCAGAATACTCAACAACACAAGAACAAAGTAATTGTTTAACTTTGATTTTCATTAACATTCCCAGCTATAAGGCCTTCTAGGTTAGGGCCAATTACAATAAAAAAAAATTCTGCAAGATCCAAATAGATCCAATACAATCTCATCTAGTTTAGCTCTTTAGACAATTAGAAGCTAATGGAAACCATATGACAGATCTAAACTTGAGCTCACAAGCCTCCAAGCAATATCCTTGTCTCCAAGTGTGCAAACCACTAGCTCTGCAATTACAAACTATCAAATAACAATTTGATCTGTAAGATCATGCAAGACCTTTTCCACAACTTCGCTAACTCTAGCTTTCAAAACCTCAGATCTAATTCACTAAGTCTTCCAAGTCATGAACTTCTACTCTCCTCCCAATCCTTAAACATCTACCCCAAGCATCCTATATATACTAATCATCAGCCACAAGTTGGCTAGATGAAACCATTAACTCCCCCCAACAAATATTAAATTCAATACAAATCGGCATAAAAATAGCCTTACAAACATTTAATCTAACATGTCAGCCTATAACAAAGCTACCAACAATAAATGCACCAAGTTGGCCCAACAAATCACACAAAAATCCAGTCAGTAAACCAAAACTTCCAAGAAATAGTGATGTAACTGAGCATGCCAGGCATTGTTGAGCACCAATATCAACCAAGGACCACAGGCATCATTGAGTAACACTTTCATAGAGTGCCAGAGGTTATCAAGTTCCTTCAGTGACCGAGCTTCCTTTAATGATCGAGGTCATTGATCAAGGCTACAACTGAGTAACACCATCCAAACATACATATCCCATGTAGATTAACCAAGTACCCTAGAATGCCCCTGCATCATACCTCAATAATATGTTTACTTTCCTCTATTTGTTATCTTTAAAGAAGTGATTAATTCTAAATCATTTTGAGTCTCAGATTTTAAATTATTTTCTTCTCTTTTAATTCTCTTAATTTTCTTAAGAGAAACTTTTAATCCTCCTTCATAATATATTATAGATTATGAATCTTTAGATAGAGACCCATCCTGTGATTCTCCTTTGGAAAAAATAGCCATAAATAAGAATTCTTAATGTCCTTCTACAAGTTCATGTGAACCACTATCAGTTACATCTACAACTAAATCCTTATTCTTCTCATAGTTTTTGTTTTAAAACTGTGTTGTTTATTTTTCTTGAAAGGCTTATTAATATCTTCCTCATCACTTTCACTATCTTTATTAGGACATTGAGCTTCATAATGACCTATTTTTCCACAAGAGAAATATTTGAATGGTAGTTTACCTTTATACCTCCACGATCCTATTCTAAGTTTACTAACAAAAGTAGATTCAACATTGTATGTTTGATGAGTGTCAAAATTTATTTCTATTTTGGAATATTTGAATGTTGATTCCCTTTTAGGTTGATTAGTAGAAATTATCATTTCATAAGTAGTAAAGAGACAATGGAGAGTATCAAGAGTTACCTTGTTTACATATCTTTCTTCAATAATAGAAATCTTAGAGTCATACTTCTAAGTGAGTGATCTAAAACCTTCTTAACCAATCTAGTCTTTTATAGAGTTTCACCTAAACCTCAAATAGAGTTAACAACATCAGAAACATCAATAATATAGTAAGAAATTTTCTCTTCTTTAGTAATTTTTAAAATTTAAAACCTAGCTCTATAGGCTTATAGTTTTGCTTCTTTGACAGTTTTGTCTCCCTCATAAATGTTTCATAATTTTTACCATATACTATAATAAGTTTCACAATCTATAATTTTAACTAATAAATCATTTTCTATACCATATCAAATTGTATTTGATGCCTTTGCATCATTCTCATAATATTTTTTCTCATCAAAAGATGAGGGATGTGTGGTGTTAGTATATGTTGTTTTTGTAGCTCCCCACACATCATATCCTAAAGACTTTAGATGATTCCTCATTCTATACTTCTAGAATGCATAATCATATTTATCAAAAAATGGTGTTCTAAACCCTGATAGTCCTTCTTGAAAATCCATAGTGTACACCCTAAAGTGGGGGAAAAAAACCTAAAGGTAGGGGATGACTATGATACCAAGTGTTGGACTACAATCATTACTGAGAGGGAGGGTGAATCAATATTCACACACAAAATATAACTTTTAACTTCTTTTATTAAACTTCATAAAAGTTAAATCAAATAATGTAGATTACAATAAGAACACATCATACACAAAAGATTGACACAATGTAATGCACCCATGACACTGTTGGAAATATTCAGGAATTAACCGAGTTACTGAGAGGGGAGGGGTGAATCAGTAACTCCAAATTTTCTTACAATTACAGATGTATTAACATGTAACTTACTTTAACCTTTGCATACAGAAAGCATGAAACTTAAAATCATTCATAATAATGACACATGGATTTGGTTACCCAGAAACCTTCCAAAAGAAGGTAAAACTGGGGTGGGGATGAAACCCACAAAGCTTTAATACTGCAGAATAAAGTTGGCCGGTTAAGGCTTACAATTTGATCACTTCGGATGATCTGCCCTGTTAGGAGAAATAAGGATTGCTAAATCCATCCTGTTAAAGGATTTACAAAACATACAATGAAGTATGCACTCGGTAAAGAGATTTTACAAAAGACTGTTAAGTCTACCCGGTTAAAGGATTTAGTACTGATTCACCTGTTAGGATGAAACAATAGATCTCTTGCTTTGCAACTAGATTGCTGATTGAGATTCACTGATGTACTGATCACCTTCTGTGATGAATTTGTCTTTGTTGTTCCTTATACTGCTGAAGCCCTTTGTAATTTGCTTATCTCTACCTTTCTTTCTTTTTCACATATATGCTTCTTACATTACTCTTGACATTTTTACAACATTGTTTATATACAAGTCTTAAACAATTAATTACAATTACAATTACAAAGTCGGCTTGACAAATAAACATAAGTGCTACTAAGTCGGCCCAAGTATGGTTACACGGTTCCTGCAAACTAACTCGGTGACTTTCTGATACACGGCATCCACTGCATTACTCGGCATCGTCATGCACTCGGTAGAAGTGAAGGCACGGTTCATATTGATCACTCGGTAGGTTTTGAACTCGGTAAATACTGGTGACTTGGTAGACATGATGTTACTCAGTTTACACTATCCTGCTCGGTTTGTACTAACTTGCTCAGTTTGCACTGTCTACTCGGTTTGCACTGTCTGCTCAGTTTGCACTATCTGCTCGGTTTGCACTGTCTGCTCGATTTGCACTGTCTGCTCGGTTTGCATTGTCTGCTCGGTTTGCACTGTCTGCTCGGTTTTCACTGTCTACTCGGTTTGCACCCAGAATGCAAATAAGTGTTGTCACTAGTGGCAATTCTGTTTAATGCCAACAATCTCCCCCTTTGGCATTAGGGACAAAAACACTTATTGGCCAAAACTTATATACATGAATCATGCTGAGTTTTATTTTGATTTTTCAAAATTTGTCTTTGTTATAGGGCTTTATACATTGTCTCCCCCTTTCAATTTGCTAACTGTTTCTATACAAATCTTCTTCTATACATATATCTCCCTCTATACATATCTCCCCCTTTTTGACAATAATGCCAAAGGTGTATATACAAGTTATTTATAGAGAGAATCTAAAATTTGATAGAAAATCAGAATGTACCTTCATTATTAGTGCCAGGGTTCTTTCCCAACTTTCTTGCAGAATCTTACATGTTTGGATTGCAATTTGGACTTCTGCAGAGAGTTCAATCATGTGATCTGCTATAGAGAACTGATTGTCATGAATCAATGTTTTGGAATGTTCAATGTGCTTATACATTGTATTCATGATGGGAAGGATCATGTGTTGGATGTCTAGCAGTGTGGACCGGATCCTTGTGTCTTCTTTCAGTAGATCAGACTGCATATTTGATAGGTGTGAGATTTTCATGTGATGAGAAGAAATTGAACTTGGTTCAAGTTGCAGCTTCTGTATGCTAATCTTCATATCCTCATCCATTTTATTCATTTTATCCTTAACATCCTTTGTGAACTCGGCAATATTGCACAATCTGGCCAAAAGAGAGGTAGCATTCGAATAGATAGATTCAATGTTTGACAAAACTGAAGACAATTCTACTTGGTTAATAGCTATGTGCTGAGCAATGTGCTCAAGCACTTTATTGTTGAATCTCTTCTCGACTCTTTTAACTAACTTTTATGTCCCAGATGAATCTTCATTGTATTTATTAACTGCTTCTGCTAATTGTAGCAAAACATGTTGGGAGGAGTCTACTTTAATACCTAATGCATCAGACAAAATGTCCTTAGCATCCTTGATGATTTGATATTCATTGTCTCTCTCCTCTTTAAGCTTCTTTTGTTTTGCTTTCCTTTGGAGGATCTCACCTATATTTTGCATTTGGTCCACTGATAGATTTGCAAAATCTAATGTTGGAATCTCTATCTCTTCATCTAGGTCTATATCCTCTACTACATTTTTACCCAAAAATTTTATACTCGGTAGAGCCTTAGGCTTATCTGTACTTAATGCCTTGCTAGTAGTGACAGTAGATATAGTAGGGCTGGCTATAGAGACTGGTATACTTTCTACTGGAGAACTTAAAATATTTACACTTGAAGATTCAAAAACTGGAAAACTTACTGCTGGAAAACTTGATGATGCGGAAGACTACAACTCGGTAGAAGAAATGGTAGTTGCTTCTGTTGTTGCTATAGATGATTGGACAAATGTTGAAGTTGTCACAACCATGCTTGAAGCTGTCTCCGGGCTGGATGTAGAAACTTTTACTGGAGAGGTAGGAAGGGATGCAATGACTTCTGCTGCTATCCTCACAGTATCATCTACCTCAGTGGCTTCTTCTTGTTCATCACTGTCATCTTCAATATCTTTTATTATGACTGTTTCAATACTCGGTTGGTGAAGGTGGTATATGTTCTTCCATGTGGCATTTGCAGCCTTCACAACCGATTCGATATTGTTGATCAAAATCAAACAAGTATTGAACCTTAGTGTCATCTTATTTTCATTTTCTTTTAATGCCTTCTTTACTTCATCATTTTTCAAGCTCAGCATTAACTGTCTCAGGGTTTGATCAAATATGTCTATCATAGTTTGCTTTGCATTGCTCCATCTCATTTTTATTGGATTTAATAAGACAGCTGGAACCTGTGGGGCTATGTCATCAGGAGAGTATTTCCACTATCCCATCTTTTCAATAACAGCATCTTCTATTTCCTTCTATTCTATTTCCGATCTGGTTTCATATTTAAAAGATTTTATGTTACTTACTCCAGATCCTAATCCGTCTCTAAAGAGTTTGATCTTTTTTTGAAAGTTTAGAGGAGGCCTTTTGAATACTATGTCTTTATCTGCCTTGTCTGCCTTGTCTGCCTTGCCTCTTGCATTTCTCCTTGTAAATACATCAGTGGGAGGCTTAGGTGCCTTAGTGATGAATACCTTTCCTTTCTTCTTTGCAGGTTCTGGTTCCTCTATTTTCTCATCCTTTTCCTCTTCTTCTTCATCTTTTTCTTCTTTGTCCTCGGTTATCATTTGCATTTTGGCTATCCTCTTCTTTCCTTTGTTTACCGCCTATGGAAGCTTTATGCTTAGTTCAATTCTCACCTTAGCTTCATCATATGTTCCAAAATATGGAGCTTTGGGATTGACAGGCTGATTAAGAAGAGCTTCAATGATATTCTTGGTTTCATCAATATTTACCTCATAAGGAAGAGGTTTTACATATACAGTCCTCGGTTTAGCTGCTTGAATATATACATTATCACAATCCACCATAAAAAAAATGTCATCTTTGTAATCTTCCACCAACTTCTGTGGAATCCAAAATCTGTCATTCATTTTCTCTTTGAAAGACTCAAAATAATTATCCATGATGCTTTCAAAATTTTCACCCATTTCTGAGATGTATTCATTTATTTCATAAAGTGCTGGCACATCTTGTCTCCATACAACTTTTCCTTTAGAAGGGAAGAATTTCTGAGCATAGAAGAATAAACAGACCAATAAGGATCCAAACTTACATGGATTGTTTTTGGAAGTTTGAATGCTTTCCATGTTTTTGTTAAACTGCTTTAACAATAAGTCTGCTAGGTCAAATGTTAAGTTATTCTTGACCACTTTGTATGCTAGGTCGATAACTTCACAGGAGACACTATTCTGTCGACTAGAACTATAAATCTTATGGGCAATAATGTGTGTACCAAACTTCAGTTCAGCATTGGTAATGCTGCTAACTTTCATGCCTCTACCGTCCCATTCGGCTAGAGTTTTCTTCTCTAGTTCCGTCCGACCTAGGGTTTTGGTAGTTTTTGCTTTGTTCAATATGGGAAGACCGGTGATTTGATGAATCATCTTCTTTGTGATCTCTATGGGTTGCTCAAGCCAAATCTTGCCATCATGTACATGGCTGAGAATGTATCTAACCCATTTATCTCAAAAGTTTTGAGGTAGATGTGCAATGTGAACTAAACCTTTATCTTCCAGATGTTTGTGCTCGGGTTTTAGAATACCATCCACACACAGTTCCTCACGCACAATACCTAGTTCTAGGTTCCCCATTTCATGAATTGAACAGTTGAAATGATTGTGGATATCGTTAATAAGTATTACCTTAGGAGGAATCTAAGATTGAGCTCCGTTCGGATCTAGGGCTGCTGCAATTGCGGGCACGATCTTGAAATCTGGTGCTTTCCATTCCCCTTGGACTAACATATCAGATCCTTTCTTTGCTGAAGTGCTAGATGATGCCATGGTAGCTCATAGAAAATTCCTTTCACAAAAGTATTGAATCGCTGGGTTTCTCTTGAAATTTTCTGCTCTCAAAGTGCTAAAGGTTCGCGGTGAAGAATGAGTTCGATTACTTGCCTTTTGTTTATAATTCTGTCATTAATGCTCAGTACAAATTAGGGTATGAATTCTGACAGACTGTCACCCACTAAGAATTAATTTCTCGGTAAAGACTTTGCAACTCGGTGAACTTGAGAATTCATATTGCTCCGACCTCGCTCGGTAAAGACGGGTACTGACCTTTCTTGGTAAAGACTGATACCGACCTTCCTGTGATCTTACTGCATCTTGTATGCTGATTTAGATCTTTCTTTTAATTCGGTTCTGGAACTACTTGAGATTGATCTATGAGAATACAGTTCCAGTGCTTTCTTGGAAATTTAGTTTGAGTCGGTAGAGCCATCCATTCCATTACTTGGACTGGATTTCTCAGTAGATTTAGGAATCCATTTTTGTCTCACCTGTTTCCTGACCTTAGTTGCTTCATTCTTCTTTCCATCTTCAACTTCACTAGCATTTATGCAGTTTCTAGCTATGTGACCGAGTTTAGTGCATTTGAAGCATCTTACGGTAGTATCTCTTTTCCTTAGATGATGTTTTATGCAATTCATGCCAATGTGTCCATATTCTCCACAGTAATGACATCTACACCAGGTGTTGTAGTCCCATTAAAAACATTGCTTTCATAATTTGTTCTGCTAGATTAAATGTCTTGGATCTGCACTCGGATGCCTTGTGACCTTGTTTGTTGCACTTGTGACAATTACCTCCGAATCTTGGTTTTTCCCTGCATTCATTTGCTTTTTGACCAGGTTGATTGCAGTTGTAACATTTTCCATTGAATTCTGCTTTTTTATTATTCCAACATTTATTTGAAGTATGTCCTATTTTACCAAAATGATTACAAGTAGGTTTTTGATTTCTTTGAGTACCTTGCTTAGAGGATTTGCCTTCTCCTTTGTATCCAAGTCCTGCTTTTCCTTTTTGCCTATGAAGATTTCGCTCATACAGCTGATTCAAGTCTTCTTGACTTTTCAGCATTCCTTCATTGATTTGTTTTTCAGTGTTTAGGTCATCCACCAATCTTAGATTGATTTCCTTTTCAGATCTTAGTTCTTCTCTTGTGCTTTCTATTTCTGATCTTAGATTCAAAATTTCCTCATTTGTATGAGAGATCTGATCAATTAGGTTTTCTAGCTGAAGGGTTTTATTTTGGACTTCAATGTTCCTTCCATCTAATTCATCTTTCAACTTGTTTCTTTGTTCCAAGATCTCACAGAATCTTGTAGAGTGTAGCTCTTGTTCTCTTTTTAATTTTCTCACTTCTTCCTGCAGAGACCCATTCTTTTCTAGGAGTTCTTTGACAGCGTTGTTTTCTTCATCTGAGTTATTTGAGGGAAAAATATCTTCAATCTTTTCTTCAATGTAATTCTGATCATTCATCTGATTTGCAAGTTCCTTCCTTCTTCTTAGGGATTGGGAAAGATGTTCTTTTGCTTCTTTGAGTTTAGCTATGGCCATTTCCAGATCTAGCTTTTCATTTTCAATCACCTTGTTCAGTTTGAATACCTCCATTGTCCTGGATCTTTGCTCAAGCTAGTTAGGCTTTGACTAGAGAACCAATGCTGCTCTGATACCAATTGTTGGAAATATTCAGGAATTAACCGAGTTACTAAGAGGGGAGGGGTGAATCAGTAACTCCAAATTTTCTTACAATTACAGATGTATTAACATGTAACTTACTTTAACCTTTGCATACAGAAAGCATGAAACTTAAAAGCATTCATAATAATGACACATGGATTTGGTTACCCAGAAACCTTCCAAAAGAAAGTAAAACTGGGGTGGGGATGAAACCCACAAAGCTTTAATACTGCAGAATAAAGTTGGCCAGTTAAGGATTACAATTTGATCACTTCTGATGATCTGCCCTGTTAGGAGCAATAAGGATTGCTAAATCCACCCTGTTAAAGGATTTACAAAACATACAATGAAGTATGCACTCGGTAAAGAGATTTTACAAAAGACTGTTAAGTCTACCCGGTTAAAGGATTTAGTACTGATTCACCTGTTAGGATGAAACAGTAGATCTCTTGCTTTGCAACTGGATTGCTGATTGAGATTCGCTGATGTATTGATCACCTTTTGTGATGAATTTGTCTTTGCTGTTCCTTATACTGCTAAAGCCCTTTGTAATTCGCTTATCTTTGCCTTTCTTTCTTTTTCACATATATGCTTCTTACATTACTCTTGACATTTTTACAACATTGTTTATATACAAGTCTTAAACAATTAATTACAATTACAATTACAAAGTAGGCTTGACAAATAAACATAAGTGCTACTAAGTCGGCCCAAGTATGGTTACACGGTTCCTGCAAACTAACTTGGTGACTTTCTGATACACGGCGTCCACTGCATTACTCGACATCGTCATGCACTCGGTAGAAGTGAAGGCACGGTTCATACTGATCACTCGGTAGGTTTTGAACTCGGTAAATATTGGTGACTCGGTAGACATGATGTTACTCGGTTTACACTGTCTTGCTCGGTTTGTACTAACTTGCTCAGTTTGCACTGTCTACTCGGTTTGCACTGTCTGCTCGGTTTGCACTGTCTGCTCGGTTTGCACTGTCTACTCAGTTTGCAGTGTCTGCTCGGTTTGCACTGTCTGCTCGGTTTGCACTGTCTGCTCAGTTTGCACCCAGAATGCAAATAAGTGTTGTCACTAGTGGCAATTCTGTTTAATGCCAACAGACACCCCTTATCTAATTTCCTTAGCAACAGATGAAGATTGAAGGATGTACAGAGTGATTGGTCTATATGGTTAGACCTAGCAGGCCCTACAGTGATCTAGGAGTCCCTATGGCTGGACCTAGTAGTCCCTATAGTGGTATGCAAGTCCCTACAATGGAACCTAGTAGTCCCTATAATGGTCTAGCAGTCCCTACGGTTGAACTTGGTAGTCCCTATAGTGGTCTTGTAGTCTCTACAGTTGAACTCAGAAGCCCCTACGGTGGTCTGGAAGTCCCTACGGTTAGATTGAGTAGTCCCTATGGTGGTTTGGAAGTTTGTACATGCTATGTTTTCCC
This sequence comes from Chamaecyparis obtusa, assembly GCA_027943335.1. Classification (NCBI taxonomy): domain Eukaryota; kingdom Viridiplantae; phylum Streptophyta; class Pinopsida; order Cupressales; family Cupressaceae; genus Chamaecyparis; species Chamaecyparis obtusa. The sequence continues at coordinate 490,532 of BSBK01002784.1, forward strand.
CTCAGGTTTTCTTCTTCACTACAACACAATTACTTAGCAATTCACAAGATGTTAACAGATGCATAGAACAATGAAGTACCAGATATGGAACTATTTCTAGAAGGTTATATTATAAATAATGAATTACTTCAGATTTACTAGATCCAATACAAGAAGAAAAAAAAAGAGTAGGGGGGGGGTTGAATTCCACCAAAACTGCAATAGGCCAAATAGGGAAGGTCTTTCACTTCTGAAATGGCACACCAGAAATCCAACCAAAATTCACAATAAAAAGTAATAATTCAACATGAATACCAAATGACTACCTACAACCATTCTTAAATACCCATTGAAAAACTCTTGAGGGTGTACAAAATTTAGCCAACACGACAAAACTAACACCTATACTAAAATAAAAATGGGCCCAAGATGCAAAAATCAATTAGAACCCCAAATTACAAAGTTTACTTTATTTATTTAATAATGGGGACATTACAATCCTTCCATCCCAAATATTTCTTATCCTCAAGCAATGGAAAATTTAGATGATCCAAAATTTTCTTGCCCTCCTAGGTAGCATCCTCCAATGCAAGGTTCTTCCAGCACATGAGAAATTCTTTAGTTGTGCGACTCCTCAACTTTTTCTCTCAAATGGAAATGACTTCAGTTGGCTCTAGAACTAACTTCCCTTCTTTGTTGAGGGGTGGTAAATCTTCAGACAAAGTGACATGTTGCCCCACTTCTTTCTTTTAGGAAAGACACATGAAATACATTATGAATCCCGCTTCCATGGGATAGATCCAGTTCATAGGTAACCTCACCTACCCATTTGGAAACATGGTAGGGCCTATCAAAATGTGACCTCAATTTCTCTTCCTGGATACCTTTAGGGATGACTGCTTGTATGGCTTAAGTCAAAGGTATACCAAGTCTCCTACTTCAAAACTCCTCTCAATGTGATGGCTATCAGCATATATTTTTTGTTGATTCTAAGCCTATAGGATATTCTCCTAGAGTGATCTTAGGTTATTATTCCTTCTTACAACCAATCTTTTCAATATCTCCTCCATGAGTCACTGAGTATCATTCATCTACACTTGGTTTCTACTGAGCTCTCTCAGTAATTCCATGACTTGAGCAATGGATCATGTTGATCTTCCATTCTATTAGCATGTACAAAAATTTTCATGGCTATAGCTTTTTCCCCCTGGTCTTTGCAGTTGTTTTTAGGTCTCTACCTCAAGCCCTTGGTTCAAATTTTTTTTAAAAAAAACTAGCCGTTGCATACAAAACTCTAAGTCATTTGGCCCTATTCTAATTTTGTGTTACTTTATTGGGTCACTTAAAATCTCCATAACCCATGTGCTTAAATGTTATGTCCCCTCGCTCACTATGTGGTTAGGTTTTACGTCGAGGTCCCCCTTTAATATTTTCCTAAGTTCTTAAGTCTTTCAGCATTAATTTTTCCTAAGTCCCCCGAAGTATTTTTCTAATGTTTCACCCTTCTAAACTAGTGGCTATCGTTAATCCACAAGCCTTCCACATGTCAGAGTTTCTAACATGCACTTTAGCAACAAGATGCCACCTGTCTCGGTGGGCCTATCTTCAAGGTCTGCAGTGGATTAAAGTACTGACACATCTCGCAGCTGTTGTTACACCGCTAAGGTAAAGTGCTTGATGTTTAATGTGGCGGTATAGTGATGGCCATTCGATGCAATGGTATAAGATAGACTGTGGGTCCATAATGACATGTATGCACAAATGGTGGCAGTTGTTAGTGGGACCTAGTTTCCAAGTTTGTCAGAGGGTCCTGACATTGCCAGAAAATTGATGGTGGGTGTATGTTCTTATCAAATGTGTTAGAGGCTTAAGATTATGTGACAACTGTTCATTCTCTTGTGTGACGTAACCTTTTATTTCAAGTGGGTCAACTACTAGGTATGCGCAATTGGCATCTTTTGATTGGTCCATGAGGTGATGTGGTGGAAGCTGTCAGGGTTGCTTGCGAAGGGCATGGTGCAGTGAGGCATGTGTCAGTCTTTTCTGATGTGGTCTATCCTGATTCATCCACATTGTTGTGATGGGGACATGTCAATGGGTCCAGACTTCCCTAAGGCATTAAGTTGTTGCTTGATCATGTGATCATCATTATATTAGTGGTCTGAGATGGATGTGCTTTAGCATCACAGTATAGTGATGACCGTCCGATGTGAGGGTAGGAGAAGGGACTTTGACATGGGTTCTCTTTGTCAGATGAGCTGATTTGGAGGTTTTTTATTGGTCCAAGTAGGATGAGCTAGATGTTGTCAGTGGGGCCACAATTTTTAAAGGAAGTAAAGTGCCTACGGGTCCGTGAGGATTGTGTAGTTGTCACTATACCACTAAGGTGAGATGCTCAACTTTTTAGCATCGTCGTATAATGATGACAATCAATTTTGTTTAAAGAAATACAAAGTGTGCGGGCCCGAGGAAAGTAAATGAATCTAATGGTCAGGACTTAAAGTTGGTCAAGATTCAAATATGGACTACCAATTTGCTACTGGCACCATGGAAGTAGCCATGTATTTTCAAATTCAAATTCTCTGAGGGTTTCCTATGACCAAAAGGACCAAAATTGAATGCAGAAGCGACTAGTGCTGGTATGAGATGATTTGTTTGCCATTGCAGTGTGGTCTAGGGTGTTCCTTGATCATTTGCAGGGGTTTTTACTATGTGGTTTTGTGCTTGAGGCATGTTGTAGGTGGCCAAAAAGGTTGAAAATTTTGGAATTTCATGATTTGTAGTACTTTCCTAGAGATTTATCATAACTGCAAATCTTTCTCAGGCACGACTGACTAGTTTTCATCCCCTGTAATTAATTTTTGACTATTTTCAATGGGTTGGGTAGTTGAAACCCTAACCCTAATCACCCAAAGCTTGATGCATCCTCTTTGAGGATTCCAAGGTGACTGATGGTGGTATAAGTTGTAGCATTTTTGACTTAGTGTGGGTTCCAAAACTTTCCTTTGGTCCCTGGTTGTTGATGGTATTATATTGAAAGAGGAGCTAGATTTTGGGTTCTTCTCCTATCTTTGTGTTGCTCTGATTGTATATTGATCCTGAAAATGTTAATGAGAATGCTATTGAGTTCTAATCTTGCATTTGTGTATGTCTTCTTGTTTCGGTTCTGAGCTCATATATGTTAGTGTCACAAAGTGTATTAGCATATGGTAAACAAAGAGTATTGTGAAGTCATCTCTGAGTTCCTAACAAAGTTAGGATTAAAGTCTTTTGGGTGAGTTCTGTGAGTTTACAACCAAATAAGAATCTGATGTCCATGTGTTTAAGGGAGAGGGGTAATAGGCAAAGCGCTTATCTTGAGCCCAGGAGTGTTTGATTTAAGATTTTTAGTTGATGTATGTAATTGGGTGACTCTTTGCCCTAGGTTAAGGCATTGGTCCATCCTCTAGAAGCATTTCATTGTTATCAACCACACACACACACATTTAAATGATCAAATCATTAATCAACTAGTAAGGGGTATAGTTGTATATTTTTTTTTGAGACTCCTTTATAGAAGTGAGTCAAGGGTACACCTACCTAAGCATTAAGGCTCAAAGTGTAGGAGGATCTCATTGTTGATCCTTGTTAATTGGCCCTCTTCCTTGTAGACTTTGGAGTGGTGATAGAGTCAAAGTTGTATTAAGGTTATCCAACAAAGTATAAATCTATAAGTTGAAGATCAAAGGGAACTCCCAACAAAATGGTGACTCTACTAGGGAGAGTCTAGAGATAAAGCTTTCAAACTGCACTCTTGTTTTCTTGTCTGTATTCAGTTAAAGATTTCCCACTTTGGTGGGTGGTGACTCAAAGGGTTAGAACCAGTGTCATACTATAAAAGATGGATAAAAGAAGGAATACTAGGTCCTTTGTTAGAAAGAATCTGGAGGTCACTCTGGAATAATTGCCTAGACAGGAGAAGAAGAGTTGGACAGAAGAAATGGTGAGTCTACTAGTGCTCCCATAAGAGAACAAAGAAATACCAAAGGAAGAGCACCACATGTTTCCTCAAGTGAGGAAGGTTCACAAGACAGAGTCTCTAGATCAGATGGTGGTCACTCTGAAGATAGATTTTATGATACTCCAGAGGCTGTATTTCAAGACAAGGGTCCATTGCCTACAGGTCAAGATAAACAAGCTAGAGAGATGGGTCTTGAGATTGATTTAGATCTTAATGAAGATAATTTTAGAAGGGAACCCATGAGACCAAGGCAAGTCTATTTCCCACATCAAAATCTTACTGATATGGATGTGTCATCAAGTTCTCATGACATTATGGTAGACCCAGATGATTTAAATGCACTAAGGTTGCAGTTGGCAGAGCAAGATGCCATACATAAAAGGTTACAATAGGAGAGAGAGGTTGAAAAGGTAAATTCTCTAATAGAAAGATAGTCTCTCCTTAGAAAGATTAATGAAATGAAGGAGAGAAACAATATGCTTTCTTCTGCTCCTAGGGTGTTGCAGCATGATGTTTTTGGTGATCTTGAGGCTCTAAGAAGTGAGCAAGAATGCTTGTTGAAAGATCATGAGTTTGATGAAGAGGGCCCTGTGATCAGACAAGTGCAAAGTTATGCTCCTTTGCCTAAGGGTAAAGATGGACATGAGATCACTAGGCCTACTGTAGTTATTAATGAAAAGGGAAAGCAGAAGATGGTGGCTGTCTAAACAAGAAGATCATTGACAATACCAGGGGTCCCACCACCCAATTCAAATAAGGACATAGAGATAGAAAGAAGAAGAAAAGAAGATGAGGACCTTGCAAGAGAATTAGAGAAGGCTTAAATTGAAGCCTCTATTGTAGAAAAGAGAAGAAAGATCTAGTTCTTGAAGGCTTCATCAGCTAATGTTCTTGGCCCTTCTGCTACTGAACTAGGTATGCCATCTATGACTACTACTATTCCACTTAGTAATGCTACTACTAGTTCAATTCCTTCTTCATCTGCTAGGATAGGTGTTGATGCTAGGTAGCAGTCAAATGCACAAGTATATGGAAATGTAAATGCAAATGTTGATCCTAGGGTTAACACTAGTTCAAGTTTTCAAAGAAGACCTATGCAATTAGAAGGCTATAGGAAAATTGGTTTTGATGGGATTCCTAGCTACCTGAATGCTTTTCCAAATGATATAATAGATAAGGTACCTAAGTTTGTTGGTAATAATGCTATTAGTTGTGAGGACCATCTTAGGTTATTTGTTGATATGCTTAATGATTATGAGGTAGAGCATGAGGATGTAGTCATGAAATTATTTTTTCAATCTCTAATGGAGGATGCTAGAGATTGGTTTAAGAGACTTCCTAATAAATGTATTGATACTTGGGATTCCTTTGAGAGATGTTTTAAAGAGCAGTATGGTGATAGGCCTAATGCTAGTTTCATGTTGAATGAATTCAATACCATAAGGAAAAATCAGAATGAGTTTGCAGCTGAGTTCAACATGAGATTTCAGAAGGGTATGCATAAGTTGTTCCAAGTTATGTGGTTAGATGACAATGTCTGTCTGACTACATACTTCAATGCATTTGATGGAAAGATGGGATACTTGTTGATAGACAAAGAACCAAGAGCTCTTAGAGATTCTTTTAGGATTGCTATCAATATTGAAAACAACATGAAGATATCAGGGAAGTTGGGTGGGAAGAGAGATGATCCAAAGTTGTTTGGGGACAAGAAATACAAAAAGGAAAGTGATAAGAACGTTGGAACTAGGAGGCAAGAAGAAGATAAATTGGACAAGGTTCTCAATGCATTGAAGGATTTAAAGGCACCTGCAAATAGGAACACCAGTTCTCCTACCAATGAAAGGCCTCAGTTTAACAACAATTTCAATAAGCAGAATAGATTGCAAAACTACCCCTACAACACCCAATGGAAGGATGGCAAGCCTATTGTCCCTGCTATAAGAGGTAATAATGATAGAGGTTTCCTTGACCCTCTACAAAAGGCTTCAATAAATGTGATGGAGGACATACTTTGGTGTGTTGCATGCCAGTCCCCTCATTTTGCAGAGCATTGTGTGGTTGCACATTCTATGGCTGCAAATCAAGATTTTGGCAGTGAGGAGATAGATCAAGAAGAAGATCACGATGATGTTGGATGCAACATGGCTACTTCATATCTAGGATATGAGGATGATTTTGATTTTGATGAAAAAGAAGATGTAAATGTGAAGAGACATAATCAGGCCCTTTTTCATCAAGAGGTTTTTTATGATGGTGAAGACATTAATAAGGAGACATGTAACATGAACTCTTCTTCTGTGCCAGTAAATTTAAGAAGACCCTCCAGAGAAGAGATGGATAGGATTACTAAAGAAATGATTGCCCAAGTGCAAACTAGAGGCATGGTGGCAAGGGATACAAATGGAAAAGTTGCAGGAATGTTTGTAAAGAGTACCAACTCTAGAGAACCTAATGAGAACAAATCAAAAGGTGATCACATGGTGAAATTCAAGAATGTAAAAGGTAAGAATTGTGAACCTAAGGGAGTTGGAGTTGAAAGATCTTCTAATGAGATAGAGAAGATAGTTAACACAATGGCTAAGATTGAAAAAATGAGGGTGGCCAATACACCTAATAAATCAGATAGGCAAAAGGATACTAAGGCTATGCAGATTGAGTTTCCTTCCTTTGCTCCTGTTGATATGTTATCTGTATTGTCCCAAATTATAGTTAAGGTTCCATTGTCAGAATTGTTGAGGATCCTTAAACACAAAGAAAGAGCTATTGCATGGGTAGATAATGTTCATAATAATGATGTTTCATGCAATGGATCTCAGGATAAAGCTTTGAAAGGTGTTTTTGCTTAGGGAATTGTATCTCAAATTCCTCCTATATATTTGGACAGTTTTGTCAATGCTAGCCTTGAAAACATTGATCCAGTCTTTTTAAGTGTCATTGTGAATGGAATGAAACTAAGAAATTGTATGATTGATAGTGGTGCCTCTAATACTGTTATGCCTTTTAAGATTATGGAAAAATTGGGCCTTAAAGTTGATACAATTCAAGGAAGATGTTGTACAATGGATCAGAGTGAGGTACCAATTATTGGGACTATCAATGCAATGCCATATAGGCTGGCAGCATATCCAGAGAAAGAGTTAACAATGAGTGTTTTGGTGGTGGACATCCCTCCTCATTACGGGATGTTGCTATCTAGAAGGTGGAGTGCTGCCATGGGTGGAAGCTTACAGTGTGATTTTTCCTATGCCACTTTCAAGATTGATGACTAGTTTGTCAAGATTGATTGAGAGCCAAGAGTATGCCACATGATTGAAAGGAATACTGATAATGAAACTACCTATCTTGTGGATACTGATATTAATTCTTTTAGGGCAGAGATCCATGTATTTGAGAAGGAACCTATTTTTTCACCTATCTCTATTGAGGTAAGTGTTAATTTTGTGAAGGGTGATTTGTGGGTAATGTACTTTGATGGTGCAAATTGCAAGGATGGAGCAGGAGTAGGTATTTTACTTATTTCTCTTGATGGAAACACCTACAAGTTTTCTTTCACATTGAATTTCTTTTGTACCAAAAATATAGCAGAATATGAGGCATTTTTGTTAGGACTGAGGTTGGCACAAAAGCATGGTATTAAGTGCTTAAGTGTTGTTGGTGTTTCTGAGTTGGTGGTGACCCAAGTTAGGTCAATATATGCTTCCAAGAACAAAAGGTTAAAACAATATAGGAATGTAGTTTGGGATTTGATTGAACATTTTGATGCCTTCAATATTGAGTGGAAGGATAGGAGTAACAATAAGATGGCTGATTTGTTAGGCCTAGTATACCAGACAATATTGAAAATTGGCAAGTTTTTGATGATGATAATGATATCTTGAAGTTTATGAGTTGTGAAGATTAGTATCATGGTCAGGAATTTGATTGCTCAGCTTTGGTTGAGTCAGTAGAAGGAAAGAAGGTTGTCTTTGGCAATGAAGTTATTCAACTTAGAACTAAAAAGGTACCCAAGGGGCTTGTTGTCTTGGAAACTATCTTTGATAACCAGGATAGAGTTCAAAAGAATATCAAAAGAGAGGTTCATGCTGATCTAGAGGAGATAAATCTTGTACCACATGAGGTAGCTAAGAAGGTATAAATTGGTGGGGACATGTCTCACAATGTGAGAAAATCTTTGATTGAATTATTGAGAAAATTCAGGCATGTTTTTGCATGGTCATATGATGACCTAAAGGTTTATAGAGAAGACTTGTTTTAGCATATCATTCCTTTGAGAGAAGATGCTAAACCTTTCAGGCAAAAACAAAGGCCTATCAATCCCACTTTGGCACCCAAGATGCAAGAAGAGTTAATGAAGTTGAGAGATGCTAGCATTATCAAGCCTATAAGGCACTCTTCTTGGGTGTCAAACCTTGTTCCTGTGAGAAAAAAGAATGGTGACATCAGGCTTTGTGTGGACTTCAGGAATTTGAACATCAGCTCATTAAAGGATAACTATTGTCTGCCCAATATGGAAGCTATGTTGCAGAGAGTGACCAGATCTAAATTGATGTCTATGATGGATGGTTTCTCTGGTTACAATTAGGTCATTGTCAAAGAATCAGAACAATTTAAGAAAACTTTTACAACACCTTGGGGGACATATGTTAATGTGAGAATGCCTTTTGGTCTCACAAATGCTAGTGCTACTTTTCAGAGGGCAATGGATGTTGCCTTTTCAAAATTTATTGATGATTTCCTTGTTGTTTATCAAGATGACTTAACTGCCTATTCCAAGAAGGAAGAAGACCATTGTACTCATTTATAGAAAATATTTGTGAGGGCTTTGGAATATGGCATTTCATTAAACCCAAGGAAATGTGCATTTGGTGTCATTGAAGGTAAGTTGCTTAGCCACTTAGTTGGGAAGCAAGGAGTTAGAATTGACCCTCAGAGGGTAGTAGCTATTGATAAAATTTAGAGACCAAAGAATGTTAAAGGGATTCAGTCCTTCTTTGGTCAGGTAAATTTCTTAAGGAGGTTTGTGACAAATTTTGCAGAGGTTACTACACCTATTTCTAAGATGTTGAAGAAGGGATCTGCAATCAATTGTGAGGGTGAGCCTGATGAGGCTTTCAAAAATTTCAAGCAGGCTATCAAAGATGCACCAGTGCTTAAGGCACCTGATTATAATGTCCCAATGCACATCTTTTCCTTTGCATCTTTTCACACTATTGTTGTAGTTTTGTTACAAAAGAATAAGGATGGTTTTGAGTAGCCTATTGCATTTTTCAATAAATCTTTGCAGGTTGCTGAATTGAAGTATGACATAAATGAGAAACAAGCATATGCACCTGTGAAGGCAATCAAAGCTTTTAGGTGTTACTTGATGGGGGTAGTTGTGATTTCTTTTGTGCCAAGTGCAACAATCAAAGATATTTTTTCATAGCAGGAGGTGTCTAGAAGAAGATGCAGATGGATCAGTAGGATCCAAGAATTCAATGCTGACATCCAAATTACTAAATTAGTTAGAGGAAAATGATTGGAAAAATTGATGGCCTAATCCAATCTTGATGCAAATTAGGTGAATCATTTTGAAATTGATTATAAATTTGATATGGATGATTGTGTTTGGTATCAAGATATCATCTATTACTTGAGAAATATGAGATGTCTAGCAAGAATGAATGATAATCAGAAGAGGACATTAAAATTACAGGCCATCAAGTATGTAATTGTGAAATCTAAATTGTATAGAAAGAATTTAGATTGCATACTTTTGAAGTGTGTTGATGAAGATTAGGCTAACAAGTTGTTAAAGGAAATGCATGAGGGAGTTTGTGGTGGGCATTATATGGGTAAAACAACTACTCATAAGATCTTGAGAGTAGAATTCTGGTGGCCCACAATCTTCAAGGATGTAGAGCAGTTGGTAAGGAGGTGTGATGCTTGTCAAAGATTCTCTAGTAAGCTTAAATTTTTAGGTAATATGCCTTTAAAACCAATAGAAGTACAGGCTCCTTTCCAACAATGGGGAATTGATTTCATAGGGGAGATACCAAACAAGTCTAGTGGAGGACACTCATGGATCTTAGTTTCCACTGATTACTTTACAAAGTGGGTGGAGGCTATACCTACAAGAAATGCAACTAGTAAGGTGGTAATTTATTTTTTGTTGAATAATATTTTTACAAGGTTTGGTTGCCCTGAGAGAATAGTAAGTGATAATGTAATGTGCTTTAGGTCCATTGAATATAAGGAATTTTGCAAAGGTTTAGGAATTTAGACTTCTTATTCCTCACCTTATCATCCACAAGGAAATGGATAGGCATAATCTACTAATAAGAGTTTGATTAAAATTCTAAAGAGAATTCTTGAAAAGAATAAGAGAGTGTGGCATTCAAAGCTGCCATTAGCTCTATGGGCTGATAGGGTAACTGTGAAGAGGGAAATTGGTTGTGCACCATTTGACTTAATATATGGAATACATGCAAGAATACCTCAGAATAATTTATTGGAAATGTACAAGTTTGTTCAATTATATGATGATGATTTAGATGATGAAATGCAGTTGAGAATTGAGGACCTCATTAGGTTGGATGAGACTAGAAGGGAGTCAATTGCAAGGAATGCCAGATTGTAGTTGTAGGTTAAGAGTTTGTATGATAAGAAGATTGTTGACAGAAAGTTTGAACCTGGTGATTTGGTGTTAATTTGGAATGCCGGATTGGAGGATAAGGGAAAAAATGGTAAGTTTGATCACATCTCACTAGGGCCATATCTAATTCATGAGAAATGGGGCCAAGATTCATACATTGTGAAAGAATTAAATGGTGATGTTCAGGAATTGCCAGTTCATGGACAATTCTTGAAGAAATACTTCAATTGAAGGTATTTTATTTTCCATGAACAATAGTTAGGTCTGTATAAATTATAAATTTTGTAAATAGGTTTCTTGCCCCTGTTCCATTTTCTCTTGGTTCCTAGGGTTTTGGTCTTGTTGCTCTCTATTGCTAAGTTTTCCAGTGGGATGGTTTGCTTTAACTAGTGATTCTAGATCCTTGTTATGCCTGTAGGAGGCATACATCCCCAGACAGAGCCACTGTTAGCATGTGAAAAAAATTTCATGGCTATAGATTTTTCCCCTCGGTCTTTGTAGTTGTTTTCAGGTCTCTGCCTCAAGCCCTTGGTTCAAATTTTTTTTTTTTAAAAACTAGTCATTGCATACAAAACCCTAAGTCATTTGGCCCTGTTCTAATTTTGTGATACTTTATTGGGTCACTTAAAATCTCAATAACCCATGTGCTTAAATGTTATGTCCCCTCACTCGCTATGTGGTTAGGTTTTATGTCAGGGTCCCCCTTTAATATTTCCCTAGGTTCCTAAGTCTTTTGACGTTAATTTTTCCTAAGTCCCCCATAGTATTTTTCTAATGTTTCACCCTTCTAAACTAGTGGTTGTCGTTAATCCACAAGCCTTCCAAATGTTAGTGTTTTTGACATGCGCTTTAGCAACAAGGCACCACCTATCTCAGCAGGCCCATCTTCAAGGTCTGCAGCAGATTAAAGTACTGACACATCTCACAGCTGTCATTACACTACTACGGTAAAGTGCTTGATGTTTAATGTGGTGATATAGCGATGGCCATCTGATGCGATGGTAGAAGATAGATTGTGGGTCCATAATAACACGTATGCACAAATGGTGGTATGTGACTGGTCCATGTATTGATATGGTGGCAATTGTTAGTGGGACCTAGTTTTCAAGTTTGTCAGAGGGTCCTAACATTGCCAAAAAATTGATGGTGGGTGTATATTCTTATCGAATGTGTCAGAGGCTTAAGATTATGCAATAGTCATTCATTCTCTTATGTGATGTAACCTTTTATTTCAAGCGGGCCCACTATCAGGTATGCACAATTGGCATCTTTTCATTGGTCCATGAGGTGATGTGGTGGAAGCTATCAGGGTTTCTTGCGAAGGGCATGGGGCAGTGGGGCCTGTGTCAGTCTTTTCTGATGTGGTCTCTCCTAATTCATCCACATTGTTGTGACAGGGATATGTCAGTGGGTCCAAACTTTCCTAAGGCATTAAGTTTTTGCTTCATCATGCGATCATCATTATACCAGTGGTCTGAGATGCATGTGCTTTAGCATCATGGTATAGCAATGACCATTTGATGTGAGGGTAGGAGAAGGGACTTCGAAGTGGGTTCTCTTTGTCATATGGGCTGATTTGGAGGTTTTTTATTGGTCCAGGTAGGATGAGTTGGATGTTGCTAGTGGGGCCATGGTTTTCAAAGGAAGTAAAGTGCTTGCGGGTCCATTAGGATCATGTGGTTGTCACTATACCATTGAGGTGAGAGGATCAACTTTTTAGAATTGCGGTATAATGATGACTGTCAATTTTGTTTAAAGAAATACAAAGCGCATGGGCCCGGGGAAAGTAAATGAATATAACGGTCAAGACTTAAAGTTGGTCGAGATTCAAATATGGACCACTGATTCATTGCTGGTGCCATGGAAGTAGCCATTTATTTTCAAATTCAAATTCTTTGAGGGTTTCCTATGACCAAAAGGACCAAAATTGAATGCAGAAGTGACTAGTGTTGGTATGAGATGATTTGTTTGCCATTGCAGTGTGGTCCAGGGTGTTCCTTGATCATTTGTAGGGGTTTTTATTATGTGGTTTTGTGCTCGAGGCATGTTTTAGGTGGCCAAAAAGGTTGACAAATTCAAAATCTCATGATTTGTAGCACTTTCCCAGAGATTTATCATAAGTGCAAATCTTTCTCAGGCAGGGTCGACTGGTTTTCATCCCCTGTAATTAATTTTTCACTATTTTTAGTGGGTTGGGTAGTTGAAACCCTAACCCTAGTCACCTAAAGCTTGATGCATCCTCTTTGAGGATTCCAAGGTGACTGATGGTGGTATAAGTAGTAGCATTTTTTAGTTAGTGCGGGTTCCAAAACTTTCTTTTGGTCCCTAGTTGTTGACGATATTATACTGAAAGAGGAGCTGGATTTTGCGTCCTTCTCCTATCTTTGTGTTGCTATGATTGTATATTGATCCTGAACATGGTAATGAGAATTCTATTGAGTTCCAATCTTGCATTTGTGTATGTCTTCTTGTTTCAGTTCTGAGCTCATATATGTTAGTGTCACATAGTGTATTAGCATATGGTAGACAAAGAGTATTCTGAAGTCATCTCTGAGTTCCTAACAAAGTTAGGATTAAAGTCTTTTGGGTGAGTTCAGTGAGTTTACAACCAAATAAGAATCTAATGTCCATGTGTTTGAGGGAGAGGGGTAATAGGAAAAGCAATTATCCTGAGCCCAAGAGTGTTTGATTTAAGATTTTCAGTTGATGTATGTAATTGGGTGACTCTTTTCCCTAGGTTAAGGCATTGGTCCATCCTCTGGAAGCATTTCATTATTATCAACCACACACACACACATTTAAATGATCAAATCCTTAATCAATTAGTAAGGGGTATAGTTGTATATTGTTTTTTGAGACTCCTTTAGAGAAGTGAGTTAAGGGTACACCCACCTGAGCATTAAGGCTCAAAGTGTAAGAGGATCTCATTGTTGATCCTTGTTAATTGGCCCTCTTCCTTGTAGACTTTGGAGTGGTGATAGAGTCAAAGTTGTATTAAGGTTATCTAGAAAAGTATAAATCTACAAGTTGAAGATCAAAGGGAACTCCCAACATTCTATCAATTGAATGATATCTTCTTCTTCTCCTGGTATATACTTGTATTCACAACCCACAAGATAGTAGAATCACCAGCTCTGATACCATTATAATGTACCCATGACACCCTTGATCCAATTTCCTCAACCAGAAATGAAGATTGAAGGTTGTACGGTGTAACTGGTCTATATGATTAGACCTGGAAGCCCCTAAGGTGGTTTGATAGTCTGTAAAGTTGGACTTGGTAGTCCCTATGGTGGTTTTTTAGTCCCTACAGTGGAACCTAGTAGTCCCTATAGTAGTTTGGCAGTCCCTATGGTGGTCTGGCAGTCCCTACGGTAGTCTGGCAGTCCCTACGATGGAACCTAGTATTCCCTACGGTGGTCTAGAAGTCCCTATAGTTGAACTCAACAGCCCCTACGATGGTCTGGAATCCCCTATGGTTACACCAGGTAGTTCCTAAGGTGGTTTGGAAGTTCGTACATGCTATGTTTTCCCCTCAGGTTTTCTTCTTCACTACAACACCATTACTTAGCAATTCACTAGATGTTAATAGATGCACAGAACAATGAAGTACCAGATATGGAACAATTGCCAAGAGGTTATATTATTAATAATGAAGTACCTTAGATTCTCTAGATCTGATATAAGAAGAACAAAGAAGAGTAGGGAGAGGATTGAATCCCACTGAAACTATAACATGCCAAATAGGGAAGGTCTTTCACTTCCAAAATGGTGTACAATAGAACTCTAACCGGAATTCACAATACAAAGTAATAATTCAACATGCATACCAAATGACTACCTACAGCCATTCTTAAATACCCATTGCACAACTCTTGAGGGTGTAAAAAATTTAGTCAACATGACACAACTAACACCTATGCTAAAATAAAAATGGACCCGAGATGCAAATATCAATCAGAACCCAAAATTACAAAGTTTATTTTATTTGTTTAATAATGGGGACATTACAGAAGCCAACCCAGTTAAAGGTTTATAATACACACGGTTAGGTGTGACCCTATTCAAGGATTTAATCACCATGTTAAGAGTGGCCTGGTTAGAGGGCTTAAGAACATTCCATCAGAATGCAACCTTGATAAAAGGGTTTACACAATGACTGTTAGGTGAACCTTGATTAAAGGATTTGGATTGATACAATGGTTAGAAAGTAGTAGTAGGTTATGATCTGAAATATACAACTCACTTTGCAAATATAGATCCAATTTGGTCATATGTTGATTTACTAATTGACCTTCATTTCCATCTCCATTTATGATCTGCTAGGAATTCTCTTCAAGCAATCACCACAACTTTGTTCAGATCTTCATAAATTCACCTTCAGCCTTGTGCTTAGATTCATTAGTCAATAACATCAACCTCTTCCACACTCTCTTTAACCTCACAATTAGGTCATCCTTATACCTCCTTGATTAGGTAGATTAATCTTTTTCCGCTTAATCTCTTCTGTAGATCTTAGGTTTAGGTCAGATTCATCGAATCCTTGCATCATTTTAATTTCCTACTTTTCCATATAGATACATCTCCAAAATTCTCTTTGAATCCATAAGAAAATGGTTTACCATTCATTAAATGCTCCATACCATTCATTAATAATTTCAACACATTTTACATATCCCAAGAATTCAACTATATCGATTGGGATTATCAATTCTTTCACAAAATGTAAATTACTGACACTCGATCAATACTATTTTCATCTCCTCCATCATTACTAGATATCTTGGTCATCACTAAAACTTTCTTCTCGAAAAATGCTATCTTTTCTCAGTTAATTATCTGTTGCTCAACAATTACTGATGCTCAGTCAACACTAGAGTTTCTCAGCATATACTGGTGCTCGGTCAACACTAGTATCACTTGGCTTAAACCATATTTATTTACTTTTTCTAGATTAAGCCTATGTTTCCGGTATTTATTCTTCACTCAGTGTTAAATATAAACAAAAAATTACCTTGTCAATGTGCCAACTAATGAAGTACCCATTGTAGTATTAGATAAATTAATGTTTCCTTAGGTCCTCTTGTTATCTCCTCTTTTCAAATCCTCTTCATCAATCAATAGATATGGTACCCTACTAGATAGCAACTGTCTTACTACTTAAGGTTTGACATCAATGAGAATATAACAATTGTTTCAATTGTAGTTTTCAACAATCATATGGAGGCTACTACATACGCCCTCCCTATTCCAATATTGATGCATTTTATTTTATTTTTTCAACCAATCCCTAATAGGTGTAAGTGATCCTTATACTTCCCTAGGATTTACATTTACATAATGGACCTTGATCTATTAATTGGGACCAAAGGAATAATCACACCCCATGGTGACATAAACATTGATTCGTGAGGTCAAAAAACATACATTTATCATGGATAAAAAACCCTAATCCATTCATTAAGAGACCATACACATGAAGGTATGTTGTCAGAAGGTGCAAGGTTTTCTGATAGGATTGACTAGCATGACACACAAACTTGCTAGACTATTCAGTTCAATCTTTTGTGTGGTTCATAGTAAGACACACAAATCTTATTGGGAAAGGTAATCAAATCCCTCTCTCTCTCATGCTAGTTAGATTAGATCATGGATTTTGTATTGTTATTGGTAGTGGCCTTGTTCTTCTAATGTGATCATTTACACTATTGCAATAGCTTTCAAGACATGATATTAGTGGATGTGGCATTTATGGCACATGTTTTTTCACTAGTTGATTTGGAGTTTGTTTTAGTACTAACCCCTTTTGTGTCTTTATTGTGTTTTTTCTTTTTCTTTTTCTTTTTTTTGTTCCCTTGTGCATAGATATGGAGTTAGGATCTTTAGTTTGGGGGCTTATGTCCTTATACTTAGTGATGTATTTTGTATTTTCAATTCACCACAACCATCTCATCTCTTCTTTCTTTTCCTTTACCATGAGTATGAGCTTTCCTCATGCTCCCACTAAACTAGGGGCGAAATGTACCATCCTAAAAAGTAAGCACTTAATTTTATACACTTTTTGGAGCCATTTTATCCCTCCCTAGCATTTTTATCATAAGGACCTCTTATTGCATTTAATTATAAACATAATTTGGTCCTTTCTCCTCTTCCAATATTGCACAAAACTCTAGGTTGGCCCTAATTTCTATGTTCCATTTTCCATTTCTCCCTCCAATTATGAAATTAATTTTCCTCTTAGACCAGGTATTTAATATTTAAATGCATTTACAGCTGATTTTCCCACACTTTCACCATATTTCCTCTGACTCCCTCAATACTTCTTGAGATCTAGGACATTTATCTAGAGTTTTGCACCTCCAAGTACAGGTCGACCTCAATCTGTACCCAAGGTGATGAATTTTTACTATCCCCTAATCCTAATGAAAAACATTGTCATTTTTATGCCTTGTACAATTGGAGCTTTTCATTTTATTTCATGAAATCAGTATAAAATGAGGTCTTCTCACTTCATTTAAGGACCAATGAATTTAATCATGCATACACATAAGAAAATTATTCTCAAGAAATAAAGAGTGAGCATTCAAGGTCTTTTGGTGATTTCAAGAAATCATTCATTCATCCATCCATCCATTCAATCAAGCATGCAGTTCCTTCTATAGATCTAGCATCCTTGGAGACAAAGGAGTTGGACATCAAGAGAAGAGATCTAAACACATATGTTTCTATACCCATTCAATTAATCTTCATCATTAAGTTGAATTAAAGGCATTTTCCTCATGAGGTTTTTTCTTACATAATTTCCTTTTGTATTTTGTGTTGAGTCAAAGCTAAATTGTATTAACATACTTGATCACATATCTAGCATAATTGCATCTACATAGTATGATACAAACTATTATTTAGATTTAATATTTACTACATGATAGCATTTAATTTATTTCAATTCAAGGTTAATTCATAATATAGGGCTTGACTAAGGAAAGACCCTCCCCACAAAACAAATTTCCCCTTTCTTGTGTGCAGGAGCAGATTTATAGGTTTTCAGGATCAAAATTGGGGGATATAGGATTATAGTTTCTCCCAGACATTTGGATCTAAAAGTTTTGGATAGTGTAGGTACAATTTGACCTTGACCTATAGCCAAGTTGACCTATACCTAGGAAGTCAACCTATTCCTAGGGCCACTATAACAATTTGTAGGTTCGAGCCTCCTAATCTAAATTCCAACTCTATTCTGATTTCTAACTCAATCTGATAGACTATTTTATGATCTAAATTTTTAAGGTGAGTAATTTTCCTCTTTTTTTATTTCATAGAATTTGATTCTATATATCATATTGCATTCTATTTAAGATTCTTTCTCTTAGGGAAAGAAAGAAAAAATCACAAGGCCCTACATTAAGAAGATCACGAATTAGTACTTGTCCTTGTTCTAAATTGATTTCCCTTGTGGTTAAGTCTTGTTATTCTTCATACACGTATATTTTGGTGAGTGATCTATCCAACTTGATTGCTCACCATTTTGTATGTTGCATATTATAAAAATTATTCTCCTTCATTAATACATCTCTTCATTCATTTGATCATAACTTAAGCTAGGAAGCTATGATTTTCATACCATTATAGTATTTGGAATCATAATTTAGATTCATCACTACCCAAATGGTTTTTAAAATATTTTGAGTTCATCTTGAATGGTTTTGATAAGCATTTGTCAATATTTTGTGTTCACAATTTGATGTGGTATACTTGGTTCTCTGTTTCACCTTCCTACAAGCTGAAATAAGGGGGCATACAACTACTAATGACCTTCATCATTTCCTTAGTAAACCCCAGGTGATTTATATTTTTATTGACATATGGTTTTTCATGTTGCAGTAACTTACAGTTTCTTGTAGGATCTACACACTGAGGGATTTTATATATCTTTTTTTATTTACACATTTTCTCTGTACTTATCTTCTATATTCAAATAGTTTCATATACTACTAAAGTGGGGGTAAATGTAATGTCCTAAATTATAATCACTTGTGTTCTCTACAATTTAATGATTTTTTAACACCTATCTTATTGTATTTACATTGCACATTTGTATTCTAAGACTTCATAGTTGTACTTAATGCATCCCTAATTAAAATTGAGACATCTAATCTCTCTAAATTGTACAAAATCAAGGTAGGATATGATTTCTAGGAATCCTAATCTATTTTATTCTAATTACAAATTCATTCCTTCTCCTAGGCCTTATTTAACCTTCTTTTTTCCTCAAAATTCAATCATTAGAATTAACTATAGTTTTATTTTTATCTCACTCAATCGGATTGACAATGACATGCCTCTTAGGATTCACTAAAGTCCTTGAGGAAAATGCAACCTAGGTCAGCTGTGTCCTAGGAGATTTTATCTAGATTTAGGGCTTGGGTCCACTCGAAGGGATTTGAAATCTTTCTAGGTCAATTGTTGGCTGCTTAGTTTTGTCTCTTGAAATCACTATAAAAGCAACCTAATTGCTTCATTTTTGCATAGATAAATCAAGTGAAAGGCGAAAACCCCAATTTGATTATAAAAATCAATTACAAGGTGGAAGCCATAGTTTTATGTCACTCATTAAAGAAATGGTTTTATACAAAATAATTCTCTCAATAATTCACATCAAGAATCTAAATTTTCAATCAAGCATTCAAGACATCAATTTATACATGATCATGGAGTTTCAAATGAATTTTGAGGAGGGCTAGGAGTACTTTTACCCTCAAGGGCTTGGTATGATTTCCTTGTTATTTTCATATTTATTTATTGATGTTTCATACTTTACATGTTTATATTTTCATTAATTCAAATAAATATTGTTTGCATTTATATGCTAGGGTTTCACCCTATCATTCCTAAGTTTAGATCTAGGCATTTACTTATGCATTTTAGCTCATTAGTATTCTAGACATACTCTAGATTCATGTGCAGAAAATAAACTTTACATATTCTGATCAATATTTGTGGAGGTGGGAATTAAAAAAATGGGGGGTTGAATAAGGAAAACCCTATATAGTCACACACACATAAACATAATTTCAGACTTGTAGGTTACAAAAGTATAGGTTTAGTTGTAGATCTGAAAACTAGATCTGGAGGCCAACATGTAGCTATTTTGCAAACTAGTCTAGAAAGCTTCAAGACTAGGCTAGATAGGTCAGCCTTGTCTTGGACAAGGCCATCTAGATTTTTCTTGACCTTTTGGAGATCAGGAAGATCCAGAATAGATAGAATTAGATCTGAGGTTTCCATATCTGAATATCAACATAACCCGGGACTCTAATAGTCATAAATTTAAGGTTTAAAGTGCACTATTTAATTTCCATTTTAAGATGCACACATTCTTATCTCTATTTACATGCATTTAATTTCATAGAAAAGATTTACATATCATTTTAAATTTCTATTTGGAATCAATGAAATCCAACCCTATAAAGATTTGATCTAGAGTTTCACCCCAACTCAATAGGTTGTGCTTACCAAATCCATCTTCTAGGAAGGGTTTTTTTATTCCAATGTATAATAGTAACCCTTGATTGGATGAGTGATCTACCTCCTAACATTTATCAAAATTTCTTATTATACATTAATAAATATAGAATGAACTATAATCAAATGTTGGACTAACCACCAACGTCCCCCTTTGGGATTTGTGACATGGTTTAATAGTCTCCTATGCCTTCTATAGGTCTATTGATTGTATCGAGCATTAATAGGTTTATCTTTTGATGCAATGACAACCACTAGTTTTAACAAGTGGTATCAAATATTGGTCATAGGTTCGATCCCCTTAGGTGACGTTGAGGGGGGGATTGTTGGACTAACTACCAATGTCCCCATTCAATATTTGTGGCATGGTTTAACATCCTCTCATGTATTCTATAATTCTATTGGTTGTATCAGGCATTAATAGGTTGATATTTTGGTGTAATGACAACTGCTATTTGTAATATCAAATGCATCACATAATGTCAATATAAAATCATAACATGAGAATAGACAGGAAGCATCATAAATGGATGAATCTCGAATCTAGATACCCAAGAGAAACTAAGTTGACATAACTTAGAAAATTTGGTAGCCAAAATAAAGTAAGAAACAAGCTACACCACCATGGTTTTCACAACCAAGCATAAGCAGAAAAGTAACTTGTTGATGTAATGGCATGAATTAGATCACTCTGAAGGTAACAACCTCTCATGGGTCCAACATGATCACACAATACACAAATATATCCATTCAAGCATAAGGTGAGCTCAACCAATCACATAAAGAAACAAGAAACATCTAGAGCCAAACAAGTAATCATAAAAGATCTCATCCATTTTATTAGAAGTACTAACACACATAATGTTGAAGCCACATCCATCATGATGTCATGCAGAAAGAAAACATGAGAAGCACTAAAAAATTGATTGAGTTGAATTTGTTTGATGTCAATTGTGAGATTTATTTTATTTCATCATTTATGTGGATGGATGGGATTCACAATATAATATAGAAATGAATATTAGTGATGTGAGATCAATTTGATATTTATTAACTAGTTGGTCGAATAACTAGTTGAATTATTTATTTATTTGTAAATAATGCAAAATGTAGATTTTATTCATGTTGTACAAATAGATTTTAATGAAATAATTAATTAAATCTACCTTAATAGCACAAACCATCATTAAACAGTTCTAGAATCTTCATGATAATTGTTTTTAGAAGTATTTATTTTTTCTATATCATACCATGTGACAAACTTAGTTTAGTTTGGTCCTCTTATAAAATTATATTTTTTAAATAACAATCCGTCGATCCATCCCTTTCCAAATGGTTTGTGTTAGAATAACTAAGAGGGGGGTTGAATCAGTTAAATAAGTTATCCTATAGTCCCAAACTCTCAGATGTATGTTGGAGCTCAAAATTTTAGTCTATGTTTAGAGTCCAATTGTTCAAAAAATTGTCTTAGTGTCAGGATTGCGCTCTAAAAGTCTTTGAAAGAGGTCGAGTTTGAAGGCATTAAAAATGGAGCCTATTGATTTTCATGACAAGTCACTTGGATAGAGTGTTCATCACCTATCATTTGACATTTTTAATAGGTTTTAGGTCTTGGGTTTCAGTTCTGACAAGTTTTAGAAGTGGTCATTTTAAAGGTGTTTCCCAAAATTTGCATAATGTGTTCCTGAAACTTCACTGAGTAGCCCACTTTGAGGAAGTGCATTTATTTCCCTATGATTTTTCATGATGTACCAATTGTGGCATCATGGTGTAGGAATAAGAGGGAGTCATCTTGCCAATTTTTAGCCTCTCATGTGCCCGTTTAGCTACTTTCCCAGGCCAATTCCAAACCCAGTTTATGCATTTTTCACTGTTTTAAATTCTGAATGTATCTAACCGGCTGACTTCAGCATTTTATTGTGATTGAAATTTAAACTTTCTGAGGAAGCTAATTGTGGATTCATATTCCTTGTATGAGGGAGAATCAATTCTCAAGTTGCTGGTCCATAAAAGTTTCAATGGGTGAGTTTTTGAAGCCAGTTCTGATGGAGATTTTTGCAGAGTTGCAGTGTAAATAGAATCATTTTGCAGAGTTGCTATTTTCAGAGGGTTATAGTTTCATGTTAGGTGGCTATTTTGGGATGCCAATTGTGGATTTTCACTCATTGTATGAGAATCTTTAATCAAAAAGTGGGAGTGGAGACTCGGGGTTTTGTTTTGCCTTTTGTTCAAGATCATTTCCAGAACTAGTTTCTAATATGTTTACAAGTGTTTTTGCAGATGTAATAAATGGTCAACTTTGGAGATCAAAATATCTCTCCTCAGGAAGCATCATGAATTTTTTTCTTGCAAGGAACTGATAAATGTGAAGGCTGCAAAGTGGTGGCTGTGTAGATGTTTGCGTGGAGTTTGTGGATGCATATTTTGTCCCCAGCACAAGGCAATGAACAAATTAAAATCTGCTAGTGTAAGTGAGAAGAGGGGCCTCACGCAATGCAAAAAGGGAAGCCAACATGTGATGGAGGCACATTTTAAAGAAATGGAGATGCTAGACCATTGCTTAGGAAAGATGAATCAATAGATTTTGCAAACATGAATTTGGAGAAAAAACAAAATAGTCATATTGCGGGGGCCATAACTTTCTATTCAACCATTGGATCGGGCTCAATTTCGAATAGTTGTTGCAAATCTAGCTCTCTAGATTATCACTGGAGATATTTTCAAAATTCATTTTGGTTCACGAGATACAATCAACTGAGTGGAGCACTATCTAAACTACCCATAATAGTCACAAAGAACATATATCCCACATTCACTAGGATTGGGGAGTTTCTAGTATTTAAATACTCCAGCGCTTGCATTATGTAATGAATAAGAATCCAAGAGGCTTATGGTGGGCCCCTTGGCTTGAGGACTCAGTGTGGTAGTGGGCCCCATTATTTTGAGGCAAAATACTAAATAAGCTTTAAACTACTCAGAAAAATTATCCCACATTCATCTGAAAATGAGCAGTTTAGATGTTTAAATGGAATACCAAGTACATTGAAGGTAGATCAAAGAGATGGAGGCTCTACTCATGCAAGCTCATGAGGGTGCCTTAGGATTAGTGTCAATGGATGCATAGGTAAGAAATTTTGTAGGACAGGTGGCGTGATGATAGGATGGAAGATGACGCGTGGCGGCTAGTCACTCATTCTCACAATCAAACTAGGAGTTAGGCATACATTCAGAGATTGGGAGAATGGCTTAGTCACGTGTTCTCCTAATAAACTTAGGGTCAAAGATTGCATTTAGAGATTTAGAGATAAAGCCTAGTTGCCCATTCTTTAAGTTTAACTGTTGTTAGAGAATTTATTCTGAGATTTAGAGAACAAAAGCTAGTCGCATGATCTCCATATGCAAACATTTAGAGACTTAGAGATAGCCTTAGTCGTCCAATCTCCAAATGTTAGTGATTAAGGTGAAAAAATTTGAAGATTCAGAGGGCATTGGTCACCAGATCTTTCAATTCATGGTAGTTAGGACCTAGCATCTGGAGATTGCAATAATGCACAGTCATTGAGTCTCCCAATGGCTAGCAGTTAGATAGGTTCATTTGGAGATTGGGAGAATGGGTTCAGTCGCCCATCCTCTAGATGTAACCTGAGGTTAAGAATTGATTTGGAGATTGTGAGATTGGTCTATTCACCCAATCGCTGAATGTAACCATGGTTAGACAAAGTGTTCTAAGATTTGGAGAATGCATGCAGTCGCCAGTTCTCCAAATGAGGTGGTTAACCCAGGGTTTGTCTGAGCATTAAATTGCATGGTGACAAGCGTCCAATTTTGGTGGTTTTTGAGAGCAAAATGTAGAAATGATTAAAAGTATAGATTTCAAAAGATTTTAAAAAATGACATAGTTCAAACTATAGGCAAAAATTCAAAAATTTAAATGAAGAACCTAATCAAAGATTTAATGCCCGAGAGCTTATTTTTTAACCAAATATGGATGTGTTATATGTTTTTAGAAATGAGAGAAGACAAGGAATTTGATGGCAATGATGATTTTCAGTTTCAGAGTGATGGGAAAGAGTAGTCTGGGTTTGAATTTGGAGATCAGAATTAGACTCAATTTGTTGGGAAATGATTGTAGGTATGTGGATCAGTTGGAGAGAATTAGTTGTAGGTCATGGTAGAGGAAGATTGAAGATATTTTGGTGCTAAGTGGACAATTGTCAGTTCTATGTAACTAATTTCCTTTTGCTATATCTTTTATTTTTCTCTGAATTGTAAAAGATGTCTAAAATTTATGCTCCTGAGGTAGCTTGTAGGCTTTTGAGTCTTATCTTGTGTTCATGGTCTTGTAATGTATAGTTCCACATGAATTTTAATGAGAATAATGGAATCCATGTTCAGTTCTTGTTTGATGTCTTTGTATGTATTGTCTTAATTCTTGTGTATTAACTTGTAAGGCATGTTGATATACTAGTTATAAGGTATCTATGGTTTTTAATTTGAGTTTCTTTCAAGGAGAGAGTAAGTCTTGATTTCAAATCTTGAGAATTCTAGGTTTGCATATGAATTTGATGTCCAGGTATTGAAATGAGAAGGATGGTTTGCAAGGCATTTCATTTGAATTTCTAAGTTTGGAGTTAGGGTTTTCTGGGAATGCACATTTGTATGACTCTGCTACCCAATAGATAAGGTAATGGCCTCTTGCTTGTCTTGCAATTTCATCTCAAATCTTTAATTTAGATCATTTTCCATTTCCTATTTAAAAGCATAAATGTTTAGAATCTGTATTGAATAGTATAGACATTGTTGGTAATTCATTGGAGAATTGAATCTAATAGGTTAGCCTACCCAAGTTTTGAACTCGAAGAGAAGAAGGGTGAATATCCTTGTCACATTTTTTCCATTTTTCTGCAATGATTGTTTACTTTTGTTAATATCATGGATTGGCTTTCTAAGCTTTGCATCTGTTGCAGCAAAAGACATTAGTAATGTTGGCAATTTGGCTAATGTGGATGCATAGATGTTGTCATTATGGCAACATATGATCTCTATTGAGAGCACAGAATCTAGAATGCAAGTATGGCAAGTTGAAGGAAGAAATTGTCTAAGTATGGATACAGTGATCCTGACAGAGCACCCGATGAAGATTTAGTTGGCGACGTCCACTGGAGCAATATTTTTGTTTGTACAGTTAACTAAAGCTTCTATAGAGTATGAGGATACCCCATCTTAGTGTACATAAAGTTTGGAGTAGTACGGACAAAGTTATTCAAAGTTTACCGAAGACAGTTTTTGCAGACATAACAGTTTTGGAGATAGTATTAGCGAAAGAGTTAAGGGATTATTTTTTCTTGTCAAAATAATGACTTAACATTATGAAGGGATGACATCCTAGATGTTTACTCTTGGATAAAGATTTTGGAAGCCGACCATGTAAATTTATTAGCTTTAATAACTCATATATTAGGCATACTTGAAATGTAATGAAATAGACAAGTGTGATATGTAAAAAGAAAGAAAAGATAACTTGTGATAGTTGTTTATTGTGATATCAACAAAGGCTATTGATGCGAAGTTGTAAGCAGTACCATATTACAATCAGAAACATTTTTTATTATCTATTTGGGTAGTGAGCTCAGTTGGTGATCAGGTTTTGTAATCTAACTCCTAACAGGGTTAAGGCTTCTAACAAGGCCTAAAGTCCTTTAACGAGGACAGATCTACTATATATTGTAAATTGACTCCTAACAGGGTCCAATATCCCTAACAAGATACTTTTGATTAGTGATCTTTGTGGGTACCATCCCCACTGGGGTTTTCCCTTGGCCAGGGTTTCCTTGAGATCATATGATGTGTTATGAGTTCTTTCTATTTACTGCTATGTTTGTTAATCTTCTTGATAATCTTTGTATGCACTAAAGTAATATGTTATATCCATAAGTGGGAAAAAGAAAAAGTTTTTGAAATACTGATTCACCACCCCCCTCTCAGTATTTCCTATTTCTAACAATTGGTATCAGAGCATAGTTACTCGGAGAAGGAACATTCAAGGAAAGCTTAGCAGCTTGAGTAAGATTTCTATGGATATGGATCAACTTCAGAAGAATCTTGAAGAATCTCTTGAGCAGATTGATATGCTTACTGATGAAAGAAACTCCTTAAGAAGAAAATATGAAGATGCAAAGAATGCTATTGAAAAATTAAAAGGTAAGATTGAAGATCTAAAATCTGAAAAGAAATCTGATATGCTTGTTGAAGATTGTGATGAATTAGAAAAAGAAAATGAGATCCTTAAGCATGAGTTGAAGATAGTAAATCTGAAGCTTAGTATGAAAGATGTAAATTTTAGATCTGATAATGAAAAATTGAAAATTGAGAATGAAGATCTAAGGTCAAGACTTGAAAAGGAAACATTTGAATCTGAAAAAATAAAAGGGCAGTATGTTGAACTTGAGAAGTATAATAAAATTGTGAAAGGTGAATTAACTCAATCTAAACAACAACTTGAAAGGCTATATTCAAAAAGTGATAAGACTGAAAAACAAATTTCTTTTGAAGAACCATTCTTTGATAGGACTGGATTTGGATATAGTATGTTTAGAACAAACCATGAAAGTAAGAAGCCAGATCTGAAGACATCTGAAAGTGTAGAGGAAATAAAGCTAGATGAGAGCACATTGGAAGATCCACCTAAAGAAGAACCACCTAGAGAGAAAGAAGAATCGAAGCAAGAAGAATCAAAATAGGAAGAATCATCTAAAGGTATGCAAAGAGAATTAAAAGGTTGATGTTTTGCTTGCAATACTATTGGGCACATGAAGAGAGATTGTACATGTAAGCAATTTAAACCTTTTAATGGACATTGTTATAATTGTCATAGTTTTGGACATAGAGCTAACCAATGTAGAAGACCTAAAGTAATTTTGAATAATTATGATAGAATGATTGGGAATACTAACAATGTAGATAAGAAATCTATTGAAGAAATGAATCAAAGAAAAGTGGTAGTATGTTTTAGATGCAACCAAGTAGGACATATTGCTAGAAATTGCAGGTCACAGATTAACCAGCAAGGATAGAGATTTGGAAACAATGGAATCATTTGTTAGATATGCAACAAGTTTGGACACTCAGCAAGATTTTGCAGAATGAACAATGGAGGTTATCATCATAACCCTAACCCTAGGAACAATGCAAGAAGGAATGAAAATGCAGGAAACAAAGAGAAAGGTTGTTGTAGCAATAAAGATGAAGTAAAATTTGACAAAGGCACAGATCAAGGAGGTACAATCAGCACTAAAAGTAGTCAGGAAGGTAATGTAACCAATGGTAAGGATGAATCTTTACCTGACCCTTCCTTAAGTACTTAAATTATGTAAGTTTCTGTAGTTTAGGACTTAGGATTAGTGTAGATTAGGAATTTGAATGAGTTAAGTTTTGCACAGTTAGATATAGGTTTATTATGTTGTACTAATGCTATGGTTAAGTGCGCAAAAGAAAATATTGTGTTTTGTGAGGTCGCATAAACTTTTATGGTTGCAGGTTTGCAGAATCAGCTTTTTGAGGTTTTAGCGGCAAAATGAATGAATGCGATGTCAGATCGAGTTAATGTGAAGTGTTATAAGGTTGAAATCAAAGTTATTATGATTAAAAAGTGATTGAAAAGTGATTTGAAAGAAGAAAAGAAAGTTGAGGATGATTTGAAGAAGTTTGGAAGCAGTTTGCAACGACAATCATACCAAAACCCTAGATTTGCAAAGTTGAGGTATTTTTTTATCTTTAATTAGTTGGTAAGATGGATATTTCTATGGTTCATAATGTTAAGGATAAGAATAGATGAAAGATTAAGAAAGAACTAGTAGAACCAACTAAAATTGATGACAGTCTAGCATTATCATTCGTACCAGATGGAGTATTGCACATTGAGAATGTTAAAGGATATTTAGGTTGCAAGTTTGAAACTTTGGGAGATGTAGTTTTTAGTGATGATTATAGGAAATTGTACAATCAAGACATGTCAGTTAAACCAGCTTATGGGCACCTAGAGAATAATGAAATTATCAAATATTCCATGAAGTATGAATTCAATGATGAGGAATGTACCAAGATCATTTTAAGTAGAATCCACAATGGGAAATTCTGGATGGAGGATAGAGTTATTGATATAACTACCGACCTAATTCATGAAGTTACTAGATTATCAAAAGTTGGAGAGATTCCACTGAATGAAAAGAACATGAGAAAGATTGTTTTAGATAACACTAGATCTAGGTATAATGGTAGAGGAATTGTGATAAGTAAGATTAAGCAAGATGATGTTAGGTACCTTTGCAAGATCCTAACAACTAAATTTTGTGGTAGTTCAAGGGAAGATGACATGGCTATAGGAATGATTCATGTAGCTTATCTTATGTGTATTGAGAAGAAACCAGTAGACCTATGTGAAATTTTGAAAATTTAGTTATTTGAGAACTTAGAAAAGATTAAGAAGGCTAAGTACACACAGTTTAGGTTTTCATCTCTGATAACCTATATGTTTTTCCATATTTTGAGAAGATTTCCTTACATAGTTGATTGGAGTGACAATGTGAACACAATGGAAAGAATAAACTCAGTCTACATGAAGCACCTTTTTGATAAAGTTAATGACAGTGTGAAGCTTGTATTGAAGACTTTTCAGAATATTGTTAAGAACAAATCAAGGATTCCTCAATCCTTAGTTGAAAAGCATAAAGATGACATTTGTTTTATGGTTGACACTAATTTAACCTACATTGAAGCAATTGAGCCTAGAATGGAATTCATAGACCCTCTTGGCTATGAAATATCTGAAGTAGAAACAATAGGATATGTGAATAGATTGTTAAAGTGTGAGTTGGATGGTCATGCAAATAGGTTTGGAACCTATGAAGAGAATTTCAACTCTGTAATAAGTTTGAGAGAAAAGAAGAAATCTAGTAAGAGAGTTGAATCTACTATGAAGAAAATATTGAAATAATCTAGTATGTCAAGTCATGAGTTTGACATAGCTAAGAAGACTGCAGAAGCCTTGAAGCAAAGTGAAAATCTTGTAATTTCACCTGAGACATCAAGTGTAGATCTTGTTGATCCTATTACAGTAAAGGTAAAAGTTGAAGTACCTAAAAAATATGAAGGAGATAAATCTTTTTCTCCTATTCCTAGCAAAAGAGTAAAAGTGAGTGCAATAGGTCCCAGAAAGAGATAGAAAGTGGTTGTACCACCTATACCTAGAAATGTAGCAGTAATTAAAGATGATGATGTAGTTTCAATCAAGAAGAAAACTTGGAAGCCAAGAATTGAAAGAGTTAATGAAGATATATTGAAGCATGGAGACTTCACTAAGTTGAATAAATTCTATGATCTATATGGATCATTTGACAGATTAAATTTTGAAAATGCAATGGTTACACATATGATTGTGGCAGATAAGAAACTTAGCACTATTCATGGTAAGATCCCACAAGATTTGTATAACAGACCTGTGAATAGAAAATAGGGAGCACAAGAAGAGGACATAATGATGAGAGAACATGTAATCAGATAGTTCTGTGAAGTTAAGGATGAAGATCATTTGAAGAGATTCTTGAAGTCTCTTGGAACTTTATTAAGAACTAAGAGAAGAACAATCCTTATAATGGGAGGCAAAAAGGAGGAAGTACAGAAAGAGACAGAGCAAGCAGTAATGCAAGTTCTTGCAGATATAGTTGCATAAAAGCATGTTGAATCAGACCCTCAGCAGAAGCAATCAGAGGAACCGCATGTAGAGGAAGTTGGTATTGAAGAAGTTCCATCTTCTTCACATATCAATATTGGCAAAGAATCAATGGATATTGAAGGCACCAAAGTGACTCTAGAATCAGATGATTTAGTATTTCATGATCTAGGAAACATTGTTGACAATTTAGCTTTGAGAGAGCAAGAAAAGGTCACAAAATCAGAGAAGAATATAGAGGCAGAGGAAGCACCAACTGTATCAGAATCAGTTCTAGCAGAGAAGTCAGTTAAAGGAAAACAAATTTTGATAGAGGCCACAGCCTCTAGTGCACCTTCTATACCAATTGAAGACATTAGTGCACCTGACAGTAAGAAGAGGCATATTGGTTCAATGTTTGAAGACCTTGGAAAAGAAGTTGAAGATGATGATCAGCTTGAGTTCATCACATCTCTGAATAAAATTATTGGAAAGAATAAGAAGGTGAAAGACCTTGAAGGAAAAGTTAGAGTTTTGACAGAGAGACTTGAGAGTGTGATCAGCACTAAGGTATCTAAATCAGATCCACTTGAGAAAGCTAAAATGGTAATGAATTCTTTTGACTCTAAATTTTCTAACTTGAAGGATATTGCTAGATTAAAAGTTCAGGAAGACTTTGAAGCAGAAATGCAACAAACTTTAAGTGTAAATATTCGAAATGATATTGGTAGTTTAGATGTATGCATAAAGAATTTGAGGAGACATTTTGAGAAAGGAAAGAATTTGTACATACAATGCACTAAATAAAAAATCCTAACAGTTGAAGAGGATAAGAAGATCAGAGAGAAGTTAGATGCTTTTACAGCTGAGACAAACACCATGACAAGCCCTAATGTCAATATAAGTTCTATAGAGAAGAGCATAAGGAAATTGAAAGATGAAATCAGAATGTTAGTAGAGGAGAAGAACAGAAAGATGATCAGGGTTAACATCTTGAGAGAGCATGTCTCAATCAAGGTATCAATTGTTGAAGATCAAATTGAGCAGTGTCTTTCAGCAAAGACATCATTTCAGAAGTTTAGCTTCAATTCCCTGCAAGCTTGTCAGACAGCAGCATACGGATTGAGTACTCTACTCAATGTTACTGAATCCATTAGGAAGATATGGGAGAAAGATTTTGAATCTTGGAAGTTAGAGTTTGGTGATTATGTTGCAAGCCTACCAGCTTTGCAATAACTGATATTAAGGTATAAATTTTTTGAAATTTTTGTACACCCTATCTTTGATATTGTTGTCAAAGGGGGACAGATAGCAAAAAATTGAATATATGTTTAGGAAGGATACTCATAGGGGGAGATATTCTATGGAGTATGATATTGTATACATATTGTATAACTTTCAGCCACAATTTTGTATAAGTGTTTTTGAAGTTTTGTTTGCACACTTAGCCAATTTTCCCATATGTTGCCACCAATGACAAAGGGGGAGATTGTTGGAAATTTGGCTAATGTGGATGCATAGATGTTGTCATTATGGAAACATATGATCTCTATTGAGAGCACAGAATCTGGAATGCAAGTATGGGAAGTTGAAGGAAGAAATTGTCTAAGTATGGATACAGTGATCCTGACAGAGCACCCGATGAAGATTTAGTTGGCGACGTCCAATGGAGAAATATTTTTGTTTGTGCAGTTAACTAAAACTTCCATAGAGTATGAGGATACCCCATCTCAGTGCGCATAAATTTTGGATTAGTACGGACAAAGTTATTCAAAGTTTACCGAAGATAGTTTTTGCAGACAGAACAGTTTTGGAGACAATATTAGCGAAAGAGTTAAGGGATTATTTTTGCTTGTCAAAATAATGACTTAACATTATGAAGGGACAACATCCTAGATGTTTACTCTTGGATAA
The DNA here is from genome assembly GCA_027943335.1 of Chamaecyparis obtusa. Taxonomy (NCBI): domain Eukaryota; kingdom Viridiplantae; phylum Streptophyta; class Pinopsida; order Cupressales; family Cupressaceae; genus Chamaecyparis; species Chamaecyparis obtusa. Next base: position 522,290 of record BSBK01002784.1, read on the forward strand.
ATATTTTGGAAGCCGACCATGTAAAGTTATTAGCTTTAATAACTCATATATTAGGCATACTTAAAATGTAATGAAATAGACAAGTGTGATATGTAAAAAGAAATAAAATATAACTTGCGATAGTTGTTTATTGTGATAGCAGCAAAGGCTATTGATGTGAAGTTGTAAGCAGTACCATATTACAATCAAGAACATTTTGTATTACCTATTTGGGCAGTGAGCTCAGCTGGTGATCAAGTTTTGTAATCTAACTCCTAACAGGGTTAAGGCTTCTAACAAGGCCTAAAGTCCTTTAACCAGGACAGATCTACTATATATTGTAAATTGACTCCTAATAGGGTCCAATATCCCTAACAAGATACTTTTGATTAGTGATCTTTGTGGGTACCATCCCCACCAGGGTTTTCCCTTGGCCAGGGTTTCCTCGAGATCATATGATGTGTTATGAGTTCTTTCTATTTACTTCTATGTTTGTTAATCAGCTTGATAATCTTTGTATGCACTAAATTAATCTGTTATATCCATAAGTGGGAAAAAGAAAAAGTTTTTGAAATACTGATTCACCCCCCCTCTCAGTTTTTCCTATTTCTAACAAGTCATTGTGAGAACTCCTAATCCACTATAGTATTTCATTGTGAAGCAGTGAGTCTAAAGATAGGTACACCTACCTGGGTCTATGGAGCCCAAAGTGTAGGAGGATTAAATCCTTGTCAATTTACCTTTTCCCTGTAAGAATCTTGAATTAGGAGTCTAAGAATCAAGCTTAATAGCTATATAGTCATTCTACATGAAAAAGTGCTAACAAATTGGTGACTCTACTGGGGAGGCCATTGTATAGAGTCAGTTATCTTTAAAAAAATAATTCTTATATTCTCTCACTAAATGTGAGTGGCAACTCTGGCATCTCTGTTTGATGAGTGCATTGTAATGAAAGTATTGATGTATCTATGGTCCCGACAAATAGTCATTATTATTTTATGGTTGTGTTGTGTTTGCTGATTTTGAAGAAGGTTCAAGGTTGAGAAAGGTTCTCAACTGATTCAGTTTGGTCCTCTGTAAAGAGGTGGTGACTCAAAAAATGATTGGAAGGTGATTTGGAGGAAGGCTTTAGATCAGTGTGTTTTGCAGTAGTCACAATATCTCTAGGTATTTGATTTTCATATCAAGTTTTCATGAAAATCATGTGTAAAATTTGTTTCCCTATTTAGTGATTAAAAGGCACGAAGTGAAAGGGAAGAACTAGTGTTTTGCATACAAGAATTTGAGTACATTTAGCTATTGTGTTTTGGTGTATGCAAGTGATTTTTCAAGGGGATATGTTAGTCTTACTATGGGTTAAATCTGCATAATATGTACGCTTGAGATTTTATGCAAGGTTGTGGTTACTGGTAAAAGAAAGTAAAAATGTATTCTGATTATTCCCAACCTTGTGTATCTCCGAATGTTGTCATGTCTCAAAGAGTATCTCATCCAGGTGATAGAAGAGGTTTTAAATGTTATTCACCTCTAGACTTTGAGGGTATTCCTAGTTACCAAAATGTAACACCCCCAGAAATTAGAAAATTCTTGCCCAAATTTAATGGGGGAAAAGAAGAATCAGCTTAAAAGAATCTGAGTGCTTTCATGGACCTAATTGAGGATTTTGATGTCAGCCATGAAGATGTGATTATGAGATTGTTTGTAGAATCACTGGTAGGAAGTGCTAGAGAATGGTTTTCATTTTTATCCCACCATTCTATCTATTCTTGGAAGAGTTTTGAATCAACATTTATTGAGACATATGGAGAATTCATTTGTGAATATAGTCTATTAGTTGATCTTGTCGGTATTCACATAGGAAAAGAAGAGTTAGTCAATGCTTTCAATCTTAGATTTGGGACAGCACTAAAAAGAGTTTTTGAGAAATGTAGGCCACATGATGCATTGTCTCTGGTAATTTACTTGGCTACATTTGATAGTAAGATGAGTTTGTTGTTGAGAGACAAGGAACCACAAAGTCTTCATCATGCTTTTCAGCTGGCATCAGACGTAGAAAGGATGAAAAGGTTCGGGTTGCCAAAGCTTCATGGTGCTAAAAATACAAGATTGCATGAGATGGCTTTCACAAGTGTTGATATTAATTTAGTGATTCTAGTGAGTAGTGAAAATCATGGTGAATGTTGTGATCCAATTGATGTAATTTCAACTAATGAAAATCAGGTTGAGCCTCTAAAATTGTTTCAAACTTTTGAGCCTGATGTTGTTTGCAATGTGCATAGTTTTCCCCAAGTTTAGAATAATGACAAGTCAGATGATTTGGGAGAAAATGAATTCTCAGCAATGACAGTTCAAGAGAAGAATGATGAAGTTGTTGTGGAAAATAGTGATTAATTTAGATGTCTTGCAAGTGATCTTTGTGATCACTTATTTGATAAATGTATCGATTCCTATGAACCTAAGGTGATGCCTTCTCTCTCAGATTTGGAGTAGGAGGTTTTTTATTCAAATGATTTTCATATTCCATAATTTGAGGTATTTGGTGTTTGTGAAAGTGATGGTGTCAAGTTTGAGATACATTCAATTTGTGATGATGAGTCAGTCTCAGCATTTTCAAATTCTTCTATTGATTTGGTGAATTCTGAATATGAAATTGAGAGTTGTTTAAGTGAGGACTTGATTGAAAGCATAGAAGTTGATTTGCTTTCAGATTTGTATGAACCAATTTATGAAAGTTTCCATGAAATCATTTCTTATGACTATAAGGTTGACATTGATTTTGATTCTTCACTTGAAATGGAGGCGAGCTTGTTTGATGTTGACATTGATGATTGTGATCTTGTTAATGGTAATGAGTTAATGTCTTATCAAATGGAGATTAGCAATGCTGACAGAGCTCCCAATAAAAGTGATTTGTGTTTGGAAAACATGTACCAGGAAGAGGATATATGTAATGGGTTGCTGGTTGATTTATTCATACCAAGTTTTAAAATGTTTCATGAAGAAATGGACAAAGTTTCAAGTCCTACAAATGATTACCTTTTTCAGCCAGAGGTATGTGTGTTCCCTCAGGAATATGATGAAATGAATAATGATGTTTTGTTTTTAAAAGAGGCTGAAAAGAATCAGGAAGAATGCATAAATTATCAGGAAAATTTTGAATCTTTTGTCTTCCCGATTCAGCATGCTGATGTTTTTTAGAATGAATTAGATTTGAAGCCACAACTTGTGCTTCAAGGTGATTTGATTGAACATTCATATGGTATACAAGAGTTTGAGTTTCATAAGTTTTATTTTGATGTTCAAGCAATTATTAAAGAAAGCCAACATGTGTCTAGCTTAGTGCTTGAATCATAATATTCTATTTCTCAGCTGGTTATAAGTTTTGAAGGGTGTGACATTCCTATGTTGCACAATGATCAGTATTTTCAAAATTCTAGTGATTTTCAAATGCTAAATGAAAGTGAAGATATTGGTTATTTTCTTTATGTAATGCTAAAGTTGTATGTTAGTGTGATTGATTTTGTCAACAAGAGAAGTGTTTTCAAGTTACCTCGGATTTGTGCAAATGAGAATTACATCTTTGATAGAGGTAAAAGTTGACTCATACTGATAGAGTTTAAAGTCCTTTGTAAATGTTTGTAAATTTTATAAAGTTTCTTTGTTTCAGTTATTTGGTAGTTGGTTTTGGGGTTCCTTGTTCGGAGTTTTGAGAAAGGATGTGAAAAAAGGATGATCTTCTTTCGGTGGTCTATTGTACTAAAGATTATGGATCCTCTACATGCACACATGGGGCATGCAATCCCCAATCAAAGCCACTGTTGGAGCTCAAAATTTCAGTCTATGTTTTGAGTCCAATTGTTCAAGAAACTATCTTAGTGTCAAGATTGTGCTCTAAAAGTCTTTGAAAGAGGTTGAGTTTGAAGGCATTGAAAATGGAGCCTATTGATTTTCATGAGAAGTCACTTGGATAGGGTGTTCATCACCTATCATTTGACATTTGCAATAGGTTTTAGGTCTTGGGTTTCAGTTCTGACAAGTTTTAGAAGTGGTCATTTTAAAGGTGTATCTGAAAATTTCCATAATGTGTTCCTGGAACTTCACTGAGTAGCCCACTTTGAGGAAGTGCATTTATTTAACTATGATTTTTCATGATGTGCCAATTATGGCATCATGCTATAGGCATAAAAGTGAGTTATCATGCCAATTTTTAGCCCCCCATGTGCCTATTTAGGCACTTTCCCAGGCCAATTCCAAACCCAGTTTATGTATTTTTCACTATTTTAAATTCTAAATGTATCTAACCGGCCGACTTTGACATCTGATTGTGATCGAAATTTTGAATTTTTGAGGAATTTGATTGTCGATTCATATTCCTTGTATGAGGGAGAATCAATGCTCAAGTTTTTGGTCCCTAAAAGTTTCAATGGGTGAGGTTTTTAAGCCAGTTCTCATGGAGATTTTTGCAGATTTACAATGTAAACAGAATCATTTTGTAGAGTTGTTGTCTTCAGAGAGTTATAGTTTCATGTTAGATGGCTATTTTGGGATGCCAATCATGGATCTGAACTCATTGTATGAGAATATTTTATGAAAAAGTGGGAGTGGAGACTTGGGTTTTATTTTTCCTTTTGTTCAAGGTCATTTCCAGAACTAGTTTCCACTATGTTTACAAGTGTTTTTGCAGACGTAATAAATGGTCAACTTTGGAGATCAATATCTCTCTCCTCAGGAAGCATCATGAAAGTTTGTCTTGCAAGGTACTGATAAATGTGAAGGCTGCCAAGTGGTGGTTGTGTAGATGTTTGCATGGAGTTTGGGGAGGCATGTTTTGTCCCCAGTGCAAGGCAATGAACAAATTAAAATCTGTCAGTGTTAGTGATAAGAGAGGCCTCACACAATGCAAAAAGGGAAGCTAGCATGTGATGGAGGCACATTTTAAAGAAAGGGGGATGCTAGACCATTGCCTAGGAAACATGAATCAATAGATTTTGCAAACATGAATTTGGAGAAAAATAAATAGTCATATTACATGGGGCATAACTCTCAATTCAACTATTGGATTAGGCTCCCTTTCGGATATGTTGTCAAAAATCTAGTTCTCTAGATTCTCAATGGATAGATTTTCCAAATTCATCTTGGTTCGCCAGATACAGTCGACTGAGTGTAGCACTGTCTAAACTACCCATAACAGTCGCAAAGAGCATATATCCCACATTCACTATGATTGGGGAGTTTCTAGTATTTAAATACTCTAGCTCTTGCATTATGTAATGAATAAGAACCCAAGAGCCTTATAGTGGGCCCCTTGGCTTGAGGACTCAGTGCAGCATTGGGCCCTATTATTTTGAGGAAAAATATTAAATAAGCTTTAAACTACTCAAAAACATTATCCCACATTCATCTGAAAATGAGCAATTTAGATGTTTAAATGGAATACCAAGCATATTGATGGTAGATAAAAGAGTTGGAGGCTCTACTCACACAAGCTCATGAGGGTGCTTTGGGATTCATGTCGATGGACACATAGGTAAGAAATTTTATAGGACATGTGGCATGATGATAGGATGAAAGATGACACATGGTGGATAGTCGCTCATTCTCATTATCAAACTGGGAGTTAGGTAGACATTCAGAGATTGGGAGAATGGCTTAGCCATGTGTTCTCCTAGTAAAATCAGGGTCAAAGATTGCATTCAGAGATTCAGAGATAAATCCTAGTCCCTCATTCTCTAAGTTTAGCTGTGGTTAGAGAATTCATTCTGAAATTCAGAGAACAAAAGCTGGTCACGTGATCTCCAGATGCAAACATTCAGAGATTCAGAGATAGCCTTAGTCTCCCAATCTCTAAATGTTGGCGGTTAAGGTGAAAAAATTAGGAGATTCAGGGAGCATTGGTCACCAGATCTCTTAATTCGTGGTGGTTAGGACCTAGCATTTGGAGATTGTGAAAATGCATAGTTGTTGACTCTCCCAATGGCTGGCAGTTAGATAGGTTCATTTGGAGATTGGGAGAATGGGTTTAGTTGCCTATTCTCCAGATGTAACCCGAGGTTAAGAATTGATCTAGAGATTGTGAGGTCGGTCTATTCACCCAATCGCCGGATGTAACCATGGTTAGACAAAGTGTTCTGAGATTTGGAGAATGCATGCAGTCACCAGTTCTCCCAATGAGGTGTTTAACTCTGTATGCACCCTAAAATGGTCACCTAGACTTTGGGCCTCCATTCACCAATTTATCAATTTTATGAATCAATGCTTTACAATATTTTTAGTTTAAATCAATTTCCTTGATCAAATTGTAATTAATTCAATTATTTCCATATTTCCTAAGGTTTGATTATTTTATCCTAAGTTTTATTTAATTAAGAGAACATGCTCCCTTTTAATTAAATAAAATAAAAACTTTTTAATTAAATAATAAAATCACTTTATCCTAGGCCACATTTAATTAAAAGAACAAATCTCCTTTAAATAAATAAAAAAATCTTTTAATTAAATAATGGAAAGCACTTTGCTAAAAATAATAAATAAATAATAAAATAAAAATAAAAATAAAAATAAAAAGACTTTTTGTCTACACATTGAATGCACACTTTCCAAGATGAGTGAAATCTCCTTTTGCCTCTTAATCTCTTCCACACATATTTTTGACTCTTAACCATGTCCATTGATTTTGCCTCTTGAGAATCTTGAGCACATGGATCAACCAATATTTAATCTCCACCATTGCTCATTTCTTTTTGCCTTTTAATCTTGATCGTCCATTCATTTCTAAATCCTTTATAAGGAGCCCTCTCCTTCTCATTGAGGCATCCAGGTTTTAGACATCCATGCATGGAGATTTTAGAGATCAAGATTTATGTTATTGTTATGCGTGTTTGGAGAGTGATTTTGGAGGAGAATTTGATCACTTGAGCTTGAACATTACAACTTCTCTTTTCTTATCTTCTTCTCTCATGCCCCATGGCAATCCATTTAGATTAATCTTGCACTTGCATATTAGATTAGATTCATATTTCCTTCCATAGAATAATCTTGCATAAGTATTTCCTTTCATAGATTAGTTTTCTTTCATGCATTGTTATTATATAGAATAGCTTTCATTTTAATTTTGATGCATACTTGATGATCATGGAGACTAGCAATCTTTCTTTTCTTTTTTGAATCTCTCATTTTATGGTGTACTTGCATGGGCACAAAATAGGTCTAATATGAGGGCCTCCATTACAAACCATTGCACTCCATGAATAGAGAGCTATGAGTCACCATTTGAGACCTCATTCTTGAGAAATCTTAGATATAATGACTCATAGAAGTGTGTGAACATTTTAGCACACATTGTTTGTGCCCACCATGGGGCAATCCACCTTTACATGCTTGTTTTGGTTATTTTTGGAGCTAACCCCCTTGTGCAGATTTGCTTGGAGACAGAAACCCTAGAGTTTCAAAGATTTGATCATATTGCCCAAATGGCTTGGTGTTTTGGTCTAAATTGTTTTTTGCAAGTTGGCAACATATCAGAAAAGCTTCAATAAAAAATTCATAATTTTCCAAGGTATTTTTGATTTGTTATAATTTTTTCTTTATTTTTCATAAAAAAATAATTTTTGGCATAAATTAGTATATTTTTTAGAAATTTTTAAATTTTTGGAAAGCTCTTTAAATTTCACAAGGTTTCCATTCTTTGTGTTTTAAATTTGGATGCAATATCATAGCTCAAATAGTTGATTTACAAAAATTAGTCTATTTTGGTAAAATGGGTCTCTAGGGCACAAATGAAGAGATTTTTCCAAAAATTTTACATTTTTGGAAACATCTCTATTTTTTAGTAGAGCTCTCTATTTTTCATTTCTATTTTTGCGGCCAAAATCATATCAAAAAAATTAGATCTTGTTGACTAGGTCAAATGCAAAAAAAATAAAATTTTGTGATGAGTATCCACTTATTTTTCATGGTTCAATGCATGATATTGTTAGAAAGTAAAGATCCCCAAGATAACTGAGAGGGGGGGGGGGGGTTGAATTAGTTATCAGATAATTTAACCATTCAACTTCTTTAAACAATATAATTAATGTACTGATTAACCATAGAAAGATAACCATACACAATTGCACAATAACACAACATATGTTGACTAGGGAACCTCTTGAAAAGAGTAAACCCTGGTGGGAATGATGCCCACAAAATGATGCACTAATATGAAAGTTCCTTGTTAGAGGATGGACCCTGTTAGGAGTCTTATGAAATACATTTAGTACATATAAATCCCTGTTAGGAGATTTTGAATCCCTCTTAAAAGATTCTAACCCGGTTAAGAGTTTGTGGAAGACAGAAGGACCCACTGCCCAAATAGCTTCAAGGCAAGATCTCTGAACCCACTATCCAAAAGATCTTAGAATTATTCAATAGAATAATATGAAATATATTACCTCCTTCACACTATGCCAAAACCACACTCTCTGCTACACAAGATCACAATTCCAGATCTCTGTACTCACAAGTCTTCCTTCATCACTGAATTAGCTCTTTTCTTCACTTCATGCATATATTCGCATCTCAATCTTGATAGTACATATTGTAACAAGGAAAAAATTCCTTCTTATATACCAAACTCAAATAATTACAAATGAGTCGGTCCTCAATTACAAAATAATAAATTCTACACACTACACACAAAATTCACATAAAACTGTCGGCTTCCAGATACTGTAACTTTCTCCAAACATATCTTCAAAGTTTTCATGGTCAACCACATCATCATTAATGAGTCTCCAACATCCCTTTAACTGTGAAAAATTAGATTCCATCCCAGCTAAGAGATATCCTCTGATTTCTGAAAATCGCTTCACAGAAACACTGTCTAAACACTGCTTTTACCAAAATGCTCATAACTCTCATAAATGAATGAATTTCATTTTGCGTTGTTAACCATAGGTTAATAACCCACCAAATAACATACCATCAACTATGCAAAATCCAATCTGCAATACAACATGTGTGCAAAACAAAATTGTACTTGCTTTCCTGCTAATATCCAAAATATCACTGTGTTGACATCAATCACAATCTAACTCATGAATGGAACAAAAACTACTATAGAATGACTGCCAAAATACTTTGCATTCATTCCTAACAATCTCCCCCATTGGCATTGATGGAAACATAGATGAAAAACATCCAATGTTCCAAAAATCCAATACTGCAACATCACTGCAAAATATCAAATTAAATCTTGCTTCATTTTCCTATTCAGCTCTCTCATATAGTCCACAATTTTTTTCATGTATATCTCTCCCCCATTGACATCAATGATAGAAATTCCATCACTAAGTCAACAACTTAATGTCAAAAGACACTTTTCAAGAAAATACAATAACAAGAGTCTTCATGACTTAGCTCGTAAACTCCCCCATAGAGGAAGTTCCAACATCCAATCTAGAAGAAAGATAGGGCTCATATACCACTGGATGGATGCACTCATCTGCATCAATTCTCAAAAATAGGTTGGGGCATAACCCCAAGCATACCTCTCAAATACAAAAATGTATCCTTAGGTAAAGGCTTTGTAAATATATCTGCTATCTGCTCCTTTGTACTTATGTACTCCAATCTTACTTCTTTTTCTGCAACTTTTTCTCTTACAACATGATACTTGATCTCAATATGTTTAGTCTTAGAATGTAAAACAAGATTTTTTAACATACTCACTGTACTGGTGTTATCACAATGTATAACAACAGACTCATCAAACTTTATTCCAATATCCTTCAACATATGCTTCATCCAAATAATCTGATTACAATTATTTTTTGCTGCAACATATTCTGCTTTTGTTGTACTTTGTGAAGTACAATTTTGCTTCTTACTTAACCAAGAGACCAATTTTCCTCCAAGAAAAAAGGCTCCACCACTAGTTCTTTTCTTATCATCAACGCTACCTCCCCAATCTACATCAGTATAGGGACATAAAGTAAAATCATCAAAATTCTCATACCATAATCCATAATCCATTGTTCCTTTCAGATATCTCAGTATCCTCTTTACTGCTGCATAATGCGATTCTCTAGGTTCTACTTGAAATCTTGCTACAATCCCAACTAAATGTGCTATATCAAGTCTTGTATGTGTCAAGTACTACAATCCTCCAATCATAGATCTATACTTTTTTTGCTCAACTGCTGGTGTCTCATCTTTGTTAGATAACTTATGTCCGGTTACCATAGGTGTTCCAACAGGTTTAGAATTTTCCATTCCAAATCTTTTCAATAAGTCATTGAAATACTTAGTCTGACTTAAAAATATACCTTCCTTACTTTGTGGTATCTGTAATCCCAAAAAATATTTCATTTCTCCAATCATACTCATCTCAAATTTAGTCTTCATTTCATCTATAAATTTGTCACTAGCTTCATCTTCTCCTCCAAAGATAATATCATCAACAAATATAACTATAACCAACAAACCATTCACAATTTCTTTTGTGTATAAGTTACTATCTGTTGTTCCTTTTATAAATCCCAATTTCAATAAATACTTATCCAATCTTGCATACCAGGTTCTAGGTGCTTGTTTTAATCCATATAAAGCTTTCTTTCACTTACATACCATATCTCCTTCTTGTGTCAAAGGAAAACATTCAGGCTGCTTAATGTAGACTTCTTCTTCCAATTCACCATTCAAAAATGTTGACTTCACATCCATCTAATACACTCTGAATTTTTTGTAAGCTGCATATGCTAGAAACATTCTCACTACTTCAAGTCTGGCCACAGGTGCAAAAGTTTCTTCATAGTCAATTCCTTCTTGTTGTGAATATCCTTTACATACCAATCTTGCTTTGTTTCTTATCACTTCTCCTTGTTCATTCATCTTGTTTCTGAATACCCATTTTGTTCCAATCACATTCTTGTCTTCAGGTCTAGGGACCAATTCCCATGTCTTGTTTTTTTCAATCTGCTCCAGTTCTTCTTTCAGAGCGTTAATCCAATGTTCATCTTCACAAGCTTCATTAGTAGTCTTAGGTTTAATTTGAGAAATCAAACATAAATGTACCTTATTTTGAGTCAAAACTCCTCTATCTAAACTTCCAATAACTTGCTCAACAGGGTGATTTCTTGAAGTATACCTGTTAGGTGTCATAGTTACTGATCTTGTTCCAACTGTAGATTCTTCTCTGCTTTCTTCTCTATTTTATTCCCTATTTTCTTCATTATGACTTTCATTCAGAAAATCACTGTTAGTTTCAAAAAATAATTCTGCATTTTCAATGTTAGGTTGAGGTTGTGCTTCTCCATCAGATTCATAATCAAGCATTCTTTCCTAAATTTTAAACTTCTCATCAACTTTTACATTTGCACTTTCAACAATAGTCTTAGTTCTTTTGTTATAACATCTATATGCTTTGCTTTTTAAAGAATAGCCAAGAAATATTCCTTCATCACTTCTAGGATCAAACATTCCTATATCATCATCTCTCTTTATATAACATTTACTTCCAAAAATTCTAAAATACTTAACTGAGGGTGTATGTCCAAACCATAATTCATAAGGTGTCTTGTTTGTATCTGCTCTGATTTGTACTCTGTTCATAGTGTATACTACTGTGTTTACTACTTCTCTCCAAAAAGTCTTAGCCAAATCATTTTCAAACAACATAGCTCTTGTTGCTTCAGTTATTGACCTATTCCTTCTTTTTGTAATACCATTTTGTTCTAGTGTTCTAGGGGCTGAAAGTTGTCTCTTAATACCATTCATTTCACAAAAGGTGTTAAACTCTCTAGATGTAAATTCACCACCTCTATCAAATCTTAGACACTTAATCTTCATTCCAGATTCATTCTCAATTTTGTTTTTCATGATCTTAAATTTATCAAATGCTTCATATTTTTCTTTCAAAAATGCAATCCACATCATTCTTGTAAAATCATCAACAAGAATCATAAAATACCTTTCTCCATAGAATCCTCTAGTCCTAGTAGGACCACTCAAGTCTATATGAACAATCTCCAGCTTCTCTGTCAATGTGAACTTCTTATTGGGAAATGAACTCCTTTTCTGCTTTGCCATCATACATTCTTTGCAAATCATGTTAGTAGGTTTCATAATTCTAGGTAAATCTCTTACTGCAAGTGTAGTGCTCACCTTGACAATATTATCAAAGTTTATATGACAAAACCTTTTATGCCATAACCAACTTTCATCAATCCTAGTTATCAAACATGTCATCTCAGTAGGATTCAATTGAAATACATTACCTCTGGTTCTGGATCCTTTTCCAATCAGATTTCCATCTTTATCTTTTATCACAAGTTTTCTCAGAAAACCAAACTTGATAACCCTTATCAGCCAATTGTCCAACACTTAGTAGATTATGTCTCAGTCCATCAAAAAATTAAACATCATCAGTGTTAGTCTTCCCATCAAGAGTAATAGATCCTATACCCTTAATCAAACAAGGTGCATTGTTACCAACCCTAACAATTCCTCCATCATAATTATCTAACTTAACAAACTTTCTTTTATCTCCTATCATATGATGTGAACAACTGCTGTCTATAATCTAATTAGATTTCTTTTCAACTTGTGAAACTAATGCTTTTTCTTCCCTTTTATCAGATTCAGAACTTTCTTCTTTAATTGCTACAAATCCTATTTCCTCAAAGTTATCATTATCACTGTCACTTAAATATCTTTCAATTCCTGCTTCAAGATCTTCACCATTTGCATAATAACATTCTTTAGATCTCCTAGGTTTAAAGTTGCTTCTATACTTCTTAACTCTTTTAGGACATTTAGATGAAAAATGACCATATTCTTGACAAGTCCAACATTTAAAGATTTTCTTACCATCTGGTTCTCTTTTTACAAGTAATGCAATACCTTCTTCAATCTTCTTATCTTCCTCAGATCTACTACTGCTAGCATAATCTCCATTCACAATAGTATTTCTTGTAGGTCTAATGTTAAGAGCACTAAATGCTATTTCCATTCTAGGTAGCTCTCCTGATAATCTCAAGTTCATCTCTACTGTTTCTAATCTTCCAAGAAGAGTCTCTCTTGAAAAGTTTGATATATAAGGTATCACTTGTTCAATCATTTGTGTTGTCTGCTTGAATATTGGTGTCAAAGTTCTCAGAATTTTCCATATCACTTCATTCTCTATCTTATCACCTCCAGAAGACTTTATTCCTATTACAATCTCAAACATCCTAACAATATAGCTTCTAATAGATTCATCTTCCATCATTATGATATCTTCAAATGCACAAATCCAATTATGTAATCTAGCCTTCTTTGCATGTTCATCACCTTCAAAAGTAGAATGTAAAGCTTTCCAAATTGCATGAGATGTTTTCAAATATCTTACCTGACTATATTCATTCTCTGGTAGTGCTGACAAAAGTGCTTCTCTTGCAAGTATGTTACACATGAATAGATCTAGTTCATCTTTAGTTCGTGCCTCTAGATTGTCTTCCTCAATGATAGTCTTCTCATTCTTTGTAATCAACCAATAACTTGGTCCTAAACACAATAGATGTGTCTTCATATTTTCTTTCTAGCTATCAAAATTTACTCCATCAAACTTAGGGCTTTCTTTTATGAAATTCGCAATGGATCTCCTTAAGTTAAGCTTTTCTTTCAAGGACCTGCTGCTCTGATACCAATTGTTAGAAAGTAAAGATCTCCAAGATAACTAAGAGGGGGGGGGGTGAATCAGTTATCAGATAATTTAACCATTCAACTACTTTAAACAATATAATTAATGTACTGATTAACCATAGAAAGATAACCATACACAATTGCATAATAACACAAGATATGTTGACTAGGGAACCTCTTGAAAAGAGTAAACCCCGATGGGAATGATGCCCACAAAATGATGCACTAATATGAAAGTTTCTTGTTAGAGGATGGACCCTGTTAGGATTCTTATGAAATATATTTAGTACATATAAATCCTTGTTAGGAGATTTTGAATCCCTATTAAAAGATTCTAACCCGGTTAAGAGTTTGTGGAAGACAGAAGGACCCACTGCCCAAACAGCTTCAAGGCAAGATCTCTAAACCCACTATCCAAAAGATCTTAGAATTATTCAATAGAATAATATGAAATATATTACATCCTTCACACTATGCCAAAACTGCACTCTCTACTACACAAGATCACAATTCCAGATCTTTGTACTCACAAGTCTTCCTTCATCACTGAATTAGCTCTTTTCTTCACTTCATGCATATATTCGCATCTCAATCTTGATAGTACATATTGTAACAAGGAAAAAATTCCTTCTTATATACCAAAATCAAATAATTACAAATGAGTCGGTCCTCAATTACAAAATAATAAATTCTACACGCCACACACAGAATTCACATAAAACTGTCGGCTTCTAGATACTGTAACTTTCTCCAAACATATCTTCAAAGTTTGCAAGGTGAACCACATCATCATTAATGAGTCTCCAACATCCCTTTAACTACACAAAATCAGATTCCATCCCAGCTAAGAGATATCCTCCGATTTCTAAAAATTGCTTCACAGAAACACTGTCTAAACACTACTTTTACCAAAATGCTCATAACTCTCATAAATGAATGAATTTATTTTTTTGCTATTAACCATAGGTTAATAACACACCAAAGAACATACCATCAACTACGCAAAAGCCAATCTACAATACAACATGTGCACAAATCAAAACTATACCTGCTTTACTACTAATATCTAGAATATCACTGTGTTGACATCAATGACAATCCAAGTCATGAATGCAACAACAACTACTATAGAATGACTGCCAAAATACTTTGCATTCATTCCTAATAGATATGAGTTGTCATTTGGATTATTTGTTTTCTATTATTGCTCCTAACAATTGATTTTTAGATCTAACCCTAGGGTTTGAATAAGTTGGATATACATTGCATATCTTGTTTGCTTGTTTACTAGTTGGAGAGTTCATGGCTTACTTGCACAAAAAAAGCTCAACAAAAATCTACTAAGTGCGTTGCTTTGAACTTGAGGTATTTTGTTACAATCTCTATAAAATTTGAATTTTGGGAATAAAATAAATCTCTCGTGTCTAGCTTGATTTTTTATTTCTTTGATAGATCACACTTCAATTTTGAGCTCTAAAAGGAACATATATTCATTTTCTTGCATATTTGTTTCACATAGTAATTAGGCCCTATGAACACTATTTGTGGCATTCTTGAGAGAGTGGGTTTTTCACAAAGCTCTTCTTGATGATAGACCCCCTTTTAGGTAGGGAGAATTTTTTTACTATCTCATGGTCTTGCTTGGTTTAGTCCTCAACATTGATTGGTACGTTCTCTCTTGGTCCCACTTAGAGAGCTCGATAGACATTGTTGTTGGCATCATGAACCTTGGTGGGGTGGTTTCAATCTTAGCATGTCAATGGAATTGCTTGGTATGTTTGGGTGAATTGAAGAGGCTAGAGAATTATGCTCTACTCTCTTTTTGGGTAGTATCAGAAACTCAGATCCTTGAATCTAAACCAAGTCCCCATGTGGTCCCTTTTGTGAGTCACCTTGTTAGAGAGGGTTAACCATCGTGGACACTCCCTTTGTTGGGTAAATCATGTGGATGGAACCTCAAGCATTAATAGCCATTTTCACCATGGTAGAAACAACCGCTATATAAATGTCCTTGTGGAAGAAATCTCCACGGGTGTAGTTTCTTGTTGGGCTCTCAGATATCCTCAGCATCTCCGATTGATTAAATTTTTAGAATGTGTCAAAACCCCAGTGTACTTGGATTGGAGTTCACCCCCTTGAAATTGAAAAAGTTGCAGATTCAAACCATTACTAAGAACCATAGTGTAACCAAATTTGTCTTTCTAGGACTATGTGCGTGATTGGAAAAACATTTTGAGAACATACATAAGTAGAATCTTTAAGGAGTAGCATACTAAGTCACTATTCTTGTTCATGTTCAAGTTTTTTTTGCCCCTTGTTCATTGTTTGAAGACAATTGTTTTCTTGAACTCCTTGATTGCTATCTTGCGTGCTTGATTGATGATAAAAATATGTTGATGCATCTAGTTGGTTATTTAAAATGAACAAAATCTGAGTTCCCGAGTGATAAATAATTCAAAGATCTCCCCAAAAGTGTTATGACATGTTTCTCAACATCCAAATGAACTTAAATGGTATCAATTTGCACAAAATGGCTCTTGGTCTTCTTTCTTCCACATCTCCCATATCTTCCTAGTCTCCCATTTTCATCATTTCTCTTCTTCCTTCACGCTTCTTCCTCTTCTTCCTAAACACTTCACATCTTCTTGACTCTTTTCCTCTTATTATCTAGTCTACCTTCTTCTATTCATCTATTATGTCACTTCCATGCTTGATTCCTCCTCTTCCAGAACCATGAATTTCAACTATCTTGTTATGGAACCTCTCTTGAAAATAGATGATCTTGAGCTCATTGCTCAATTCAAAGAGTTTTATTCATCCAATAGTCCTTCTAGATATTGCACGAGTGATAAACTTAAGACAAAAATAAATGAAAAGTTAAATGAATCAGATGCCTTTGCTAGGATCATAGACATGATCATGTCATGACCTCCTTCTTCCAAACATTTTTCATCTTCTAATTCTTCTCATCCTTCCTCATCTTCCAAGTCTTACCATGACTCTTCTAGACATTATTTGCATTCCTCATTATCCAAGTCTTCTTCCTCCACTAGGTCTTCACTTTCCTCTTCTTCATGATCTTGTTCCTCTTTTACTTCTCCCAAGAGTCTTACTTGTCTTCTCAAGACATACCATAATGAGAAATGTGACAATCCTTGTGATACCTCTTCCATGAAGAGTGACACACCTATCTTTGATGACTATGATGATTGACAATGTAGTGATACCTATGACACCTCTATTCCTAAGAGTCCTCCTATTCATGTGCTTGTGCTTACTAGAAATGGGTCATCACATTGGATAGATCATGATGGTGATCCATATGATTTTGATTTTGAAAGAGACTTTGATGATTTCTGTGAACAATACCTAGATGATACATCTACTTCACTTGAGGAAGAGAAATCTTACCGCACTGATTATAAATGTAAATACTATAAGAATATCTCCTCTAAGAACTCTAATGCAGTCAAGGTGGGTGGATCCAATTAAGGACTAACAGATCTTGCAGCCAAACAAATATGCAGTAGAAATACACAATACAAACAATAGATCTGATATGAAACAAAAGTTGTTATTCATGAAAACATGGATTACATGTAATGTGCCAGGTTGTAAGGCCTTACTGGTTATGACCAATTATAAAGAAAGTAAGAGTCTACAAGATCTCACAGGATCTAAATCTTTTTTCCCCAACATCAGCATCCAGCTAGTCTAAGTCTGTAATAGGTCGTACACTGGTAGACACCCAGGAAAGATGTAAACATCCCACCAACCATCTGATGCCCTAAACATCTACCTAGGCATCCTATAAATACTAATTCCCAGCCACAAGTCAGCTAATGAAAAAATAAATCTCTATAAACAAATATTAAATACTAAAACATCAGTCGGCTCTCACATAGCCTTACAAAATAAATAAACTCTTCAAAAGATGTCCCCAACAGTCATCAGATCCACATAGAAGAATGTAAGACACTAGATCTAGGTCCCCACACATCTAACAGTCAATCCATAACTCGAGGAGCACAACCCAAATTAAATGCAATAGTCAGCCAAGCCAATTCATCCAAATAATCTCGTTGGCAAGAAAGAACACCGAGCAATAGAAGAAATAACCGAGTGCCAGTCAAAAAACCATGCCAAGCATGATCAAGAAACACAGTTATTACCGAGCGCCAGTGAACCAAAGCCTTCAATCACCAAGCATTCTTTAGAGATCGAGCACCCTGGTAACCCCACAAACTGAGCAACTAGTCTCACAAACCGAGCAAGAACTCTCCAAACCAAGATGCAAAACTAACAATCTACTTTCAAAAACAAACATATTTTTGGTTGATACATGATTTCCAAGGATCCTGGGATGCTCCTACATCAGACACCCTAGGTAAGAAAGATTTTCTCATAAGGAAATTAGGAATGCCTCAAGGGAATCAGAATAGGTATGCTGAATCTATTCTTCACCCACATCTCTTCTTGTCCTTCATTCCAAGTATTCTTTACTTCATTCACTATCTTATATAGAAAGTCCTTCTGTCTTCCACTTTGTTTATCCCTTCGGTCAGCAACAGATAGCAACTGACTCTGACCACTATCGACCACATCAGTGCCTCTGTAAGGTTCAACATTCTCAGACTCTTCAACCAACTTAGTATCATCTGTATCACTGTGTCATAAATGTCACCATCTGCTAAACCATCTCTGCAGCAAAACCATCTATTTCTTAATCTCAACAAACTCTTTAGATATCTCTTTCTCCTTCTCACTCAAACTAGGCTTAACAGGAATAGGTTCTGTTGGTGCTTGAAAACACTAATCATTTTGAGACCAACTAACAGGCACAGTAGATGCCTCTACAATTTTGGTTCGATTGAACCAAGGATGGTAGGCCTAAATTGAATATACTATCTAACTACACAAACTACGTGCATAAACAACAAAATCTCTTCCAAAGGGGTTACTGATCCTTGGAAGATAAAGTAACCTAATATCCTAATATTTAGATAGCTAGATATTTAAACTAATGCTATGAATTAATGCTAAACCTAATTTAATGTTTTGAAATAGGATAACAAATAAGATATAAAATGTAAGTCACGAAGGAAAAAAAATGACAATTTTAGATAAACGAATAGACCAGTGCTTGATACCAAATTGAAAATAGAGCCAAACACATTCAATACTACATGTAACTAGAGATGGTTTTAAGATAACTTGTTTATGCAAAATGAGACCATCACCCTACAAGCTTCTATTAAAACAAAATTTACAAAAATTTATACAATAGGTCCTATGGTTTTTAACTCAACTTAAGAGCTCGAAGGAAATAGTAATAGGTTCCCAGACCATGCTACCATTATTCAAATTGTAAAAATTAGTCGTAAAATAATGCATAAAATAGACAACACAATAGGATACCCTAGCTAAAGAGTAATCCAAGAAACCAATTGAACATAAAAACTATATAATCAATAAAGCATGAGTACTTATCAGATATCCATGCATTAGATCTTGAGACATTAAATTCCAGTCCGTGAGAAGTAGCTTTTTTGCCGTGATAGAATTGTGATCTTTTGTTTACAATTTTGATTGATTATAAATATGAATCTCAATAGTTTCCTGTGAAAGGACATGCCCTTTCACAGGACCTAATTATTCAACTACCCTAAAAACAAACCATAATGGTTGTTAAAACAAATATTTCCCATACAAATTGATTCAATATTCTTTGGTGTTCCATGCATAATAATCCAATTTTTAAGCTCCTACACAAACACCTTAACATTAGATAGTATTGAAGAACAAAAATTATTACATTCATACTATATAAACATAATCTTTAAAAATATTTAATTATTAATTTACGACCTAACAAATAAACATTAATAAAATCATAACATAATTTGCACAAATGTCTTTTGATAAATAAAAATAATGCCAATAAAGTCAAATAAATAAATATTCAGTCATAGATATTTACCTTATTTAATCAACACATATGAAAATGTATTCATTTCAAACACAGTGTAATGTAAATTATAATATGGAAATATTTTAAAAGAAACAGTAGGGTTAAAAATTTATATTCCACCCTAACGAGGAGAGGAAAATGCTCACCCTAATAATCAAATCATTTTCACTTAGGGTTAATATATTAAATTTACAAAACAATTACCCTAATGCTACAAAATATTTCTAGTATAAAATAATAGTATAACCATAAAAATACATATAGTTTTGAGAATCTAAAAATCTCACTTTCTAAAAGAAACTCTAAAATATACATACTAATGTATCATCTTAAAATGGAAGCACTTCCATGTTAAGAGCATTTAGCCCTCTGAGTAAATGGTTCAGGGTCATGTCGACACCTTGAATGGATATTTGATTTGGATCTAGCTTTCTCCCCGCTTTCCACTTCTTTTCTGCTTCATTCTAGGTGAAATTAGGGTTAGGATCTTAAGGATTCTCTTGAATTTCTCTCTTCCATGGCTCTATTTTCTAGGTAGCATTTAGAAATGGATCCTTCTAGCCTTCATCTTGGTAATCATAGGATTTTATATTTATTCCTGACATTCTGTCCTATTCTGGCATAAATTCTAGGCTTCTGGACATCCCTGGGACCTCTTGACTTGATTCTGGGTCAACCTGGGAAAAAAGGTCAATGTCTTAGGTCAACCCTGACTAGGTCAAGGTCTTTGGTCAACCCTGACTAGGTTAGGGTCAACCTCGAAATTGACCCCTTTCTCCAAATTTTCAAGATCTTTAATTTCTGAGCTTTGGGCTTTCGGGAAATTTATTTTCCCATCTCCAGGTTGGCCATTTCAGGTTTTGAGATGGTAAATCCTTTAATTGCATTTAGTCTAGGTATATTTTCTAAAGGTGAGGACCTAATTGGGATTTAATTCTCCAAGGTGGCCCATCTAGAGGAGTGTGCCCTAGTTCACTATAAAAGGAGGCCTTCCTCTCTCATTTTCACATCAAGTTTTCTCAATCAAGTTTTCATATCTCATCATCAAGTTTTGCAATCCATCTCTCAAGCTCTCAAGCAAGAAGATCAAGCATTCAAGCCTTCAAGCATTCAAGAATCTAATTCATCAAGGAGATCCATTAGTAGCCATTGAAGGATTCAAGCTCTATGGAGCTCTCTTGTTGAAGATTCCTCCATTTCCATTCAAGCTTCTTCCTAGTTCAAGATCCATTCAAGATTGGTGTTGAAGATCTAAAGAAAATTAATTGGAGACATCCTATATTTGATTCTACATTCATCCATTATTGCAGATTCAAGGATTCGAATCCTCCACAAGGGTTTCAACTCAAGCAAGGTGAATTGTTTCATTTACTTTGTTTATTCCAGCAATTTCAATTCAATTTCAAGGTTAATTCCTAAATTGGGGTTTGACTGAGGTAAACCCCCTAAACAAACAACCAAAAACTCTCTTTTTCTTGTAGGTATAGGTGTAGAATTTTGGATTTGAGAGCAAATTTGGATACCCTTTTCGACAAACTTTCGGGTTCTGGAAACAAAATTCAAATCGGACTTCAAACAAAGAATGTGGTATTTGACCTTTTATGAGGGTCAAACCTAAGCTGAGCCATCTCAGAAAATGATTTTTGGGTTTTGTAGATCTCGCAGTTTTGGTTAAAGAATGCAAGAATCAACAATTTTTGAGATCGTTTGATAGGGTTTTCAGCCGATTCTTTTTCAGAGGTAAGTACCTTTATTTCTTAATTTCAATATTAGTCATCTACATTTACTTTCCATATCAATACAATTTCATTTAAGTATAAAATATTGGCTTTGGGGTCTCTTTTGTGTGCAAGCCATTGCCCTAGGACCTCATCCATATTTTTACCTTTTACATTTTGGTGAGCCCGACAAGCTTACCCTCCTTTCTTTTGTGGATTTAGATGCTCTACTGTGTTAGATCTACCTTTGTATTCCCTTGTGTATTCACCTTCATTATACATTTTGGTGAACCCGACACACTTACCCTCCTTTCTTTTGTGGATTTAGATGCCCTATTGTGTTAGATCTCCCTTTCTATTATCTTCTGTGTTCACCTTCACTTATTACATTTTGGTGAACCCGATTTACGAATGCTCTTTCTTTTGTGGATTTAGATGCCCTATTGTGTTAGATCTCCCTTTCTATTATCTTGTGTGTTCACCTTCACTTATTACATTTTGGTGAACCTGATTTACAAATACTCTTTCTTTTATGGAATTAGATGCCCTATTGTGTTTATGGTGTTTGATTTCCTTTTAATGCTTATAAGTTTTCATTTGAATGCATTTGGATATATCTAAATCTATTTTCTATGAATTTCTTTATTTATTATCATGTTGCATGGCATTACACCTAGAAAGACTTCATTTATTACATGTGATCTCTATCATATTTCTCTTTATGGAGAGGAGTTGAGGATTGATGTTAATTCTTATCCTACTAGATGTCCTTCCCCCTCTAGGGATCAAGCTTTAGTGAATTATGGCAACCCTACAATGTGCTTTATTGGTAGGGATGATAATCCTCCTATTTGGGATGAACCTTTGGATTTGGATGTTGATTATTCTCTTCCTGATGACACCATTGTGGATGATCCCTTGGGTAATGACATTGATTTATCCCCTCCTCGCAAAGAAGCTTTGATACAAGAAGGTGATTTATTAACATATGACATATTCATGCATGATGATAACTCTTTTTCTAAAACACATGTAGACATTTTAGTGAAAGAAGACAATAGTATAGATCCTTTACCTCCATTTGAGATTCCTTCTAGTGATGAGGCATTAGTGGAGAATGATATGAATTCCCTTAATGCTCTCTCTTTCACTAATGATCCTATGGAGAATCAAGATCTTACCTCATCTCCTCCTAGGATGTCCTCTTTTCTTCCTTCTTGTGAATCTATTTGTAGTGTTGAGACAACTACCATGGTTTATCCCAAACCCTTGTTGACTATCAAAGGTTGTCCTTGCCTTACTATCAAAGGAAAACCTATGGAGTCTTTTAATGATCAAGATTTGATAGCTCACACATATCGTACAAGGAATAACCCTCAACCTAATCCAGTGGTTTCTACTTCTTTTCCACCTTCTCAACCCATTCTTCCTCCTCCACCCCATCTTCCTAGCAAGGAGTATGATTTGATAAACCAATTGCAAAATACTCCTACCAAGATTTCTTTATGGGAGCTTCTTCAAACTTCACCTACCTACTATGAAGCCTTGCAAAAAGCTCTAGCAACTCTTCCTACTCCACCTCCTAATCAAGAGAACATCAATAACTTCTTACAATGCATGCATGCTACCACGGGTCCTCCTGACATTGTATTTACTCAAAAGGATTTACCTTCTAAAGAAGTTCAAAATCAGTATGATGCTCTTATGGTTGTTGTTTCTATCAATAAAAGTATCATTTGTAGGACCTTGATTGATAATGGATCGGGGCTTAATGTTTGTAGCATGGACATGCTCAAAGTGATTAAAGCTAATCATTCAACTATTCAACCTGACAATGTTCCTATACATGGCTTTGATAACATTTCTAAGAACACTTTAGGCATCATTACCTTACCTATCAAAGTAGGACCGGTCATCTTGAATGCACCTATTCATGTTATGCCTAGACCTCTCAATTATAATCTTCTTTTGGGTAGACCTTGGTTGCATGAGATGCATGTTGTTCCTTCCACCCTTCATCGTAAAGTCAAGTTTATACATAATAACAAGATGTATTCACTTCATGCGGATGATGCACCTAATCCTTGTCTGAATATTCAAACTCACACTACTCCTACTCCTAATAGAAATCCTTCTTCCTCTAATGCTCTTCCTAGCGATGATTGGGGAGCCTTGGATTTTAATCCTACCTTTATTGGGGAGTATAAAGTTAATGATCTTGATTTTATGAAGAAACAAAGAGAGTTTGAACAATGAGTTTTTATTTCTACTTCTAACATCCTTCATAATAACTTTGTCACTGCTTCTACCCATAATGAATTTGTCAAACCTACTAATGATGACATAGTGACTATGAAGTTCCATTGACTTCTTCTGACACGGCTTCTTGTTATGGTCATGGTTATCATTTCCTAGTTAAACAAGGATTTAATGGTCAAGGATGTGGTAAGCATAAACAGGGAATTCAAATGCCCTTAAACACTAGGGGGCATGAGCATTCTTATGGATTGGGATTTAATCCTCAACAAGAAATCAATGTTAACAACATCTCAAATAACACTTCAAAACATGATGAAACTGTGAAAGAATTTGACCAAGAAGTTCTTTTGCCTAAACTCCTTCATGCCAAGATGATTACTAGACCTAAACACAAAAAGAAATGTAGTTCATACTTGAAGACTCTTCTTTTTTGTTTATATCATAGATTTCATGATCACTCTACTAATGAATGTCATGTTTTATATTATAAGATTAGGTAGCTCATTGATAGTAAGGTTATTTATATAGCATGTGGAAATGAGTTGTATTTCAATCCTATTTTCTCTAAATAACATCTATGTTCCTATTATGGAGATCCATATTATGTAAACAATGATAGCCTAATACTTGGGGGCTCATTAAGTTGCATAGTGTTGCGAGCGATATAATAGGTCTCCTTCCATCCTTGTTCCTGCACTTGGGGGGCAAGGATGTCATCTCCTTCTTTTCTATCTTTCTAGGATTCACCTCTTTCCTTGGTTAAGAAGAATCTATCTATTATGTGATATCCAATCATACATGAACATTTTGGTTTGCATTGAGGATCTTTGTCCTTGATCACAACCTATTTCATTTTTTGACAATGGGTTTCCATGGTTGATATATATCTCACCTTGGAAACTGAAAAGTGTGCTATCCCTCACAAGGGTTACTTTTTCACTTCTTGCATGATATCTCTTTTCATTCTTCCCTTCCATGGACTCATAGGAGCTATGACCTTCTTGACCTAGATTGGGTGTTGTCTATGGATATTGTCTTGATGCTGAAGAAAGCTTTATCCTTGTTCTTTTCTTTCCTTAACATGTCAAAATAGTATGTTTTTTCCATATTAAGGAGGGGGGCATATATATTTCCTCCCTTGATCTATATTATGTATTTTTGTTCTAACCTTTTGTTTTGTATCATGCTAAATCTCAGAAGGTAATGCACATAAGTTGCTAAGTCCTGAAGAGACACACATTTTCAATTTTTCAATATGCTAAAACTTTCGAGGGTAATGCACATAAGTTGTTAAATCCTGAGGAGACACACATTTTGTATTCCATGGTGATACAAGAAGGTGGATCCATGGGTACTTTATAAAATCCATCAAAAGACACACTACATACATACACAAAGCCGCCAGAAGGCACACAACATTATGGGGTGACTATCAAGTATTTTCTTGGTGGGCCATCCGATCCTTTTGTGGTTCACAGTGAGACACAGACATCTTACTGGGTGAGCTAGCCACTCCTCTCTTCCCTTTTCTATCTTTTTCTAGTGATGTCTCTCTTATTGCAATCTTGGAGTTGACAAAGACTCAATTCCCTATGGGATTGAGGATTCCTTTGTCCCTTTGATTTCAATAAGATTATCTTTTTCTTTGTGATCTCCTTTACCAAGAGTTTGCATCGAGTCCATACTCTTGCTAAAGTGGGGGCTTAATGTATCATCTTAAAATGGAAGCACTTCCATGTTAAGAAAATTTATCCCTCTGAGTAAATGGTTTGGGGTCATGTTGAACACCTTGAATGGATATTTGACTTGGATCTAGCTTTCTCCCCACTTTCCACTTCTTTTCTGCTTCATTCTATGTGAAATTAGGGTTAGGATCTTAAGAATTCTCCTAAATTTCTCTCATCCATGGCTCTATTTTCTTGGTAGGATTTATAAATGGATCCTCCTAGCCTTCATCTTGGTAATCATAGGATTTTATGTCTATTCCTAACATTCTTTCCTATTCAAGCTTTAATTCTAGGTTTCTAGACATCCCTGGGACCTCTTGACTTGATTCTGGGTTAGCCTGGGAAAAAGGTGAATGTCTTAGGTCAACCCTGACTAGGTCAAGGTCTTAGGTTGACCCTGACTAGGTCAAGGTCAACCTTGACATTGACCCCTTTCTCCAAATTTTCAAGATCTTTAATTTCTGGGCTTTGGGCTTTCGGGAAATTTATTTTCCCACCTCCAGGTTGGCCATTTCGAGTTTTGGGATGGTAAATCCTTTAATTGCATTTAATCTAGGTATATTTTCTAAAGTTGAGGACCTAATTGGGATTTAATTCTCCAAGGTGGCCCATCTAGAGGAGTGTGCCCTAGTTCACTATAAAAGGAGGCCTTCCTCTCTCATTTTCACATCAAGTTTTCTCAATCAAGTTTTCATATCTCATCATCAAGTTTTGCAATCCATCTCTCAAGCTCTCAAGCAAGAAGATCAAGCATTCAAGCCTTCAATAATTCAAGCATCCAATTCATCAAGGAGATCCATTAGTAGCCATTGAAGGATTCAAGCTCTATGGAGTTCTCTTATTGAAGATTCCTCCATTTCCATTCAAGCCTCTTCCTAGTTCAAGATCCATTCAAGATTGGTGTTGAAGATCTAAAGACAATTGATTGGAGACATCCTATATATTTGATTCTACATTCATCCATTCTTGTGGATTCAAGGATTTGAATCCTCCACAAGGGTTTCAACTCAAGCAAGGTGAATTGTTCCGTTTACTTTGTTTATTCCAGAAATTTCAATTCAATTTCAAGGTTAATTCCTAAATTGGGGTTTGACTGAGGCAAACCCCCCAAACAAACAACCAAACACTCTCTTTTTCTTGTAGGTACAGGTGCGAAATTTTGGATACCCTTTTTGGAAAACTTTCAGGATCTACTAACAGAATTCAAATCAGACTTCAAATAAAGAATGTGATATTTGAGATCGTTTGACAGGGTTTTCAGCCGATTCTTTTTAGAGGTAAGTACCTTTATTTCTTAATTTCAATATTAGTCATCTACATTTACTTTCCATATCAATACAATTTCATGTAAGTAAAAAATATTGGCTGTGGGGTCTCTTTTGTGTGCAAGCCATTGCCCTAGGACCCCATACACTATTTTATCCTTTACAACTAATAAATCAATTAATTCATAAAAGCTAAAAACAAATTAAAGTAGGGTAAAATTATTAATACCCACTTTACCCTAAAATCAAAATAAAAGGAAAAGGTGAAAAAGTTATATTTAGGGATTTGAAACTAAAAAGAAAATATGAATTAATCACTATTCAAACCCTAAATATATATGAAAAATCAACTTACATTATACACAACTAAAATTCAATAATAATGCAATAACACTAAAATCTTTTCACCTTAAAAAATATTAATGTTAAAAATATAACCAAGGTGAAAATATTAAATTACATGGAGGGATATGATAATTAGAAACTGATACAAAATTACATCAAAACCCTAAACAAATTAATATCTATCAAATAATACATTAACTTCATCATATATTTATAACTTTTGGGGCAAAACACAAATTAAGAATAAAATAATTATTACTGATTACAACATACAAAATTTCTATGTAATAAATAATTTATTTTAATAATTTATTTCAAAGGAGATAGGATTATCTTAAATTTATACATTTACTTATATACACACTCTTGAAGAATAATATAGAGCAATTGGTAGGGGTAGGGTCAGGTAGTTAGGTAGGAAAAGGAATGGGTCAAGAGGTCGAGTGTTCGACTCCCTCTCCCCATTCTTTTTCCTAAAACTAGAAAAATAGATAAGTACATAAATAAAGTAATAATCACAATTGTTAATTTAAAAAGATAATTAGGGAAGAGATAACTCCCTATGTAAGAGGTTGTCTTTATTTCTCACCTACACATAAAAATGAAGATAAATAAGTATCTCCTCATAACCCTCTCGAAGAAAACAAGTAGACTAACTGGTTAGGGGGTGGGAGGGTAGATAGGTAGAAAAAGGTCGGCTTGAGAGGTTGAGTGTTCAACTCCCTCTCACCGCCTTTTGTTCAACCTATTTTATTTTTATTTTTGGAATTATTATTATCTAAAACAAATGTGCATAAAATAAAGCAATTTACAACCTAAAAATAAAAAAACACACACACCTTTTATCCATTTTAATTTTTTATCAAAGGAAATCTGTAAAATATGACAATTATGTATTATACTTCCTTGACGTCCTGCTCCTTGAGGAGCTTGAAATTTTTGGTGTCAATAGTGGCTCTTTTTGGGGATGTGCATTTGTGCTTGGATGTGGCGAGATCCAAGTTATCTTTGTAGAAGCAGACCATAGTGAGAAAAGAAACATGATGATTAAATGAAATAAAGACAGTAATATACAAGTTAAAGAATATTTCCTTTTTTAAGAGAAAAATGGCTTCAAATATTGACCATGAGTAGGGAATTCTTGAATGACTTCATCAGTGTCCTGTAAATAATATGAATTCTCACCTGCTTTTGAGACTACCATGTAAGGTCCCAGCGATAACGACTTGAACTTACCATGTTTTCCTTTGTCTTGGTATTTTGCATTCCATTTCAATACCCAATTACCTTCTCTGAAAGGTCTATCTGACACTCTTTTATCATCTAGGGTCTTAATCTATCTTTGTTGATGAAGATTCCTTTCTTGTGCCATTCTTCTCATCTCATCTAACTCTGATAATTGGCTCAACCGGTCTTCCATAAAGTTTACATCCTCAAGCTCTTCTTCCTTAATGAATTTGTAAACTGGAAGGAGATTATTCAATGGTAACCTTGCTTGTTTCCCATAAACCAACTCATAAGGAGAAAAACCTATCAACCTTTTCACTATTACTCTATTTTCCCATAAAGCTAGATTTAGCTTTGAGTCCCGGGCCTTTTTATTGTTACTCAACATTCTTCTGATAATCTTCAGTATATTCTTATTGCTTGATTCTGCTTGACCATTCTCTTGTGAATGATATGGAGATGAGTATGATAGGTTGATGTCATATTTTTCACAAAATTCTAAAAATTCCTTAGACCTAAAACACATGCCATTGTCACAAAGAATCTTATAAGGTACTTTGAATCCATCAAAAACTTGATGACCACCTTGCTTGTAGCCTGCCTTGTGGGTATAGCTTCAACCCACTTTGTGAAATAGTTTGTCATAACCAATATCCATCTATGACCTCCACTTGAAGCATCTACAATTTCCCCAATAAAGTATATTCCCCACATTTTGAAAGGTTCTTCAGTCTGTAATGGAATAAGGGGTAAAGCACCATTGTATTTTAGTTTCCTGGAGAACTTCTGACAGGACTCACACTTTCTAACATAATCATAACAATCCTTGAAAACATGAGGCCAGTAATACCTGGCTTTCAATATCTTGTGAGTTGTTGTCTTAGCTGAAAAATGACCACCGCATACCCCATCATGTAAATCTTTAATAACTAACTTGGCTTGATAGGTGTGTAGACAAAATAGGAGGATACCATCATTATTTTTCCAATATAGGTCTCCTTGAATCAACACATATCTAGATTCTTGTAACCTTATAGTTCTTTTCTAATTATCGTTTAGACCTTCTTGACACTTCATTTTCTTTAAGAAGTATACTATGTCTATGTACCATGGACAATGCTTGATACTCATCTCTGCCCTTTCTAAATCTACTTGGTTTACTTGTGCTGCATCCAAATTTGCTTTCGCCATAAGCTTAGGCAATCCTTGTCCTCTGATTAACTTAGTGATCTGAATTTTAATGTCAAATTCTTGAATCTGATTTATCCATTGACATCTTTTTCCTATAACCTCTAATTGCCTTAAGATATCCTTAGTTGCTGCGTTCGGTACATATGCCACGATCTTGGCCTCAACCAGATAAGGTCTGAATGATATCACTAATTTAACCAATGCATAAGCTTTCTTTTCATGTATTTCATAACTCAGCTCAGAAAGTTGTAGAGTTTTACTGAAGAATGCTATTGGTTGTTCATATCCTTCATCATTTTTCTATAACAAGATTGCTGCTATGGTGTGGAAAGAAGCAAAGGAGAACAACTGAAATGGTTTGGAAAAATTAAGAGACTTCAAAACTAGTTCTTCCTTGATCACTTTCTTAATATTGGAAAATGCCTCTAAAGCCTCATCTATCCAATTTATAATTACATCCTTTTTTAACATCTTTGCAATAGGTTTTATGATTTCTGAAAATTTTGGGACAAACTGTCTTACAAAGTTGATTTGCCCAAGGAAAGATTGAATTCCCTTAATGTTTTTAGGGATCTGAACTTTATCTATTGCTTCAATTCTTTTTGCATCTATTTTGACTCCTTCCTTGGAAACTATATGACCAAGGAGTTTACCCTTGGTTACCCTGAAATGACATTTCTTTGGGTTTAAGGATACTCCATATTCAAGGGCTCTTTTGAATATTTTTTCTAGATGCTTGCAATGATCTTCTACTTTCTTTGAATAAGCTGTGATGTCAACCTGATATATAACCATGATAATATCAATGAAATCCTCAAAAGCCACATCCATGGCCCTCTGAAAAGTAGCTCCTACATTCGTAAGCCCAAATGGCATTCTTGCATAAACATATGTACCCCATGGCATGGTGAATGCTATTTTGTATTGTTCTTCCTCTTTAACTTTAACCTGATTGTACCCGGAGAACCCATCCATCATGGATAATAATTTGTTGGTGCCCAAAAATGATGGATCACTTTTGGCCAATTGATAGGTACACACTAATACCTTTGCAATTCTGGCTTAATCAAGCCAAGGCTAGTAGGCCTAAATTCACTTTAAACTATCAAATTCTCTATGTTGCACAACTGCATACATAAATAAACAAAGTTCCCCCCAAGGTGGTGAATGATCCTTGGAGGAAAGAAACAAATCCTCTAATAATTTCTATTCTATAAATCTTGACTAAAGTGGATTAAACTAAGGACTCAAAAGTAATATTTTTGAAATAATGATTATATAATATACAAACCACAAAGTATGAACCTAGTGACAATTTCCAAATTATAGTTAGATTAGTGCCTTCTAAATACTTGAGCTATAGAGTCATAAAACTTTCAATCCTATGTACAATCAGAGATGTTTTTAAGGTAACTCACTCCTGTAAAGTGAGACCATCACCCTACAAGCTTCTATTGAAACAAAATTTAAAACAACTTATACAATAGGTCCTATGGTTTTTAACCCAACTTAAGAGCCCGAAAGGAAATAGTAACAGGTTCTCAGACCATGCTACCATTATTCAAATTGTACAAATTAGTCATAAATGAATGCATCAAATAGAAAAACATAGTAGGATACCCTGGTTTATAGAGTAATCTGAAAGACTAATTGAAAACATATAACTTATAACCACAAATAAAAAAGAAGAGCACTTATCTTTATTAATGTTGAAAAAAATAGTACATTAGAGTTCATATTGTAGTTTTGATCAAATTATATCCTATGAAAATATATCTTGTATTGTATTCTCTCTCTTTACATTTTACATTATGTATATATACATGTTTGAGTCACTTTCACACCTCTTTAGGGTGAAAAGACACATCCTTATTACAAATTGTTTTGAAAAAATGATAAACTAACTAAAAAATAACTACCTAACTTTCGGATTTGGGCTTGGTTGAAAAACCAAAACACCTTGTGGAAAGCTAATATTTTTATGGGAGATAGAAAATTTGATTTCTTGAACTGGGTCTTCTTTAGATTTTTAAAATTTGACCATCTTCTACCCCTATCGACATAATCTTTTTAGCAAGTCGAAATTCCAGCATGTTTTGAAGGCTTTGATCATACAATTTTGATTGTTCTTGTCATAGAGCTTCCTTCCATAATATCTCAAATTTTTAATTGAAAATTAATGTAATATTTTATCCCATTTCATGTACTCCATCATTAATTATTGGGCATGGATTTTAAGAGGCCATTTTTTAGGGTTTTATCACTATATAGGACTCCAAATTTTGCCCAAAATTTAGAGCTCCAACAGGTTCATCTACCTTCTACTCCTGAGGTTTGTCATAAGGACAACACCTGATAACTCCACATCCTTTAACCCCTACCTCCTACAAAGGTATCAACTTATGCTGAACTCCTTCATGCCTAACCACATAGGTATTAGCACGACCATCAAACAAAACATTTCTGTCAAACTGCCAGGGTCCACCAAGCAATAGATGAAAAACATCCATTGATAATATATCACACAATATCTCATCATGGTAAGATCCAATCTGAAACTTAACCAAGTATTGTTCTTCAACTTTAACCTGAGAAAAATATTGTATCCAACTAATATGATAAGGATTAGGATGTTTCCTTCTTTCCAAATTCAACTTACTAACCATTTCATCTGAAACAAAGTTTTTAGAACTGCCACCATCCACTAGAACATTACATACCTTATCCTTGAACTTACATCTGGTTCTAAACAAATTCCTTCTCTGTACTAGTTCAGGAACACAAGTAGATAATCTCCTAGTGATAAGACATTCACCTTTCTCAAGAACATTCTCAATGTCTTCTTCAACAACCAATGCAACTCTTTTCTTAGGGCACTGCCAACTTCTATGACCAGCTTCAACATAGTTATAACAAGTGTTGGTGAACTCATTCTTCCACCTTCCTCTCTATCTAGCATTCTTAGTAACTTTTCCACTACCAGATCCCACATTAGGCTTAGGATTCTCTGTCACATTGCTCTCAGTGACTGTTTCACCAATTTTACCACCTCAGTTCCTATTGTTCTATTTTCCTTCATACTTCCTATTCAGCTTCTCTTCAATATTTAATGCCATCTGACAAGCATCACCAATTATTTTCATCTACATAATAAGTAATTCTTCTTGAATACTAGGTCTCAAGCCATAGACATACCTAGCAACCTTTTCTTTATCAGCTTCGGAATGACCAGTCCTAATCAGCATTCTATAAAACTCCTCGATATACTCCTGTACCAATTTGTTAGTCTTCTTCAAAACTTGCATCTTCTTAAACATGTCCAATTCATAATCCACCAGAATGAATTGCTTCTTCAACTTATCAACCATTCGGTTCCACTTAGTGATCTTCTCTTTTCCTCTTCTACCTCTTTCCAACTGAACTTCTCTCCACCAGATATTTGCATGACATTTCAATTTAGTCTTTGCAAATCTAACCCTATTAGGATCTTCTATTTCTTCATATTCAAAGTATTGATCAATCTCATTGATCCAATCAATCAATTCTTCTAGCCTAAGGCTTCCATCAAATGTAGAAACTTCAATCTTAGGTCTCTTCCCAATCTTAGACATAGCTTTCAGAATTTGATTCTCCTCAGAATTTCTAGCTTCTTCAAAATGATCTTCCTTAGATTCATCATTACTATCCTCTTTCAAGGTAGGCTTCTTCTTTCTCAAGTCCTCTTGTAGGTCTTACACTTGTTTCTGCAAAGCCCTAAAATCATCAAGACATAATTCACCAGTAGTTTCTTCTTCTTCAGAGATCTCATGATTTCTCCTCAGAGGCATCTTCAAATCAAGATCTAGATACACAAGATCCAATCAGCTCCAACAAGAACAAAATTTTCTCAAACAAGAACAAACTTTTCTCAAACAGGAAAAAAATTTACTCAAATAGGAACAAACTTCACTCTGATACCACTTAATGCAGTCAAGGTGTGTGGATCCAATTAAGGACTGATAGACCTTGCAGCCAAACCAATATGCAGTGGAAATACATAATACAAACAATAGATCTAGTATGAAATAGAAGTCTTTATTCATGAAAACATGGATTACATGCAATGTGTCAGGCTATAAGGCCTTCCCAGTTATGACCAATTACAAAGCAAGTAACAGCCTACAAGATATCATAGGATCTAAATCTTTTTTCTCCAACATCAACATCTAGCTAGTCCCGGTCTGCAACAGATAGTACACTGGTAAGCACCCAGGAAAGATCTAAACTTGTACTCAAACTTCCAAGCAATCTTCCTACTCCTAAGCTCGCAGGCTACTAACCTTCCCACCAACCATCTAATGCCCTAAACATCTACCCAAGCATCCTATAAATATTGATTCCTAGCCACAAGTTGGCTGATGAAACAATAAATCTCTATAAACAAATATTAAATACAAAAACACTAGTTGGCTCTCACATAGCCTTACAAAATAAATAAAATCCTCAAAAGATGGCCCCAATGGTCATCAGATCCACATAGAAGAATGAAACACGCTAGATCTAGGTCCCCACATGTCCAATGGTCAATCCATAACTTGAGGAGCACAACCCAAATTAAATGCAATAGCCGGCCAAGCCGATTCATCCAAATAATCCCGTCGATAAGAAAGAACACCGAGCAATAGAAGAAATAACTGAGTGCCAATCAACCAACCATGCCAAGCATGACCAAGCAACATAGTTATTATCGAGCGCCAGTGAATCGATGCCTTCAATCACCGAGCATTCATTAGAGACCGAGCACCCCGGTAACCCCACAAACCAAGCAACCAGTCTCCCAAAGTGAGCAAGAACTCTCCAAACCAAGACCCAAAACTAACAATCTACCTTCAAAGAAAAACATATTTTTGGTTAATACAAGATTGACAAGGATCCTAGGATGCTCCTATATCAAACTCTCATGCTGAAAATAAAGATTACACTCTCGAGAAAGATTATGTTAATGATAGACCTTTGTCTTTTGATGGTTCCCTTCCATCCCATACTTCCTCCAATACCCATACATTTCCTAAAGCTTCCAAGTCTTTCAAATCTTTCACAAATCCTTCATCCAATAAAGGTCCTAATACTTTTCATGCAGTTCCCTATAGTTATCCTCAAGGGCTACCTATTAAAGAAACTCAAGCTAAACTTTACTTGGCTGCAAATATTTTCAATAATGCTAAACCTAAAGAGCCTAAGCCTTTATACGCTATAATTCCTACTTTAGCTAGTCCTTCACCATCTCTTCCAAATTTTTCCATACAATTCCAACATGCTTCCTTGTCCTTAGAAGTGGCTCCATGTCAAGAGGACTCTAAAAATGATAAAGAAAAGAACATAAATAAAGATCAAGCTCAAGAACCCTCCATGTCATCCAATCCTTTTCATGATGTCTCTTATCCATTTCATGGTTCTTTTTATTGTGCACACCCTTTCTCATTCATTCCACCATGTCTTAAGTCTTCTTCTAAGCAAGATCAAGCTACTACTTACACTGTTGAGCTTATTAATAATCAAAATAACCTTACCACACTTGCACTTTCCAAAGATGATACTTCCATTAAGGTTATTAAAAAAAGTGTTGTTACTTCCAATGTTAAGTATATTGAAAATCAAGAGAAAAATTATACACTTATGCTATCTAAAGCTCCTTTTCAAGATCAAAGTCTTCCATCTTCTTGTTCTACCACTCCATGTTCACTTCCACTTTCTACTCTTCCTAAGTCTTTTCAAGCTCCGAACAATCCTATCAAAGAATTTTCTCCTATTCAAGATATTCATGATCCTATTGAAAATCCTAATGCTCACTCTAAAGATGATGATGTCCTTGGTTGTCATATAGATGTTGATGAACTTATCGATTATCCTTTTGTATCTTCCATGTCCATCCTTGGACCTCCCCCACCAATACGAAGGGATTCACATCTTCCTTCCATCTTGTGCCCTTATGTCCCTTCACTTTCCCCTCCTAACTCTCCTAATTCTTCATCCATCTTGGGTCCTTACGTCCCTCCATATCCTATCTTTCTTCAAGATCAACATAGATGCATACCCTTGAATGCTTTTCATCCACCCACCCATCTAAACCAGTCATATCCTCCTACTTCTTCCACAAGTCCCAAATCTTTTGGTAGTAACTTGAATGTTCAATACAAGAAAAAGAAGTAATACAAGAATCCATTAAAAAAAGATCACCATGTCTCCTCTAATCGACATGGAGGCATAAAGTCAAAAAAGACATCTAAGAAAAAAATTACAAGACAAGTATGGGTTCCAAAATCCATCATTGAAGATATTCTCTCTAAATCATCGAAAAGAAATGAAAAGCCTATGGCTATATGGATCCCAAAGTCTCTCTTGAAAGATTCTGATGTTGAGAAACAAGTGAAGTTGACATTCAATCTTCCAAAAGCTTCCACTTCATCTTCTTCCAAAAACATTCTTCCATTCCATGTGCCTAAACCACAACCTCTGCTATTCCTTCATGTATTTCCTCCATCCTCTCGTCACCCTTCAAGGTGTGTGTTGATGTTGATCTTCCCTTCCTTTCCATCTACCCTTTCACAATCCTTCCATCCATTATCCTTCTACCTTCTATCATTTTTCCTTATTTTCCTATTCGTCCTATCTTCCAACCTCACTCACTTTACATAAAACCTTATCCTCCATTTTTCTCTTTCATCTTTCTTTCCCTACCAACATCTTTGAGCATATCATTTCAAATCCTTGGCATATCATGGTTTATCCTTTCAAGGAGCATTATCTAAAAAGCTTGTTGTCTTCCAAAAAACAAAATAAAATTAAAAAAATAGAAAAATTCAAAAAGAAAACAAAAAAAATGAAAAATTGAAAATGTGACTTGGTGAAAACCTGGAAACAGGCACCTTGGTAGAAAAAGTAAAGAGAAATAAATTCATCCTATAGTGAAAACCACTCCCTTGTGGCACCTTGGATAAGTACCGTGATGAAAACCTGGCAATCAGGCATCATGTGTAGTTCTTCTACATATTTCATCCATTCCATCTTCTCTGTTTGATCTTCACAATGTTGACCTATACACGAACATTTGGCTATCTTGTGAGCTATCTTACGATGATCTTTCTTTCATTCTATTCATGTTTAGCTTTCATATTTATTTTCCTCGATTCATTCTAGCCTTTCGCTATCCTTTTCCCCTTTGGTCTTGATCTAATAAAAAAGAGTAAAACATGATGCTATGAAGCCTCTTGACATGTCTACTCATTTGGATTCCATCCTTTCCTTCTTTTGCATTATGATTTTGTGACTTATCCTATGCCGACCTTTCATTGCTTGTCCAAATGTGCTTTACATGACAATTTTTCCCTACCTTGGGTACTCTTGAGGATTTTTCCCTTGAGGATTTCATTCCTTCATTCTCCTTCATTCTCTTATCTTCCATCTCTTCCACTAACTTGCTAATCCCTCTTGTCCTCCACCTTGCTAGACATTGGGACTACACAATGTGATCTTTCTAGGGAGTTTGATGCCCATTCTATCTGGGGGCATCCTTTGTACATACTTATTGATCCTGAAAAAATTCAAAAAAATAATATATTGTCTAAAAATTCTAAAAATCAGAAAATGTCTTGAAAAAATCATCATCTTAGTGAAACCTAGCAATAGGCACTTTGATGTATCTTTAAAAAATTATATATTCCAAAAATAAATAAAAAATAAAAAAATTCAAAAAAATAGAAAAAGTACCTTGGTGAAAACCTGGAAACAAGCACCTTGGTAGCAAAAATACAAAAAAATTATAAAAAGTCTTGAAAAAAAAAAGAGAAAAAAATTGCAATAAAATCCAAGTTGTGAAAAATTGGAAATGGGTGTTACTTGAGGCCTTTGTACCCCTGTTTCTCAGCATGTGTCCTCGACACTTATCCTTTCTCCATTAGGCCTTGTTCTTGTCTTGGTTTGGAATTGGTCTTTGTCTTTGTCTAGAGGGAATAACTATGTTACCTATGGTCTCTTGGATGCATTAGTCTTTAGGACACCTTGCAAATGGTGTTTTTCAACACCACCCCAACTGTGTTTTTCAACACAACCCCTAGCATCAAGTATTTCTCAACACTTCTCAATTTGGTCTTACCCAATTTTATCATGTGATTTTACCTACTTGCAAGCATTCAATCCTTATCCTCGGAACTCAGTATCAGTTAACACACTTAAATTTTTAAATGCAACACTTAATGCTTGAGCTATGTAATGATATTTTATTTGTGTGCTGACTATTATTGATTTTCGTTGAGTGTCCTTGTCTAATAAGTCTCTTTGAGATGAATAGCTAGAGGACTTGGGGCATGGGGCATGTTTTTATTTGCTTTCTACTTGTGGGTGTGGTCTTGAACCTCTTGAGTGTCTCTTTTTGTTCCCTTGAAACACTTAGGAGATTTGAGGCATCATCCTTGACTATTTTTGCACAACCGTTCTTATGGTCATCCTGGCATCTATGCCTTGATGCAAGTGTCATTTTGCTACATTAAATTGGGTAAGCTAACATCGAAGTCATCTTGACCTTTATGGCTTGTATGCTTATGTTATAATCTTTCCACATTCCAATCTAATATAAATCACATTCATATCTTCATAGTTGTGCTTGTGACTAGTGATGATTGTGTGATTTTATGATGTTCATTAATAATGGCCCAGTGATGAAAATAAGTTCCTTAACATTCCCTAATGAATGATGAATACAAAATCCTATGTTACAATTTCTCTATTGCAAGTACACCTTTGCATTTTCATGTAGCCTGCATTGTTAGACTTCATGTTAATTTGCATTTTTAGGCTGCATTAGGAGTTTGAGAGGGTTTTCCTTCATTTTTATTTTGGACTTTTAATCAACTGTGGCCACGTTTTGATCTTCATTTCATTATCTTATTTCATGATCTCAATCAAAATTTTCTATCTTAAACAGTTGATTGATTTTGAGGCATTCTCTTTCTTGAGGCAAATTCTCTTTCTTCTCTCCATTTCTTTCCACCTCTTCCAAACTTCTATCTTCCATTCACTTTCACCCCACTTATTTTCTTCTAATTCAACCTTGGGGCATAATATTTCATGTTTTTTGATCTACCTTGGTTCTGTGATCCTTATATCTTTCATCTTACATCAAGAACCTTATTTTTAGTTTGATTCGATCAAATTTATTAATTCTTTGTTTCTCCTCTATCTCATTTCGATTTCAATCACGAGGGGGAAGTACCTATCAAAATTCAATCCCTGATTCATCTTTATCAATCCTATCAATTGTGTCTCTTGGGGAAACCTTGCTTGAGACTTGACAATTACCTATTTACAAGGGTGTTGGTCTTGTTTTTCAATCAGCTTATCTTTTTCCTGATGTGTTCTCGTCTGTTGATCACACGTCTAGGTTTTTTTGTGATCCCAAATTGATCTCACATTTCAACTTCATTCTTTGACTACATGTGTTCCCATGAAGATCACACATTAGTCAAAGAGGGCAAATGTATGCACCCTAAAATGGTCGCCTAGACTTTGGGCCCCCATTCACCAATTTATCAATTTCCTGAATCAATGCTTTGCAATATTTTCAATTTAAATCAATTTCCTTGATCAAATTGTAATTAATTCAATTATTTCAATATTTCCTAAGGTTTGATCATTTTATCCTAAGTTTTATTTAATTAAGAGAACATGCTCCCTTTTAATTAAATAAAAAATAATCTTTTAATTAAATAATAAAATCACTTTATCCCAAGCCACATTTAATTAAAGAACAAATCTCTTTTAAATAAATAAAAAAATCTTTTAATTAAATAATGGAAAGCACTTTGCTAAAAAATATAAATAAATAATAAAATAAAAATAAAAATAAAAAGACTTTTTGTCTACACATTGAATGCACACTTTCCAAGATGAGTGGAATCTCCTTTTGCCTCTTAATCTCTTCCACACATCTTTTTGCCTCTTGAGAATCTTGAGCACATGGATCAACCAAGATTTAATCTCCAACATTGCTCATTTCTTTTTGCCTCTTAATCTTGACCATCCATTCATTTTTAAATCCTTTATAAGCAACCCTCTCCTCATTTAGGCATCCATGCATGGAGATTTTAGAGATCAAGATTTATGTTATTGTTATGCAGGTTTGGAGAGCAATTTTGGAGGAGAATTTGAGCACTTGAGCTTGAACATTGCAACTTCTCTTTTCTTGTCTTCTTCTCTCATACCCCATGACAATCCATTTATATTAATCTTGCACTTTCATATTAGATTAGATTTATATTTCCTTTCATAGAATAATCTTGCATAAGCATTTCCTTTCATAGATTAGTTTGCTTTCATGCATTTTTATCATATAGAATAGCTTTCATTTACATTTTCATGCATCCTTGATGATCATGGAGACTAGAATTATTTCTTTTCTTCTTTGAATCTCTCATTTTATGGTGTACTTGCATGGGCACAAACTAGGTCTAATCTTAGGGCCTCCATTACAAACCCTTGCACTCCATGAACAGAGAGATATGAGTCATCATTTGAGACCTCATTCTTGAGAAATCTTAGACATAATGACTCATAGAAGTGTGTCAAATTTTTAGCACACAAACCCAGGGTTTGTCTAAGCATCAAATCACATGGTGACAAGTGTCCAATTCTGGTGGTTTCTTAGAGAAAAATGCAAAAATGATTAAAAGTGCATATTTCATAAGATTTTTAAAAATGACAGTTTAAACTATAGGCAAAAATTCAAAAATTTAAAAGCATGAATGTTCAAAATCTGTATTGAATACTACAAACATTGTTGGTAATTCATTGGAGAATTGAATCTAATAGGTTAGCTTGTGTGAGTTTTGAACTCGAAGAGAAGAAGGGTGGATATCCTTGTCACATTTGCCATTTTTCTGCAATGATTGTTTACTTTTGTTAATATCATGGATTGGCTTTCTAAGTTGTGCATCTATTGCAACAAAAGACATTAGTAAGTCATTGTGAGAACCCCTAATCCACTGTAGGATTTCATTGTGAAGCAGTGAGTCTTAAGATAGGTACACCCACCTGGGTCTGTGGAGCCCAAAGTGTAGGAGGATTAAATCCTTATTAATTAGCTTTTTCCCTATAAGAATCTGGAATTGGGAGTCTAAGAGTGAATCTTAATAGCTATATAGTGATTCTACATGAAAAAGTGCTAACAAATTGGTGACTCTACTGGGGAGTCCATTGTATAGAGTCAGTTATCTTCAAAAAAAATTTGTTATATTCTCTCACTGAATGTGAGTGGCGACTTTGGCATCTCTATTTGATCGGTGCATTGTAATGAAAGTATTGATGTATTTGTGGTCCTAACAAATAGTCAATATTATTTTATGGTTGTGTTGTGTTTTTTGATTTTGAAGAAGGTTCAAGGTTGAGAAAGGTTCTCAGCTAATTCAATTTGGTCCTCTGTAAGAGGTGATGACTCTACAAATGATTGGAATGTGATTTGGAGGAAGGCTTTAGATCAGTGTGTTTTGCAGTAGTCACAATATCTCCTGGTATTTGATTTTCATATAAAGTTTTCATGAAAATCATGCATAAAATTTATTTCCCTATTCAGTGATTAAAAGGCACTAAGTGAAAGGGAAGAACTAGTGTTTTGCGTATAAGAATTTGAGTACATTCAGCTGTTGTGTTTTGGTGTATGAAAGTGGTTTTTCAAGGGGATGTGTTAGTATTACTATGGGTAAAATCTACATAATATGTATGCTTGATTTTTTATGCAAGGTTGTAGTTACTGGTAAAAGAAAGTAAAAATGTATTCTGATTATTCCCAGCCTTGTGTATCTCTGAATGTTGTCATGTCTCAAAGAGTATCCTAGCCAGGAGATAGAAGAGGTTTTAAATGTTATTCACCTCTATACTTTGAGGGTATTCTTGGTTACCCAAATGTAATACCCCTAAAAATCAGACAATTCTTACCCAAATTTAATGGGGGAAAAGAAGAATCAACTAAAAAGCATTTGAGTGCATTCATGGACCTGATTGAGGATTTTGATGTTAGCCATGAAGATGTGATTATGAGATTGTTTGTACAATCGCTGGTAGGAAGTGCTAGGGAGTGGTTTTCATTTTTATCCCACCATTCTATCTATTCTTGGGAGAGTTTTGAATCAAAATTTATTGAGACATATGGAGAATTCATTTGTGAATAGAGTCTATTAGTTGATCTTTTTGGTATTCACATAGGGAAAGAAGAGTTAGTGTATGCTTTCAATCTCAGATTTGGGACAGCACTAAAAAGATTTCCTAAGAAATATAGGCCACATGATGCATTGTCTCTGGTAATTTACTTGGTTGTATTTGATAGTAAGATGGGCTACTTGTTGAGAGACAAGGAACCACAAAGTCTTCATCATGCTTTTCAGCTGGCATAAGACATAGAAAGGATGAAAAGGTTTGGGTTGCCAAAGCTTCATGGTGCTGAAAATACAAGATTGCATGAGATGGCTTTCCCAAGTGTTGATACTAATTTAGTGATTCTAGTGAGTAGTAAAAATCATGGTGAATGTTGTGATCCAATTGATGTAATTTCAACTAATGAAAATCAGGTTGAGCCTCTAAAATTGTTTCAAACTTTTGAACCTGATGTTGTTTGCAATGTGCATAGTTTGCCCCAAGTTTAGAATAATGATAAGTCAGTTGATTAGGGAGAAAATGAATTCTCAGTAATGATAGTTCAAGAGTAGAATGATGAATTTGCTATGGAAAATAGTGATTACTTTAGATGTCTTGCAAGTGATCTTTGTGATCACTTATTTGATAAATGTATCGATTCCTATGAGCCTAAGGTGATGCCTTCTCTCTCTGATTTGTAGTAGGAGGTTTGTTATTCAAATGATTTTCATATTCCAAAATTTGAGGTATTTGGTGTTTGTGAAAGTGATGGTGTCAAGTCTCAGATACATTCAATTTGTGATGATGAGTCAGTCTCAGCATTTCCAAATTCTTCCATTGATTCGGTGAATTTTGAATATGAAACTGAAAGTTGTTTAAGTGAGGACTTGATTAAAAGCGTAGAAGTTGATTTGCTTTCAAATTTGTATGAACCAGTTTATGAAAGTTTCCATGAAAGCATTTCTTATGACTATAAGATTGACATTGATTTTGATTCTTCACTTGAAATGAAGGTTAGCTTGTTTGATGTTGACACTCATGTTTGTGATATTGTTAGTGGTAATGAGTTAATGCCTTATCAAATGAAGATTAGCAATGTTGACAATGCTCCCTATGACAGCAATTTACGTTCGGAAAACATGTGCCAGGAAGAGGATATATGTAATGGGCTACCGATTGATTTATTCATGCTAAGTTTTGAAATGTTTCATGAAGAAATGGATGAATTATCAAGTCTTATGAATGATTATCTTTTTCAGCCAGAGGTATGTGTGTTCCCTCAAGAATATGATGAAATGAATAATGATGTTTTGTTTTTAAAAGAGGCTAAAAAGAAATAGGAAGAATGCATAAATTTGTTGGAAATATAGATGTAGTAACTGAGAGGGGGGGTGAATCAGTTAACCACAAAAATATTACCACTGATCTTTTAAATATCTTAACAAATTATTTATTATTCCACTCCGTAAATATACAGAGAAATGTTGAAAACTTGATCCTTGAAGTGTGTAATAATTAAACTGTTCTTAAGCATTCATCACTGATTAACTTACATGAATAAAGAAAATAACATGAACACAAGAGACACTAGATTTATCGTGGAAACCCAATATGGGAAAAACCACCAATGTAACTAGTTATTGTTTTTCACTCTTCTAAAGTGATGCCCAGTTAGAAGCCAACCTAGTAAAAGGTTACAAAACACACTATTAGGTGTGACCTTGTTAGAGGATTTAATCACCCTGCTAGGAGTGGCCTTGTAAGAGGTCTTGAAACAATTCAATAGAACTGTTACATTGTTAGAGGATTTACAAAATGGTTGTTAAACCAACTCGGTTAAGAGATTTGATATCACTGCTACAATTGCTAGAGAGTAACAATGAAATGACCTTCAACTGAATTGCTGAATATAGATCTCTGTTCTATTTCACTAGATCCTTACTGATCAATTAAGTCTTTTTTGCTCCTCAAGGATATCTGACCATCCTTCAAAATTTGCACACACCTTTCTTTAAAATGATTTCTGCATGCTGTATATATTTTATTCACCACTTGACCTTCTATATATATGCCATTCTAGATTGTCAAGTCGGCACTAATAATTATTATAACAGTCAGCTGGGATAAACAAACTGTAATAACAAAATTCTTTGGAAGGGCCGACCTTGCTAGGTAAACATTAATCCTGAAAAGATTTCCTTCGGTGACTGAGAGAACTCGATAACCATAATGAATTCTGCAACATCCTTTGGGGACTGAGAGAGCTCGGTAACCACTAATTGTCTTTCGATGACCGAGGAGGCTCGGTTAACACTGTTACCCTGTCATGTTTCCTTTAGAAACTTGAGAGAACTCGGTAGACACTAAATACCACCTAGCTAATCGACTGAGCTCAGTAGATACTGAGAACCGCTTAGCTGACCGACTGAACTTGGTGGATACTGAGAATGATGATTGATATGATATTTGTGTGACATCAAAGACAACACATAGATAATCCAACAATGTCCTTCAGACAAATGTATCCAACAATCTCCCTCTTTGGCATTGATGGCAACACAACATGTCATAGCATAATGAAATTTCACAGAGAAACCAAGAGTAAGAAACATATCCTTAGCTTCATTTTGATTCCCATCATCTTCAAACTTCTTTCTCTGACTGAGAACTCTCCCTCTTAACTTCTCAAATTATTCTTCTTAGAAATTTCTTGAAATGACAGCAAACTCTCCCTCTTTGACAACACATGCCAAAGACAACTTACACAGTTTCAGTAAATATCAATGTACCTTATGTATTGATTCATATGCAATGATTCCCTGACTATGCTGCATCAACTGATTGATCATCAACATGTTCTGGTTGATGCATCACTAAAACTTTATTTAGTGAACCTTGGACAGGGGAGTGACCCCTAACTTGCCTCTTAGATACAAGAATGCATCCTTAGGTAGTGGCTTGGTGAAGATATTTACAATTTGTTCTTTTGTATGAATATATTCCAATCTGATTTCCTTATCCTGCACCAATTCTCTGACAAAGTGATATTTAATTGCAATGTGCTTGGTTTTGGAATGCATTACTGGATTCTTTGAAATATTTATTGCACTTGTATTATCACAAAACATAACAACTGGTTCTTTGATCTCAATCTTCATGCCTTCCAAAAGCTATTTAAACCATATAATATTAGAGAAGTTTACTGTTGCAGCAACATATTCTGCTTCTGCTGTGGATTGGGATGTGCAGTTTTTCTTTTTACTAGTCCAAGATACTAACCTCTTGCCAAGAAAGAATGCTCCACCACTTGTACTCTTTCTGTCATCAATGTTTCCTGCCCAATCAGCATCAGTAAACACTTTTAAATCCAGATTGCCTCCAAATTTATACCACAAG
Source organism: Chamaecyparis obtusa (assembly GCA_027943335.1). NCBI lineage: Eukaryota > Viridiplantae > Streptophyta > Pinopsida > Cupressales > Cupressaceae > Chamaecyparis > Chamaecyparis obtusa. The sequence goes on from BSBK01002784.1 coordinate 567,186, forward strand.
CCATAATCTTCAGTTCCCCTTAAATAACTCAAGATTCTTTTGATTTCCATCATGTGATTTTCTCTGGGTTTAGCCAAGAATCTTGCCACTATTCCAACTACTAAGGTAATATCAGGCCTTGTGTGTACTACATACTGTAATTTTCCAATCATTGATCTGTATAAGGTCTGATCTACTTCTTTTGAATCATCATCTTTGGTAAACTTCAGTCCAGTGCACATGGGTGTACCAACTGGTTTTGAATCTTCCATACCAAATTTCTTAAGTATTTCCCTGATATATTTAGACTGAGTAATGTAGATACCATTTTTAATCTACTGAATATGAAGTCCAACAAAGAATTTTATCTGACCAAACATAGACATTTCAAATTCTTTGTTCATAAGCTCTGAAAATTCTTTGCACTGATCATCATTTCCTGTAAACACAGTATCATCCACAAATATTTTTGCCAAAACAATTTTGTTATCTGATCCTTCTTTGATGTATAAATTGATGTTGTCATTAGCCCTTTTGAAATCAATCTGAGTAAGATAGTTATGTAATCTTTCATACCATGCTCTAGGAGCTTGTTTCAGACCATACAATGCTTTGTGTAATTTGTAGACCATATCCCTTTTTTCTGGATCAATAAAACCTTTAGGTTTCTCAATGTAGACTTCTTCCTCAAGAATACCATTGAGAAAAGCATATTTGATATCCATCTGATATACCTTAAATCCTTTATGTGCTGCATATGCAAGTAAAGTCCTCACACCTTCTAATCTTGCAACAGGAGCAAAAGTCTCTCCATAATCTATTCCTTCTTCTTGAGAATATCCTTTACATACCAATCTTGCTTTGTTTCTTGATACTTGACCATCTTCATTCAATTTATTTCTGAATACCCATTTTGACCCAATTACATTTTTATCTTTAGGCCTAGGTACAAGAGTCCATGTCTTATTTTTCTCTATTTTCTCTATTTCTTCATTCATAGCCTCAATCCAACTTTCATTTTCTAATGCATCTTTGACATTTTTAGGTTCAAAATCAGAAAATAAACATGTACCTTTTAGTTTACTTCTTGTCATAGTACCATCTGATTTGTTTCCAATAATCTAATCTAGTTTATGATGCTTTTTGACATACTTGGCTAATATAGGTTCCTTGCTTCTTGAATGAGTTACATTTTCATCTTCTTCATCTTCAGGTTCAGATTGCTTGGGCTTGGTAGATACTTGCTCAGTAGCTTCAAACTGAGACTCGGTACTTTGTGACTCGGTCTGAACTTCTTCTTGTGACTCGGTTACTATACTGGGCTCGGTAGATGTAGTCTCCTTACATGTGTCTGGCAATGTATTAGGTTCAATGTAAACAAATTTTTTGTAGTCCTCTGGTTCCTTTTTGCTTTCTTCTTCAATCTTTTCTGTAAACTCATCAATTCTCACATGTGCACTTTCTATGATTTTGTGAGTAGACAAATTTATACATCTATATGCCTTACTTTTGCAAGAATATCCCAAAAATATTCCTTCATCACTTTTTACATCAAATTTTCCTTTTCTAGATTCTTTTAAGATGTAACATTTTCTACCAAATACTTTTAGGTAACTTACATTTGGTTTGTAGCCATACCATAGCTCATATGGAGTCTTGAATGTGTATTTTCTCAGCTATACTCGGCTCAAGGTATGAACTACAGTGCTGATAGCTTCCTTCTAGTATTTCATAGCAATGCTCTTTTCAATCATTAGAGTCCTTGCACAGTCCATGATAGATTTGTTCCTTCTTTTGGCTATTCCATTCTGCTCAGAAGTTCTCGGGGATGATACCTATCTTTTGATTCCTCTTTCAATGCAAAAATTATTGAAATCATGGGAGATGAATTCACCACCTCTGTCTAATCTCAAACATTTTAATCTTTTTCCTGTTTCATTTTCTACTCTTGCTAAATACCATTTGAACTTCTCAAATGCTTCAGACTTTTCTCTTAAATACATAACAGTCATCATTCTAGAATAATCATCAACAAAGAGAATAAAGAATTTTTCTCTGGTATAGCTCTCAATTCCAATAGGTCCACATAAATCAGTATGCACAATTTCCAAAATATCTTCAGACTGATAGTTTTTACTTTTGAAACTAGACTTTCCCATTTTACCAATTTGACAATTCTTGCATAGACCAACATCAGGTTTCTTCAAAGTAGGAATACCTCTTACTTTCTTGAATTTTCTTATTTTCATCATGTTGTCAAAATTTACATGACATAACCTTTTGTGTCATAACCAACTTTCTTCAATTTGAGCAATAAAACATGAGTAATCACCAAGATCAAGATAAAACATGTTACCTTTGGTTTGTTTGCCTAATCCTATCAGTTTTCCTTTGTCATCCAGCAGTCTTGCTTTCCCATTCATGAATTCAACCTTGAATCCAATGTTGATTAGCTATGCTACACTTAGAAGATTATGCTTTAGTTCTTCGACCCAATATGCATTATCACATATAAGTTCTTTGGTTAATGAAATTCGTCCCTTTCCTTTTATACAACAGGGTTCATTGTTTCCAAACCTTACATTACCACCATCAAAGTTTTCAAAGTGTTCAAACTTGGTCCTCTCACTAGTCATATGATGTGAACATCCACTGTCTATAATCCATGTATCATTTTTTATTATATGAGAGATAAGTGCCATCTCATCTTCATCATTATCAAATTCATCTTTTACAGCAATGAAAACAATTTCTTCTTCACTATCATTTGAATCTTTAGCTAAAAAACATGTTTTCTTACCTTTATCCTTGAATGATTTGAAATTTTTCTTGCCATTGTACTTGTAATTTTTCTTCTCATCTTTTCTTTTCTTGTTTGGACACCTAGCTGCAATATGACCAATTTCTTCACATGAAAAATAGATTAAGGGAGTTTTACCTTTGTATTTTCCTCTGCCTCTTGAATACTTCTTTGCAAGTAATGCTTCAATAACTTCAAGATCGCTATCAGAACTTTCCTCTAATTCTTCTTCACTTTCTGATTGGATTTTCTTCCCTTTCTTGAGTGAAAGTTTGGCCTCAAAAGCTGATTCAATATTTTTAGAAGTTGGAACATAGTTGTCATAGTTATCCAGTTCAAAGGTTGTCAATCTTCCAACTAAGGCATCCAAAGCTATATTGTGATTTTCTTCACATCTTCTTTCTTGAATAGCAGAAACTCTTATTGCATAAATAGGGAGTAATGTTCTAAGAACCTTACTTATAACCGTTTCATCATCAATTTTTCCTCCAGAAGCTCTAATTGCACTAACACTTGTCTTGATCCTTTCAACATATTTTGCAATGTTTTCTTCTTCTCTCATTTTCATTTGATCAAACTGTCCTCTTAGGCTCTTTTCTTTGGCTCTCTTCACATTGTCATCACCACCATAGATTTTCTTCAACTTGTTCCACATTTCATGAGCAGTTGTGCAGTCTTTGATTTCATCAAATTCTTCATAGCTAAGAGCTGATGAAATGTCTATCATCATAGTGTTATGGTTCTTCTTTTTTGCAATGTCTTCAACAGTTAATGTGCCAGTAGGAATTGTATATTCTTGATCAATATATTTGCATCCTGAATCACCAATGGAAGCCAGATGTAGTCTCATGAGACCTTGCCATGCTGAAAAGTTATTTCTGTTAAGCCTTGGAATTTCTCTTTTGTAAGACATCCTGATCTTTAGCTTAGGTCCTTGAAACCCTTTCTGCAAGCACCAAAAGCTCTGATACCAATTGTTGGAAATATAGATACAGTAACTAAGAGGGAGGGTGAATCAGTTAACCACAAAAATATTACCACTGATCTTTTAAATATCTTAACAAATTATTTACTGTGCCACTCGGTAAATATAAAGAGAAATGCTGAAAACTTGATCCTTGAAGTGTGTAATAATTAAACTGTTCTTAAGCATTCATCACTGATTAACTTACATGAATAAAGAAAATAACATGAATACAAGAGACACCAAATTTACCGTGGAAACCCAATATGGGAAAAACCACCAATGTAACTAGTTACTATTTTTCACTCTTCTGAAGTGATGCCCGGTTAGAAGCCAACCTAGTAAAAGGTTACAAAACACACTATTAGGTGTGACCTTGTTAGAGGATTTAATCACCCTGCTAGGAGTGGCCTTGTAAGAGGTCTTGAAACAATTCAATAGAACTGTTACCTTGTTAGAGGATTTACAAAATGGTTGTTAAACCAACTCGGTTAAGAGATTTGATATCACTGCTACAATTGCTAGAGAGTAACAATGAAATGACCTTCAACTGAATTATTGAATATAGATCTCTGTTCTATTTCACTAGATCCTTACTGATCAATTAAGTCTTTGCTGCTCCTCAAGGATATTTGACCATCCTTCAAAATTCGCACACACCTTTCTTTAAAATGATTTCTGCATGCTGTATATATTTTATTCACCACTTGACCTTCTATATATATTCCATTCTAGATTTTCAAGTCGGCACTAATAATTATTATAATAGTCGATTGGGATAAACAAACTGTAATAACAAAATTCTTTGAAAGGGCCGACCTTGCTCGGTAAACATTAATCCTGAAAAGATTTCCTTTGGTGATCGAGAGAACTCGGTAACCACAACAAATTCTACAACATCCTTTGGAGGCCGAGAGAGCTTGATAACCACTAATTTTCCTTCGATAACTGAGGAGGCTCAGTTAACACTGTTACCCTATCATGTTTCCTTTAGACACTCGAGAGAACTCGGTAGACACTAAAAACTGCCTAGCTAACCGACTGAGCTTGGTAGATACTGAGAACCGCTTAGCTGACCGACTGAACTTGGTGGATATTGAGAATGTTAATTGATATGACATTTGTGTGACATCAAAGACAACACATAGCTAATCCAACAATTTCCTTCAGACAATTGTATCCAACATAAATTATCAGGCAAATTTTGAATCTTTTGTTTTCCTGATTCAACATGCTGATGTTTTTTAGAATGAGTTACATTTGAAGCCACAACTTGTTGTTCAAGGTGATTTGGTTGAACATCCATATGGTATACATGAGTTTGAGTTTCATAAGTTTTATTTTGATGTTTAAGAGATTATTGAAGAAAGGCAGCATGTGTCTAGCTTAGTGCTTGAATCAGAATATTCTCTTTCTCAACTGGTTATAAGTTTTGAAAGGTGTGACATTCCTATGTTGCACAATGATCAGTATTTTAAGAATTCTAGTGATTTTTAAATGGTAAATGATAGTGAAGATAATGGTTATTTTGTTTATGGTATGGTGAAGTTGTATGTCAGTGTGATTGATCTTGTCAATAGGAGAAGTGTTTTCAAGTTACCTTGGATTTGTGCAAATGAGAACTACATCTTTGATAGAGGTAAAAGTTGACTCATACTAACAGAGTTTAAAGTCCTTTGTAAATGTTTGTAAATTTTGTAAATTTTCTTTGTTTCAGTTGTTTGGTAGAAGGTTTTGGGCTTCCTTGTTCAGAGTTTTGAGAAAGGATGTGAAAAAAGGCTAATCTTCTTTGGGTGGTCTACTGTACAAAATATTCTAGATCCTTTGCATGCCTCCATGGGGCACATGTCCCCAATTAGAGCCACTGTTGGAACTCAAAATTTTAGTCTATGTTTTGAGTCCAATTGTTCAAAAAATTATCTTAGTGTCAGGATTGTGCTCTAAAAGTTTTTGAAAGAGGTCGAGTTTGAAGGCATTGAAAATGGAGCCTATTGACTTTTATGACAAGTCACTTGGATAGGGTGATCATTAGCTATCATCTGACATTTGTAATAGGCTTTAGGTCCTGGGTTTTAGTTCTGACAAGTTTTAGAAGTGGTCATTTTAAAGGTGTTTCTGAAAATTTGCATAATGTGTTCCCGGAACTCCACTGAGTAGCCCACTTTGAGGAAGTGCATTTATTTCCCTATGATAGATCATGATGTTTTAGTTCTGGCATCATGCTATAGGAATAAGAGTGAGTCATCGTACAAATTTTTAGCCCCCCATTTGCCTGTTTAGCCACTTTCCCAGGCCAATTCCAAACCCAGTTTATGCATTTTTCACTGTTTTAAATTTTGAATGTATCTAACCGACTAACTTTGGCATTTGATTGTGATCAAAATTTTTACTTTCTAATGAAGTTGATTGTGGATTCATATTCCTTTTATGAGGGAGAATCAATTGTCAAGTTTCTGGTCCCTGAAAGTTTCAATGGGTGAGTTTTTGAAGTTAGTTCTGATGAAGATTTTTGTAGATTTACAGTGTAAATAGAATCATTTTGCAGAGTTGCTATTTTCAGAGGGTTATAGTTTCATGTTAGATGGCTATTTTGGGATGCCAATTGTCGATCTGCCCTCATTTTATGAGAATCTTTTATCAAAAAGTGGGAGTGGAGATTCAGGGTTTTGTTTTGCCTTTTGTTCAAGGTCATTTCCAGAACTAGTTTCGACTATGTTTACAAGTGTTTTTGCAGATGTAATAATTGGTCAACTTTGGAGATCAAAATCTCTCCCCTTAGGAAGCATCATGAAAATTTTTCTTGCAAGGTACTGATAAATGTGAAGGATGCAAAGTGGTGGTTGTGTAGATGTTTGCATGGAGTTTGGGGAGGCATGTTTTGTCCCTAGCGCAAGGCAATGAACAAATTAAAATCTGCTAGTGTAAGTGATAAGAGGGGCCTCATGGAATGCAAAAAAGGGAAGCCAACATGTGATGGAGGCACATTTTAAAGAAAGGGGGATGCTAGACCATTTCTTAGGAAAGATGAATCAATGGATTTTGCAAACACAAATTTGGAGAAAAAAAAACCAGTCATATTGCAGGGGGCATAACTTTCAATTCAACCATTGGATCAGACTCAATTTTGGATATGTTGTTAGACATCTAGTTCTCTAGACGTACACAAAAGCAATTTTCAAAATTCACCTTGGTTCACGAGATACAATAGACTAAGTGAAGCACTATCGAAACTTCCCATAACAGTCACAAATAGCATATATCCCACATTCACTAGGATTGGGGAGTTTCTAGTATTTAAATACTCCAGTACTTGCATTATGTAATGAATGAGAACACAAGAGCCTTATGGTGGGCCCCTTGGCTTGAGGACTCAGTGTAGCGATGGGCCCCATTATTTTGAGGCAAAATACTAAATAAGCTTTAAACTACTCAAAAACATTATCCCACATTCACCCGAAAATGAGCAGTTTAGATGTTTAAATGGAATACCAAGCACACTAAAGGTAGATCAAAGAGTTGGAGGATCTACTCATGTGAGCTCATGAGGGTGCCTCTGGATTCATGCTGGCGGATGCATAGGTAAGAAATTTTGCAGGATAGGTGGCATGATGACAGGACGAAAAATGACATGTGGTGTCTAGTCGCTCATTCTCACAATCAAACTAGGAGTTAGGTAGACATTCAAAGATTGGGAGAATGGCTTATTCATGTGTTCTCCTAATAAACCTAGAGTCAAAGATTATATTCAGAGATAAAGCCTAGTTTCCCATTCTCTAAGTTTAAGTGTGGTTAGAGAATTCATTCTGAGATTCAGAGAACAAAAGCTAGTCGCGTGACTTCCAAATGCAAACATTCAGAGATTCAGAGATAGCCTTAGTCACCCAATCTCCAAATGCTGGCAGTTAAGGTGAAAAAATTTAAAGATTCAGAGAGCATTGGCCGCCAGATCTCCAAATTTGTGGTGATGAGAACCTAGCGTCTAAAGATTGCGAGAATGCATAGTCATTGAGTGTCCCAATGGCTAGTGGTTAGATAGGTTCATTTGGAGATTGGGAGAATGGGTCTAGTCACCTGTGCTCCAGATCTAACCCGAGGTTAAGAATTGATCTAGAGATTGTGAGATTCATCTATTCACCCAATCATCAGATGTAACTATGGTTAGACAAAGTGTTTTGAGATTTGGAGAATGCATGCAGTCACCAGTTCGCCGAATGATCACCCAATGAGGTGGTTAACCCAATGTTTGTTCAAGCATCAAATCACATGGTGACAAGTATCCAATTCTAGTGGTTTCTGAGAAAAAAATGTAGAAATGATTAAAAGTGTAGATTTCAAAAGATTTAAAAAAATGACATAGTTCAAACTATAGGCAAAAAGTCAAAAATTTAAATGAAGAATCTGATCAAAGATTTAATTCTTGAGAGCTTATTTTTTAACCAAATATGGACGTGTTATATGTTTTTAGAAATAGGAGAAACAAGGAATCTGATGGCAATGATGATTTTTAGTTTCAGAGTGATGGGAAAGAGTAGTATGGGTTTGAATTTTGAGATCAGAATTAGAATCAGTTTGTTGGGAAATGATTCAAGAATGTGGATCAGTTGGAGAGAATTAGTTGTAGGTCATGGTAGAGGAAGATTGAAGAAATTTTGGTGCCAAGTGGACAACTCTCAGTTCTGTGTAACTAATTTCCTTTTGCTATATCTTTTATTTTTCTCTCAATTGTAAAAGATGTCTAAAATTTATGCTCCTAGGGTAGCTTCTAGGCTTTTGAGTCTTATCTTGTGTTCATGGTCTTGTAATGTATAGTTCCACATGAATTTTAATGAGAATAATGGAATCCCTGTTCAGTTCTTGTTTGATGTCTTTGTATGTATTGTCTTAATTCTTGTGTATTAACTTGTAAGGCATGTTGATATATTAGTTATATGTTATCTGTGGGTTTGAATTTGAGTTTCTTTCAAGGAGAGAGTAAGTCTTGATTTCAAATGCTGAGAATTCTAGGTTTGCATATGAATTTGATGTCTAGGTATTGAAATGAGAAGGATGGTTTGCAAGGCATTTCATTCAGATTTCTAAGTTTGGAGTTAGGGTTTTCTAAAATTGCACATTTGTATGACTCTGTTGCCCAATAGATAAGGTAATGGCCTCTTGGTTGTCTTGTAGTTTCATCATCAAATCTTTAATTTAGATCATTTTCCATTTCCTGTTTAAAAGCATGAATGTTTAGAATCTGTATTGAATAGTATAGACATTGTTGGTAATTCATTAGATAATTGAATCTAATAGGTTAGCATGCTCAAGTTTTGAACTCGAAGAGAAGAAGGGTGAATATCCTTGTCACATTTGCCATTTTTCTATAATGCTCTACATCTATTGCAGCTGTTGGTGTTCAAAATGGATGCTTATGCTCTTAGGCTACCAATATACCCTCAGGTTGATTTTAGGATTGGTTAGTTCCAAAATGTATAAGGATCTTAGGGCAACTGGACCAACTATAGGGACAAGACTACCCTCTTCACTTCTGGCTCTGCAAAACCAAGGCGGGTGCACCTAACCCAGTGAAAACTATATTTCACACACCAAAGACTGGGTCTAAACAATAGATTGAATAGTAAGAAAGTGTTAAATGCTAATCTCACATTCATTAACTCTCCATTACTATAGGGTATTACTACTATCAACCAAATACAATTAAAACTTGAAAAGTGTTGATATCTAAAGATGGAGAGAAGTAAGCAAGGGCCAATCAGGCATTGAATTCAACTGAATATACTAATCTCTGATCAGTGCCATTATCCATTGGGAAAATCTCAAATACAGACCTTGAAACATGAACCAACTATTGTCAAAGACTCATAGCCATAAACACAAGTATTTCAGCCCATCTACTACTTATAATATCCTTCTATAGACAAATCAAAGTGAATCTATGTCCTATCCAAAGTATATTTCACTTGATCCTAGATCAAGAACTGAAGAATAAAACATATACAAAGGTAACCCTATGCAATAGATTAGAAAATCTAGAATTCACAAGGTTGACACCAAGGAGAGACTTGAAAGCTTGAAATAATTGTATTAAGTATAATGAATCATGTACATGTTCAAAGTAGAGAAGAGAGAAAACCACTTCAATAACCTACAAAAGACTACAAGGAAATTCTATTCAATCTAATACAATAAGATACCACCTGCTACAACTCCCTGGAACTAATCAAGATCAGAACCCTTTCAAAATAAAACATGTTACTTCTTATACCCCTAGTCACCTTGGAATCCTCAAAAAGGATGCATCAAGCTTTGGCTGACTAGGGTTAGGGTTACAACAACTCAACCAACCAAAAACTACATCAAAATTTATTGCAGGGGAAGAAACATAAGCAACCCAAAGAAAAAGAATCTCAGACAAATCTGCAATCATCAAAATCCACAAGGATAGTACAAAACAACAAGGAATTGCCATGAAAACTAGTCAAATCAGCCACCTGCAAACATACATCAAGCACAAAACCATGCTTCTCTTGGTACAAAAACATCATGCCACCTACCATAGGGACCCTCGAACCAGTCTGCAACAACCAGTGCCACCAAATCAATCGAAACCGGCCATTAAAACCATAAATTTTGGTACCTTCAGTCGCTTGAAACCCTCTACAAATTCAAATTCAAACTTCAACGGTCATTTTATGGCTTTAACAGGAAATTGGCTATCAACATTTAAAATCAGATCAACTTTAAGTTGCAATCATTAGATCTCTTTAGTTCGTGGGCCTTTAAGTCTTCAACTCAACTACCACCCTGGGTTTACCCTCTAGTGACCATGCGATAATGCATTTCCAATTCGCGAAGAGAAAAATTAACCCATCACTTAACTCCATGACCTGGCGACCACAGAAAAACATTAACCTCGGTCCAAATTTAGTGAACTAGCGACAAAAGGTCACCGCCATTTCGTAAAACATTTTATCTACCCGCCAGAAAGGTTAGCAATTTTGCGAACGCTTGTTCGTTGAGCCGCTAAAAAATTTAGAAAATTGCCACTATTTCATGTGAACAAACAAAGCCTTGGAAATTTGTTAGCCACTAACCACCTTGTCAGAACCGCCAAGAGCCTTTGACCCCACCTAGGCTCACCTGCAAACTACCACATGTCATTATATCATTTTCTATTTCCACCTAGTTACCACTGACACAAGACCCACTAACACATCTAAGTAAGATGTGAGATCAATGGATGGCGCATGATCTCATAGGGTAGGAATATTCCTTAAGATCATGCACCGACCATTGATAAAAAATCCTTCTCTGTAGGTCCCACTAATAGACTCCTATCACCATAAAGCTCAGCGAGTCAAAAATTAACACCTCAGCAATGAATCATTATATGGTCCCACTTTCTAGCAAACTTTTACCCTTATTTCTATTTGGCAAAAACATGACCAAAGGGATCCTCACCCATTCACGAGAACTTTGAGGGCAACGCTACAAAAGTTAGCAATTTCACGAACACTATATGCCAAATTGCTAAATCTTAAGAGCCTCCACCAAATCATCACATGAATTAGTGAACCAAGAAAACATTTATCAAAATCTGTTAAAAAGATAGAGAAATCTAATGGGCCTACACTAGGAAAAAAATCAATGGCCATTTGAAGATCTTAAGCCTCTGACACACTCGATGAGATCATACTCCGTTCATCGATTCTTTGACAGGATCAGGACCCATTGACACATCTGAAAACTAGGTCCCACTAACAGCATGCCAATGTGTTACTACATGGACCAACTAGAAGCTGCCAAATGTGCATACATGTCAATGGACCAACCTGTCGTCTTAAAAAGAATCAACAGCTATCGCTATACCACTACATTAAAAATTGAGCATGTTATATCAATGGTATAACGATAGCCACAAGATCAGACCAAACTTTAATCTACCTGAATGCCAAGAAGACTGGTCCCACTGACAACATTCCACCTCATACTTCTGTTAACCAATGAGATACCACCAAGTCAGCACACCTGGTAGTGGACCTGCTTGAAAAGAAAGGCTACATCATACAAAGAATCGATGACTATCTCAAGGTCTTATGCATCTGACACATCACTTGAGAAGATACACCCACCATTAGATGGAGATGGTGTCACAGCTAGGCCCAGGGAAAATAAAGGCTACCGAAACATAGGAAAATATTAAACACTGAGACTTAGGCTTTCGGGGAAAAATTTAGGTGCTGAAGACTTTAGGAAATATTAAAGGCCACCGGGGTAAAGACTTAGGAAAAATTAAAAGGGACCCCACTGGACATGAAAACCTAATTGCCAAACAACTTAAAGGATTTAATTAGCACATGCAGATTAGGACCTTAAGTGACCCAAAAAAGTTAACCTGAAAATAGAACAAGGCCAAGGTTTTCAAAGGGTAATGGCTAGTTTTTGAATATTTTGCAAGGGTTTCAAGGCTAGGGACACAAAAATGACTGCAGGGACCAGAAGAAAAAGGCTAGAGCCATGAAAATTTTTCTAGGTGCTAACAGTAGCAAAAGACATTAGTAAATCATTGTGAGAACTCCTAATCCATTGTAGGATTTCATTGTGAAGCAGTGAATCTAAAGATAGGTACACCCACCTAGGTCTATGGAGCCCAAAGTGTAGGAGGATTAAATCCTTGTTAATTAGCCTTTTCCCTGTAAGAATATAGAATTGAGAGTCTAAGAGTCAACCTTAATAGATATATAGTGATTCTACATGAAAAAGTGCTAACAATGTACTTTACAAAACAATTTGAACAATTTACGCAGCTTGGTAACATAAAATATCAATCTGTTTGTTTACTTTACTGAATACTAGTAATTATCCAAACTTTAATTACTGATTAAATCAACTATGAAGTATGTAATGTATGATAGAAAAATAATCATAACAAATAACACATAACATAATGATTTAACATGGAAACCCTTCTAAGGGAAAAACAACCTGGGATTGGTAACCTAAAATATTTCACTCTTCTGAAGTGAGCTCGGTTAGGAGCCAACCCTGTTAAAGGTTACAATGCACACTATTAGGTGTGGCCTGGTTAGAGGATTTATTTCTAACAATTAACTATTGACAAGTATTCACTATGGGGTCAACAAGATAACAATTAACATTCAATGAATGTCATATGGAAATACAATAAGACTGTTAAGTCCACTCGGTTAAGAGATTTTACTGAATCAATGGTTAAACTGATACAGTTATGATCTAACTCAAATACAACTCAATTGCAATTATTCAGATCTATGATATGCTCATAAAACTCATCTGATCATTAATAAATTCACTTCCTCAATATTTCCCAACTTACTTCACTTCAGTAAATAGTTCTTTGATGCTCGATATTGTCTGGAGCTTGGTTCTTTTTGTAACCTATTTGATTAGGAATGCATGAATAAAGTCTTTACGCAAAATCTCTATAGTCTCCTTTTTGTCGGGCATGTTTCAACAATGAAACTCATATCTCTTAAGAAAACAAGTAAACTATTTTCATATCAGCCATCAAATTTTGCCTCTTAATCTCCTTCGTCCATTTTTGCCATTTAAACCTTCCTCAGAAGATGTGTTCTTAACACGTTTCAATCTCATCCTTTAGATCTTCTCTGATTTTTTTCAATTGTGGATCTTCATAACTAACTTCATCCTTTACCTTGAAATCATAGAAACTTCTAGCTCATCAATTTCAGTCATCTGTTATTAGCATTTAATGTTTTCATCCATACTCGATCAATACTGAATGCGTCAGTGATAACTAACTCTATTATTACTGTCACTTGGTATACACTACATAGGCTCGGTGTATATAGAAGCTTCAATTACCAACCACATTGATTTGTTCAATTCAAATCTCTTCTTCATAATAGATTAAAGTAACATGGTCAAGTAAACAATATAAAGCCGTAGAATCATCAATAAGTTACCCATTTTATACCTTATCATTATTTGTCATATCCATCTTTTCATTATGTAGATATCTCAGCTCTTCATCTTTTCTTCCTTCTATAGATGCTCAGATGTTTGTAACTATCATGACAAGTATTTTCAAAACTATTTGACATCAATGACAACATATTGACTAATTTAATCATCTTACATATCACTTTAGTAGCTTGGTGATCTCTAATCATCATTTCTTCAATTCATCTAGATATTCAATCAGTTGTAGATCATCAATCTCTCCCTTTGGCATTGATGGAAAGACAAACAATATGAAATATATCATACACATACCAAAAATATATTATGAAACTATGTAGGTAAATGTTGTAGCTTGGTAATCTCTCCCTAGCTTGATATTTAATATGTTTAATCACTACAAAATAAACAACATTCCATGCAGAATCTCTCTGCAGATTTGATCTTTTTTAGTTCTCTGATTATTTCTCCCATATATGTTATTAGCAACAGATATTTCATATGAAGTTCCTCTCCCTTTGACAACAATGCCAAAGAAAATAAATAGCTTTGTAGTAGCCAAATTATCCTCTGTTTTTCGGTCGATATCAAGTACCTTCATGTACTGATAAATAATTCTCTATTCCAGCTTTTACAATCTTTCACAACCTTAGAATTCCTAAAGTGTGAGCTATGTGCATCAACATGAATGATTTTTTGATAAAGTATAGGTTGATGCAACCTCTTGATCATCTTAGTGACTAATAGATAGGGGGTGGACCCCTAGTCTAGTCCTCAAATACTAAAAAGTGTCCTTTGGTAAGGGCTTGGTAAAAATATCAGCAAGTTGTTCTTTAGATTTTAAAAATTCTAGTTTCACCTGCTTCTCTTGAGCTTGTTCCCTTAAGTAGTGATACTTAATAGATATATGCTTTTCTTTTTAATGCATCACTAGATTATTGAAAATATTTATAGCACTAGTGTTGTCAAAGTATATAATCATCGGGTTAGTGATTACCTCATTCATTCCTTCCAACACTTGGTTTATCCAGGAAATATTTGAACAATTTGCAGAAGGATCAACATACTTTACTTCAGCAGTAGACTAAGAAATGCATGCTTGTTTCTTTCTTATCAAAGTCACAAGCCTCTCTCCTAAAAATAATTCTCCACCAATTGTGCTCTTTCAGTCATCAAAGTTTCCATCCCAATTTGCATCAGTATAAACTCAGAGTTCAAATTTTCCTACCTTTGTGTACCATAAACCATAGTCTTCAGTCTTGATCTTCAAGTATCTCAGAATTATTTTAACAACAACCATATGTGAATCTACAGACTCCTTCAAGTCTAGAAAATGGTGCAAAAGTTTCACCATAATCTATACCTTCTTCTTGTGCATATCCCTTTCATACAAGTCTTGCCTTATTCTTAGTCACCTCACCATTTTCATTTAACTTGTTTCTAAAAATCCACTTAATACCAATTACATTTTTATCTTTCAATCTAGGTACTAATGTCCATGTCTTATTATTTTCAATTTATTCAATTTCCTCATTCACAGTCTTAGTCCATTCCTCATTTTCAAGTGCATCCCTAACATTCTTAGGTTCAAAGTCACAAAATAAGCATGTGTTTTGTCTTAACTTACTTTGGGTCATCATGCCAACTTTCTCATCTCCAATGATTTGATTTTGCGGATGGTGTCTTTTGACAAATCCTGCTAGAACTTGTTCTCTTCTTTTCTCATCATTCAGTTCAGGTTCATTTTCTTGCTCGGCAGCTTCTTCCTGGTGCTCAGTTTGCATTTGTTGATACTCGGTAGCATTTTATTGATGCTCAATAGAATCATCCTATGGCTTTAGTAGATAGCCTAGATGCTCAACATATGTAAACCTACCATAGTCTTCTGATTCCTTCATGCTTTCTTCATCATTATTTTTAGAAAACTCATCAACTTTTACATTAGCACTTTCTACCATTTTATTAGTAGCCTTGTTCAAACATTTATAAGCTTTACTCTTAGTAGAATATCCTAAAAATATTCCTTCATCACCTTTAGAGTGAAATTTACCATTCCTATCATCTTTCAAAATATAACACCTACTTCCAAAGATTCTGAAATAACTTACATTTGGTGTATAGCCAAACCATAACTCATAAGGTGTCTTGTTTGTGTCTTTCTTCAGTTGAACTTGGTTCAAGGTGTATACAAAAGTTCTAAGTACTTCTCTCTAGTACATTTGTGCAATTTTTTTTTCAATCATCAATGTTCTGGCACAATCAACAATGGATCAATTCCTCCTTTCAACAATCCCATTCTGCTGCAGTATTCTAGGTGGAGAAACCTATCTTTTGATTCCATGCTCATTATAGAAATTAATGAATTCATCAGAAATAAAGTCACCTCCTCTATCAGATCTTAAGAATTTTAATTCTTTCCTAGTTTCTTTTTCAACTTTAGACTTATACCATTTAAATAATTTTAATGCCTCATATTTTTCTTTTAAGAACATGACTGTCATCATCCTAGAGTAGTCATCAAAAAATAAAATAAAATATTTGTCACCATAGTAGCTTTGAGTTCTCATAGGACCACATAAGTCAGTATGTACCAACTCCAAAATATCTTTAGATGAATAGTCTTTACTCTTAAAACTAGATTTGGTCATCTTTCCTCCCTGACATTGATTGCACATAACATGATCAGGTTTGGTTAGAATCGGTAAACCTCTAACTCTTCTCTTTTTACTAATCTTAATCACGTTATCAAAGTTCACATGACATAGTCTCTTATGTCATAATCATACATCTTCATTTTTCACCAGTGAACAAGAAGTTTCAGCATTGTCAAGATAGAATAAATTACTTTTTGATTGTCCTCCAGTACCGACAATCTTTCCATTTTCATCATAGATTTTCACCTTCTTGATTTCAAATGAAACTCAATGACCTGAGTTATTTAGTTGTGCTACACTCAAAAAATTGTAGTTAAGTCCTTTCACCCAGTATGGATTATCGCATCTGATCCTATCATGCATTAATATAGACCCTTTTCCTTTCACTTGACAAGATGTATCATTTCCCATTTTCACTGATCCTCCATTATAGTGCTCAAGATATTCAAATTTATCCTCATCACCAGTCATGTGATGTGTAAAACCACTATTATTGATCCAAGTATCATTCTTACTAATGTTAGAAATAAGGGTTGTTTCTACATACCTTTCCTCTTATACATCTTGTGATCTTTTTGTTGAAGTCCTTAAAAATTTCCTCCAAGCAACCAATACGCTCTGATACCAATTGTTAGAATAACTGAGAGGGGGGTTAAATTAGTTAAATCAGTTATCCTACAGTCCCAAACTCCCAGATGTACTTTACAAAACAATTTCAACAATTTATGTAGATTGGTAACAAAAAATATCAATTTGTCTGTTTACTTTCCTGAATACCAGTAATTATCCAAATTATGATTACCGATTAAATAAACTATGTAGTATGTAGAGTATGATAGAAAAACAATCATAACAAATAACACATAACACAATGATTTAATGTGGAAACCCTACTAAGGAAAAAATAACCTGGGACAGGTAAGCCAAAATATTTCACTCTTCTAAAGTGAGCTTAGTTAGGAGCCAACCCTATTAAAGGTTACAATGCACACTATTAGGTGTGACTTGGTTAGAGGATTTATCACTAATAGTTAAATCTTGACCAAAATTCACTATGGGGTCAACAAGATAACAATTAACATTCAATAAATGTCATATGGAAATACAATAAGACTATTAAGTCCACTTGGTTGAGATATTTTGCTAAATTAATGGTTAAACTGATACAATTCTGATCTAACTCAAATACAACTCAATTTCAAATATTCAGATCTATGATATGATCATAAAAATCATCTAATCATTAATCAATTCACTTCCTCAATATTTCCCAACTTACTTCACTTTGGTAAATAGTTCTCTGACACTCAGTAATGTCTCCAGCTCGGTTCTTTCCGTAACTAGTTTGATCAAGAATGCATGAATAAAGTCTTCATGTGAAATCTCTACAGTCTCCTTTTTGTCCAATATATTTCAATAATGAAACTCAGATCTCTTAAGTAGACAAGTAAACTATTTTCATATCAGCCATCAGATTTTGCCTCTTAATCTCCTTCGTCCATTTTTGCCGCTTAAACCTTCCTCGACAGATGTGTCCTTAACACGTTTCAATCTCAATGTTTCAATCTCTGAATTTTTTCAACCATGGATCTTCATAACTAACTTCATCCTTTACCTCGAAATCATAACAACTTCCAGCTCATCAATTTTAGTCAGATTTTATTAGCATTTAATGTTTTCATCCATACTCGGTCAATACTGAATGTGTCAGTGATAACTAACTTAGTTATTACTATCACTTGATATACACTGCATGGGCTCAGTGTATACAAAAGTCTTCAATTACCAACCACATTGAATTGTTCAATTCAAATATCTTCTTCATAATAGATTAATGTAACATGCTCAAGTCAATAATATAAAGCCATAGACTCATCAATAAGTTACCCATTATATACCTTATCCTAATCTGTCATATCCATCTTTTCCTTATGTAGATATCTCAGTTCTTCACCTTTTCTTCCCTCTATAGATGTTCAGATGTGTGTAACTATCATGATAAGTATTGTCAAAACTAGTTGACATCAATGACAACATATTGACTGATTTAATCATCTTACATATCACTTTAGTAGCTCGATGATCTCTAGTCATTGTTTCTTCAGTTCATCAAGATATTCAATCAGTTGTAGATCATCAGTTTGATCTTTCTTTTATGTCCTTATGAAAGATCACATATTTTCAAAAAAATAAGGGTTTGCAAAGGATAGACTTCATCTTGTCTAGGTTACATTAAAAATGGTAAACTCAAACCATTGCACAACAAAAATGATAACTAATAACTACAATATTATTGATACAACTAAAATGAATTATACCTTGATTTTTGAATGACTTTATAAATCCTTATTTTTCCTATATAAAATTCCCTACAAGAAACAATCCCCATAAGCTAACTCTAATAAAATAAATATAAATTATATATATTCTAATATTACCAAAAATTAACCATTGATTAAAGAAAATGTCAATACCCCTCCCACCCCCCTTATTACATTACTCTAACCAAGAGTACAATAGTGCGAGGCTTTTGAACCCAACCATTCTCATGACTTTGGTTAAGCACCTTCATCAATCCTCATCACTCATTGGATGAAACACAAAATTGACCACAATAGTAGATGTCATAACTATAGAGCTTGTAAAAATATATATAGAATATGAGAGAGCATAAATTTTTTTCCACCACCATGCATAATGAAACACATTTCCATTGAAATTCCACATCTATTTAGAGTGTGTTTGATGCCTTAGCTAATGCTAAACATGACATAATTTTTCTCTGAAAGTAGAAATATCCTTTGACTATGGCTACTACCTCCTCAATTATTGTGTTAACAATCCTTCCTCTGCTATAGAAATCACAAATCAAATATTTTCACATGAGATAAAAATTCCTATAAAAGTCCACATCTTCTCCAGGTGTGACTATCTCCTCAAGAGCTTGACAAAACATCAACCAAGCATAAATACAAAGTGGAGTGCTTCCACAAGAATCTTTTCCCCTTGCTTTGTAAAGGGAAAAAGATGATGCCAAGAAAACTCTCTTCTCCAGGGTCACAAATAGGATGCTTCTCAAACAACAAAAAACCTTGAGAGAGAAGCTAGGACATGATGATAGATATTCTCCTACATTTTTTACCTCTAACATCTAATCTATTGTCTTTGCTAATCTTTAAAGCACAACTATTTCATCATTTTTTAATTGTGAGGTACTTTGTCATCTTGAGATGAGTCATTTCTATGCAACACAAACCTAGAAAAGGTATGTTTCCTATTTAGTTATAATGGAAGCTATATTGTTCTTCATCCCATTGATAAAATCTTTTTCCTTTTGAATACAATTTTCATTTGCAAGTCATGTAATTTTCCTAGTATAATCATGGTATAGAAATAACATACCTTTAAAATAATGGATTGACACATTTTCATAATCTTCTACCAATCAAAAAGTATTGTATGCATAAATTCTTGGTTTTAAAAAAATATTAAACTTTTCAAAAAAATATTGGGCAACAAAGGCAACAAATTACTGATAGTCAATCTAGTGATAGTCAATCTAGGACTAAAATAAAAATGTGAACACTATATACTTCCACATGCAAAAACTACCATATCTTCCTCCAAATCCAATATGAAGGGTTTTTTATGCTCCAAAAAATGAAGAACCACATCATTCATATTTTTTCTTTAATGGATATGATCATATTCCTTTGGTATCAACATCTTTCCTTTAAGTTGTTAACATCACATTGAATGATCTAGAAAGCATTTATTATATTTCTTATTGTAATACATCTAGATATAATTAGAATCATCATTGTCTCTTATTTTTCCTAGTACATAGAGTATTTAATCTTTAAATTTAAATTTTTTCTATCTACAAAGACC
The DNA here is from genome assembly GCA_027943335.1 of Chamaecyparis obtusa. NCBI lineage: Eukaryota > Viridiplantae > Streptophyta > Pinopsida > Cupressales > Cupressaceae > Chamaecyparis > Chamaecyparis obtusa. Next base: position 587,431 of record BSBK01002784.1, read on the forward strand.
TGCATGAGGAGTACCATGTACACTTCTCATAGTCCACTCAATATCCAAATAATCAAGTCCCATGATCCTTTATGTTAAAAATATAGAGAAGAAATTGTGCTTCAAATTAAATTTCATAGAAAATGGAATTATGTTCCCATCTATCAACTCATTCAAATCTTGCAATCATACACAACAAGGTTTTACATGTTTTACTAAAATATTTATGTAACTAATTTTACATATTTCATAGAAATGGAAGCTAATAATTAGAGCTAGGGAACTATCTTTAATATGTTGATAAATTCTTTCTATTAATGATTAAAGACAACAGGAACCCAAAATTCATGAGATAGGCAATGATCCTATTAGCAATAGAAAACTCACACATGTTACAGTTGGTAGAAATAGGATCTAAAACCTTACAAACCTCATACCACTCCATAAAATCTTTTCCACTACAAAAAAAATGTGAACATATTGATTTTTAACAATTCAATAGTCTCAAAACTTGAGTGAAATTACACTATGTAACCCATCATTTTATAGGCACAAAATTCAAAATGCTCTAATACCAAATGTTAGAATGGAAAACTCAAACCATTGCATAATAACAACAAAATTTAAAATATTATTGATGTGGTCCAGTTTTATCTCTATTTGAGCATTAGATGTTGTCATTAGTATAAAAGTGGATTAGTCAGTTATATATGCTAATTAGTTGGTAAAAGAAAGAACTAAAAGTTAAATATGCTAGTTGGTTAAACAAACAAGCCTTCATACTGAGTATTCATAAGGCAATACCGAGAGCTAAATGGAAATAGGCTTAATCGGGCACTAGAGTAGTTTTATCGAGCATCAGAGTATACCGAGCACCGAGCATCAGTAAACACAAAGCACACTAGACACTGAGAAAAAGTATATTCACAGAGCAATATTGGCAGTGTTTACCGAGCGATCCAGGAAATGGCATAATAATCTATTATGGCACATTTATATATGTAAATGATTACAACGGAACCATAAAACATTTTACCAAGGTTGAGGATCATTTATTGTAAATTAATTGTAATGATGATCCCTATGTAATAGTCAGATGAACCCTCTCTTCTCTAGGGTCACAAATAGGATGCTTCTCAAACAACAAAAAACCTTGAGAGAGAAGCTAGGACATGATGATAGATATTCTCCTACCTTTTTTACCTCTAACATCTAATCTATTGTCTTTGCTAATATTTAAAGCACAACTATTTCATCATTTTTTAATTGTGAGGTACTTTGTCATCTTGAGATGAGTCATTTCTATGCAACACAAACCTAGAAAATGTATGTTTCCTATTTAGTTATAATGAAAGTTATATTGTTCTTCATCCCATTGATAAGATCTTTTTCCTGTTGAATACAATTTTCATTTGCAAGTCATGTAATTTTCCCAGTATAATCATGGTATAGAAATAACATACCTTTAAAATAATGGATTGACACATTTTCGTAATCTTCTACCAATCAAAAAGTATTCTATGCATAAATTCTTGGTTTTTAAAAAATATTAAACTTTTCAAAAAATTACTGGGCAACAAAGGTAACAAATTATTGATAGTCAATCTAGGACTAAAATAAAAATGTGAGCACTATATACTTCCATGTGCAAAAACTACCATATCTTCCTCCAAATCCAATATGAAGGGTTTTTTGTGCTCCAAAAAATGTAGAACCACATCATTCATGTTTTTTGTTTAATGGATATGTTCATATTCCTCTGGTATCAACATCTTTCCTTTAAGTTGTTAACATCACATTGAATGATCTAGAAAGCATTTATTATATTTCTTATTGTAATACATCTAGATATAATTAGAATCATCATTGTCTCTTATTTTTCCTAGTGCATAGAGTATTTAATCTTTAAATTTAAATTTTTTCTATCTACAAAGACCTGCATGAGGATTCCCATGTACACTTCTCATAGTCCACTCAATATATGAATAATCAAGTCCCATGGTCCTTTATGTGAAAAAAATAGAGAAGAAATTGTGCTTCAAATTAAATTTCATAGAAAATGGAATTATGTTCCCATCTATCAACTCATTCAAATCTTGCAATCATACACAACAACATTTTACATGTTTCACTAAAATATTTATGTAACTAATTTTACATATTTCATAGAAATGGAAGCTAATAATTAGAGCTAGGGAACTATCTTTAATATGTTGATAACTTCTTTCTATTAATGATTAAAGAGAATAGGAACCCAAAATTCATGAGATAGACAATGATCCTATTAGAAATAGAAAACTCACACATGGCACAGTTGGTATAGATAGGATCTAAAACCTTACAAACCTCATACCACTCCATAAAAACTTTGCCACTACAAAAAAATGTGAACATATTGATTTTTAACAATTCAATAGTCTCAAAACCTAAGTAAAATTACACTATGCAACCCATCATTTTATAGGCACAAAATTCAAAATGCTCTGATACCAAATGTTAGAATGGAAAACTAAAACCATTGCATAATAACAACAAAAATTAAAATATTATTGATGTGGTCTAGTGTTATCTCTATTTGAGCATTCGATGTTGTCATTAGTATCAAAGTGGATCAGTTAGTTATATATGCTAATTAGTCGGTTAAAGAAATAACTAAAAGTTAAATATGCTAGTTGGTTAAACAAACAAGCCTTCATACTGAGTATTCATAAGGCAGTACCAAGAGCTAAATGGAAATAGGCTTAATTAGGCACCAGATTAGTTTTACCGAGCATCAGAGTATACTGAGCACCGAGCATCAGTAAACATCGAGCACACTAAACACTAAGCATAGTATATTCACTGAGCAATATTGGCTATGTTTACCGAGTGATCCAGGAAATGGCATAGTAATCTATTATGGCACATTTATCTATGTAAATGGTTACAAAGGAATCATAAAAAATTTTACCAAGGTCGAGGATCATTTATTGTAAATGTAATCATTAATTGTAATGATGATCCCTATGTAATAGTCAGATCTAGGTTAATTTTGTATACCGTAGATCTTAGGTTATTTTCCTAAGAAGATGTAAACCTAATTAGGTTATAGCAGTCATGACAATTATGGAGATTAAATAAATATGCTATATAATTGTAATTCATGTCATTTTGACATAAGAGAGAAAATTGGAGAATAAGGATGATAAGGAGATCTTGAAGCAGTAGCCACTTTCAAGACATCAGAGTTCAAATATGATTTGAGTAGTAAGCAGAGATATAATTTAGGTTATTCAGAATCAATCAAGGCTACCAAGTAGTACAAAGGACAGACTACTACACATTGAGGTGATATTTACTAATTATTTCATAGATCTGATCTAGACAAGAATAAGTTGTCAATTATAGATACTTTCTATTATTCTCTAATCATTGTAACAGAGTTAGCAAAATCTCTTAACAGAGTAGACTTAATAGTCTGATTGTAAATCTCTTAATCGAGTACATGCTCAAGCAGTGTTGTTTAAATCCTTTAACAAGGTAGATCTAGTCGATCTTATTGTTACTCCTAATAGGGTAAGATCACAAGAAGTGATCACAACTTTTAGCCTTAATCAACATACTTTATTATTTTTAGTAGTGAAGAATTTGTGGGTGTCATCCCCACCACAATTTTTACCTTCTCACAAGGGATTCTGCCTAACCAAAATATCTATGTTATGTGATTAAATTATTTTTTTGTTTTAATGCACTTTACATTTACAAGTCAATTGAATGAATGTTGCAAACAATGGATTCGGTTGGATAGATTAGTTTACTACTATTTGTAGATTGAGTAATTAGTTAAAAAAAATTTAGGGTACCGATTCACCCCTCCCCTCTCAATCCCTTATCTTTTCATTCCAACAATTGGTATCAGTGCTAGATCTCTTATTGGAAGATTTAATCATTGAAGAGGAAAGATCTAAACATGGAGAGATACAACTTGGACAAAACCATAGAGAATCAAAAGATTCAGATGCATATGTTTATTTAGAAATGCAAGAAAGCTAAGCATGTGTTGAAAAAGTTATTGGTTTAGAGAAAGAACATGGCTATTATGGAAAATGAAACTAACTATTATTAAGAAGATATTGATGATCTAGTTGATAATATTGGATCTAGTTTAGGCAAAATTTCTGACAGTTCTAAAAGTGCAATTTTTGATTTATCTAAGAAAAATATTTATTTGACTAAACAAGTGAAAGCCTTGTAGATCAGTCAAGAGACACAAATGCTAAGAATGATTTATGTGATGAACAATGCTAGACAAGCTGAACAAGAGAAAAATTTGACTGTTGAAGATAGAAGACAAATTAATAAACAACTACAAGTGAAGGAAATTGAGATAGTGAGACTTAGCGAGCATCACTTCAAAATATCCAATCAGATGATTGTTGTAAGCTAGGAGATTAACTAAGTAAATAATGAGTTATCAAGGAAACTTGAAGACATTGGAGTACTCAGGGAAGAAAATGAAAAACTAAGAAATGAAGTGAAGATGCAGAAACAACATAATGAGATGATGAAAATGGCTGAAGATAGTTCAAAGAAAATTGATGATTTTTTTATTAGTCAGAGAGGACTTAGAAATACTACTGGATTAGGCTACACTGAGCAAGGACAATCATCTAAGAAAGATAAATAGATGAATAACAACCAGCATCAGAGACCTAAGACACTAACATGCTATCATTGTGGTAAACTAGGCCACACTTCAAATGTTTGCAGGAGTAAAGCACATGGTAAACCTAAAACCACTCCTAAGTTCAATGGTCATTGTTATAATTGTAACAAGTTTGGACATCAAGAATATGAATGTAGATCTAAGTTGAATAGGACTCCTAACAAACCCTAAATGGAGAAACATTGTCACACTTGCAACATGCATGGACACACTTCACAAGAATGTAGAACAAAGATGAAGCAAGTTTGGACACTAAAAGGATAGAATAAATCCTATCAACCGAGAAGACAAGGTAATGCTTACACTTGGGATTATAACACATGGGTTAACTACACAGTATGTGGAAGGTATGGACATATCGTAGCTAACTGCATGAGGAAGAGATGGGAGAGAAAATCTCAAAGCTGGAAAAGAAATGGTATGACATGTTTGCACTGTCACAAAGTCTGTCACCTAAGTAAAGATTACAAAGACCGAGCACCAGAAGAAAAATTTTTTGAGAATGGAAATACAATAACAAATATCATGAGAAGAAGAAAAACTATGTGGAGAAAGGCATCAAATGATAATGCTTAGTCAAGAATTGTAGTTGGTGAAACCTCGTCCATTGGATTGGGTGACATCGGCATCTCCACCTAAGCTAAAAAAGGTATGTATGGAATTGATAATACAAGTTGATCATATTTTACATACAGCTCCTTATATTTGATGTGCACATACCAAATCCACATGAATTAAGATGCATTATGGTTTTACAAGTTTTGGACTTTAAAGAGTTTATAGTTGGTATATGCTAAACCGAGTAAGGAGTTACCCGTCAGTGACTATTATGCAAGGTTAACCGAGTATCAGTATTAACCGAGTGGAGAATTTATGTATTAATCAAGCTATTTCTATTTTGTGGTACTCACTGAGTTTGACAGTTGTTGCCGAGCTGTGAGCAGGTCAAGCATTTAATGCAAATTTTGAGTGGGAATTTGAAAAGGTTATAAATAGATGATGAACTTAGTTCATTTTTTCATTAGCGATTACGAAGAACAAAGAATCCCTAGAGAGATTTTGAGCAATGGATTTTTAGAGTATTTAAGAGCTATATCAAAATCTTCTGACTGATTTCATCGACATTTTTGTGTAAGTACTATTACTACCGAGCTGTTCATACTCATACTTATCGAAACCTTATTTTGAGAAACAATGGCATCCACATCGAAGATGAATAAATCTAAGTTTTCAAAGGAGGAGGAAGTCAACCTTATTGTTTATGAAATATGTAATGAACCCTGATACAAACTTCATCTTGAAGTTGCATCAAATATTGATCAAGCGGGTGCTTTCTCAAGCATACCACCTAGGGTTCTACTAGTCGAGGACGTGAGATCATATATTCACTACAAAATAGGAGAGATTGGAGATTTTCACATGTATGCAGCTTACTAGAAGATATGCGGAGAAGATGGAAAGCTGAAATCCAAACACAAACAACTGAAAATTATTGGTTTGACCAATGCCCTAAATTTTCTAAGGGAATTTAAGAGTGAATGGATTAGGGTTGTTCTTAGTTGGTTTCATGATGGAAAATTGTGGCTGGATGAGCTGGTAAAGATAACTAAAAAGATGATTGATGATGTTACCGAGTATCCTACCACTGACAAGGAAAAAGCAATTCATAGTGCATCTAGGGTAGAAATTGAGAAGAACACCGGAGTCGAGTGGGACAGTCATGCCATGAAAATTGACACAATCAAAGATCTAGAGGTAAAATATGCAGCTCATGTCATTAGTTATAAGATTTATTAGTCAAGTAGATTGAATAGTGTGCCGTGTGGAGTCATTGAAATTTCCTATAGAATGGTTAAGAAAAGTTATCAGTTGGACCTTGCCAAGCTTCTATTGAAGCAAGTTGAAGAGAACATGAAGACAATCGAGTTGGTGAAGTTGAATACATGTAAGTTTGGATCCCTACTGGTTTGCATATTCTTTTATGTGCAAAGATTTTTCCCATCGATCGGTAATATAGAGTGGTCAACCGACAAGCCTGTCATAGTAAAAATTTCATATTTGATTAAGGGTTTGGGAAATAATCTCAATAATGTTTTAGACAACTACTTTGAGAAATTCAAAAGAAGAATAAATTCTCATAGCATAATTCCAAGGAAATTGGTTGAAGAATATGAAAATGATATATGTTTTGTTGTTGACACCAATCACACATTGATTAAGGTTGTAGAGCCTAGGAAAAAATGGTTATTCCCCGTGGGTTATGAAATAGACATTGATTTTTCTTCCAAATCAATAAAGGCTTTTTTGGATGTACCAAAGGATGTTAATGCAGAAAGGTTTGGAACCTATGAAAAGGCTAAGAGAAGGATTAAAAATGGCCTAGTTATTGGTAAGATAATAAAGAAGTCAAGGAAAATGATGAAAAATTTAGTAGAGAAGTTTGGTGATGATGTTGGATCATTTGATAGCACACTAGTTGAGGTAGCAACTGAAGGTTAGTTAATTATTTCTGACAAACCACATGATAGTGAGGAAACTGAGTCAAATAAAGATGTAGATACTACATCAATTTCTACTACCCCCAGTCCAAAGAAGAAGTAGTTAGAAGTGTAGACAAGGGCACATACAAGGTCAAGAACTATAGCCTCACATCCATCGAAGAAAGGAGTTTCAAAGATAATAAGGCCAAATGTTGCTACACTGACAAAGACATATAAGAAAAAAGGTACTAAATTACTACTAAAGCCCCAAAGAAAAGAAGAAAGTTAATTAGGGGAAAATATGATTTAGATGATGATGAAGTTAATAATGATCAATTTAAAATTGTAGTAAACAAAATTCGGTCCATAGATGAGGTAGAAAAAGAAATAATAGAAAATGGTGGACTTACTGATCCTCAGATTAGTTAGTTTGAGCACCTGTCAACCAATGATCAGAATAAAATTGAAGAGGCAATAATACAAATGATGATAAGATTTAAAAGAGTGCCAATTGAATTTTCCAAATACTTACCCAATGCATTAGAAGAGATGATTTCATAGAAGTGGTCCTATGCATTGAATATTGAGAAGAGAATGAGGGAACAATCCCTGCTTTTGGCAGTTCCTACATTGACAATTCCTAAAGTTGAGGAATTAATGAACAAATATTCAAAGAGATTTAGAGTGAAGAATCGGGCACTATAGATACTTGATGAAAATATGGTAGACATAGATGAGAATAGTAAACTCATCTAGACTTCAATTATACAAGCCTGAGAGCAAGCAGAAAAGATAGCCTTAGCCATTATTCCCAAGAAGAAATCAAAAAGAAAAGTCAAGGGAATACATATTGATGATGTAGATTTGGCACCCACACAAAGAATTGACCTATTAGATACCGAGGTACCTGATACAATAGTTTCCATCAAGGAAATAAGTCTAACACAGGATGCACTAGATCAAGTTGAGATCCAAATAATAGATAATAACACGCTAGATGTACTCATTGAAGACATCACAAACTATGATCCTGATGACCTAGTTGATGATGAGGATGTTACCATTGCTGGAGAAAAAATAGAAGAAGAGGGATATCTCACCGAGCCATCAATAACATCTATATTGGGTAAACTTCCCATTCTGATAGAAGCAATAGAATTAATTTCCAAGGAAGGACTTGAAGGCTCAATCCCTGAGTAACCAATGGATACATTAGGGGATCAAGGGACAAGCACACCTGCCAAGACAAAAGATCCTAAGGAAACAGAGGCAAAGACATAGGGCCAAAGTGAGCCTAAGACTACCGAGACCACCCCACTGGACACTACAACATAATCTCCCTCTATATCAACTGATACACAGGTTTCTGAAGAGTAGAAGAAAGAAGATAATGTATCTACCAGGCAAGAAGTGTAACACCCCATAAGACTAAACTAAATAAAAGACAACTACAAGTGAACCAAATGAAATTAACCTGAACAACACAACAATTTTTTTTTATTAACAAGGTACAACTTAGCACCAAATTACAATTCAACTGACATAATCAGTTATTTAAATATCCAAGGTAATCAATTACATGAGAGTATATTAATATACTCAACATTTAATACATATGCACTAAGAGTTCCAGAATGCATCTAACTATTCCTAGATATCCTAAGCACTGTTTTGATAACAAGTAACCAGGTAATAATCTATTTTCCATAAATCTTTACAGCAGCTAACCATTCCCCCAAAAACATAGTTTTCCTCATCTAGAATCCTGAAAACACCAAAATAGAAAACAACCACAAACAACAAGGCTTAGTAAAAAAGACTAAGATGATGGAATACCTCCAAAGATCTGCATCATATAGGTTAGAACCTTAACAAAATAATCAAACCATACAAATAAAAATAGACATATTTCATCATTAATAGGAAGCATTTCCTTTCTACTCAACAGAAATATACAAGTACTTCATTTCATTTTCAACATAAATAAACTCACAAAGAAAATGACAAGGTGATGATCCACTAGCTTTGGGTATATACATAAGAATCAACGATCAATAACCAATAGGAAACTTGAAGAATTCATTATGCCAGCCTTATTCTTTCCAAGCAATAAGGTAAAACCATTCCCTTACTTCACCAACATGTGCAGGTAATCAGGGCAACATATTTTATCTTTTTAAATGTAACCCATAGCCCATAAATTATTAAATTATCACTTAGTAATTAACTGATAGATATTCTTTTGCCTTCAGGCTCTAGACAAAAGTCAGCTTCCCATACTAAGGATCACACTTGCATTATCTCAATACACTTCATACTACCAAAATAGCTAAACCATAGTAAAATCTGGATTACCAATTCAACTATTAATGTTTACTTAACAACTGAAATCCTTAATACTGAAACAACCATTTAAAATTTCCACATACATCCATGAAATCTCTTTCCAAAATAACCACAGCAAGCATCTTCTCTTCATCATTGACAGAATAACTTAATCAAAATTTCCAATGCTAATCTTAGAAATTCAAATAATAATAATATCCAATTCCTAACATCTAATTACAATTTAATAATAGATAAACGGAAACATCCAATTCTATTGCCAACTATTTGATACAATAATACCTAAGAATCAATTCCATTTTTCTATCACATTCTAACTAACAGAGTTATTTGTGATTCCATAGAAAGTTAACAATCAACTCATATACCAAAGAATAATGTAGAATTACACATTAACTACATAATTACCGCCGTATAAGAATACACTTGTTTCAATTCTGTTATCTCTATTACCAAGTCACTTATGTACATACTTGTAGGCATAACACATATATATACATATGTATATACACTCACGGTACGTGTATATACATATATACATATACATTCCTACAAATATATATATGTATGCACATACTCATAAGCCCACACACATATATATACATATGTATATACACTCATGGTACGTGTATATACATATATACATATATGTTCCTATAAGTATGTATGTATATATATATATATATATATATATATATATATATATATATATATATATATATATATATATATATATATATATATATATATATATATATATATATATATATATATATATATATATATATATATATATATATATATATATATATATATATATATATATATATATATATATATATATATATATATTTATGTACCCTTGTATTTATACAGAGTTCAGAGCACTACATCAAAATTGTAATACAATCAGAAAACATGAAATCAAATATTCCAATCTAAATATGAATTATCAGTTACTGATACAACTCCAAAATTCCATAGATAGCAAATATACTGCATAAGTAGCTATCAAATAGCCTTTAGACCAAAGTCATAACCAAATCTATGAAAGAGATAATGTGACAATAGAGACTTACTTGATAGACCCCCACATTAACCGAGAATACCATAATACCAAGAAATAAAAACTATGTTCTATTTCCTGCTACAACATGATCATCTAAAGAACATGATTCTTAATAAAACTTACCAACAGACCCAATAATCCTCAATAACAATAGCTGCAATATATATAATATCCAGAACTTAAACCCCTCTATCTAGAGCATAAAACTATGGATGGTCATATGTACCCCTAACACCAGAGACCGATACATAGATAACACGATGACTAAACTCAACATAACCTCATGGTAACCAAATCTCCCTTCTCTCGAGTTCAAAAATACAAACTACCAAATAGAGAAAAGCACACTACAAAACCTCCAAACATGACATAACAGAGCTTCCCTATACCAATGCTCGACAAGAAAAGAAAGTCGACTACAACATTCAAATAGTGACATCAAAATGAACATTGCTATGTTTACTAAACAAAATGAACTACCAACTAAATAATATGAAGTCAGGTACAAGATAAAAATTCCCTTAATGTTCCACGATTGACATAAATCTTTTCACTATGGTCACCCATTCTAACCTAGGAACCACAAAACCCGATATCTATACCACACAAAGAACGTAATAAAACAAAATTCTCAATACCCAAATACCTGGCGACAAGACCAAATATCAGTACCAGAACAACTAATCCCGATCACAAAATAACATTCCAAAGCTCGGTAAAACAAATTGGTAGCAGAGAGGCGACAACTTCATAGTCTTCACTCTCCATTGCTACTTCCATAGACACTACATTGTCGTTCCCACTACTAAGATCATGACAACTGACATGAAACAGTGAAACACACAAACCCCCAAACTCAGGAAACCCTACGCTCCCATGTTCCAATAATAACAATATCACCATTATGACAACCTCAAACCATAATACTAATCAACTGAACCAAACGCACACAACCGAACTTCCACATTACAAACAGTGAACATAAACACTACAATGTGCATTACCATACATTTTGAAAGACATTTCTACAGTATACAAGAAACATATTTATCCTTAGTGCATAACCCGAATAGAAACCATTTTAATGAAATTTTATAAACCAGATACATATAGAAAGCAAGAGTTGAGTTAGAGAATGCCCCTGCCTTTATAATAGAGTGGGGGTGTTCTGAACTCAAATTTGAAACCAAAAACCATGCTCCCAACTGGCAAGCTACACCAAATCCAAACCCTGTAAGGTCCACCCCATTTCCACCTTTTCCTTAACACTCGATGATGGAGGATTAAGGGGTTTTGTAGTATCTGGATGAATGGTAAATCCCTAATGGAATTGTACCTGCATATCAGTACCTATCAACTAAGTGTCACAATGACAGAGGTGATATCTTTGGGTTATTAATTATGTAAGTGAATCTTGGATGCAGTATGTTACCCTACAGATCATACATTCAGCTAGACTATTAAGGCTCCTTTGAGTACTTTTGTCGAAAGGATTAGTTTCAAGAAGTTGAGATGTAAATGCCAAATTAGTTATGTGTTAAGTCTTAATTTTATCTTGGATTAAATTAATAGTTGAGGTGATGATTCTAGTAACTCCTACAAGGAGGATGAGTAATGCTTCGATGATATATTATATGGTTATACCATAGTGATGTTTTGGTGATGTTATTAGAACCCTGATCAAGGATTTTTTAGATCCTAGACTAATAGGATTATTCTGCATTATGTTTTCCTAGATTAGGAAATTTAATCATCCTTGCGATAAGAATTTTTATAGGACCCGACTGTTATGGTTATCCCTTACCAATATTGAACCATCGATTTATCTTAAATGCTATGCTAAGGAAAATTTGAGAATCTATGGGATTAGGAGTACCATGGAGCTATGCAATTTAATTATGTGGATTGAATTGAATTGAAATAATGAAATGCAATCTATATGTTTGCAAGCCTGCATTTGGATCATGATCTATATGAGGGCACGGTACTTTATGTGACTTTGATTACACAGTAGAAATTATAACTTGTGTATATAAAATTATATGCATTCGAATTATGCACTATATGAAAGTGATTAGACATATGCATTGAATTATGAATTATGAGAAAGTAATTGTAAGAATGCAATTGAATTCTATGTTGCAAATGAATATCATGTTAGACATCTTCACTACATTGGTGTTATGAGTAATTGACGATTACCTTATGATGATGTTAAATTGTGGATGATCTTGATTTCATTTGAATTATGCAATTGAATTACAAATTGAATTATGCAAATTAAATTATGAATTATATATGCAATTGAAGTATAAATTGGGTTATGCAAATTGAATTTAGTGATGTGAGTATTGAATCCTATATGATTACGTGCAGACAATTGAATTATGACATTTCATTCTATGTGATTTAATGTTCAATTGAATTGTGTTAGATCATTACTGTTTGTATGATTCCTTGTATGCAATTGAGTTAAGATTAATGTGAGGATATTTCATCTTGTATGTTTATATATGATGGTTTTCTTCCTTGAATTACGGATGCTACATTTAGGTTTTGCAGGTGGAAGGACCATGGAAAAATTTGGGGAAACCACATTGAATGCTTGTGCTATCAGTAAAGCCAAGGCCTCCTCTATTGAAGAGACCAGGGCCTCATTGTGAAGTGTTTTATTTTGTAACCATAATGTGAATGTATGTGTAGGATTGTTAAGTATTGTAATATGTTGGACATACCTTAATTGTGATGTTAATTATGTGAGTGTCACTTGACACTAGAGTTAATTGTTAACTAAGGTATGTTGTGTGATTGGAGTGCAAGAGAAAGTCCTAGAAGCTTCCTCGAGGGGGTATTCTAAGTGCATCCTCTTGTCTTAGGACCCCTAAGTGAAGTCATACCTTACATTTTCGTGCATAAACTGAACCATGGTTTTTGGAGGGTTAAATGGGACCCTAGGGAGTAGTTTCATGCATTTTTAGGTAGCCCATTCCTTGTACCCATAGGTTAGGAGTAATTTTAGCATGGGAGAAGCCATATTTTGACCTTTTGTCCCCTAAAATAGTGCCCATTTAATCTTGAACGAAATTGCAACTTGCATGATGGAACCAGTAGTACTTCCTAGGACCATCTTAATGAGGGTTGTGGAGAGTTGGTTTGGGGGTCCCTGTTAGTAGGACTTTTAGAGGGGTTTGGGGTTGTTCACCCACCCTCTACCTTTAGAGACCACTAAACTTGGAGAAGGAGAAGGCTCAAACACTTCATCATTTTGCATTGGATCATAGGTTGGAGGATCTTGCTCTTCATCTCTCTCATTTTGTTGTAGATGAATCTTGTAGTTGTAATTTTTTTGTTAAGTGTTTTAGCTCCCCATGGTTGGTCATGGTGAGAGCATGAAATGAAATTTGTATTTTCTTTTGTGACGGTGTTTTGGGTTGTTTACTCTTGGCTCAATCACCCTTGGGAGGGAAGAGCAACCAAGAGGGGGTGTGGAGATGGAAGCAACATTATGTGTAGATTTTCCTCCATGTGTGGGGAAGGATAAGCTTGGGTGTGTTGTCCCCAAGTAGCCTTTGCATTTGAAGCCCAAGGGGCATTTTTGGGGTTATAAGGAGGGATTTGGCCTTGTGTGCCATTGATATGAGATACGTTGTTATGGAGGTCCATGTGTGGCCTTGACATCATTTATTGTGGTCCATGTGTGGCCTTATTATGGCATTGGCTTCTCCATGTGTTTCCCATTCACACCCTATTAAAGGATCGGATTTGATCCTATGTTTTATCCTTGAGGGAATTTGGGATCTATTTGTTTGATTTCATGTGAGTACTTGAGTTTGTGTATGTATCCTATTCTTTGTGGTTTCCCCAAGCTCGAGGGTGGCCTCATGAGATGCCTAGGATGGGAGGTGAGCTCCCATGGTCGTTTCCCTTTTGCCTTGTATGTATTTGTAGATTTGTGGAAGCTCAAAGAGGAGCTATCATGGAGGTTTTCACCTTTTGGATGGTTGAGAGAAGACATCCCTTTTATTCCCTTGTGAATCACTCTTTGTATTTAGATTTCATTTGATGTAAAAAAAGAATGAAATGCCTTTCATTTGGAGCTATTGTGTAGATGAAATGGATGAGGGACTGTTATTATCTTGATCTTTCATTGTGTGGAATTATTCATTGCAATGCTTGTTGAAACTAGAATGTTGTAAAATTTATTGATGTATTTGTAAATGAGTTGAAATGGATTTCTTAATGTTAAGATGAATTCTTGCAAACATGATAAAAGATCTCTCTCTCTCTCTCACGATAATTGAAAAATAATCTCTCTTTGCAAATGAGTTATCCACAATGATAGATTAAATATTGTAGCAATTTCTTTATGCTTCCATATTTGGATTGATATATGAATATCACAGTATCATATATGATGAACTAAATGTAATGATCGTTGAAAAAAATCTCTAAATGTGATTCATATCTCACTTTTAGACCTGTCAATTCTAATGAAACATCTATGAAGGAATGAACAAATTAATTTATATGTTGATATCTCAATTGATTTGCAATCAAACTATATTTAACCCTTATTGATACTCTATCAATCTTAAGACAATAGACTTCCTTATGCATTAAGGAGACTAATTAAATGATTAAGATATACTACTCATCGTTTGCAAGAAGATGTAAAAATAGTGCAAGCAAAATAACACTCTCCAGATTTTAAGAAAGCAAAATGCTCTCTAGATTTTGTATGGGATAAAAATCCCATACAAAATCCATACCACAGTCATTTTAATATAATAAACTTGCCACCTCAATATATATTAAACAAATAAAATATTAATCTACTTTACCCCCTTACCTTATTTAATATCTTCCCCATAACATGGCGCATGTGGAGGGATGTCAAGTCTTTGTTTTAATTCAAACCTTTCTTTTGGTCAAGATTGTGTCCTTGTGCTGACACATCAAAAACCTTTTTCCTTAATGCATTAACCTTCTTCTCTTCAAAACCTGCACATGCTTCTTCTTGCCACCTTCTCTTCAAAACCTGCGCATGCTTCTTCTTGCCCATGCTTAGCATTTAACACCAATTTTTTTTGGTACTTCACTATGAGATGGGAAAGGAGTGGGACCCACTTTCCACTTCCTTTTCATGTCTTCCACTTTCCCATGCACTGGTTTGGCACAGGCTTTGGGGAGTATTAAAGATTTTGTTTAAATTTCTCTCCTCTCCTCTTTATGCGTACACCCCCCCATAGTCCTTGATGATGGGTGATGGAAGGAGGGAAGATTTGATGGGATTATAGGATGCTTAGAGTAGGGGGTTAGACTAGTTGACTTGGTAGGATGTTTTGTTTAGTGTGTAGGTTAGTATTTAGATAAGTTAGTTTAGTTTGTTAGTTAATTAAGTTAATTAAGATTAATGTCTTGTTAATATTATCATTTAGTCATTATTTTTTTAGCAATGTTTAAATTATTTATGTTGTTATTATTTATGGTACCATGTTCTAATGTTATAGCCTGTATATAATATTAATTAATATATTATAATTATTAATTAATTTCATATATATTATTTAATTATAATCTTTGAATATATATCATTGATTAAAGTTTTTCTTTAAATTCATTGATTAGTTAAAAAGTTCATTAATCAATTGTTACGTTGTAATTATTAATTGAATTGGTATATATTCTTTTTGTAACGGATATTGGTGTAAACAATTATTAAATTTTATATTCAATATTTTCATAAACTGACAATCTAATAATTAAAATTAGACTTATGGAAAAGGGTTAATCTATATATATATAATAATGTTATTAAATAAATCTTCTATTACTCTTGGATAATCTATAAGATTAATAGATTGACAATTGATGAAATTGATTGTTAAGATGATTAAAAAATTCTTCTTCTATAGAGTTTCAACTAGGAACCTATGGAAAAACAACTTTGTTGAGGTTTGACCTCTTGTCGCTTTGGGACTTTGTCATTAGCACTTTTGTCCCGCATCATGAACGTGGAACTTATAACCTTCTAAAAAAAAATTTGTTGGTTGTGTTTTGTCCCAAAATTTTGGGCATTAAAAACCTTCACTCAGCAAAGCTAAACCCACCAAAAATGTCCAAGAACCAAGCAACAAAACCGAGCGCCCTGTGACAGAGCTTGTTTCATAAGCACCAAAAACCAAATAGTGCTTCCAAATGATAGCTCGAAAACAAGAAACAGAACCATGAAATGCAAAATGGAGAATCCCATTAATAATGCACAAGTATACAACCATATTCCTCTCCAATCTGAATAGAATGACTCCATTTCCGCAACCTTTCCAGACATCAAACCCATTACCTAAACAGAGAAAAACCTTGCCAATGCAAATGACTGACAGTGAACTGAAGTCATTTAATTCCCATAAGCATGTCGTAGCTGCATTAAAGTCCAAACTTATCTTTCACTGCCACCTTCACTGAACATAGCGAGAGTTGTCACCGCAGTACATACTTACCAAGAACTCCCACTTGCCCATGCTCAGAGTAAAACCACATGTGCATATAACAACCAATTCTCACTACACATTCGAACATAGAAAAACAAATATCTTGGCACCGAGAACTTACTATGACATAGCCACATTAAATCATAGTTCACGAAACCATAGGAATTATTTCAAAACCATAGCCAAAGTTAAACCATTTACTAACTTTAGCTTGTTAACCATAATACAAAGAATGTTAGGATATTACTAACACCCCTACTAACTTAACACAAAACTAATTACTAACTCATTCTAACAATTAAACTTATTTGTATTCTTTTAAATATCAATTTCCACTTAACAATCAACACTAACATAATAAAACCATTTATACACTAGCATTAATCATAAAATTAACCATATTTTCCTTTCACAATAACCGACCAATATAACATCAAAATTATCATTACTGAAAACTTAATTGCAGAATAGGAATTCCTCATTCCTTCCTCCTAAGTAACACAAATTTCCAAGTACCAAAGTCAACAGAGAAACTGATAATTCAGAAAAGATAGTGTCTGCAGTTATTTAATTAAATCTAATAGATCCAATGTCATAGTCTAACCAAAGATTAACAATTAATAGCTAAACTAAATATCCATAATCTGTCTAAGATATAAATTGAAGTTAAAACAAAGCTATAATCCCCTTCTAACCAAAAGAGTCTGAACATAACAAATCCAAACCAAGACATAAATCCGCCCTAGAAGAACTAAATAAAGATGCAGAATAAAAAAAACCAAGTCAGAAGTAGATAGGGGCATGACAAGAAGTGCCAAATGTTGAGGTAAAGGACACTGTACCTTTTTTAGGAGTTTGGCTCAAGAGCCTAAGACAAAAAATAAAAATCATGGTAAAGGGCTGGTCACACTAGATGAAGTCATAGAAATACCTGCATGTGACCCAAGGACCTTAGACCCCAAGGAACTAAGAAAATATGGGGAACTATGCACAAGGAAGGTAGCTCATCTGAAGCTTAGAAAAGAGTGTAAAAAAGAGAAAATACTTGAAGATGTAAGAGACATCTTACAACAGGTTGTACCCAAGGTCCAAATTAATGATGAAACACTGGTAATGGACCAACTTGCCACTCTAGTACAAGAAATCAATGCCCCAGATATTGATGTAGAAAAGAGACTTGAGGAAAGGGCAGAGTCAAAACTACAGGATAAGTTAGCAGAGAAAATCAGCTAGGAAGTGGCAATAAATAAGGTAAAACTTTTTGAGGTGATTATAGAAGTTCAATCTATCACTCGGAATATTATTCAAATGCTAGTTAAGCTTTGCATTGTGGAGAGCTTCATTGCTGAGATTAGTGGAAAGATTAAATAGCTGGATGTTGAAAGCCAAGCCAGTGAAAATGCCTCTTTAACCAAGCCAGATGCTTTTCATAAGCATATCCTAAAAATTCAATAACTCAGGTGGTTAAGAGTAGAGTTGAGGAAGTAGGAAGACAAAATAACTGACCAAGTCACAGAGATTTAGGCTGAGTTACTTCCCCACCTAAAGATAATTGAGAGGCATATTGTCAAAGTGCAAGCTTTAGTTGCAACACCAGAAATTTTAGTGTTGGAGAACATCTTTGACATGCATTCACAAGTCAGTGTTGAGCACATTTCTCTCACCAACTTGAAAGAGGAATGGGAAAACCTCTTAGATTCTTTGAAGAAAACCCATCAGGACATTTTTGACAAGATGTAAGTACATATTTTTGAGTTTTGCATTAATCTCAAAAAAGGGGGAATATAATGTATATGTAAAATTATATAATTATATGCTACGTGTACTACATATATGCTAGGAGCATGTACTGAGGGGGAGTTATGCAAATTTTTGAATAGATTTTGTCATGTATATATGAAGCAATGATAGTGAAAGATATATTGATGTATATAAATTACAAGTTCTAATACTAATGCCAAAGGGGGAGATTGTTATCTCTATTTGAGCATTAGCTGTTGTCATTAGTATCAAAGTGGATCAGCTAGTTATATATGCTAATTAGTGAGTAAAAGGAAGAACTACAAGCTAAATATGCTCTAGTTGGTTAAACAAATAAGCCTTCATACCAAGTATCCATAAGGTAGTACTGAGAGATAAATGTAAATAGGCTTAACTAGGCACTAGAGCATTTTTATCGAGAATTAGAGTATACCAAGCACTAAGCGTCAGTAAACAATGAGCACACTAGACACCAAGCACCAGTATATTCACCGAGCAATATTGGCTATGTTTACTGAGCGATCCAAGAAATGACATAGTAATATGTTATGACACATTTATCTATGTAAATGGTTACAATGAAATCATAAAATATTCTATGAAGATCAAGGATCATTTATTGTAAATGTAATCATTAATTTAAATGATGATCCCTATGTAATAGTCAGATCTAGGTTAATTTTGTATACCATAGATCTTAGGTTATTTTCCTAAGAAGATGGAAACCTAATTATGTTATGGCAGTCATGAGAGTTATGGAAATAAAAAAAGTATGCTATATAATTTTAATTCATTTTATTTTGACATAAGAGATAAAAATGGAGAACAAGGATGACAAGGAGATCTTGAAGCAGTAGCCACTTTCAAGACATTGGAGTTTAGTTATGATTTGAGCAGTAAGAAGAGATACAATTTAGGTTATTCGAATCAGTCAAGGCTATCGAGTAGTACAAAGGACATACTACTACACATTGACGTGATGTTTACTAAGTATTTCATAGATCTAATTCGGACAAGCATAAGTTGTCAATTACAGATACTTTATGTTATTCTCTAATCATTGTAACAAAGTTAACAAAATCTCTCAATAGAGTAGACTTAACAGTCTGATTGTAAATATCTTAACCGAGTACACACTCAAGTAGTGTTGTTTAAATCCTTTACTAAGGTAGATCTAGTCAATCTTATTATTACTCCTAACAAGGTAAGATCACTATAAGTGATGAAAACTTGTAGCCTTAACTGGCATAGTTTATTATCTACAGTAGTGAAGAATTTGTGGGTGTCAGCCCCACCACAATTTTTACCTTCTCACAAGGATTTATGCGTAACCAAAATATTTGTGTTATGTGATTGAATTATTATTTATTTTCATGCACTTTAAATTTACAAGTCAATTAAATGAATGTTGCAAACAATGGATTCAGTTAGATAGATTAGTTTACTACTATTTGTAGATTGAGTAATCAGATAAAAGTTTTCAAGGGTACTGATTCACCCCTCCCCTCTTAATCCCTTATCTTTCCATTCGAATAGTCCAAATGAACCATAAATTGATTTATGAATGGATTTTAAAAAGCCTTATTTTTCCTATATAAATTTTCAAATAACTCTAACCAACCAAATATTAATTATATTTATTATAACATAACCTATAATTAATCATTGATTAATATAAAATTCCAATAGGTCAACACCATTTATTTAACTAGATTCTATTTAACTTAAATATTGTCTGTACAAGTCTTAGTTGACCCTCTTTAAAAGTCAAGACCAATTCTAATTATTTCTTTTCTTACACCAGTCCATTCAAACAGTTTATTATTTAATCTCCTAATTCATTTCTTCCCCTCTAAATTAGAAGTTATTTTAAAGTTAAGATATTTTCTATTAAAGTAGTTCCTTTGAATCAAGTTTGTTATTAAAGACACAACCAAGCCTTTCTTTTCTTAAAGCTATCTTATATTTTCTTTAACTATCTTCCTGAATGTTTTCTCAGTATGTCCAATAAATATGCTCCAATACATTTTAATTTTTTTTGGAAATGCTCTTCATATTTCTCTACTCTAGGAATACTCTAGATATAATCTATTATACTTAAAAATATGCTTATGAAGTCACTCTTGATTTTCTCATTACCATATTTTATATATGCTCTTAACTCTACTATAATAGTAAAAATATTTTTTAGTTTCTTCAACTACCATTCAAGCCTCAGTTGGAAGGACTGATTCTCTAATAGTAATTCTAACATCTTAAAATCAAGATTAACCAAAGTCATTGTAGATTGTTTAAATTGTTGTATGGCTGAAATATTCTTATTCATATCAAATTTCCTTAATCAATTTATTCTTATTCCATTCAATACATTTCCTTTATTTTCACTAGGTTTAATATATCACCAAAAACTATATATTTGGTAATGTAGACCACTTATGAATAAATGTTTGTTAAAATAAAAAACTAGCATTATAGTGTTAATATGATTTAGAACAACAAAGAGGGGGGTGAATCAGTTGTTCTTAGGTCCAGATGTATAAAACAAATTTCAAACACTTTTCTTTAAATCAGATCTAACAACCAAAACCAACTCGATCATCACTGATTCTATAATAGAAATATATAACATTGCAGTCCACTACCCAGCTATATCTAACTTGTAAAACATAGAAATGTTTAAACCAAAACATTCACACAAGCATTGACACTAGGATTTATAGTGGAAACCCAATCTAGAAAAAACCACTTTGTAACATGGTACTATTATTTTCACTCTTCTAAAGTGAGCTCAGTTAAAAGCCAACCTTGTCAAAGGTTACAATACACACTGTTAGGTGTGACCCGGTTAAAGGATTTCAATCACTCTATTAGAAGTGAGCCTTGTTATAGGACTTACATACATTCCATTAGAATGCAACCTTGTTCAAAGGATTTAAACATATGACTGTTAGGTCAACCTCTGTTAAAAGGATTTTGACTGTTACAATGCTTAGAAAGTAGTAGCAGTATTGATCTGGAAAACATACAACTCACTTTGCAAATATCAAATCCAATTCTGTACACAAATGCAGGTTTATTGACTTTGAAACTTTTCCATCTCCATCTTTGATCTACTCGAAACTTTTCTTCAAGCAATCACCACACTTCTCCTTCAGCCTTTTCTTCTTATACAATCAATAACATCTATTGATCTTCCAGCATTCTCTTTTCACCCATGCACACACATACCTAATGCTTAGGTTCCCTTAATACTTCCTCAATTAGGTTAACTCATCTTTTGCCACTCAATCTCCTTCGTAGATCTTAGGGTTAGGTCAGATTCATTGAATCTACCCACTTTATGTTCTTCAACTCCTTTTCTAGAAACATCCCAAATCTCTTAAAGATTTACAATAAAACATATTTCCAGTGCATTCAATGCTTTCGAACAATTAATAAATAATTCAACACATTTTACATAATCCAAGAATTTAACAATGTCAACTCCAATTCTGAATTCTCTTCAAATATAAAAATAATGATGCTCGGTCAATACTGTGATCAACTACTTGGTCTTCATGTAGAAAGCTCAGTCATTACTAAAAATGTTTCCTTGGCTTATACTGTCTTTCTTAGCAATTAACTGATGTTCAATCGACACTAGAATTTTTCTCAGCATATACTAACTCGGTCGACACTAACATTACTTGGCTTGAACATGATTTCTCTATTTTTGCTCGGTCAAGCCTACTAGTTTAGTCTTCAATCTTACTAAGATAAACAATACATTATCTCATCATTGTACAACATAGTCAAGTACACTTTGTAGTATCAAGATAACTCAACCTTTCCTTAGGTGCTATTTTTACCATCCTTTCTTTCCCTTCTTCACAACAATACAATAGATATAGTACTTTCATAAGTAGCAATAGTATTACCAGTTAAGGTTTGACATCAATGAAAACATAACAATTGCCTCAATTGTAGTTTCCAACAATCTCCATCTTTGGTATTGATGGCAACACCATATGATATCACCTGAATAACACATGGATTACCAACCAATCCAAAAACTTATCTGTCCATCAGAAATTTTTTTTTTTCTAATATTCTTAGCTTCATTCTGATTCATAATCTATTAGCCTCACTTCTGTGACCATCAAAAATATCTAGATCTCCCTCTATCCTGATCCTTCATCTCAGTTCATCATCTCCTTACTTTTCTTTTTAGTGTCATGTATTATTATATCATCTCAGTCCATCTCCTTCTTTGACAAAAATGCCAAAGCAACAACTAAAACATACATCCATCAGATGTAGATATTATTTGTGCAACTCAGTGTTTCTCCCTCTGTCATCTTTCTTATGACTGATTCCTTGTCTTTTCTCTTCTTCACAACTCTAGGCCATTCCTAAAGTGTGACAATCTTCTACATCAATCTGTCAAATATTCTATTGTAGCTTATTTGATGTAGTGCTCCTAGCTTAACTAGGCAACCTCAGTTAGGGGAAGGACCCCTAATTGACTTCTCAAATACTCATGTGCTTCTTTAGGTAAAGCTTTAGTGAATATGTCTGCTAATTGTTCCTTTGTATTCACATATTCCATTCAAACTTCTTTATCTTGTACCAATTCTCTCAAGTAGTGATACTTGATTGCTATGTGCTTGGTCTTAGTATGCATCACCGGATTCTTAGAAATGTTAATAGCACTTGTGGTGTCATAGAAAATAACAACAGGTTTAGTGATTTCTTCTTTCATGCCTACCAACAATTGTTTTATCCATACCAAATTTGAATAGTTTACTGTAGCAGCAACATACTCGACTTCAGTAGTAGATTGGAAAATGCAATTTTGTTTCTTGCTCATCCAGGAGACTAATCTCTATCCAAGAAAGAAAGCTCCACCATTAGTACTCTTTTTGTCATCTACATTTCCTGCCCAATCAACATCTGTATATACTCTTAGTTCAAATATTTCATCCTTCTTGTAATATAGCCCATAGTTAGCAGTCCCTTTAAGGTATCTCATAATTCTTTTCACAACCATCATGTGTGTTTCCTTAGCATTGGCAGAGAATCTTGCCACAATCCCAATAGCTAGTGAAATATCTAGTCTACTATGTACAACATACTACAATTTTCTAATCATGGATCTGTACAAAGTCTAGTTCATTTCTGTAGCATCATCATTCTTAGATAACTTTTGTCCATTAACCATAGGAGTACTCACTAGTCTAGAATCTTCCATCCCAAAAGATTTTAGTATTTCATTAACATACTTAGACTGTGTAATGAAAATTCCTTTCTTTATCTGATATACTTGTAAACCAACAAAGAATTTGATCTCACCAAACATGCTCATTTAAAATTCAGTTTGCATTTCATTTGAAAATATTTTACACAAAGCATCTTGTCCACCAAAAATAATATCATCCACAAATTTTTTTGCCAACGGGATACCTTTACCTTCTTCATCTTTCATGTACAGATTGCTTGTGTCATTTGTTCTAGAAAATCCAATCTGTATCAAGTAGTTATGCAATCTCTCATACCATGCTCTGGGAGCTTATATTAATCCATATAGTGCTTTGTTTAGTTTGCATACCATGTGTCTTTTGTTTGGATCAATAAAAACTTTTGGCTATTCTATGTAAACTTCTTCTAGTATACCATTTTAAAATGGAGACTTGACATCCATTTGATATACCTTGAAATCTTTATAAGTAGCCTATGCAAGCAGAGTTCTTACTCCTTCCAATCTAGCTACAGGAGAAAATGTCTCCCCATAATCTATTCCTTCTTCTTGTACATAGCCTTTGCATACCAGCCTAGCTTTGTTACTAGTTATTTCACCTTTTTCATTCAACTTATTCCGGAACACCCACTTTGTTCCTATAACATTTTTGTTTTTAGGTCTCAGCACCAAAGTCCAAGTATCATTCTTCTCTATCTAGTCTATTTCTTCATTCATTGCTTGTATCTAGTCTTCATTTTCTAATGCCTCTCTAGTTGACTTAAGTTCAAATTCACACAGTAAACATGTTGGATCCTTTGTCTTACTTTTGGTCAGAATTCCAGTATGTTTGTCTCCAATTATCTGTTCAGGCTTGTGATGTCTTCTTACATATTTTTCCAAAATAGGTTCAGATCTTCTCTCCTCTATTTCATCAGGTTCCTCAACAAGATTGTCAGATTCAGCTTCTAAATGTTTAGAAACCTCTTCCTAATACTCAACAACATTATCTTGTCACTCGGCATGTTCTTTTTCTCTTTCAGCACTATTTTCCTGATGTTCGACATCATCTTCTTGTCGCTCAGCATCGCTTACCTGAGACTTGGCATCAGGTGCAAGTCTGTTACTTGCCTCTTCTTCTTCTTCTTCTTCTTCTTCTTCAATATACACAAAAGATCTATAATCTTCTGGTTCTCTTTTGCTGTCAACTTCATTTATTTCTTTTCCTTTGTAGTCTTTATGCCTTTGGTAGCTTTTGTCATCTCTTCTATCTTTGTGTTTGCTTTTTCTTTCTTCATCTTTATCATTCCTGTTAGGACATCTAGTAGCTATATGACCAACTTTATTACATGAAAAACATATAATAGGGATTTTACCTTATATTTTCCTTTCCCCCTTCTTAGTCTTCTAGCCATAAGAGCTTCTAGATCTTCAAGTTCTTCATTATAAGTGTCACTGTCACTTTCACTTTCACTTTCATTGATGCATCTTTCCTTTTCTTTCTTTGGCTTGGTAAGAACTAATTGTGACTTAAAAGCAAATTCAACATTACCAATTCTACCAACAGTGAAGTTATCATAGTTAGAGAGTTTAAAAGCAGTCAGCTTGCCAACCAAACATTCCAAAGTAAGCACATTTGCAGAGTTACATCTAGATTCTTGAATAGATGAGATCTTAATAGCATATATAGGATGCAGATTTCTTAGTACTTTTCCAATTATAGTTTCATCATCAATAGTCCCACTTTCTCCTCTAATAGCATTCACAACTTCTTTTATTCTACCACAATATTGTGCAATGTTCTCACCTTCTTGCATTCTCATTTCATCAAACTTACCTCTAAGACTCTCAGCCTTAGCTTTCAATACATTTATGTCACCACCATAGATCTTTGCAAGAGTGTCCCACATCTCCTTAGCACTTATGCAATCCTTAATGTCCTCAAATTCTAGATAACTTAGGGCAGATGTAATTTCTAGCATTGCTTGATTATGTTCTTGCTTAGCTCTCATTTCTTTGGAAATCAAAGGTACGATAGGTGAGACATAGTCATTCTCAATGTAGTACTTTTTAGAACCACCAATACCGGCCAGATGCAACTTCATCAAGCTTTGTCATGCAAGAAATTTTTTCTTATTCAGCTTCGGTACCTCCTTATGTACATCTTGATCATTTGCTTCAAGTCCCTTTAAACTTGATTTCTGTAAACACCAACAATAAGAAACACAACTCTGATACCAATTGTTAATATGATTTATAACAATAGAGGGGGGGTGAATCAATTGTTCTCAGGTCTCGATGTATAAAAAAAACTTCAAAAACTTTTCTTTAAATCATATCTAACAACCAAAACCAACTCGGTCATCACTAATTCTATAATAGAAACATATAACATTGCAGTCCACTACCTAGCTGTATGTAACTTGTAAAACATAGAAATGTTTAAACCAAAACATTCACACAAGCATTGACACTAGTGTTTATAGTGGAAACCCAATTTGGGGAAAACCACTTTGTAACATGCTACTATTATTTTCACTCTTCTGAAGTGAGCTCAGTTAAAAGCCAACCCTGTCAAAGGTTACAATACACACTATTAGGTGTGACCCAGTTAAAGGATTTTAATCACTCTATTAGAAGTGAGCCTTGTTATAGGACTTACATACATTCCATTAGAATGCAACTTTGTTCAAAGGATTTAAACATATGACCATTAGGTCAACCTCTGTTAAAAGGATTTTAACTATTACAGTGGTTAGAAAGTAGCAACAGTATTGATCTGATAAACATACAACTCACTTTACAAATATCAGATCCAATTCCATACATAAATGCTGGTTTATTGACTTTGAAACTTTTCCATCTCCATCTCTGATCTGCTCAGAACTTTTCTTTAAGAAATCACCACACTTCTCCTTCAGCCTTTTCTGCTTATAGAGTCAATAACATCTACTGATCTTCAAACATCCTCTTTTCACCCATGCACACACATACCTAATGCTTAGGTTCCCTTAATACTTTCTCAATTAGGTTAACTCATCTTTTGCTGCTCAATCTCCTTCGTAGATCTTAGGGTTACATTAGATTCATTGAATCTACCTGCTTTATGTTCTTCGAATCCTTTTCTAAAAACATCTCAAATCTCTTAAAGATTTACAATAAAAATTTTTTTAGTGCATTCAATGCTTTCAAACAATCAATAAATAAAGTCAACACATTCTACATAATCCAAGAATTCAACAATGTTGGCTCCAAATCTGAATTCTCTTCAAATATAAAAATACCAATGCTCAATCAATACTATGATCAACTACTTGGTCTTCATTTAGAAAGCTCGGTCATTACTAAAAATGTTTCCTCGGCTTATACTATCTTTCTTGGTAATTAATTGATGTTCGGTTGACACTAGAATTTTGTTTGGCATATACTAACTTAGTCGACACTAACATTACTCAGCTTGAACATGATTTCTCCATTTTTTTGCAGTCAAGCCTACCAGTTTAGTCTTCAATCTTACTAAGATAAACAATACATTGTCTCATCATTGTACAACATAGTCAAGTACACTTTGTACTATTAAGATAACTCAACCTTTCCTTAGCTGCTATTGTTACCATCCTTTCTTTCCCTTCTTCGCAACAATACAATAGATATAGTACTTTCATAAGTAGCAACAGTCTTACCAGTTAAGGTTTGACATCAATGACAACACAACAATTGCTTCAATTGTAGTTTCCAACATATAGGGCTCTATTTTTGTCAAAACAATTATTTCCAGGACTATAGTATTTTTTGCAATATAATAATACATAAAAAACTTGCAAGAAATAATAATAAAGAGAGAAAGGAACAATAAATAATGCAAGTGAGATAGATGAGGGAGAAAGTACTACCATTATAAAACTATAATCTAGGAGCATTCACCAAGCGAGACAAAGGCAAAGGTGACAAGATGATTCCCTCTTGTGATATAATGAATGAGGCCATAGCCTAAAGAAGAGAGAGAGAGAGAGAGAGAGAGAGAGAGAGAGAGAGAGAGAGAGAGAGAGAGAGAGAGAGAGAGAGAGAGAGAGACTCATTAAAATAACTTCATCACTGGAAATGAGAGAGGAGCATCTCTTTAATAGAGATGAGGAGAGAAGTTACTATGAAACTCCCAAGTCTATGAATGCCACCATTCATAATAGGTGTGTGCCAAGTATCACAATCCTCTTAAGGAGGATAGAATAAATAGAGTAAATACATTAAATGAGTTGTCCTACCATTTGGAATAGAGGAAAAATTACATGTAGGGATTCCATATGAATCTCCTAATTACAATTAATAAATACAAGTAAATATTACTCTTATAACACCCCTCTTTAATCTTTACATGGGGAGTTTACAACAACGGGTGTCAAACCCAATTGTTACAAAAATATTCAACATGATCTTTAGCTTCATGGTACAAAGGTACATTTGAGTGAGTTCAAGTGAAGGGATATCCACATCTTCAAGTTGTCATCTTGAGCTATAGGTGTTGGGATGGAGAGATAGGGTACTGAGAGGAGAGGGGTGAATTAGTGCCCACAAAAACTTTCAACTGTCAAACCTTAAACAACAAACACTAGTAACTTCACATATAACTTGAATCCATTGTATGTATCATTCATTTAGTTAACTTGTTAAAGGAAATAGCATGAAAAAAACAATATATCAGTCACATAACACAAGTATTTTGATAACGCAGAAACCATTGTTAGAAGGTAAAAAATGCAGTGGGGATGACACCCACAAATTCTTTACTACTGTAGATAGAAAATGTTTGCTTATTGGGGCTACAAGTGGTGATCACTTCTAGTGATCTTACCTTATTAGGAGTAACATTTCAGATCAATTAGATCTACCTAGTTATAGGATTTTATCAACACTACTTGAGTGTGCACTCAGTTAAGAGATTTACATAAAAGACTGTTAGGTCTACTCTGTTAAGAGATTTTACCAAACTCTATTACAATGATTAGAAAATAATAGAATATATCTGCTAATGAAAACTCTATTTTGTCTGATATAGATCTATGAAATACTAAATAGATATCACCTTTTCATGTGAAGATCTATGCTTTGAACTGCTCGGTAACCTTATCTAATTCTGCTTAATTTGAATGTCTCTATATTCTGTTCTACTCTGTCTGATAACTGATATCTTGAAGTTGGCTAATGCTTCAAGAATTTCTTTTCTTGATCTTAACTTCCTTATCACGCTTCTTTCTTTCTCATTATAAAAAATGACATGAAATACAAATATATAGCATACTACTTTTACTTCTTAACAAAATTAGGTTACAATATCTTAGAGAAAATCCTAAGATCTACGGTGTACAAAAATAACCGACATCTAGAAATTACATAAAGATCTTCATCGCAATTAATGAATATATCTATAATAAATGATCCTCAATCTTGGTAAAACATTTTGTGATTCTATTGTAACCATTTGCATAGATAAATGTGCCATTACTGATTACTATGTCATTTTTTGTGATGCTCGGTAAATAATGTATATATTGCTTGGTAATTACACTGGTGCTTAGTGTCTAGTCTACTTGGTGTTTACTGTCACTCAGTATCAGTGTACACTGATGCTCGGTAAAATTGTTGTGATGTTCGGTGTAAAGGATTTAACCGACTAGCTTGAAGTGCTTTCTTTTACCGACTAGAGTAGCATAGGTAACCGACCAATATCTTTGATACTAATGAGAATCTTTAATGGTCAAATAGAAATAACAATCCCCCCCTTTGGCATTAGTATCAAAACCTTAAATGTTTATAGACCTTATGTCTCAAAATATTTTCTATCTCTACCATATATACATAAACAAAAATTTCTATACTCCCCCTCGGTGCATGCTCCCGGTAATGTGTAGTATACCTAGCATTTATTGACATAGTTGGCATATACATGTTATCCCCCTTTTTTATATTAATGCCAAATACAAAAATGTATACTTACAGCTTGTAAAAAATGTGCTTATGGATTTTCTTTCATGACTCCAAGAGGTTTTCCCATTCCTCTTTCAAGTTGGTGAGAGCAATGTGCTCAAGACCGACTTGTGCATGCATGTCAAAAATGTTGTCCAACACAGAGATTTATGGTGTTGCAACAAGCTTTTGTGCCTTGACAATATGCTTCTCAAAGATTTTCAAGTATGGAAGCAAATTGGTTTGCAATTCTATGACTTGTTAACTAATTATTTCTTCTTTCTTTCAAAGATATGCTCTTAACTTCCAGAGTTCTTGAACTTTCAAGATATGCTTGGCAAATGCATGAGGCTCGGTTAAGGCTGCCTATGCACTGGCTTGGATTTCTTTATCAAGTTTTTTAATCTTTTCACCAACCTTGGTAGTGAAAGTGTCCATAGTGCATAGCTTTATCAAAATTTGACTAATTACTTGAGTAATAGACTGAATGTCAGTTACTACCTCAAATAAATTTACCTTATTAATTGCCACTTCTTGGCTGATTTTTTTTGCAAGTTTATCTTGTATCTTTGATTCTTCCCTTTCTTCTATTCTCTTGTTAGCTTCTGTATCTGGGGCATTTATTTCTTTAGCAAGTGTATCAAGTTGGTCCATTATTGGAGTATCTTCATTAATGTGTACCTCTAGTGCGACCTATTGTAAGATATCTCTTACATTTTCAAGTATTTCCTTTCTCTTGCATTCTTGTCTCAATTTTTCTTGTGTTTCCTTCCTTGTACACAACTCTCCATATTTTCTCAATTCCTCAATGCTTAGGGTCCTGGGGTCACACTCAGGTATAACAATGATTTATTCTAAGGTGACCAACCCTTTTCCTTGCTTCTTTTTCTTCTTTTTCTTCTTAGACTCTTGAGGTGAACTCTTTATAAGTGGTAGAATATCCTTTACCTCAAAACTTTGTAATCTTCCCAGTTGATACTGTATCTATCTTCTACTACTCCTTGGTGACCTTTGTGTTGGTTGAATGTGTCAGAGCCTCTGATGTAGTTTCTGGTGGAGTGGCCTCAATTACATTAGGATTCTCTTGATCCTTTTTTTGTTTCTTTGTTGCCTCTTTCTCTTCAAGCTTGTTTGTGTCAGCTAGTATCTCTGCTTCTTGTTCCCCTATTGTATCCTTCAATTGCTCAGGGTCTGAGCCTTTGAGTTGTTCCTGTGATAAAATTTCAACTACTTCCACAAGAATAGGAATCTCTCCCGGTAACAATGTGAATGTAGACTTGGTAACTTGACCTTCATCTTGTGTATTATCTGGTGCAATGTTCACATCTTCATCTTCATCTCTGTCATCAAGATCACCATTAGTGATGTCCTCAATGAGTACATCCTCATCATTTTTCTCCTTAATTTGGATCACTACTAGATCCGGTGAATCCTGTGAAATATTTATATGACTTCATTGACAAGTGTTGTATCAATCACCTCGGTAAATGATACATCTATTTCTCTAGTTTTCTTTTCCAAATCAACATCATCTATGTAGATACCTTTTCCTTTTTGCCTTTGTCTCTTCTTAGATAGATTTAGAAATGCATTTTTCTCAGCTTGCTCTTTTGTTGCAATGATTGATGTCTAGATGAGTTGGCTAGACTCATCAATATCTGCCAGATTTTCATCTAATACTTGCATAGTCTAGATTTTTACTCCGAATCTCCTAGAATAAGTGTCCATATAATCCTTAATTTCATCAAGTGATAAATTTGGAGCTTCCAAAACTAGGGCTCACTCCCTAAATTTCTTCTCGTTGTCCAAAGCATAGGACCACTTCTGATTTATTCTTTCATCTAAAGCCTTAGGCAGTGGTTTTGCAAACTCCAATGGAACCCTTTCGAAGCTTATCATTATCTAGTTGACTACCTCCTCAATTTTGTTTTGATCCTCGGTAGACATGTTATCAAACTGACTAAGTTCTGGATCTGTGATTTCTCCACTTTCAATTATATTTGCAGTAACTTCATCTATTGTTCTATTTTTGTTACTAACAACCTTGAACTAATTGTTGTCATTTTCTTCATCTTCAAGGTCTTCTCTTCCTTGTATTAGTTTTCTCCTTTTCCTTGGTGCCTCAGCTACGACCTTGGTTCCTCTTTTTGCATATGTCTTGGTCAGTGTAGCTACCTTTTCTTTTGATCCCTTCGCATCTCCCTTTTTCAAAGATGGTGAAGTTGCAGTTGCTAACCTTGTTTGTGCTCTAGACTGCACTGGCAACTACCTCTTCTTTGGAGTTGGAGTGGGAGAAACTAGTATTGAATCTTTTTCTTTGTCGGACTCAGTTTCCTCACTATAATGTGCTTTGTCAATCAATAGTAACTGACATTCGGTTGTAGGTTCAATCAGTGACTCATCAGATGAGTCAGATTCATCTCCAAACTTTTCAATTAGTGTCTTCATCATTTTCCTAGACTTTTTCATCATTTTACCAATGACTAGACCTATTTTTATTCTTGATTTTTCCTCTTCATAGGTTCCAAACCTTTCGGCCTTTATGTCCTTAGGTGTAGCTAGTAAAGCCTTGATTTATTTAAAAGTGAAATCAATGTCCATTTCGTATCCCATGGGGGCTAGCCATTTTGTTCTTGGCTCAACAACTTTGATTAAAGTGTGGTCAGTGTCTACTAGAAAACAAATATCCATTTTATATTTCTTGACCAGTGAGCTTGGAATTCTGCTTCTAAGATTCATCTGAATCTTAAATTACTCAAAATAATCATCTACAACTTTGTTTACATTGTCTCCTAAACTTTTCATTATATCATAAATTTGACTAATAATTGGTTTTTCGGTAGGCCAATCTATGTAACCAACAGAAGGAAATAATTTCTTAAGGTAGAAAAATATACACACCAATAGTGATCCAAACTTACAGGTGTTAGACTTTGTTGACCTAATTATTTTTATGTTCTCGTCTAACTTCTTCAATAGTAAATTGGAAAGGTCCAATTTGTGTCCTTTCTTTATCATCTTGAATGCCATGTCCACAACACTACAAGGAACACTATTCGGTCTACTCAACTGATAGAACTTATAACCAATTACATGAGCTGCAAATTTAACTTCTGGATCCTCAATTGAAGCAATCTTCAGTGCATGGTCATCCCATGTTGCATTGGTGTTCTTCTTTATTTCAGCTTGGGAGGCACTTCGGAAAGCTTTGGCCTTATCAGTGTAGGGTAACCTATAACTCTATGAATCATTCTCTTTGTAACTTTAATCAGTTTATCCAGCCAAAATGTGCCCTCGTGATAGCGACTAAGTACAACCCTAATCCATTCAGTTTTGAAATTTCTCAAAAAAATTAGGGCTTGAGTGAGTCCAATCTTTTCAACCTTTTGTAGTCTGGTTTAAGTTTCCCATCATTACTACATAGTCCCTGGTATGCAACATACATATCAAAATCTCCTATTTCATCTATCTTACAGTGAATGTAGGATCGTACATCCTCGACTAGCAAAACCCTAAGTGGGATGCTTGAGAAAGTTCCTGTTGAATCTATTTTCGATGCAACTTCTAGGTGTAACTTGTATTTAGGTTCATCATAGTTAGCTAAATTAATGAGGTTCACTTCCTCTTCCATAATCTTAGAACTTCTTGCAATAGATGCTATTTTAACAAACTATGTTTTCAACAAAATTGATGAATGTGCTCGGTAGGGGTTTCAACTTACTCAGAATATATGAAGAGTGCACTCGGTTCGATCTACAAATACTTAGGATAATCTTGAAATTTTTTTTTCTCAAACTCACTCTATGAAATAATCGTTGTGTGAAAATGAACTAAGTCCTTCGTGTATTGATAGCATTTTCTGATTCCCTGCTTAAACATTTTATCATAAATTCTCGAGCTCCTTTCTAGTTTGTGACAACTGTCAACTCGGCGAATACTGAAAACTTCCAATAGCTTGGTTAACACATGATTTCTCACTTGGTTGATACTGATACTCGGTTAACCTTGAATAACTTTTCCAAACTGGTAGCTCATTGCTTAGTCTTACATATACCGACTATGTGACTTTGTTAGCACATAACATATAAACCACAATGCATCTTTATTCATGTAGATTTAGTATGTGCTCATCATATATAAGGAACTGTATGTAAAATAAGATCATTTTGAAATGTCACTTCCATACATACCTAATTCACCTTAAGTGGATGTACCGATGTCACCCAATCCAGTAGATGAGGTTTCACCAACAGCATTGCTTGACTCAACATTTTCATTTGATAGCTTTCTCCACATAGTGTTTCTGATTCTCATTATATTTGCAATAGTGTTTCCACTCTCAAATACATGTCCTTCTTTTGGTGCTTGGTCTCTCTAGTCCTTGCTTAGATGACCAATCTTATGACAATGTAAGCATGCCATTCTAGTGCTTGTCCAACTTTGTGATTGTCTAGTACATCTTTTCCTCATATAGTTTGTTGTGATGTATCCATATCTACCACATGCTATACAGTTAACCCATTTATTATAATCCCAGACATAAGAATTACCTTGTCTCTTTGGTTGATATGGTTTGGGTTTGGTTTTCTATTTTGGTGTCCAGACTTCATCTTAGCTTTACACTCTTGTGTAGTTTGTCCATGTTTGCTGCAAGTATAAAAAAGTTTCTCCATGGTAGGATTGTTAGCATTCTTATTCATTTTTTCTCTACACTCATAAGATTGATGACCAAATTTGCCACAGTAATAACAGTAACCATTAAACTTAGGAGTGACTTGGGGTTTACCTTGTGCTTTTCTTTTGTAGACATTTGAAGTATGTCCCACTTTTCCATAGTGATAGCATGAAATAATCTTAGGTCTTTGATTTTCATTGTTGTTGACTTGTTCAGCTTGTTTGGATGATTCTCCTTCACTGGTATAGCCTAATCCATCTTTACTTCCAAATCTTCTTTGATTAGTCAGAAAATCATCAATCTTGTTAGAACTATCTTTAGCCAATTTCATCATTTCAATGTTTTGTTGTTGTATCTTTACTTCATTTCTTAGTTTCTCATTCTCTTCCCTGAGTATTGGGTGGCTACAAGAAGTTGGGTCCCACTTTTGGCCAAAAAGTGGAAGTGTTTTCTCTATTTTTCAAAAAATTTGTCAATTGATATCCAAATTTGAAGCACTTAAAGATTGAATCTTGAAAAACTTCAGTAATATAAAATTTAGTGCTCAGAATCTAGTTTTCAAATATGTAATTTATTTCAATACCCACATGAGATAAATTGGATTTTACCATGCATGTCTAAAAACCACTTTTTCAAAATGCCTATTTCAGGACCACACCTCACGCGTGTACGGACACCCTTTTTTGAAGTAAATGAATGTATTTTTGGGAATCCTTTTGGGAAAAGGTTGTTGGATACAATTGTTTGAAGGAGATTGTTGGATTAATTGTGTGTTGTCTTGGATGTCCCACAAATTTCATATCACTTATCATGCTCAATCGGTTAGCAAAGCAGTTCCTAGTGTCTATCAAGCTCAGTCGGTTAGCTAAGTGATTCCCAGTGTCTACCGAGTTTAGTCAGTCAGCTAAGTGATTCCTAGTGTCTACCAAGCTTAGTAAGTTAGCAAGGAAATTTTTTGTGTTTACCAAGATCTCTCGGTCATCAAAGGAATTCTTTTTTGATTAGTGTTTATCGAGCAAGGTCGGCCCAGTAAAGAATTTTGTTAATTTGAGGAATAAAGTTTGTTTATTCAAGCTGATTATTGTAATGAGTGTTAATGTTTGTAATGATTATTAGTGTTGACTTGACAATATGAATGGACAATCTGAATGGTATATATAGAAGGTCAAGTTGTGAATTAAAAGAGTGTGCAAGTGAAAAAGAGAGTGAAAGTGTGGAGAAGTGTGAAGGAGGAAGAGTGTGTGGATGAGCGAACATGCAAATCATTTTGAAGGAAAGTGTGAGAAAATTTTGAAGGATGGTTAGATATCTTTGAGGAGCAGCAGAGATATATTTGATCAGGAAGGATCTAGTGAAGTAGAACAGAGATCTGTAATCAGTAATTTAGTTGCATCATTATTCAGGTCATTTCATTGTTACTTTCTTACCATTTTAGCAGTGATTTCAAAATCTCTTAACAGAGTTGGTTTAACAGCCATTTTGTAAATTCTCTAACAAGATGACAGTTCTATTGAATTGTTTCAAAGACCTCTTACAAGGCCACTCCTAACAGGGTGATTAAATCCTCTAACAAGGTCACACCTAATAGTGTGTTTTGTAACCTTTAACTAGGTTGGCTCCTAACAAGGCTCACTTCATAAGAGTGAAAAATAGTAACTAGTTACATTGGTGGTTTTTCCCATATTGGGTTTTCATGTTAAATCTAGTGTCTCTTGTGTTCATGTTATTTTATTTACGCATGCATGTTAATCACTGATGAATACTTAAGAACAATTATAATTAATACTCACTGCAATAACTAAGTTTTTAGCATTTCTCTATATGTTTACCGAGTGACAGTAGTAAATGAATTAATAAGACATCTAAGGGATCTGTGGTAATATTTTTGTGGTTAACTAATTCACCCCCCCTCTTAGTTACTCCATCTATATTTCCAACAATTGGTATCAGAGCATTTGGTGCTTGCAGGAAGGGTTTCAAGGACCTAAGCTAAAGATCAGGATGTCTTACAAGAGAGAAATTCCAAGGTTTAACAGAGATAACTTTTCAGCATGGCAAGGACTCATGAGACTTCATCTAGCTTCCATTGGTGATTCAAGATGCAAATATATTGATGAAGAATATATAGCTCCTACTGGCACATTAACTATTGAAGACATTGCAGAGAAAAAGAACCATAACACCATGATGATAGACATTGCATCAAGTCTTAGCTATGAATAATTTGATGAGATCAAAGACTGCACAACTACTTATGCAATGTGGAACAAGCTGAAGAAAATTTATGGCGGTGATGACAATGTGAAGAGAGCCTAAGAGGATAGTTTGATCAGATGAAAATGAGAGAAGATGAAAATATTGCAAAATATGTTGAAAGAGGAATCAAAAGACAGGTATCAGCCCCAAGAAATCTTGAGCAGAATGGAATATCTGAAAGGAGGAACAAATCTATCATGGATTGTGCAAGGACTCTAATGATTGAAAAGAACATTGCCATGAAATACTAGAAGGAAGCTATTAGCACTGCAGTTCATACCTTAAACCAAGTACAATTGAAGAAAAACTCCTTATGAGTTATGGTATGGCTATAAACCCAATGTAAGTTACCTAAAAGTATTTGGTAGTAAGTGTTACATCTTAAAAGAATCTGAAAAAGGAAAATTTGATGTGAAAAGTGATGAAGGAATATTCTTGGGATATTCTTGAAAAAGTAAGGCATATAGATGTTTGAATTTGTCTACTCACAAAATCATAGAAAGTGCACATGTGAAAGTTGATGAGTTTGCAGAAAAGACTGAAGAAGAAAGCAAAAAGGAACTAGAGGATTACAAGAGACTTATTTACATTGAACCTGATACATTACCAGACACATCTGTCAATAAGGAGATTGCATCTACCAAGCCTAGTACAGTAACTGAGTCACAAGAAGAAGTTCAAACCAAGTCACAAGGACCCGAGTCTCAGTATGAAGCTACCGAGCCAATATCTACCGAGCCTAAGCAACCAAAACCTGAAGATGAAATTCAAGAAGATGACAATGTAACTCATTCAAGAGGCAAGGAACTTGTATTGGCCAAATATGTCAGGAGGCATGATACACCAGATTAGATTATTGGAAACAAATCAGATGGTACTATGACAAGAAGTAAACTAAAAGGTACATGTTTACTTGTTGATTTTGAACCTAGAAATGTCAAAGATGCATTGGAAAATGAAAGTTGGATTGAGGCTATGAATGAAGAAATAAAACAAATAGAGAAGAACAAAACATGGACTCTTGTACCTAGGCCTAAAGATAAAAATGTAATTGGAACAAAATGGGTATTCAGGAATAAGTTGAATGAAGATGGTCAAGTATCAAGAAACAAAGCTAGATTGGTGTGTAAAGGATATTCTCAAGAAGAGGGCATAGATTATGGTGAGACTTTTGCTCCTGTTGCAAGATTAGAAGGTGTAAAAACTCTACTTGCATATGTAGCACATAAAGGATTTAAGGTATATCAGATGGATGTAAAATCTGCATTTCTCAATGGTATTCTTGATGAAGAAGTCTACATTGAGCAACCTGAAGGTTTTATTGATCCAGACAAAAGGAATATGGTTTGCAAGTTACACAAAGTATTGTATGGTCTGAAACAAGCCCCTAGAGCATGGTATGAAAGATTACACAACTATCTTATTCAGATTGGTTTCAAAAGAGCTAATGATAATAGTAGTTTGTACATCAAGGAAGGACCATATAACAAAATTGTTCTAGCAGAAATATTTGTGGATGATACTATATTTATAGGTAATGATGATCAATGCAAAGAATTTTCAGAGAAAATAAACAAAGAATTTGAAATGTCTATGTTTGGTCAAATAAAGTTCTTTGTTGGTCTTCAAATTTAGCAGAGCAAGAACGATATCTACATTACTCAGTCTAAATACATCAAGGAAATACTTAAGAAGTTTGGTATGGAAGATGCAAAACTAGTTGGTAACCCCATGTGTACTGGGTTGAAGCTTACCAAAGACGATGATTCAAAGGAAGTAGATCAGACCTTATACAGATCAATGATTGGAAAATTACAGTATGTAGTTCATACAAGGCCTGATATTGCCTTAGTAGTTGGTATAGTAGAAAGATTTTCAGCAAAACCCAGAGAAAATCATATGATGGCAATCAAAAGAATCTTGAAATACTTGAAAGGAATTGAAGATTATGGCTTGTGGTAGAAATTTGGAGGTAATATGGACTTAAAAGTGTTTACTGATGCTGATTGGGCAGGAAACATTGATGACAGAAAGAGTACAAGTGGTGGAGCATTCTTTCTTGGCAAGAGGTTGGTATCTTGGACCAGTAAAAAGCAAAATTACACATCCCAATCCACAGCAGAAGCATAATATGTTGCTGCAGCAGTAAACTGCTCTAATATTGTTTGGTTTAAATAGTTATTGGAAGGCATGAAGGTTGAGATCAAAGAACTAGTTATATTTTGTGATAATACAAGTGCAATAAATATTTCAAAGAATCTAGTAATGCATTCCAAAACCAAGCACATTGCTATAAAATATCACTTTGTCAGAGAATTGATGCAGGACAAGGAAATCGGATTGGAATATATTCATACAAAAGAATAGATTGCAGATATATTCACCAAGCCACTACCTAAGGATGCATTCTTGTATCTAAGAGGTAAGTTAGGGGTCATTCCCCTATCCGAGGCTCACTGAATAAAGTTTTAGTGATGCATCAACCGGAGCATATTGAAGATCAGTCAGTTGATGTAGCTTAGTCAAGGAATCATTGCATATGAATCAGTACTCAAGGTACATTGCTATTCACCTGGTATGTGTTGTCTTTGGCATGTGTTGTCAAAGAGGGAGAGTTTGCTGTCATATTTCAAGAAACTTCTTAAGATTTCTAAGAGGGAGAGTTTTCCTGGAGAGTTTGAGAACTTAAGAAGGAGAGTTTTTCAGTTAGAAAGAAAAGTTTGCTGACAGAGGGAGTTCTCATAGATGAGAATCAAAATAAAGCTAAGGATATGATCCTTACTCTATGTTTTCTATGAAATTTCATTGTGCTATGACATGTTGTGTTGTCATCAATGCCAAAGAGGGAGATTGTTGGATTAATTGGGTGTTGTCTTTGATGTCACACAAATGTCATATCACTTATCATGCTCAGTCAGTCAGCAAAGTAGTTCCCAGTGTCTACCGAGCTCAGTCGGTCAGCTAAGCGATTCCCAATGTCTATCGAGCTTAGTCGGTCAGCTAAGCAATTCCCAATGTCTACCGAGCTCAGTCGGTCAGCAAGGCAATTTTCTGTGTTTACCAAGATCTCTTGATCATCGAAGGAATTCTTTTTTTATTAGTGTTTACCGAGCAAGGTCGGCCCAGTAAAGAATTTTGTTAATTTGAGCAATAAAATTTGTTTATTCAAGCCGACTGTTGTAATGAGTGTTAATGTTTGTAATGATTATTAATGCTGACTTGACAATATGAATGGACAATCGGAATGGTATATATAGAAGATCAAGTTGTGAATTAAAAGAGTGTGCAAGTGAAAAAGAGAGTGAAAGTGTGGACAAGTGTGAAGGAGGAAGAGTGTGTGGATGATCGAACATGCAAATCATTTTGAAGGAAAGTGTGAGTGAATTTTGAAGGATGGTTAGATATCCTTGAGGAGTAGCAGAGATATATTTGATTAGGAAGGATCTAGTGAAGTAGAACAGAGATCTGTAATCAGCAATTCAGTTGCATCATTATTCAGGTCATTTCATTGTTACTTTCTTACCATTGTAGCAGTGATTTCAAAATCTCTTAACAGAGTTGGTTTAACAGCCATTTTGTAAATCCTCTAACAAGGTGATAGTTCTATTGAATTGTTTCAAAGACCTCTTACAAAGCCACTCCTAACAGGGTGATTAAATCCTCTAACAAGGTCACACCTAACAGTGTGTTTTGTAACCTTTAACCGGGTTGGCTCCTAACAGGGCTCACTTCAAAAGAGTGAAAAATATTAACTAGTTACATTGGTAGTTTTTCCCATATTGGGTTTCCACGTTAAATCTGGTGTCTCTTGTGTTCATGTTATTTTCTTTATGCATGCATGTTAATCATTGATGAATACTTAAGAACAGTTATAATTAATACTCACTGCAATAACCGAGTTTTCAACATTTCTCTATATGTTTACTGAGTGACAGCAGTAAATGAATTAATAAGACATCTAAGGGATCTGTGGTAATATTTTTGTGGTTAACTGATTCACCCCCCCTCTCAGTTACTCCAACTATATCTCCAAGAAAGGTACCTAAAACACTGAAGATTGATGAAAATATTTTATCTTATTTTTTTACTGAATTTTTTTTTTTAATTAATTTTTAATTGACTATAAAGTACATTTTTGAAACCTTTGGTGTACAGACACCATAATTTGATGATAACTTCACTTTTTTTCAATTTTTTTTTTTTTAAAATAAAATTGAAAAGAATTCTA
Source organism: Chamaecyparis obtusa (assembly GCA_027943335.1). Lineage (NCBI taxonomy): Eukaryota > Viridiplantae > Streptophyta > Pinopsida > Cupressales > Cupressaceae > Chamaecyparis > Chamaecyparis obtusa. The sequence goes on from BSBK01002784.1 coordinate 628,597, forward strand.
TGTAGTTTGATCACATATAACTCATTTTTCAAAAAAGAAAAAATTAAAAATGTTATTAAAGTTTTAGTTAACCTTGGTATTTCAAGTTTAGGTACCACGTTGGCTTAAGAAATATTGCATAAATATTAAAATTCATCATATCACTATAAAATTTATATTTTTATAATCTGCACAATAAGAGCTAAAATGTGTTTTCCTTTTATCAAAAAATTCATTCAGGAAGTTGTCCTAAAAATTATGGCAAGGCAAAAATTTTACTCTGTAATGCCTTAACCAAATTTTTGGAGGTCAAGGCATAGGCTTGGTTCTACCAAGCCTAAACCAAACTGAATTTGAAATGAAATTTGAGGTGGATGTGTGCTTCCCGCTCATGTCTTAAGAAATGGGCACCCATTTTTTGAATTCAAAAAATAGGCGCCCGTTTTTTAAAAAAAAGTTCAAAGTCTTAAAATGCATTTTTAAATGTAAAATAAAAAAATAAAAAAATATAGAAATGGGCACCCGTTTTTTGAATTAAAAAACGGGCACCCATTTTTTGAATTTAGGATCGGGTGCCCAAACCTAAAACAGGTGCCCATTTTTTGAAAATGGGTGCCTATTTTGAGCGACATCTCTCATTTCTAAAAGACTTCCGCGGAATTGTCCCCCAACTCCAAACTCTTACCCTATTCCAATATCTTCAAGTTTTCTTGATAGCTCACCATTTACTCGGTTAACTTCCTGATTTACAATCATCATCTAATTGGATATTTCAAAATGATGCTTGGTGAGTCTTTGTATCTCAGTTTCTTTTGGATGAAGTTGTTTAGTTATCTATCTTCGGTCTTCAACAACTAGATTCCTATCTTGCTCATCTTGTCTAGCATTATTCATTACATCTATCATTCTCACCATCTGTGATTCTTGACTGATTTGCAGGGCTTTCACTTGTTTGGTTAAGTGAAGATTCTTTTCAGACAAATCTGAGAATGCACTTTCAGATCCATCAGAAATACTTCCTAAGCTAGATCCAATGTGGTCAAATATATCATCAATCTCATCTTCATGGTAACTAATCTCATTCTCCATAATAGTTATTTTCTTCCTTTGAACTAGTAACTTTTTCAAGTCATCTTTAGCTTGCTTATACTGCTCTATGAACATCTACATCAGAATCTTTTGATTCTCTATTATCTTATCCAACTTATATCTCTCCATGATTAGATCTTTACTCTTCAGTGGTTAAATTGTCCAATAAGAGATTTGTGCTCTGATACCAATTGTTGGGATGGAGAGATAGGGTACTGAGAGGGGAGGGGTGAATCAGTGCCCACAAAAACTTTCAACTCTCACACCTTAAACAACAAACAGTAGTAACTTCACATATAACTTGAATCTATTGTATGTATCATTCATTCCATTAACTTGTAAAAGTAAATAGCATGAAATAAATAATATATCAATCACATAACACAAGTATTTTGGTAATGCAAAAACCATTGTTAGAAGGTAAAAACTGTGATGGGGATGACACCCACAAATTCTTTACTACTGCAGATAGAAAAGGTTTGCCTCTTGGGCCTACAAGTGGTGATCACTTCTAGTGATCTTACCCAGTTAGGAGTAACATTTCAGATTGATTAGATCTACCTAGTTATAAGATTTCAACAACACTACTTGAGTGTGCACTTGGTTAAGAGATTTACATAAAAGACTGTTAGGTCTACTATGTTAAGAGATTTTACCAAACTCTGTTACGATGATTATAAAATAACATGATATATCTACTAATAAAAACTCTATCTTGTCTAATATAGATCTATGAAATACTGAATATATATCGCCTTTTCATGTGAAGATCTCTACTCTGAACTACTCGGTAGCCTTGTCTAATTCTGCTTAATCTGAATGTCTCTGTATTTTGTTCTTCTCTATCTGATAACTGATATCTTGAAGTTGGCTAATGCTTCAAGAACTTCTTTGCCTATTCTTAACTTCCTTATCATGCTTCCTTCTTTCTCATTATAAAAAATGACATGAAATACAAATATATAGCATACTGCTTTTGCCGCTTAACAAAATTAGGTTACAATATCTTAGAGAAAACCCTAAGATCTACGGTTTACAAAAATAACCTAGATCTAGCAATTACATAAAGATCTTCATCGCAATTAATTAAATATATCTATAATAAATGACCCTTGATCTTGGTAAAACATTGTGTGATTCTTTTGTAACCATTTGCATAGATAAATGTGTCATTACTGATTACTATGTCATTTTCTCTGATGCTCGGTAAACACTATATATACTACTCGATAATTACACTGGTTCTCATTGTCCAGTCTGCTTAGTGTTTACTGTCACTCGATATCGGTGTACACTAATGCTCGGTAAAACTGCTTTGATGTTCGGTGTAAAATATTTAACCGACTAGCTTGAAATGCTTTCTTTTACCGACTAGAGTAGCATAGGTAACCGATCGATGTCTTTGATATGTAATGCCCCGCCAAGGAACCCTTGGCTCAAGGACATTATACTCATTAATTCATACACAATATATGTTTTTTTTTTTTCAATAAAGAAGTAGAACATAATCTAATTTCATTTATTTAATGTTACTAAAAGTCAAGAGAATAAATAGATTATAATACTTGTCTTGCTCAATTAACAAATTATTATTCTTGCATACCTAAATATTGCTAACTTTCTTTTACATGATGACCACCATGTCCAACACCTGTAACTACACACATGTTTAAACAACTAGATGTAAACATTAGATATATTCTATCACAAATAAATGTTTTATTGATAGCTTAGCTTTGAGAATCATTATTAAGAAGAAGTGAAATCATTGCCTTAGAAACTTAAGACAAACCCTAAGGGACTGGACCTAAGCCTCAGGGGCTCATCATCAATGGCCTTGCCTATGTTCATGCTCAGAGACTTCGTAGTTTGACTCTCCCCATTCTAGACTATTTATTTATAAAATCAAGAAAGCGGGTACACAACCCTTTCTGCGGTCTTGTTCCCCAGATAGTTTTCCCTTCAGCTGCCACCCACTTAGGTGGAATAGGGACAAAGTCCTATACTTAAAATTGATAACTAATTCTATAACTGAAAAATAGAGTTTAACTCACACTAATATAGTATTCATGAAACATGCTTAATTATAGTATTTAATAAAGTGCCTTCCAACCAAACATAGGAGTGAAATACATCCAAATCTTAGGATAATCATAACTTGGTACATTAAAATCATCATTAATATCATTAAATTAGGAATAATCATTATAAACATCACAATCCCTAAGTACGTGTATAATCACATGAAAACATGACATAAGCCCAATACCTCCTCTATTCCTAATGATCGACCTAGTTATGATGAAATGAAATCAAATAAATAAAAAGTTATCCATAATTAGACTAAGAATGAATACGAGAACCAAGGACATGTCTACAAGTGCACAACCATAACCATAGGCATCTATGAGAAGGAAGGAAAAATATTCAATTGCCAATTCAAACTTGTAACAATTTCTATTAATGTATAATTCAATTAGACATACAAATATATACAACCATGTAACCTCACACAAGCATATAGCATAGTATTATAATTACCTTAACGCACCACCTTCATCTTCTAAACACAACACATTTAATACATCATCTTAATTAAACTATTGTAACTTAAGTATACTTAATTGGTTATTTTATGATTTAATAATATAAAATATATTTGTTATAGATTCCTATAGAGATCTTTATATTCAACTTCAATAAAATTTACCTCTACAAAAATTTAGTTTTTAACTAACTATTCACACTAATACACCATTTCACCTTCTAGAACTGCATGACAATTGAATAAGATTCTAGATACTGATTAAAGTTTTATCCAAGTCTATTTAATATTTCAGTATTTTATTTTCAAAAAATAATAATATTTCTTAAGCAATATTGATCTAGGAACTTAATTTTAGAAAGAAAATAAATATAACTAATATTAAATCATACTCAAAATAAATAAAAATAGTTTAATATAAACTAAAGTTAACCCCATAAACTACATTATGATTTAAATTATACATTACCTTTAATGAAATAGAATAATAATAATAAATAGACCAATTCTAATTTTAATTAAATTTTAAATTTTAAACAATATCTTTAATGATTTATTAACCAATTTCTTTTATTTTCATTATCTATTGATTATGTATATTTATAAATATATATATTTACAATACATCATTTATATCTATAAATTTTAATAATTAATAGGTAAAATGAATTTTATTTTATAATAACACTAATTTATATACATAACATATATTTTTAATAAATAAATTTTCTACCTTAATAGCATTGGACTCCATATTCTTCTCTTTGTAAAAAAAATGCCCTTTTTTTTCCCTTCTAAATTTAATGTTTGGTTAATACTTTCTTATGTTATAAAGATAGATTTTCTATGCATATTAATATTCCACTTTTAATTTATTTTTTTGATTTCTTTTCTTTTAATTATTTATTTTCCTCCTATAATCTCTCCTTATTTTTCTCCTATATTTCCTCATTATTTTCCTATAATTTTCCTATATTTTTACTAAAATTTTAAATGATTTTTACCAAAAGATTTATCATATATATAAAATCATTAACTTTAAAATCTAATAATCTCCCTATTAATTTGACAAATAACTTATTAAACAAATCTATCAAATAAAATAATATAAAGCTAAACATGAAAATCTTTAAATATTAAAACAATTTGAAACCTTAAAATAACATCTAATTTATTACGTTTATCATTTCAGTATTATTAATGTTTTAATTATTTTTAAATTTACTTATGCCTGTGCATTAATTTTTAGTCCTAAAATTCAAAACCCAATGGAGCCATGTTCCATAATTTTTTTTATATTAAAACATTTCTAGTAGATTATTACGAATGCTATTATGCTTTTATTTCAATAATCTTAATTCTAACCTTCCAGAAATAAATAAGCACACAGGAAGAGAACCATGAGAAAAAAAAGAGAGAAGGGAGAGAGAGAGACACAGAAGAGGTTTTTTCTGGATTGAAAAGCCTACCTAGATCATTTGATGGAGGTCCCTGACACAACACTTTTCCTGAGCCTAGCTTTCTCCCAATCCTTATGCAACATCGTGAGCAATCCTTTTCTCTAGCCTCCCAAAATCCCCTCCTTCTAGATGCAATCTCAGCCTCTTCTGGAAACCACCAACTGACAATCTTAGAGAATAATAAATTCTCCCCTCACAACTATGACTTTCCTACCAACAAAATACTCATCCCAATAATGTTTCTTCTTGAATCCAACTCCTATCTAACCCCCCTCTCACATAGGAGATTTCTCCTATATATAGATTGGAGGGAGTAGTTGCACGAGTAATTCAACCAATGCAACTATCCCAACCATCCTTTAGTTATTTGTTAAGATAATATGGTTTGCACAACCATTCCCATGAAGGGATAAATAAATATTATTTAATAAAAATTTAATCTTTTTCTCCTAAATTTAAGGGTGGAAAAAATAGATAATATAACTTTTAGGAATACTTTACTAAATTACTCACTATGGTAATTTACCAAAGACATTTACCAAATATAAAATTAACATTGATTTACTATAGTCTTATAATAACTTAGCCAATAGTTAGTTTTACCCCTTAGGTAACTAACTTTTACCTACCCTTCATGTACTTTGTAACCAAACTTATTAAATAATTTAACTCCACCTATATAGTTTTATTATTATTATTATTATTATTATTATTATTATTATTATTATTATTATTATTATTATTATTATTATTATTATTATTATTATTATGTAATTAATAGAAACTAACTCTTATATAAATAAAATATATATGGGTATGCTTCTCAAGGAAGTCACTAACCCAATGGCAACTTGGGACCCCTTACAAACTAGAGGTCTTGAGTTCCACTCTGACTCTCTATACTAACAAGACATACAAGAGAGAGAGAGAGTTTATAAAGTAGGAGTAAATATAGGAGTAGGTAATTAGTTTTATTTACTTTTATATTATATTTATTATTTTTGTTTATTCACTTTGCATTCATTATATTTATCTAAAGCCATACTATACATCAAAATAAATAGAATCATGATTATAACTAATACGCTCATAAGAACATAATTATAAACACATCAATAAACAAATATATACAGGTATGCATATACATGTGCACCCATATATCCATACTTTATATATACGATTAACACATAGAGAGAGAAAATAACATCATTATCCTACATATCTCATAACCAAATAAATGAGACCGACATCAAAGGTTATATAAAATAAGGAACTCAAATCAACCCAAAACCAAACCAAGATATTGGAAAAAATAATTAAAACTATAGGGTTTTCCCATGTGTGAACTATGGACCATCTTCAAACAACAACAATGATCGAGGATTTTGAGGGATCACTCATACATGTGAAGCCAGGTGGAGACGATGCTCGGTACTTGGAAGCCTACATCACTGAGAAGAGATACATATGCATAGATACATAATAAGACATATGCAAACAGGCGACTAGGATCGATACATCGTGTGGACCTCAACTAAGTGAGTAACTACGACTTCGTCCCGAGTCATGAAAACACATCAATCACATACAAAACATGAGACATCATAGATAGTAATGGTTAGATTCAAATCCTCATGAACATATAAAGATAGATGATTAATAAACATTAAACATTAGTCATAAATGAGTGTATCTAAACATCTGATAAGCATATCATCATCCATAAATATAAATAGTTCTAATCATCATAATGAAAAATATCCAAATCAAAGAGTCAAAGTATAATCATTGGAGAGGGTATTACATGATACTAATCACAATCTTTAATGCTCAAATAGAGATAGCAATAGGACACGTGTAGATAAATTTATTCCTTAATTCGGCCTTGATGATTCACCCAAATCAAAGAAACATAGAAACAAGAAACAACGAAATTTTCTGCAAGAAGAAGGGCATATGATATTTAAGTTAGTATATTCTTGGAGTTGTTTACATCAGAAAATATTTTTAAAGGAAAAATAATAGTTTAAAATAAGGTTGAGGGATAGAGATAAATGCATGATATTTCATCAAAAGTACAATAGAGATAACATGATATCAAGATAAATCAAATGCTCAAAGTCCAAAAATGAACAAGCGAGGAACAAGAAACATAATCAATGCTCTCATAAAATAAACATTGGTGACCCCACAATAGTGGGTTACACTTTTTTAGACATGCTGATTTTTACTAAAATAACACATTTTTAATAAAATATGATGATTTAAGCCTTGAGAGGTTACATTTGAAGGAATTAATTAAAAATAGTTAGCTCAAAGCCTCTTAGATAAAAAAAAGCATTTATATAACATCTATACTCCTCATTCATACCTACAATGGAGTCTCCTTTGCACCTATTAAAATGCTGACAAAAAATCACTTCAACTTTATCTTTTGGCAGATCAAATGAATCTATTTGACAAATCTATATTTAGTAAGGTACTACTGAGAAAAATCTTTCCAATGATTATAATGTTAATAAATATTAAGTTTATTATGACTTTGTATTTTTAGTTTTACTAAACATAGATATTTCATCGTATGTCTATCTCTATGTTTAACGCTTATGGAAAAATAGTAAATGAGAGAAAAAAATTCTAAAAAATATCTATGCCCTAGGTGTTGAAGTTATCTTTCTATAAAAAATAAATAAAAATGAAATTGGACAAATACATGATAAGTTATAAGCTATGTAGTCGAGGTATGTTAAAATTACGGTTTAGTCAACTTCAAATGTTAATAAAATATGAAATAATCATGATAATGTTGTCAAACGAATTGCATGCCCTCCATATGGATGTTAAAAAACTAAAATAGAAAGAATCACATTGATATCTATTTTATAAAAAAATTATGCTCTATGAAAATAATGTATCTCTTTGAAAATGACATTTTTGATAACATACCAATTTTTGTGAGAGAAAAAAAAACCATTCAAATAAATTTAAAAAAAAAACAAAAAAAAAAAATTTAGAATCTAGATAGAAAATCCTAAAAGAATCTAATTTACTTCATCTTTTGATTTCAAACAGTTTAACAACAATATGCATCTGAATATGAAATTTTTTTTCAAAATGCAAAGTTCAGTGTCCGTTCAGGCAAAAAAGTGAAACCCACTATTCTGGGTTCACCCTGACATATAGTAATGTATTAATGACCACAGAGAAGGCCAACTAATGAGACCTACATCAATAGTACATCAATCACATGAATTTAGACAGTCCACTAACGAATCAAGCCACTGCAAGTGAATGGGTCTTGAATCCATCACCTACATCTCCCATGATCTAAGCAATGGAGTATGCAGTGCATTATCACATTAGTATATTTTGAAAAGAAATATAAGAGAGACAAAGATAAATTAGTAGAACATGTGATTCAAACATCAAATCAACCAATAATTCAATTTGCCAAGCATGATTACCATCATGTACCATTACAAACAAAGGGTTATGAGTGATAGAACATATTACCTTTAAATATATATAATAAATCCAATAAAGTGCAAGAAGGATTTCAAGAGCGACATCCTTACTGTGAGGAAAAGATGAAGAGGAGCCAAAGAATCTAAAAATGGACATAAACTCCATGAATACCATCTTCTTTATGAGGAACAAAATGGATGGAAAATCCATATAAGGTAGGTGCACACCAAATGTAGGATGGAGGGATACTCCATGGGTCCCTTCATAGAAGAAGACAACTATGAGTCAGTTATAACCAATCAGTCCTCCATAGTTAACCATGAAAAATTGGGTTCCCGATGCAACTTATAAAAATGATGCAATAAAATGAATATCAATAAATGGTATAAAACCATAAAATGGAACCATGTGCATATAAAGAGATGTTGTAAAAGCATAAAATTGCAACTATGTGCATATCAATAGATCAAATAAAAATTATTACCAATTGATGCCAATCAATGAATAATGAAGGAAATGGAATAAGATACCTCATAAACCTTGAACAAACTTAAGATAGATGTATTGATAATTGTAAGAGCACTAAGCAACATTATAGATATCAGTTATAAACTCCATTAAATATAACCATAATTATGACTTCCTTAATGAGAGAGGAAACATAGTTAATTCCTTGGAAAAAAATCTTTATTCAAGAGTTTTCATCTGTTTGCAAACAAAGAATATGAAATAGTTAATATTGTTTTTGAATTAAACAAATAACATAATTAAGAATTTGGGTCAAAACATTAAGTATGGATACGGTCAGATTGAAAACAATAAATAATATATGAAAACACATAATGTATTGAAATTTAACTGAATGTTAAACAAGAGGATAAGCAATAAGCTTAATGTTTGTAAAAATTTAAATTTTTTGTTAAACTTGAAAATAACTTGATTGAAGTTGTTAACATGAAATTAAATCGACAATTAAACTATGAAAAGGTTGAAGAAACACTGTATTAACCTTGAATAAGCACAAATTAATTTTTTTAACATGTTTAAATTAGAGGAATCAATTAATTTGAATGATGATGAAAAAAATATTAAGTTATTATTGAAAACAATGTCATTTATTGTTAATTAAAATACAAACGATTATGAAGTGAGAAAATAACATTAAAAAAAATAAAAATTTATGTTCAAACTTGAAAATTAAAAAACTTATTGAGATATTTGAAAAACTATATAAATAAAGTTTAAAGCTCTATACTATTGAAATGGTATAAAAAACTAAACAATATTTTATTTTACAAAACTATTTAAAACTATATTGGACTAATTTATGTAAGATATTGTAAAAATTTTGAGTAAACTAATTAACGGACAATGTAATAAAAGTATATTTTTTAAAAAAAAGAGAGTTTTTTATTGCAGGAAAAAATAGGTTTTGAGGGGACCTAAAAGCCCTTACAAGTCAAACAAGAAAGATTACAATTTTAAGCTCTCTAAAAAGAAACATGACTGGAAACCAGTCTTCCAGACCCAGAACCAACAAGACAAATAAAAAAACCAGAAACCAGAGACCCCACCCAACAGCTGAAAAACCCTATAAACTAGGAAAGCACAAAAACAGAGGAGCAAGAGAGCCTAAGGAAACTCCAGTCAGGTTCCCTCAGCTTCTTTCTTTGCCTCCAAAATCTTCTTGATGGCCGCATTGAAATTAGAAAGCTCGAGGATCCTATCCTGAATTTTCTTCCTTTTAGAAGACCGAGTGCGAGTGCCTGGACCAGCGTCTTCCACATCCTCATCATCATCGAGCTTCTTGGTAGGAGAACTAGCATCCAGCTCCTCCTTGATTGTCTTGAAACACTCCATCGCTGACCCCATGAATAGGTTATTGTCCAACATGTGCTTCTTCAGAGTGTTCTCCAGGTTACCAATTTTGACCTGCATTTCCTCCATGTTGTTCTCACCCTCGTTGACCCTGTTGGCATCCTTCTCCTCCAAGCCAAAGCCAAATTCCCCTCCAGAATCAACCTTGGCAGAAGGAGAGAGGAATTTCAAGTTGAGGCTTTTGATTTCTTGGAAAACCCATTTCATAAGATGGAAGGAGTACATAGACAATGCCTTAGCAGTTTGGAGGACACTGAAAGGGGAGTCTATCATATCATCCATGTCCTCTCTCAGAAGTTGAACATTCCACTCTTGCATGTCCACCATTTTGACAAAGGGGATGTTCCGTAAGGAAGAGGGAAAATTTCCCTTCTCAGCAAAACAGGGGAATTGTTATCCTCAAACTTCTTAGACTGCCCTTCCATAACTACTTCCAACTGAGGGGAAATAGCAACATCATGTTCGTCAGAACTATCGTAATTAACCAGAATAGAAACCGTCTAGCCTCCCACATCCTCATCTCTATTCACATCCTCGTCCTTGACACTAGCAACCCCGAAAAAAAAAAAAAAAGTTATCCAAACTATTATAAATAATAGTCAAACTTATCAAGGAACCGTTCGGACTAAAAAAAAATTGGTCGACTCAAACCAAACTTAGCTAAAATGCTATGCAAGACAGAGAAACAATTGGCAGATTATGCAGAGGATATAACTAGGATAGAGTAACGAAGTCAGAGAATATGAGTTTAAATGGGCTCCGACTGACTCTTGCAAGGGTGTTCTTGAAACGTTTTAAGTCTTTATGTTAGGCGTCGACCGATATTCTGGTTACAAAGATCAGGAGTTCATGATATCTTCGTGATCCTTCTGGATTTCAATAGCAATCCAAATTCATCAACTTTATTCTGCGTTTTGAATTAGTGGTACGACAAGCATCATCTATATTTTCTTTGATATAGCTTTTGTATATTTTAGCAAATGTGTGTGGCCAAATTCTGCAACCTTTGCCAGTCTTCTTTCTGCCATCACATGACTGGTCTTCGTCTCTGCTTTTCCTCATTGCGTTGGAGTTTTTTTGGGTATTATATAGTAACGTTCCTGTCTTGAAATACAGTTCCCCATTCACAGCACTGCTATTTTAATCAATCTTCACTACTATTTTTATCTGTCTTCGCTTCTATTCTTTCGAGTCTTCGCTGCTAACTTACGAGTCTCTCAAGCTATTATCATTCTTATTCTGAACATTTTTATTCAAAATAATAATTTAAATAACCTTTTTTTTCTTTACCAGCTTATTAAATTTGATTCCTCATCTTTTATCTCCTACTCGTGGTAACGTGGCGATATCTTTTGCTCTGTTGTGGTCAATTTACATCTCTGTCTAAACCGTAGATTCTATAATTCAAAGCAAGTATAGCATTCATTTCCTGTCATAGCATAACATTTCATATCCTACTGTTTCATTACTTAGCTCAACCTGATGTTTGCATTACATTCCTGACTCCAGTCTGCCTACGATTCAGCCTTGAGAAAGTAGCGATCTAGCACGTGGGATGCCAGCTCTTACTTCTTATCATCACAAGAGTAGTGTCTATTAGAATTTGCTGTAGTCTTTGGGTTTAGATCTTTCCTAGAACTTGTGTAGCCTCATGTGTAACATTTTTTGGTGCTTACGTTTTGCCTAAAATACTGTTTACTATTTCTCCCAAGTTTTATGGCTTTCATTCATTTCTGTCTCTGCCAGCTGGTAACGTGTCTGCCATATTACTGTATTATGTATTATATTCTCTTCCTTTGGCTTGCTTGGTGAATGCTCCTAGGTTATAGTTTTCTTATGGTAATTCTTTCTCCCTCATCTATATCACTTGGATTTTGTATTGATCCTTTTTCTCTTTATTATTATTTCTTTCATGGCATGAGAGCACATTTGAACTCATATTCTATTGATCAGGCCTTGATAATCCCATAATAATATTAGGACACAAATCTAATGCTAGTAGGCTCGCGGAGGCACATTAGGAGTTTGAATGGGCCAACGAGGTAAAAAAAAGTTAGAATACCTTTTCGGATTATTTGGAAATAAAAATACACTTCATTGTTTCTCTTTGAGGCCTGACATAGACAGATATATAGATCTTGTAATGGAAAGTTAATGTGGATTGAGTCGAGTTTAGAAGACAACAGCTTTGAAGTATCACTATTATTTTAGTAGAATAAAGAGTATCAAACAGATGTAGTGTAAATAAAACTAACAAAGATGAAAAATATTTTTTTCTATTTGATGTTGATTTAGGTAATGGGAGGATAAAAATACATAGATTACAAACCAAGAAATCCTCGAGTCAAAATTCCTATTTCGGTATGGGAGCTCCCAATATTGGGTGCATATGAAAGGCATCATTTTTTAGTGTCATTTGAAGTAGTGCCTAGAGAAGTTGAAAAAGCCATCTAAAGCACAATCAGGGAGGGGGTACTCATTCCACAAGCACCATGATGCATCTATCACTCATAGGTAGCAGGAGTGTTCATGTCAAAATTGTATGACCTATTTCCTGAATATGAGATAATAATGGTGATAACTCATAGATGCGTGAAGGAAACATTCACGACTCCACCTATATTGGATAGAGCAACAAGAAAATATGACTTGCATAGATCGAGGGCATGCCTGGGAGGGATTATTCCAATCCAAGAGTTAGAAAGGAACATGTTAATGGTATGATTATTGTACATAATTAAGATAGGATTGTCTAAGAGAGATCAAAATTACCTCTACCTAGAGATGACACAAATGGCCAGTATGCTTACAACATAGGTCATGGCTGAAGTATTAACTATATTTAATGCTGCTATACTTTTGATACAATATTGTACTAATGGACTAGTTCCAAACCCATGTGGGTTTTCATCCAAAGGAGACAACTTTGGAATAATAGAGATAGACAACAGTTCAGAAGAGTCGTCTACATGACAACATAATATGGAATGAAATGAATGAAAAAAAATTGAAGTTAAGCTAGACAATGGATTTACGGATTAGTATAAAAAGTTTATATTTTGATTAGATAGAAAGCATTTTTTATCGAAATGTAATGTGAGATTCAAAGTTAATATCAAGAATGTTTTTTTGTGTGCAAATAAAATGATATAAAAAAAATGATCCTCTATATTTTAATTATAAAAAAAGATGTAGAGAGAGAAAAATCTGAATCAAATGATATATATATATATATATATATATATATATATATATATATATATATATATATATATATATCACATGAGAGAACACACAACAAGTATTAGGAGTCCTACAGAAAGATAGCATAAGATGTAGAACTTGAACGTTTGCAGTAACCCAACAAAGGGTAGATTCAGATGCAGATTTAAACAAAGAAACTAATATAATTAACACCATGAGTAATTATCTTCCTCAACAAGGAGATATATATGGTTTGGTTGTAAACTAGCCAAACGAGAAAAAAAATTTAAACTCAACTCTTTGGCGGCAAGTCGTCTAAAGAGGTTTAGAGAACTAAGTAGAGATATATAAAAGAAACTTGCAAACGTAGATATTAATATAAAAAAAAAAAGGATGAGTTATGTAATGGTATTCGGGCTTCTCTCTTCAAAGGAGAAAAAAATTAATAGATATAATAATCAAATCTGTAAAACCACGAATGAGATATGCAAAGACTATTAAATCTTCTCTTTTCAATTAAAAATCTCCAAACATGAGTGCTCCAATGAATGGCAACCTCAGACACCTTCCTACTCAAAATAAGGATTAGTAACTTGCTCTTCAATACCATGAAAGAAATAATAATAAAGAGAGAAAGGAAAAATAAACAATACAAGTGAGATAGATGAGGGAAAAAGTGCTACCATAAGAAAACTATATTCTAGGAGCATTCACCAAGTGAGACAAAGGAAGAGTAGGCAAGACAATTTGAAACGGGAAAAGAAAAGAAAAGTGCCTTGCGATATTTAGAATGAGGCCATAGCCTAGAGAGAAAGAGAGATGCTCATTACAATAGCTTCATCACTAGAAATGAGAGAGGAGCATCTCTTAAATAGAGATGAGGAGAGGAGTTACTATATAACTCCCAAGTAGATATGAATGCCACCATTTATAAGAGGTGTGTGACAAGTGTCACAATCCTCTTAAGGAGGATAGACTAAATAGAGTAAATACATAAAATGAGTTGTCCTCCCATTTGGACTATAAGACAAATTACATGTAGCAATTCCATATGAATCTCCTAATTACAATTAATAAATACAAGTAAAGGTAACTCTTCTAATAGGTTTTCCAATTGATTGTTTCTTAATCCCCCCTTCTCTAAATGATTGGTTTTTCCTTTTGTGACCTTATAAAGGGTCAAATATTTTTATAATAATTTTAGTTTGCAAAGGACACACCTTCTCATGTCTAGGTTGACCCTATTTATTTAAGTTTATTCTATTTAACTTAAGTGTCAAGTCTAAACAAGTCTTAGTTGGTCCTCTTTAAAGTCATGGGTAATTTTAGTTAATGCTTTTCTTAGGTTGGCCCATCAAAATAACTTGTTATCCAATCTCCTAATGTTGGTCATCCCCTCTATATTAGTGGATATATTGATCATAAGACATTTTGTATTAAATTAATAAATTTGACTTAATTTTCTCATTATGGCCCTCAAACTTAGGAATATGACATTGTAAAAAGTGAACTCCACTATACATATCAGTTGCCAAATAAAAATCCTCCATGATTATTCCACCGAACTAGTTATCTCACAGTAATTGAAGGAAACTACCATAGTTTGAACACAATAGCCTATGGTGCTATTCCCCTAAATTTTAATAATTCCGAAGTTGATGCAATAAATAATTAAGTAATAAATATATTAGGGCTCTAAGGTTGACACCTTAATCCCAATACATTTTATTATGTGGTCAATTATCTCTCATGGTCATTACCTGATAGGAAACAAAAAATGGAGATATATAGAATGGAAGTGATAAGCTAGTGACTTATTCTAGTTTGCCTCTAGACTAAAGGAAGATATTATAGTTGAGACCTTCCTTTTAATAGAAGCAAGTCGCATATTTGTAAAAGTAGTTGTACTAAGAATGAATTAATCTCATTTATAGTATGATTCTTTTCCTTTTTCACACAACATTAAAATTTAACTTGTTAATAGAAAATAATACATTAAATATTTTTATAAAGTTCACTTTTGTATCCTCATGTCTATAATAGTTATAATCCCTATCTAGGACATTTAATAGAGCCAAAAAAAACCTTGCTAAAATTTACAATAAACTTTCACATCTATGAAAGAATGGGAACTCTACCTACATTTTCCAAGATTCAAGTTTTAAGAGGGATCTTTGACATCTATGATCTCCAACATGCAACATAGTTAGAGACAAAGTTTAGAAGCTTCACAATTAACGTACAAGTGCAAATGAGATAAACAAACATGTTTCCCTATTTAGAGGTACTTATTTAGAAAACACAAATATATACTTAAATGTTGACCTTGAAAATGTTAATTAGATGCATTGATAAATTGGGTTTTCCAAAATAATTTCATATTGATTAAGTGATTGAGAAAACTATTTATTTATATGGAACAGTGAGATAATTTAAAGCGCTTGAAAAATTTCCCTTATCAATTCACCTTAGATCCTTCATTCATTTATCTATAATCTAATCCAAAACCATAATCAATATTTTTAAATTCTATAGCATAATAATATATCGCATGAAATACGTACTAAAATAACTCACAATTTCATCTATTAATGTCTTTAAATTTTATAACACAACAATATACTACTGACGGTTTCTTGGAAGGGATTTTGATAACAGTGGGTGGTGACGCAAAGTTATCCAGCTGGGCCTGTTGCCAACTCTATGAGAACATGCTTTGGCGCTTTCAAAATGGTTCAAATGATCTATTCTTCCATTGATGATATTGCCACATTTGTGTCATCTGGAAATAACTGCTATCTATTGAGTTGGAAGAAGTCAAAGAGTCTCCAATGATAGATCTTTTTTGTCACTATACCATGGACACATCCACTACAGTTGAAAATATTGATTGTAATTTCCCGGTTACCTTCCACTGATGGGGCATTACATTTTTTTCCACTGTGGACAATATGTTATGTTGGACACAGTATTACATTTTTCCCTTTTAAACATTATAAGAAAGTTCAATTTTCCTTATCGGGGCTCAATGTTACTTCATGAACTAACGCTTTTCACCGCCTTTTACTTTTCTCTTATTTTTCCCCACTTAAAGCTTTACAAGTGACACTTCTACCTTTTTGTTGGGCTCCATGATGAGTTCAGGAACTAATGTAAAATATTCAACATGTTCTGCTGTGGGGTGGTTCTTGGAACCATGTCAAGTCCCGATACTTGTTCTGCAACTTTATTGCCACCATGTGCTGAACCACTTTCTTTAACTTTTCAGTGAGTTATAAACATAGTGTTGGAATCCGATGGTGGTTCCAAAACTACATCCAATGTTTGCCAATAGTTGCTAAAATGCCGCACAAAGCCAATGGTCTTTTCTAATTCCTATTGTTCTATATAGGGGGTTGGGTTCCAATGTGAATTCTGGATTGCTTTACAAATGTTGATGCCCCTTTAGCTCAAGTTTAGCTATCAGATCCTAATGGCTGAAATGGAACTCATGTGAACTTAGAGATTTTACAAAGAAAGACCAATTAAAGGAGTTTGACGTTGCTCGTTGGACTCTAACGGATGAAATGGAACTCGAGTAAACTTAGTTGTCAAGAAAGCTGATTTGAAGAGTTCAATTTGACTTGTCAGGTTTGGAGAGAGGTTTCGACGCTAGACTAAAAATCCAATAAACTTGAGGATTTAATAGGTTTAACTCATTGAAGTTGAATGAGGAGAAGAATTAGGCAAAATTTGAATATGGGCAATATTTTTGGCAACAAAGGGAAAATCTTTGATTTGTCCTTTTTTTTTTTAGGAAGGACAACTCAAAGAAGTGAAAAAAGAATGATTTTAAAAATAATGTAGTAGTGTTCACATTGATCTCACCAAAATGTAGTGGAGTAAATTTGATTCCGCGAAAAGGAAACTATATTCTTTTGAGAGTTAGTTTCACAACACACATTCACATATATCCAATTGGATAAACTAGTGAACATATAGTTTTAGATAAAGGAAAATAATATTTTGGTTAGAAAAATGGGAAGACCATATGACATAAATTCTTTGGTCCAATTTCAAGTGTCTTAGCAAAGGACACTAGCATGGCATGTTGTAGTGCCATACAGACCAAAATAGAAAAGACTCAAAATCTTGTGAAAGTCCACACATGTTCTTCAAATATCCTGCAAAAGCCAAAAGTTAGAAAGTTTATAAAAAGGTATGAAATGACAGATATAAATAAAATTAAAATAAATAGAATATAAGAAAACCTCATGAACTTGAATACTTCCAATAAAACTACACACACACGAGAGAAATAATGTTTTGGGTTGTTTGGAGACTTGCATCAATCAAGTTCCTTTTTTGGTATTTTCACCTACACAAAGAAAGATAGATAGATAGATAAAAAAAAAATAAACAAAATCCCCTAGGGTTCACAGGCCAACCACTTAGCTGAAGCTATGACAGCTCTCCAATCTCTAAGGCTAGTAAAAAGTCTTGGTTATACTAAGGTTTGGGTGGAGGGAGACTCAAACAATATCATAAGATGGCTTAAAAATATAAATGAACCCTATCAGACTATTCAAAATATTATTGATCGGGCCATCAAAGTCATAAAATCATTTGAAAACTATGTTATTACTTATGTCTAACGGGAAATTAATATGGCGGTTGGTCAACTTTCCAATGTGATAGTTAAGGAAACGAAAAGGATGGTGTGGCAAGATGAGGTGGATCTTCCGGTGGAGGTGAGAAATTATCTCAATTGTGACAGCATTAATGGCTGGAACAAGGCAATATTTGCTAATAAAAATGCAAAATCACATGACGAGAATAATAATGACAAGTAATGGTTGTAGTTCTTTTGACAACAGATCCACTTAGTGTGATTTGATGCCGCATGCTTTCTAGGGATTTCTTGGGTTAAAGGTTTTCTTTGCCTTTCTTTCGACTGGTGCAACAACAATTCTCTCTAGTGTTTTATTATTATCTCCAGTCTTCATCATAGTCACTATGATACTATGGGTGGAAATAGGCAAATAATGCAGCCCCTTTCCTGTGAGGTGTGGAAGAATAAGGCTAAAGTCTGGGAGATTTTAGAGGGGGTGAATTAATACTTTCATGAAGTGTCTTCATGATAATAACCCTACTGTTACTAAGTTCTTCATAAAGGAGTGGAATGAAGAAAATTTGGTTATTATGGGTAGGAAGGTGAAAGTTGATGAAGCCCTAATTATTGAAGTCACTGGTATTTCTTCTGAGGGAAAGAAATTCTACAAAGGTAGAAGGCTCACGGACTATGCAGTTAAGACTTTTCCTAAAGAGCAAGACGAAAGAGATAAATTGGTAAAAATTAACAAGTTCTACTATTCTTCAAAGGTGCTGAAGATAATTTGGAGAAGGGTTTTAAAGGCTATTATGCAGTACATTACCTTGGATGGGAGATTCACAAAGGTGTATGGATACTATTTTGTCCTCTTGAGGCATTTTTGACACAACAAGAAGGTATCTATCCCTCATTACCTCTTCTATTCTATGAATACCAGTATTAGGAGCATAAGAGATAAGGAGGCTACTAATCATGCCCTTCATGAAGGATTAATGGTTTTATTATTTGAGGAGTTTAAAGATAATTCTATGGAATAGAGTATCCCTATTCACATAGATACATAAGAGGTCTCTTAGTCTAGTGATGACCTGACAATGATGATTATACTGACACTCACTTTGGGGAGGAATCAAATACCGATTTCTCCTTTGACACCTCTACTAAGAGGAAAGGGAAACCTAGCCTGACGTCACCTACAAATAGGAAGAGGTCATTATTTGCTAAGAACAAGGAAAAAAGGATTAAAAATAAGTTGGATTTGGAAGATTCTGATGATGATAATGAGACTAGTGGTAATGGTATGGATACTAATATTGAAGTGAGTGGTAGGCCATCTCCTCTGAATAAACAAACACTCTCTCCTCCTAGGAATAAAAGACCTAGTCTGGAGGTAGATATTAACCCCAACCCTTCTCCTCCCCTAATGCCCTAGAATCTAGAGAATAATGCCAACCCTTTTTGATGAATAGCAAGTTTCCATAAATAGCAGCTCTGCACAAGATAGCCCTTATTGAATACAAAAATAGAAATATTTTTGGGTGATGCAAGATTGCCCTTACACCTAGGATGCTCCTGCATCAGACACCCGAGGTAATTTGAGAAGTGACCCTATCACGACTCAGGTGTGCAGAGGAAAACCAAGACGGTTAACCTCCTCCTTTGTTAGCCATGATGAATCTTCAACAGGTCATCCTTTCCATTTGACCAAATACTCTTCATATGTCCTGTTCCTTGTGCTTTTGCCAACATGACTGTCCAGCATGTCTTCAATCTCCTTGATATTTGAACTGGTTGCTGGAATACTCCACTATGCTGCTGCAACCTCATCTTCAACACCTCCTTCATGATACTCTGTCAAATCTGAAATGTTAAACACTGGTGAAATATTCAGCTCAGTAGGCAATTCTACCTCATATGCATTTCTTGAATCATGCTTCTTCAGTATCGTACATGGCCCAAACTTCTTCATTTTCAACTTGTTATATGTACCAACCAAAAATCGCTACTTCCACAAATGAACCATGACTTCATCCCCAACCTGAAATTCCTTATCCCTCCTTTTCTCATCTTCCTTAGCCTTATACTGCGCATTCATCTTGGTAATATGCTTCCTCACCTCCTCATGGATGTTCTTCAAATGTTCTGCAAAATCCTCAGCTTCAGCACTACTTATTTCTCCTTTATCTATCTTTCTCAACTTAGATGCATTTCTTGGACTACTTCCATATACAATCTGTAATGGTGATTTACTAGTACTCTTGTTGACAGAATTATTGTATGCAAATTCTGCCTGTGGTGAAATCAAATCCCATCCTGTTGGCTTATCTCCAACCAAACATCTTAGTAGATTTCCCAAACTTCTATTCACCACCTCTATCTGTCCATCAGTTTGTGGATGATGTGATGAACTAAACTTCAAATCTGTCTTCAACTTCTTCCACAATATACGCCAGAAATATCCAACAAACTTAGTATCTCGATCTGAAACTATGGTCTTTGGCAAACCATGTAGTCTCACCACTTCTCTGAAAAACAATTTTGCTACATGAACAACATCATTAGTCTTCTTGTAGGGAATGAAATGTGCCATCTTCAAAAATCTGTCAACTACTACAAAAATTGAATCATGTCCCCGCTGTGTCCTTGGTAAACCAAGAACAAAGTCCATACTGATATCCTCCCAAGGCTTCTCTGGTATAGGTAATGGCTGATATAACCCTGTATTCTGCTTCACTCCCTTTGCCATCTGACATACTCTGCAACTCTGTACAAACTTCTTCACATCTTGCTGTAACTATGGCCAATAATAATTTTCACTAACCAAAGCAAGGGTTTTATCACGACCAAAATGTCCAGCCAATCCTCCACTATGCTTCTCTTTGATGAGATTCTCCCTCATAGAAATTTGTGGAATGCACAACTGACTCCCTCTGAATAGCATATCATCTTGGATGATAAAATCCAGCCATTTCATCCTATCTAGAGTAACAGGTTCTTTACAAGCTTTCCAAGCTCCACCAAAATCAGGATCCTCTGGATACAAATTCTTGAGTTCCTTGAACCCAACCACCTCACTCTGCATCTCTCTCAGCAATAGTTGCCTTCTGCTAAGAGCATCTGCAACCTTGTTAGACTTTCCACTTCTGTGTTTCAAAACAAATGTATAACTCTGCAAAAACTCAACCCATTTCAAATGCCTCTGATTCAACTTTCCTTGACTATTCAAATATTGCAAAGCTTGATGATCAGTATACAAGACAAACTCTTTAGGAAGCAGATAATGTCTCCACTTCTTTAATGCCTGAACTATAGCATAAAATTCCTGATCATAAATAGAATACTTTCTCTTGGCATCATTTAACTTCTCACTGAAATAAGCAATAGGTTTACCTTCTTGGCTCATAACAGCTCCTATTGCAGTACCACTAGCATCACAATCTACTTGAAACACCTTATTAAAATCTGAAAGTGCTAAAACAGGTTGTTCTGTAACTTTTTGTTTCAACAATTGAAAACTCTTTTCTGCCCCATTAGTCCACTTAAACTCTTTTCTATCCCCTCTCATTGTTTCAGTCAAGGGTCCACAAATACTGCTAAAATTTTTGATAAACTTTCTGTAAAAGCTAGCTAGACCATGAAAAGATCTTACCTCGGTAGCACTTCTTG
Source organism: Chamaecyparis obtusa (assembly GCA_027943335.1). Classification (NCBI taxonomy): domain Eukaryota; kingdom Viridiplantae; phylum Streptophyta; class Pinopsida; order Cupressales; family Cupressaceae; genus Chamaecyparis; species Chamaecyparis obtusa. Next base: position 650,474 of record BSBK01002784.1, read on the forward strand.
GAGTAGGCCATTCAAAGATAGCCTGTACCTTCTCTGGGTCCATTTTTAGACCTTTTGTTGAAACTACAAATCCTAAATACACTAACTCTTTCTTCAGAAAACTGTACTTCTTTAAATTAATCAATAATTTCTCATCTCTTAGCTTCTCAAACACCATACAAATATGCATCATATGTTCCTCCAATGTCTTGCTAAAGATCAAAATATCATCTAAGTAAACAATGACAAACTTTCCTAGAAATTCTTTCAGAACCTCGTTCATGAGCCACATGAAAGTGCTCGGTGCATTGGTTAGCCCAAAAGGCATGACTAAGCACTCATACAGTCTTTTTTTCTTGAAGGCAGTCTTCCATTCGTCTCCTTCTCTGATCTGAATCTGGTGATATCCACTCTTCAGATCTATCTTTAAGAAATACACAGCTCCACTCGAACAGTCCATAATATCATCCATTCATGGCAATGGAAACCTATACTTGATTGTGATCTTATTTATTGCTCTGGAATTTGTACACATCCTCCATTCTCCATTCTTCTTTGGTGCTAATACTGCTGGTACAACACATGGACTCAGGCTCTCCTAAATCAATCCCTTCTGTAACAACTTCTGTACTTGTCTATTCAACTCTTCACTTTTTTCTGGTGTCATTCTGTGTGCTGCCTTGTTTGGAAAACTAGCTCCTGGAATCAAATCCATCTGATGACTAATCTTCCTTACGGGTGGTAATCCATCAGGTACATTATTAGATACAATATCCTGAAACTCATTCAACAAATCTGCAACCTCTATAGGTACATGCTCTACTTCTTCTTTACTATCTTTTGGAATTAAAGCAAAACACACATGTTATTCTTGCATTACCACATACCTTTTCTTCGGTCTCCTTCAATGGCTTTAGCTTATGTAGCACTCCATCCTTTGTCAGGGAATAGGTATTCGCACGACCATCGTGTACAACACATCTGTCAAACTGCCACGGTCTACCCAACAATATATGACATGCATCCATAGATATTATATCACATAGTACCTCATCTTGGTACCCGCCAATCTTGAACTTTACAAGGCATTTTTCACTGACCATGACCTTGTGGTCATCCTGCACCCAGGCAATCCAATATGGATGTGGGTGTTTTAGTCTCTTGAGCTTCAACTTTGTCACCATCTCTTCTGACACCAAATTTTGAGTGCTTCCACTATCGATAATCACATCATAGCATTTACCCTCACAGTTGCATTTAGTGAGAAACAAGCTCCTCCTTTGTTCAGGTTCATTCTCACCACTCAGCAAGACTCTTCTGTTAATTAGCGTTTCTCCTCTTTCAGCATCTTTAGAATTTGATGATCTGGCATCTTCATCTACATGTGCAACTCTGGTCTAGCCTTCATTTCTCCTGTCTGTTCTACCTTGGCACTGAGGACATTCAAATGCCCTATGAGCTTCTTCTCCACAGTGAAAACATGTTCCACGGAAGCCTCCTCTTCCTGAACCCTGTCCTCTTCCTCTTCCTCTCTAATCTCTATTATTTTGATCTTGGAAATGATTGGAATTGTTTCCTCTCTGATTCTGGCTGCTACTGGCCTCATCCTTCTTTTTCGAATCTTCATTTTGGCCACCATATGACCGTCCACCACAACCTTTTTCATTTTGTTTGCTCTCAAACTTCTTGTTCATCTTTTCCTCTACTTTTAGGGAAAACTGGTATGCCTCCTCAATACTATTCATTCAAACCAGATTAAACTCCTCCTGAATACTTGGCCTTAACCCATTAAGGTATCAGGCAACTTTCTCCTTATCAGCTTCCACATGGCCTGTTCTGATCAGGAGTCAATAGAACTCCTCTATATACTCCTGAACAGATCTTCCTGCTTGCTTCAAACTTTGCATTTTCTTTAGTAGGTCAAGCTCATAATCAACAGGAATGAACTGTCACTTCAATTTATCCACCATCCGCTCCCATCTTGTGATTTTATCTTTCCCTCTTCTATTTCGGTCCAATTGAATCTCTTGCCACCAGATCTTCGCATGACCTTTCAGTCTAGCCTTCGCAAGTTTGACCCTATCAGGATCCTCAACATCTTCACACTCAAAATATTCCTCACATTCATTGATCTAGTCAATCAATTCCTCTGGGTTAAGATTTCCAGAAAATGTAGGAACCTCAATCTTAGGTCTTTTTCCAATCTTGGAAATCGCCCAAAAAAGTCGTTCTTCCTCCTGGTTCACAATTTCGGCTTCTCCTTCTTGATATTCTTCTTCGGCTTCATCCTCGCTTTCGTCTCTAACATTAAGATTCATTCCTCTATGAATCTCTTCTTGCAATGCTTGCACTTGTCTCTGCAGCTCTCTAACCTCAGGTGTCACAGCACCAGCTCTTCCACCACGTTCTCTTCGTGGAGGCATTTTCGTGATGCGCGCTGAAACCCTAACTACGGTCCTGGTGCAAACTACCTCACAGTCGGTGATCTGTTTACACACTCAAGAACTCTAGCTTTGATACCACTTGATGAAGGTTGCTCCCCTTAATACCACAAACACATAACAGAAATAGAGAGACAACAACAATAATATGCAAGAACAGAAAATTGGTTTCTTATTATCTCCACAAATGTGGAATTACAAACTTTCAGAATTACAATATGCAAAGCCACATTGGTATTCCCTTACAATATTCTGTAGGACAAAATCTCGAATCAATACCCAGATCTACTACCCAGAACTGCCCTAGACAACACTACAGGCCTTCTTTATATAGGCAATTTCCACCGCCCAAGAAGGTTCCAGAAATTTAGCCCTAAAGGCCGACCAAACTTAGAATTATTTTATTTTACAATTTATTACATCAAAGTCGGCTCAAAATGAGTTTTGAAACCCGAACATAAATTTTGAAGGAAAATTATTTTCTGCCATTTCAGGTGGCCCGACTTTTGGAGACCATAAGTCATCACCAGTTGACCTGATTGACTATTATAACCCCATTTCAGAAATGCCACGAAGCGCTCTACAGGCTTGACCAACGCAAAGCTCCCATCACCCAATTTTTTGACCTCATCTGGGGCCTCTAAAGCCTTCAAAACTGAGTTCAAAGTTTCTGTACCCTACTGCCAATACCAAAAATCTTCAATATCTTCAAAACTAGACCTAATCTAGCCATGAAACTTTGCTGGTAGGCTGATATGACTGAGATGAAGCTCCACATGTAAAATTAGAACATTCTGAGATCATAAGACCAACTTACTAAAAATAACAAGTTTCCATAAATAGCAGCTCTGCACAAGATAGCCCTTATTGAATACAAAAATAGAAATATTTTTGGGTGATGCAAGATTGCCCTTACACCCAAGATGCTCCTGCATCACTTTTTCTAATAAAGGTGACCCTACACTTGATTCTACCATCCCTTTCCAATCGTTAATACCCAAACAAATATTTGTAATGAGTCCCAGTGTGTTTTCTCAAAAGGAGACTATTAGTTTTACTATTGATCCTTATCTGATTGCTGCTCTCAAAAGCCCTTGATGAACACACCAAGGACAGTGACATTAATGTTTTACAAACAACCAAAGAAGGGATTGTGGTTTTTTTAATAAAATCAGTAAATGGTCTTTTCATCAAATAAAGGAATTGAAGAAAAAATAGAGGGCTCTAGAAAGTAATATTGATCTTATTGAAGTGAATGAAATGAGAAAGGGTATTGTGGATTCCATTGGCATCAATAAAAATAAAGACATATTTAAGATCAGTACTATCAATCTCAAGGAATTTGAGGAGAGAATCAACATAGCGGAAAATAAAACTAGTAGCATGGACGAAACCCTGAAGCATATAGTGGATTAAAGCTATAAAATTATGAAGGCCCCTGTTGAACACTTGCGCATCCTAATTGCTAAGATGGAAAGTTCAGTTAATGAGAAGGCTATTGTTAAAGTTGTTAATGACAAGGATTCCCTAGATGTGAATATCATTGGTCCCAATAAAAGGACTCAAGCCAGCACCAGGAATATGGAGAAGTTTTCCAACGAGGAGATTCAAGAGTTGAAGAAGGCATCCAACACCATGGACCAACTGGAACTTGAAGCGGAAGATCTGATAAAGAATATGGTCTAGGTTTGGTTGTATTTCTTAGGTATTTTGGTTGTTTTTATTTTCAAGTTCTGTGTCTTTTGGTTCTTAGATGCTTGATGTCAGTTTGCTTGCTTTTGTTCTATGTCAGCGACTATTTTAGCTTTGCTATCTTTCTTTAGTTCTTGGTTCCTACTTTTTTTTTCTCTTTTTTATTCAGGTTTTAGGTCCCTGTAAAACCTTCTTTCTTTTTCAAAAACAAATAGACAAAATGATTTAATAGATAAGGGTTGTGATAAATCTCAAGATGCTCAAAGACACAAGAAAAATGGAAAGTTATTACTAGATAGGCTTGAAAAATCCAAGAGAGATAGACATATTATTTTAAGAGATCATTGTAGCAAATAAGAGACTAATCTAACAAGTGAGAGAGAGAAAGAGAATGCAAATATTGTAAGCAAGAGCTAAGAGAAACCATAACAGATAAAGAGATTGAGTGAGATAAAAATATGGTTTCAAAAGAGAGAACAGTTGGGAAAAATAAGCTTTTGAGACATTCTAGAATTTTTTGAGTCTTTTCTACTGACCAAGGTAGATGACAAGTGTTAAAATACTCAAAACTAATGTTTGAACATTAAAATGTCCCAGGGAAAATGTGTAACGCATTGGTGCCTAGGAAAATCATGATCAAAAGTGATAGATGGCAAGAGAAACATGCAGTTTATACAAAAGTGGTACTAAAAGATAGTTGTTGAAAAGGTCCTTTGAGAATCTGAGAGGGAAAAGACCTATGCAATAGCTAAAATGAGCCTCCACAAATACTAGAGGAATGGACACTAAAGTGGCTCCAAAATTTTACTCTAAACTGTGAATGGGGTATGCAATTTTTATCTATATATAATCATTAATAAATGAGATTGACAGGTTGCAAAAGCCTAGTTCCATTTGTTGTCAAATTAAAAAAGACACAACATCTCATAGAAGAATAGTTCACATTGATTTTTAAAATACAGGTATGCTAGTATTAAAATAGGGGTTTAAGATGAATTAATTTATAATGAATTTAAGAAAAAATAAAATAGTAAACTTTAAGTGTAAATTGATGGTTGAATTTGATTGAGTTGCATTTGTTTGATTTTAGTTGTGAAAGCAATTTTTATGTCATCCTTTATATGAATTGATGAGATTCACAATGTAATATAGAAATGAATCTTGGTGATGTGAGATTTATTTGACATTTATTAACTAGTTGGTTAGATTATTAGTTGAATTAATTATTTATTTGTAAATAATACAAATAGTAGATTTTATCCATTTTGTAATAAATAGATTTTATTGAATAATTAATTAAATAATAAGGCTTATATCTAGTTTATTAGTAAAACAAAAATCTATTTATAAAATTTAGTTTAGACAAATTAAAAAGTGACCTAATTAGATGATTAATTATTTAAATAATTACTAATGTAATATGACATGGGGTCATAATGTGATGTTAAGATTTAAATATCTATAATTTTAGTCATCTTTGAAATAATGTTGCAATAAAAATAATTATTTGTAAATAAATTAGATATATAAGTACACAGATAGATGAAATTAGTGATAATATCTCCCAAATGTTTAGGTAATAGAGTAAATTGATACTTTGACTTGATTTAGGTTGATTGATTGAAGATAATGAACTGAGTTGATTGAGATTTTGATACTTCAAGGCTTGGATGGATTTTAACTTAAAATGTTGGTCCTAAATTTCAATTTTTTAAAATAGGTATGTATTGTATAAATTGTCATGTCAAATATTAGCAAAGATGACTACGGATATGTTTCTATATGTATATATGGGAATAAATTGGGATGTTAATAATAAATCAATACATTGATGGTAACGGATGGATTTAGTTAAACGATGGATGTTAAATATTAAGATATTTTTAACGACCGGAGGGTAGAACTATGAAAATCAAAGATGAATGGTAAATGTTAATGATAAGTTAATATAGTTGAAACTAGAGAGGTTTATTATGTCCAGCTCGGCCTGTTGCTCCACGTCATGATCATCATCATCGCTGGAAGTTGATAGATTTTCCAACTTGAGGAGTTTTTGACCCTCAAGCACGAACATCAAAGCTTATACATTCGCCAACTTCATGAGATGATTTTTATAGTTAAATTGACAGTCAGATTAGGTTGATAAGGGACAAGTCAATATTAAAATAATCATTTTAATGTCGATGTTAATGTTTTTTTTTTGTGTCTCTATCGAACAACTACGTATGACAACAGTTAAAAATTAATTAAAAATGAAAAGAATGATCATTGGAAAATAATATTACGGGAGCAGATGACGTACACTGCTGTAAAATAAAGGAATAGAGAGCTCAAAGTTTGTAGACGCTTAAAATTGTGATGAGCAGCTCCGCCGTAGGAAGAGGTCTGAGAACGTGATTTTGATTGTTGACCGACCAATTTCTGTTTTATGGGGAATATTTTGATTTAAAAGAAAATATTTGTGTATTTTATGAGAGACAAAATTTATTTATCGATGACTTGATCAACATACTAAACTAGCATTGGGTTGATTATGCTATCCCTAAATATTAAAAAGATCTTGTGTGTAATTAGAGGAAATGGGTACGCATGGTCAATTGTTGTTATATGTTTTTGATAGATAAAGCAGCAAGAGGGTGCTGGCCCACGGAACAAAGGGACTAGAAGCACATTAATGGCACTAGTCAAAGCAAATAAAATAGTTTAATAGCAGAATCACCAAGTCTAATCTGCCCCTATCAAAAACATAAATCATAGTACTAATAAAAAAGATTAAATCAGAGTACTTAAAATGAAGAGTAGCAGTTAAAATAACAATCATAAGCCACACAAGGCTAAACCAAAAAGCTATAAAAACTAACATTAACCTCGAACGCAAAACAGGGGATCTGAGGGCCATAACCAGTCAAAAATAACCAACTCATGAATACCGACAGTTAGTTCTTCCCACCCAGATGCTTAGACAACAGGGTCCTAGCTCACTCCTCCTGCAGGAACAGGAAAAGATCCTTGTTATCCTCGTTTGCTTCCAGACTGCCGCCCGCCAGCTTTTCCTGCACATTACAGATGGTCATAGCCGAAGCATGCATGACTTTCAAGGCAAATTTGTTGGTCATCATGCATTGATGCTTTAGTGCCTACATATTCTTTTTGATGTCTACAATTTCCTTGTGCATATCAGAGAACCTCATCTTGAGAGTGCCTTTAAATTTATTTTTGTTAGCCAGAACCTCGGTATTGTACTTAGAGGTGGGGGGCTTATCCTGGGGATCATGAAAAGGACTCAGGGGTAGGGTAGGGTTACTGGGGATTTCCATGGTTTGCTGGAGGTTGGGCAGGAGAGTGTTCATAGTCTTAATAGGACTCATGTGATCATCCGAGGAAACTTTCATGGACTTAGTGGTGTGAGAGTCTTTTTTAGACAGGGACTGCTCTCTAGAGGCCGCTTCTATCATCCTAGTTTTACACTATTCCTTGAAAATTCTATTGGACCTCGGGCGATGTGAGCCACTTAAGTCCACCTCCAGATTAACCTGGCTTTCCATCATTCTCCATTTTTTGGGCCTTTGTTCGATCTTAAGAGTACTGTCAGACTCCTTCCTATCTTTATTCTCCACAGATTCAAAGACATGAGACTCCTCCTGACCCTCCTCCCTATTGAAAGGGTTTTTAACACATTTTTTGTGGATTCTACCCTCTTTAGCACCTAGCTTAGACTCCTAGATAACCTAGATGGACTTGAAGGTGGAATGGGTGGGATTTTCAATTTTGGTCGGGGACTCCTCCTAGGTCATCTCTTGGATAATCGATGGGGGGGGGGGGGGGGGGGGGGCGCGGGGGTGGGGGTGGGGGTGGGTCGGGGCACTAGGAAGATAGCTTTATGAAAGTGGTAAATGCAGAGAAGGAGGTTTTGATGGACGATAAGGATCGATTTATCAGGGTTGTCCTTAATATCTAGGATATTACTCTCTATGGAATGCAAAAGATAGAAGGGTATGGAAATTAAATCCTTATTTATAATATGATTCAAGAACAATAAGTTGTAGTAGTAAAACACCAGGAACTTACCTTCCAGCATAAAATATTTCATCACAATGAGACAAATTTTTGGCCAGAAGTACGATAGCTCTTCTCTATTAAAACCCCCTTGCTTCTTCATCGGATGCTCACCTTCCTTGAAAAACTGGTTGAGGCTGGTAGGGTCGGGAGTCTGACTGGTCTTTTTATATTTCCTCCCTTCCATAGAGAGTCTCGTCGCCTTTGCAATGACCTCTTCATTAATCTGGAAGTGGATGCCCCCAACTGAGACACTCCCGTTGTTCCAGGATGAGACAAATTATTTGGAAATTCGCTCATCATGCCCACCTTTCATTCGCTCTATAAAACCCCATATGCCACTTTCTTTGTAGTAATGAGTCACCAAAGTATCAGAGGTGAAAGCCTCGTCGATCTTGTCAGGTTTGATGCGAAGAGTGTTGCCTCCCATTTCAAATCTCTACCCCTCCTGCACTAGAATATCCTGAAAACCTAAGAGTCAAGCTTTTTTGCAGATCATAAAAAACCACTTGTTTTTGTGTGGCCTTTTCAAGGAAAGATTATACTTAAAATGCTGGCCTTGGGTAAAATTTTGGGAGATGGGCTCCGTACAGCCAGATCTAACAAATCTCCAAGTGCCATTAATAGCAATAATGCCAGGGACGCACTTGCTATCCTTATTAGCCAAGTAAGCCCTCTGATTCAAATAGCTCTCTCTCCACACGTTTGAAAGGTAATGATGATTCTTTATGGGGTTTTGGGTTCTCTTTTTCATAGTCATAAAAATCGCTAGAGCACGCCAACATGTGATCCAGGAAGGATTCGTAATGAATATTACAGCTTAGCTCATTTAAATTGTAATATTCATTTCTCCTCCAATGAGTTACTGAGACATCGTAGGTAAATCGCTAACCACCCTCCAACTATTAAGTTTGATTTTCTTTAGGCCTATTGCTTCCATTGAGTCAGCAACCGAATTCCCCTCTCTGTACATGTGACCAATAGTCATGCACTGGAAGTAGTTGAGCAGCCCACAGATCTCGAGCATAATAGATCTAACCCACCACCCCGCACTAGCTCCACTTTTCATAGCCTCAACAACCACTTTGGAATCCCCCTCAATTTCTAGCAGCCTGATGTTCATTTGGGTTGCGAATTTAATCCCCCAAAGAAGGGCCATTCCCTCTACTTGGTTAACAGTGCAGTTATTGAGCGGCCTAGCATAAGCCAACAGGCAAGTTCCTTTATGGTCTCTCAGAACACCACCCCCACCTTGGCCAAGATTATTTGCAGCCCCATCAAAGTTTAATTTGGTCCATCCTCTGAGAGGGGCGGTCCATCTGGTAGCTTTTCTAGCTATCATTTTAGCATCCTCAAATCTAGAGAAGCCATCTAGGAGATTCCAGTTGTCAACAATTCTAACGTCCTAGACAGCAGGAGGAAAGGAGGGAAGCTTCCACTTAACCACCCTGGCATTCTCACATAGGAACTTAGTTCCAATATGGAGACAAGTCTCAGACTGATTACTAGCCTCCCTAAAAATCTTGTTGTTCCTTTCCTTCCAAATGGTCCAGCAGATGTGAGGGGGTAGCATACACCAAAGGAGTTGGAGGAGGGGGTGATTGGAGGGAGATCTCCAATTATTAAATTGATGCACTTCTCTGCCCAGGGCCCACAAGATATCCAATTTTCCAATAACCTCTTGCCAAATGCTAGTGGCATAATCACAATGGATGAATAGGTGATTCGCCATTTCCTTCTCCTTCTTACATAGGACACATCTGTTCGCCATGGAGAAGCCCCTCTTTATAAGATTATCCTAGGTTAGGACCTTACTATGCATAAGAGTCCACTAGAAAAAAATGATTTTCGGCCTAAACTGAGGGATCCACACCTTCTTCCAGTCCCTCAGGTTACTCTCCTCCTTCAAAAGCAAATTGTAAGTAGATTTAACTAATAAGGTACCAGCCTGGGTGGGGGCCCAGATAATGGAGTCATCAAGCCCTGATATTCTGATATTAGTCAGGTTTTCCATAAGTTCATTGGCCAAATGTTGAAGGTCCAGTCTGTCCCTTAACTAATTAGGTATATCCTTCCAGTCCCTACTAGCAATATACTTGGAGGTTCTATTACCCAGGATAGGTCTAAGGTAGTCCATAAGAGGTTTGAATCTACATCCCAGGTTAGGTTGGTTCAGGATCCAGTGGTCATTCCAGAATTTGATGGATCACCCATTTCCAATTTGCCAAAAAGCTCCTTTAGACAAAAGGGTTTTGCATTTATAGATGTTCATCCAGAGTTTGGATCCACTTGGGAGGTCACTATCATGGTACATCCTCCCTTAGGGTTGTCCTTAGAGGTACTTGGCTTCCATTATTCTGCACCAGTCCGCCTTTCCTTCTATGATTTTTCATGCCACTTTCGTGGTAAGGGCTTTATTCATCAAACTAATTCTTCTTAGTCCCAGACCACCCATTCTTTTCAGGAGGTAGACAGTGTCCCTATTGACAAGAGACATCCTCTTCTTTTCCTCAGACCCTACCCATAGAAAGGTTCTCTTAATTCTTTCAAGTTTGTCTGCCATGTTGCTTCTAATCTTAAAGAGGGATAGGAAGTAAACAGGGATCCCTTAGAGAGTGGAGGCGATGAGCTGAAGTTTACCAGCATTTCTTGAAATCTTCCCTTTCCAACCAGCGAGTTTTCTCTCGGTTCTCTCAAGGATGGAATTCCATAAATCCTGGGAGACCTCTTTAACCGTAAGGGGGAGGCCAAGGTAGGTAGAAGGGAGCGAAGCCAACAGACAACCTAAGATTTGAAGCACCTTGTTTTGCAATTCCATGGGGGTATTGAAGAAGAACAAATGACTCTTTTGATAGTTAATACACTATCCAGAAGCCCAGGCATAACTTTCAAGGATTTTTTCCACTGTCTAGCCTCAATCACTGAAGAATACCCAAAAAGGAAGGTGTCATCCACAAAATATTCTAACACAACCTGAGGAAGGGTAGAAGCAGATTTGACACCTTTTATTCTTCCTGTAGTAGACAACATACTCAGATTCCTGCTAAGAACATCATCCACCATAATAAAGAGGTAGGGGGAGAGAGAGTCTCCCTATCTAAGACCCTTCTCAGGTTCCAAGAAGCCACCAGGAGTGCCATTGACAAGCATAGAAAAGATAATAGTTTGGGTACATTCTTGTATAATCTGAATAACCTTCTCATTAAAGCCCATTTTAGCTAGAATTTCAAGCATAAGTGACCAATTAACTTTTTCATAAGCTTTAGAGATATCCAGTTTAAAGGCCATACCTAGGACCTTGCTTATGTCCATAGAGTGGATGATTTCATGGGTGGCTATGGCTGTATCCAAGATCTGTCTTCCCGAAACAAAACCTTTCTGAGTAGTACAGATAATCTTATCTAGAAGAGGCTTGATTGTACCAACCAAGATCTTGGTAAGGATCTTGTAGAAGGTATTACAAAGGCTGATGGGCCTGAAATCCAACATAGAGGTAGGATTGTCATGTTTTGGGACAAGCACAATGTAGGTTTTATTATGTTGTCTGAGGAGGTGCCCAGTCCTAAAGAAGTCTTTGACAGCACGAGTAACATTAGTCTCCACAATGTCCCAATATTCCTAAAAAAATGTCAGAGGAAATCCATCCGGCCCTAAGGCTTTGTAAGCTCCCATAGTGAAGATCGCATTCTTGACCTCCTCATCAGAGACCCACTTCGTAAGCATGTCATTATCCCTAAGACTTATAGCACTTTGGATGTGGTCGAGGAGTTGATTTTGGATGTTGTTTGGGCATGTAGGACCCTCATTAGAGTACAACCCCTTAAAGTAGTTAACTGCAACCTGATTGATTTTATCCTTCTTGACTTCGTTCCCTCCCTCATCCTTAATAATAGTGTTGGTATTTCTTCTTTTATGGTTGTTGGCAGACCTATGGAAGAAGGTTGTGTTCTTGTCCCCTTTAGTAAGCCACTGGAATCTAGATCTCTGCTTCTAGTAGATTTCTTCTTTTTCCATGGTTTCCTGCCACTTGTTTCCAGTCAACTCCTCCTCCACCTGAATCTAGGGCGGGTAGCTTCTAGAAGCCAAATTGGGCCTGGAGGGATTCTAAGGTTTCAGACAGTTCCTTTTCCTCTTTACAAAAGTCTTTGAAATTATGTTTCCTCTAACCTTTAACCTCCCTTCTGATAATTTCAAGCTTTTGGGAGATTCTGAACATGGCAGTACCCTTGATGTTAGTCTTCTACTAGAATTTCACTTGATCTCTAAAGGATGGGTGAGAACACCACATGATTTCAAATCTGAAGTGGGTTTGGCTGACTTTAGGGGCATCATGCCAACAGAGAAGGAGGGGGTTATGATCTGACGTAGTTCTAGCGAGGGAAGACAAGGTAGAGTTCAGACAAAGGTTCCATGAAGAGGTGGCAAGGACCCGATCCAACCTCACCTAGATGAGATGGAGTCCCTTCCTATTGTTGGTCCAAGTGAAGGGGTTCCCTTCCAGAGTGATGTCAAGAAGACCTATGGAAGAGATAAAATCAGCCAGCTCCCCCATGCTATCAGAGTAGTCCATTAGTCTACCACACTTTTCCAAGGGATAAAGGGGAGTGTTAAAGTCACCGGCCAGCAAGAAGTTCGTAGAATAGTCCTAATCTAGCCAATGGCCAAGATCAACCCACAGGGAAGCTCTACCAGACACGGTATTAGGAGCATAAATATTAAAAGTGATCCATTCAGTTCTATTCTTCCTAAAGGTGACATCAAGGAAGTTTGGGGAAGAAGTAACCAACTGACCAATTATCCTATTGGGGTTCTAGAGTGTAGCAATGTCACCGAACGCCCCCGTAGCTTCAGAGTAAAGGAATGCAGCACCCGACCAAAGATTGGGTGCAAGGATAGCGAAATTACTAGCAAACATCTTAACCTCTTGTAGGAGTAGAACATCAAGCTTATGATAAAAAAATGTAGTGTTTAACAACATTTTGTTTAAGGGAGCTGTTCAAGCCCCTCACATTCCAAGAAAGACAAATCATTTCTTACCTTTAAAACTAGATTCCAGGGTTTGTTGCCTACCTGCTGCAACATCTCTTGTGGTCCCTCTCGATCTCCTTGCATGGTTTGAAGGCCTTCCCCTGGGTGTTTCCATTCCCACATCAGCCTTCTTAGGTTTGGTTTTCTTTCTTTGTTGTTATATGTTTAGTGCTACTGCTTACATTATTTAGTCTTCTTACATATTAATATTATATGTTATAAATAAATAAACATAATTACAATATAAAATCAAATATTATAAAATGGTTTTGGTTTTTTCAAATGATTACAATAAAAATAAAATAAAATTGATAACGATTATATTATTGTTGATTTCATTGTTGTACCATCAAGAAAATGATATATTGAAGGGAGACAGATTTGAGAATTATACATACATACATACATACATACATACATACATACATATATATATACATACATACATACATACATACATACATACATACATACATATATACATATATACATATATCTATAGATATATATATCTATATATATAGATATATGTATAGATATATATATCTATATATATATATATATGTATATCTATACATATATATATACAGATATACATATATATAGATATCTATATATATAGATATGTATATCTATACATATATATATACAGATATACATAAATACA